>OY747721.1:3480648-4158148 GCA_963556495.2 Valencia hispanica | reverse complement strand
TTGTTATTGACCTTTATGTGACCCTGGAGGTTCAGGTCTGAGTCCATTACTACACCTAGATTTCAGGCCTGATCTGTAGTTTCTAGCTGTATTAACTGAAGCTGTGTGCTGACTCTTGATCGTTCCTCTTTAGGTCCAAAAATAATTACTGTTGTTTTGTTTCTGTTCAGCTGGAGAAAGTTATGGTACATCCAACCATTTATTTGGTCAATGCATTGATTTAGGGTTTGGATGGGTTCAAAGTCACCTGGTGACATCGTAATGTAGAGCTGAGTATCATCTGCATATTTATGGTAGCTAATGTTATTGGTTGTTATAATCTGGTCTAGCAAGAGCATGTAGATATTAAATAGGAGGAGCCCCAGGATGGAGCCCTGGGGGACCCCACATGTGATTTCTTTCTTTTCTGATGAAGAATTGCTTATTGACACAAAGAAGTTCCTGTTCTTTAGGTAAGACTCGAACCAGCCAAGTACTGTACCAGAGAGTCTGACCCAGAAGGCCAACGTTATGCCTCAATCTCTAGAAACAAAGGTTACAGATCCATCTCTAAGGCTTTGGGAGTCCAAAGAACCTCAGTGAGAACCATTATCCACACATGAAGAACACCTGGACCAGTGGAGAACCTTCCCAGGAGATGCTGACCCACCAAAATTACTCCAGGAGGTTACAAAAGAACCCAGAACAACATTTAAAGCTCTACTGCAGGCCTCACTGCCTCATTTAGGATCAGAGGGTCAGTAACATTTTGGAGTGTCCTAGTCAAAGACGAGCCTTAAATCGGACTGAGATGATGTGGCATTGACATTAAACACACCATTCGTAATCAAAAACCCTCTAATGTGACTGAATTGAAGGAACTCTGGAAACAAGAGTGGGCCAACATTCCTCCACAGAGACATAAAAGGCTGATTCCCAGTTATGGCAAAAACTTCATGTATTTTTAGGGATTAATTCCTTTTTCACATGGTTCCAGGGTCACGTTAAAGGGGACACATTTCGCAAATTTTTAAAACGTTTTTTTCATCCTTTTTGTGTCGCCATTTGGGTCTCTGCTGTCTCCGTGAAGACTCCAAACATGAATTAAAAACCATCCATCTATTCTTTTTGCTAAATTTTTGCTGTCGGAAATCTTGTGCTTCTACAAGCCGTTTGAAAAAGTGCCTTAATGTGACGTCACAATAAGATGAATTTGCATATAACCGCCCTTCACTTGTCAAACCCCGCCCACCGGTTCCATGCCATTCTTATGCATGGGAAACCTGCAGCCTAGTAACAACATGTGTGGGCGTGGCCTGCAACCGCTAATTTGCATAAAAGTGACAGAGCCCTCTAAACAGCTCATTCTGAAAGGGACTGAAATTGTCAAGAATTGAGCTGCTGAGATTCAGATTCAGATTTATTCAGACATTTAAACATTTAACAGATGACAACATAAATAAACCTAAAGTCTGAAATGGAATAGGCAGAAGCTAAAGCTTATTGCTCCTATCCCAGTGTATTTACAAAGCATAAACAGTAAAGCTGCCAATGTCTTATACATAGTTATAAAAAAATTTGTATTTTTAGATCGTCTCAAAGAAAGAAAAAAGAAAATCGATCATCTCAATTTTACATCCTTAGCATCCATTCTCAACGTATTTCTTTATAATTGATTTATTCAAAAGAATTTTAAATTGGATTGAGGGTTTACAGTCTTTAAGCTCTTGGTCCAACTCACTCCACACATTAATCCCAACAAAAGAAACACTACGCTGCTTTGCACTCGTTCTCATCCTGTCGGAAATTATGAACGCAGTCTCGTTTTGGGAACAATCCCTGGATATGCACAGGTAACTTGCTATAGCTTATGTTATACATAAATTGTGCTGTTTTAAAGTCAACCAAATCCTTCAATTTTAGTGATTTTAATTTAATGAAAATCTCATTTGTATGTGTCCTATAAGCCACTTTATTCACAATGCGGATCGCTGTTTTTTGGATAATACTTATCGGATTAAGATTGGTTTTGTAAGTGTTTCCCCAAACTTCTAGGCCATAGGTCATGTACGGTAGAACCAGGGAACAGTATAAAATATATAAGTTATTTTTATTTAAGAGTTCTTTAACTTTAGATATTATTGGAAGGGATTTACATAGTTTTTCCTTAATGTAGTTTATATGGATCTTCCAGCTAAGCTTATTTTGTAAAAGTACTCCAAGAAATGTTATTTTATTCACTTGTTCTATCTCAGTATCATTTATTCTTACATTTCTGCACACATTAATGGCACGGTTTCCAAAAACGATGAATTTGGTTTGATTTAAATTAAGGGTTAACTTATTAGAGATCGGTTTATGTGGGGGATTTTGTGCAAAGAACTTCATTACACATTTTGTACAGACCTTAAACCTACTATAACTTGTTTGAAAAAGAGGCGTATTATGTCCCCTTTAAGATTTGTTTGATGGTCTGAAATATTTAGACGAAGCTTGAAGAAGACAGACATTTTCATGCATGTATTGGAAAGATGATGTCATGATGTAGTCTCTGGAAAACAGCACGTCTTGCGTCAATCCGTGTAGGTGGCTCCGCCCACACCTCTGCGGGAGAACACCTGCCCCCGTCCTCCTCCGGCGCCTGAAGGTGTCGTCATCAGCGAGGTGGCCAGTGGGCGCTGGAGCGATCACAGCCAGCAGGCGGCCTTCGTGGAGCTGCATGGGCCGCCCATGACGGACCTGAGAGGCCTGGTGCTCTCCGTGTTTGACCAGGACCTCAGTGGGACCGTGATCGCTCTTCCTTTAAGAGGAGTTATTGATCAGGATGGGTTTTATGTCATTGGAAATGTCACAGAAGCAGGTGAGAGGCGCTGGAGACCTTTGATTTAGAAGAATTTCCAGCTGTTAAAAAGAAACATGTATATACATAGTGCTTTGGTTTGTCTCTCTCCTGCATAGATCAGACATTTCCTGACGGCACCACGGTGCCGGCGCGAGGAGCGGTGGTCCTGTGCTACGACCTGTTCAGTGTCTGCAGAGCCGGCACCGCTCTGACCAACTCCAGCCTCAGAGACGTGCTGGTGTTCAGTGAAAACCAGCGGCTGCTTTCCTCTCTGTCCACCACCAGGGGGAGACAAGTGATGCCTGCTCCAAGGTGGAAACAGTCTGACATTTCACAATTCACTGGCAACCATTTTTTTATTTCGACATTAAAGGCAGAGTTCAGTCAGATCAAGAAACTTGTGGAAAACTTAGAAAAAACAATGACATCCATCAATTAATCAAATTATTTGTTATTTTTTTAGAATACGTTAATTTTAATGGCAAAGAAGGACTTTCCAAATCAATGTGATGACTTTTCATAACATTCTGGACTATATGGCAAGGCAAGGCAATTTTATTTGTATAGCAACACTTTCAACAACAAGGTGATTCAAGCTGCTTTACATGATTAGGGGGTAAAATAAAAACAGCAGTAAAACAAGAAGAATACACAAAACATGATATATGAAAGCCTTACCCAAAGGCAGCTCTAAACAGAAACGTTTTTAGCTGTGATTTAAAAGAACTCAGTGTTTCAGCAGCTTTGCAGTTTTCTGGAAGTTTGTTCCAGATTAGAGGAGCATAGAAACTGAAAGCTGCTTCTCCATGTTTGGTTCTGATTCTAAGGATGTTGAGTCGACTGGAATTAGAGGACCTGATTGGTCTGGGGGGGGGGTTGCTATAGTAACACTAGATCTTCAACATACTTTGGTGCTAAGCCATGTAATGATTTATAAACTAGTAAAATTATTTTGAATGCAATTTGCCAATATCAAAACTGAAGCAGCAAACTTTGTGAAAACCAATATTTGTGTCATTCCCAAAACTTTCGGGCCATGACTGTAGAAATCTGTTCATTCACATTCATATAATGAATTTGGAGGCTCTTATTATAGTAAAACTCTGCAGAGATGCTCATTCTGGTGACAACGGAAGAAATGAACTAAAAAAAAAGATATTTGCCTCTATCTTAATCTTATCCAGCCAGTCAGATTTCTTATGCTTGCTCTGCCTTAATGAAAAACCTATTTCTCGTATGTGTGTGTGATGACTGATTGTGCAGGTCCGTGGGGAACGGTCCCGTCTCTCTCAGCCGCTGTTCATGCTGCGAGGTCAGGAGCCCGTCCTCTTGGACCAGCTCGTCTCCCACGCCTCACGCCGCCAACCTGTGTCCAAGCTCCGCCTACTCGAGTCAGATCGACCTCTGCCTTGGACCGCTGTCCAGCGACTGGCGGGAGCCGTCAGGAGGTAACGACTCGTTCACTTTTATCGTTCTATAAATGATAGGCTGAAAGGTTGAGGGAAGTGAGTCTGCGAGGAGCTTTAATTGTTTTTGGCAGAGAAACGGCGTTTAAATCTTCTGTGCATGTAGTCTGTGCAGATTCTCAAGCATCAGAGAAAATTAGCCTCCTCTTGGTTCTCGAACACGTTTCATGCTGATCACCTAAGAGCCTCCTTTCTCTCTTGAATGCTGAACTGTGCTTATAAAACAAAAATATCTCCACTTTCTGCAAAGTGCTCCCAGAAGCTCTGTGCAGAGAATGAGTTTGCATAATGAAAACATTTTTACGTATTTATTTAATGGAACAGGCAGCACTTTCCTCCATGTCACGGGTCAGACACAATGAAAGCTGCAGCGGTAAAAATGAACTCTCCTCCTATTCCACGGCCACCCTTGTTCCATTGCCGATCGCTCACATTTCTCATTTTTTGGAAACATAAAAATTATTTATGAGATGATAAATGACCATCTCCCTGTGCGTTTTTCTCCCAGACTGCAGCGGACAGAAGATGGCTGAGGTGGCCGACTACCTGGAACAGAGGTGCCACTGTGGCATCTCTGCGCTCTATCTCCAAGGTCAGCCTCCTTCACTTTCCTGCATGTTAAACAACAGATGCAGATCGTTTGTTTTCCAAATTCATTATTTGGTCTGGAAAGGATGAGGATTTGCCTCTTTTTGTTTAAATGGGAAAGACAGGAGAACATGTGATTCATGAAAGACAGATATGTTTAAAGACCTTCTTCCTAAAACATTGTTTGTCATCTTTCTTTTGAGACAAGTTATTTCACATTTTTCAGGTTTGTTAACGAACTCATCCACAAATGTGTTTTTTAAAATCTATCTTTGTCAAACCACTTAGTGATGTGCAATTCACTGTTGAAGCCACATATCATTGACAGAATAAAGTCATCTCGAAAAAAAATCGGTGTTTTTATGTTCACAGAGGTCCAGTTAATGTCCTTAAGTAAAATATTTTGTCCACAACCCAATGTAATCTGCTGCTTAAAACCTTGATAATTCCCTTCCTTGTGCATATTTCTCACGTTTTTATCATAACTATGGTTAGCATGCTCATATTTAGCTAAAAATAACTGCATCCTTCTTCTTCTTTGTGTTTATTGTTCGCTCGCAAACAACAAATTGGTGCATTACCGCCACCTACTGGTTTGGAGTGTGGACCAGAATGTCACTCAAGGTTGCACCTGCCTCTCTAAGACTTAGAATCGTCCCTGCTTGTGTTAGCTTTGCTCTAATATCCATTTTGGCATACAAATGTATCAAAGTATCTTCTTTACTGCCTCCAAAAGCCCTGATTAATAGCCTACAGCGCCCTCTGCTGGTTGTCTTGGGGCGTCTGTTTTGTGGCAGGAAGATCCCAGTTAGGTATCTATCCTGCTTTTTAGGGATGTGTATTGGCAAAAATCTGGCGATACAATATGTATCGCGATACAGGGGAGACGATACAATATATCTCGATATATCACAATACTATATAAGACTATATATTGTGATTTTTAAAACTGAATTTAACTGTAGGAAAACCGTCCCATCATTCTAAACACTTCAACCTGTTTCATACTTCAACACATCCAGTTTTATCACTAGATCTAGTTGATCCACTGGAACAAAGACGGTGAAAACAGCCACAAACTACAGGTTATACTTTTAATTTTAGTACAAAAATTACTGCCATCATTAATGGTTCCATTCAAATCCTTAAAAAAAAACAAAAAACTATATTTTTGTTTTGAATATCGATACAATATCGGGAAATAAAATATAACGATATATTGGTGTATCGATATTTTCTTAAATTCCTACTGCTTTTAGTGTCATTTAATGCAATTAATCCATGAAAGAATTAAAGCCTGCATTTGTCATTATGCCTGTGTAAAATACTTTTTTTGTTTTGTTTAAAAAAACAAACATTTTTAGCTAAAGTTCTTAAAGTGTAAGTAGCTGCAGGTTGGTGGATGATGAGGATAAAACAGCAGCGGTGAAGCAGCTTTGACCAGTTTCTGGTTGAGCTTCTCCCAGAGGAGTTGCCACAGAAACCCTGAAGACCCTTTTTACCTACAGAAGCTCTTCCTCACAGAAAGAGGTTATGGTAAATGGACTGCACTTATATACTGAACAATCAAAGTGCAGGATTGAGATTATTCTAAATACAAATGTATCCATTCACAACTAAAAGCAGCTTTCTCCCTGTTTCACCTTTAAACCCCTTTGGTTCCTCTGTCTCTGCTGAAGGGACCAATTTTTCCTGTGTGTCCGGATGGCTGCGAGTGTGGGGGGGCATCCAGGCGCTGTCGGACCACCAGAAGGCGCTCATCATCCAGACATCCAGCATGGATTCGTCTCCTGCTCAGGCTGAGGGCTGTTCTTCCCCCACCACAGACCGCTACACAGGAACAGGTCAGAACATCTCCAATGAAGGTCTGAGGCTCCTGGTGCCGACGTAGTCTTGATTAAAACGCAGCGTTGCAGTTTATTTATTCATATTTGGGGAAAACAGACCGCTGCTAAACAGCTAAATGAATGATTTAACGGTCTGGAAATCCACCTCGGCATCATCTGCACCAAATCTAGGCTGGAAACACAGACAACTGATTTCATTACTATTTATGTATAATATTAAAAGTGTTAGAAAGAGGAGTGTCATTGACATGTGCCTCCGTTGTGTTCTGTCATGCTGCTGCAGGATCTTTACATGCACAATAATTCTTAAAATGTCATCAGAAAGTGTTTAAATTAAGTAAATCAGTAGAAAAGGTAAAAATCAGATGTTAAATAAAGCTTTACAGTATGATTTAATGTAATTTCGATGATGACCCTACAGCTGAGTTTTTCATAAAATTAGAAAATATCCACAGACTAATAAAACAAGGATTTTATGAGCAGAATTTTGCCTAATGTGGTACTCTGTACCACATTTTTCCTTCCACTCAACTTTCCATTAATGTGCTTGGATACAGCACTTTGTGAAGCACCAGTTTCTTTTTTTTATGAGCTGTTGGCACAAATCACCAAAATTAACAGAAATAGTTGTTACGAGTTGCACTGTTTTGAATTTAATTGTTTGCCTTTTAAAATGCCTTCGAGACCATTGGCGTGGCCACGGGTGTGCCAGGGTGTGCCAGTGCCACCCACAGAGCCAGCTGGCACACCCAAAAATCTGAATGTATATATGTATATATATATATATAGCTTTTCCTAACATGTTTGACTCACCAGACGATCAATTTGTAAAAATTGCCACCAGGCGATGCACTGCGACACCTGCACTGGGCATGTTGACTCAATCAATCAGTAATAAATTGTAATCAGGCGGAGCGGGTTGTGACACCTGCACCTGGCAACACAACCAACCTAACCTGACTGTGACCCCCCCCCCACGACCTTTTTTTCTAAAAAGCGCCTAGCGACAAATCTAGCGACATTTCTGACCACCCTTAGCTACTTTCTGTGAAACTTTGTCGCCGATATTTCCTGCAGTTTAGAGACCCAGCTTGCTCCTTCCCGACGCTCAGAAAGGAAATGATCTGCGCATGTGTACGCAGCATGATCAGACTATGTCCACTGGTCAATCAGAAACCTTTTTCGGTTCATTTCATCCACTCACAAACGAAGTTGTTTTGTACTTAATGTTAACTCAAAAGTAAAATATAAATCTGCATGTATATAAAACCGATCTTTCAACGGGAATTAAGGCAGAAGCTTGTCTGTATTAAGCTGCATCTCACACCTGTGGTGGATTCAAGGAACGATAGAAATGTATGGTGAGTTCAAAAACGTAGGACATTTTAAAAAAACCCACTGAAAATAAATACCATAAGCAATAAACTTCTGTTTAATGGCAGTTGGCAAGAAACATTTGATGCATGCTAATTATGCCCTACTTATTTTTGCAAAGTGCTAAACAACAAACATCTATATTCTCTGTATTAATTTCGTATTCTTGAGATATCTCAGCAAAAAAATTTTTTCCAGAACTTAAAATTTTGTTTAAAAGGTCTTTGATGTCCAGTTGCAATTTGATATCTTGTAAATTTTGTACCAGTTTTCTCAACATTATACTTCAGGAAAAATAATAGAACATGTTCCACCGTCTCTTCATGAAGACAGAAGTCACATTTCCCTGTAGCATGTTTCCCCTGTTTAAACAATGTATTGTTTAACCCTGTAATCCTAATCTAAATATAATTATTTCCTCCTTTCTGTTTCATTCGTCATCACGTGATGACATCATCATTATGGAAATTAGCGTATGACGTCATCTGGCGACATTTAGCGACTTTCTGGGGCAACTTCAGCTACTTTCTGTGTGAGACGGTTGGCAACACTGGTGGTGAACAGGATTAGAACCAGCAGCAGAGCTCCAATGCTCACTGAGAGACTAGCTGATAGCTGATAGCATCTCATCGCTCATGTTGGATAAAGAGCTTGCAGACAAACTAGACTCTGACGAAATAATAAACCTGTTTGAGGCCAAACCGCGCCGCCTTGTCTTGTGGAGCTGCAATCCGAAGGTGGGAAGTTCAGATGCTTAAATAATATGTACATGTGAGTAAGAAATAAATAGGATAAGATAAACAGGTTTACTTATTAATATTACAGGATATGCATTCGAAAATTGTTGATTTAAATTGCATTACAAACATGTGTTTAAAGGTTGAAAAGTTATTATAATGTATTTCAGAAGTTGAGAATGTGTTTGATTATACAAGTTAATGCCAGCCAGTGATTTTGAATATGTTAGTCTGAATTTATTAGTTTTGCCTGCAGGCCTGTAGGTCGGGGGAGCCTTTGGCAAAAATGTAATATTTGTTGAGAATAAATTTGGCACACCCAGTGTCTTTTTTCTGGCTACGCCGCAGGTTGAGACGAGATTCGCTGTGAATCGGTGCTAAATTGAATTGAAGTGAATGGGGGGGGGGAAGCAGGATTCAAACCAACAGTTTTCAGATTCCCAGCTGATTGCTCCATTAATTGAGCCTCCAGTTATTATACAATAATCAAGCAATAATTAAGCAGCAGCATATATAAAATCTATTTTAAAATCTATTTACGTATTTTTTTTGTCTTTAAAATGTATTTTTATCATTTGTAGGTAGATAAAATGGTTAGCCTAAAACAGTAACTTCTTAGAAATTACAGCTCTTGACATATTTTATCTTGTAAAACCACTGCAGCAGGAGTATAATTTCAATCAGCAGCCATTGTGGCAGAATTTTCCAAGTGACTCGATTGTCTGAACTTGCGCCCCCTGGTGGGTACAGTAAGTAAAGTCTTTATAAAATATTTTGTCAGATTAATTTAAACTGAAAATGAATCTATATTTATAATATAGTTTATCTTCATGAACATTGTCAGCTGTGGTGATCATTCCCAACCCGACCACTGAAACACAGACCTGTGTGTCCTCCAAGCATAAAAGAGAAAAATGTAATGTTTCGGGTGGATGGTTTGCTGCAGCCTGATTAACAGTGTTTCCCCAGGACGACTGTGTTTCTGGAATATTTATTTATTTATTTATGCCCCTCCCAGGCTCGGCCCTGGGGTTACAGATTGGACTGATCGCAGCGGTGCTCCTGGTGCTCGGACTCGGAGCCGCTTTGTTTACATATCTCTACAGGAGGAGGTGAGAACCTGTGGTTATTCTGCTTTTGATCCTTCTAATGATCCCAAAATCAGAGCTTTTTTTGAGCACATGTAGCAAAAATATGCAGGCTTTATATTGTGCCTAACAGAAAGCAGTCTTGCTTTAGTGTTGTATTAGTTTATTTGTTTTACTCTGAAGCAATCACTAATTCCGATAAAACAATTTGTTTGTATAATAGTCTCATAGTTTTTTTGGGTTTTTTTCAAGAAATTGTTTCTTTTTTATCTTTTAAACAATGTAGAAATCACAAAATCGGTTTTATTTTTATAATTTTCTGTCTCTAAAAACATGTCATGAACCTTCTAGTCCAAGAAAAAACATTTTTTTCTTTGCCTTTATTCTGCAGATTTTTTTAAACACAGGATTCAGTGCGATTATGAAGCTAGACTGATGGCATTTCTTTCTGCAAAGTTAGACCCATAACCATGAGCTCAGTTTAAATGTGTCATTTTAGCTTTGTGGCTTTAAGTTTTGAATTATTTAATATATTTTATCAAATAAAAACACAAAGCAAAGCAATCAACACAAAATTGAGCTCTAATAAAAAAGCAGATGATCGGCATGATGGGAAATGTTGGATCTGCTTAGGAAAATTTCATTTATTTAACATTTTTTTCCAGTGGAAATATGACAAATTGCTTCAAAACAAACTCATAATCAACTAAAATGACCTAAATATCGGTTTCTAACAGGCTTTTAAAAGACTCAGTCTGTAACTCTCTGATCTTCAGAAGTTGGAGACTTCCAGTTTCTTGAGGCTGAAGCTCTGGTGCTTTTAGCTTCTGTGTGATCCAAAGCCAGCAGGTTCTGAACACCAGAGGAGGAGCCGCTGGAGACGCATGGCTGTTACAGTCCTCCTATGTGTGCTCGTGCTTCTACATTAAAACGGCTCAAAACAACTCAACCAGAATCTATCCTAAAGTGGATCCTGACGTTGGCTTTAGCCAGAATCAGAGTCTTCATATTCACTCCCACCAAATTATAAACCATGATCTAATTGTATATAATAGCACGTATTGTTATTTTAATAGACATGCTTACGTAAAATATAGAAGAAATACCTAAACTTATGATTAATTATTCGGGCTGTCTGCTCCGGCATGCAGTTGGCTGTTCAGCAGATTGTTCATAGTTCGCCAGCTGCAGTTTTAATACCCTAATACAAAGGATATTGCAGCTCAAACTAGTAAGGCTGAACTCCATGCAACTCTTTCTGACCATCCTGAGTTTCACTACTCAGGGGAAAAAGTTTGGACTAAATCAAAATGCTTATTTAATTTTGTATACTATTAAAAATGCAGTTTTTGCTGAATCTTTCCCTCGGTAAGGCCTGCTTTGCTTGCATGACCAGGAGTTTTAGTTGACAGCTGAGTTTCAGAGAGGTCCGTTAATTAATGCTCAAATCGATGCGTGTTTGCCTGTTTTTGCTGTAAATTAACCAAGGTGCTAAACTAAAGATCCAGGGGTCTGCTCTTTGGGTTCAGTGGCTCTTAACGTTTCCCTAAACAATTATAACTGTTTTTATAGGTTTTAAATAAAACAACAAATGCAGATTTGGGAATAACTGCATTAAAATTACACAACAGAATGAGACTAAAAGTACCAGTAATGTTGATTTATTTATTAGATGCACATTTCTTGTTTCCCACAAATATCAACATCCCATAGAAATAATGGATCCGTCCTACTTTTGCAAAAGTTTTATGTTTTTCTTCATTTTAAATCGTTAACATAGAAATAAAACGTTGGTTCTTTTACAATGGCATTTTTCCTACTGTGAAAAAATGTTTGCTCCCTTCCTGATTTCTTTTTTCTTTTTGCATTTTTTTCGCACCAAAATGTTTCAGATCATCAAAGAAATGTAAATATTAGTCAAAGAAAACACAAAATGCAGTTTTTAAATGAACGTTTTTGTTATTAAGGGAGAAGTAAATCCAAACCTGCATGGTCCTGTGTGATAGTGATTCCCATTTTGTTAAAACATAACTTAACAGTGGTTCATCACATCCGAGTTCAGTTTCTCTAGCCACACACAGGCCTGATTACTGCCACACCTGTTCTCAATTAAGAAATCACTCAAATCAGACCTGCCTGACAAAGTGAAGTAGACCAAAAGATCCTCAAAAGCTCGACATGCCGAGATCCAAGGACATTCAGGGGCACGAGAGAGAGAAAATTATTGAGATCTATCAATCTGGAGAGGTTTTTAATGCTTTGGGACTTCAGTGAACCACAGTTAGAGCCGTTATCTACAAATGGTGAAAACATGGAACAGTGGTGAACCTTCCCTGAAGCCGCCGGCCGACCAAAACGACCTCAAGATCACAGCGACGACTCATCCGAGGGGGTCACAGAAGAGCCCACAACAACATCCAAAGAGCTTCAGGCTTCACTTGCCTCAGTTAAGGTCAGAGTTCATGACTCCACCGTAACAGAGAGACCTGGATGGCAAAGTTTCAAGATGAAAAGCACTGCTGAGCACAAAGAACATTATTTCTCGCTTCAATTTAGCCAGAAAACATCTTAATGGTCCCCAAGACTTCTGGGAAAATCCTTTGTGCAGCTAAACTGTCTAGTAAGTGTGTGTCCTGTTTCAGGTGGCTTAAAAGCAACGCAGCATTTCAGAAAGAGAACATTATGATACCAGTAAAACACTGTGATGGTCTGGGGCTGTTTTTTCTGCTTCGGGACGTGGAAGACTTGCTGTGATAAATGGAACCATGAGTTCTGCAGAAGGAGCACGTCAGACCATGTGTCGGTGACCTCAAGCTGAAACCGGCTTGGGTTCTGCAGCAGGACAACGATCCACCAGCAAGTCCACCTCTGATTGGCTGAAGGAAAAGCAAAATGAAGACTAGTAGTGGGCCGTATTAACAGTAAAAGGTAGAAATGATATGAATTTTGCAAACGGTAAAGACTTTGACTATACCGACCTACTGTGATTGCGCATTTTGATGATGTCATTAAGCTGTGCCTACGTACTTTGTAGCAGCTATAAATACTGATCTTCAGTGTTCGTATTTATTCTAGATATTACAGGTTTAAAATGTGTGTTTTTTTGTACGGAAAAGAAATCTGATTAACATGAAGCATTTTTTATTCAAATATGTGCAGCTTTATTTTTGTGCTATGTTAAATTTATTTTTAAAAAGTAAGCAGGAAAGCAGACAGAAATGATACTTCTCTTTTATTTTTTAAAGGTTTTTTGGGCCTGAGTGGCCTTTATTGACAGTGGACAGAGTTTTTGAAGGGGGAGAGAGGTGAGGGAAGACATGCGGCAAAGGTCGGCCGGGACGGGACTCGAACCGGGGACGGCCGAGTCGAGGACCGAAGCCCTTGCACATGGGGCGCCTGCTCCAACCACCACACAACGCCACGCCCCTACTTCTCTTTTTACATTTTGCACATTTTTGAACTTTGTGTTTTTAATAAAATGTAACTTGTATTTTATTTAAAATATCTTCATCTTTATTTATGTTATGATAGTTTTTGTGTTTCAGTTTTCGGGAAAAGATCTGTATTTTTTTTAATGCATTTTGCACAACGGGTGTTCTTTAAATGGCATTCTATACTTTTTTGAAGTTCTGCTGCAATGTATCTAGAATGAGTCACTTTCACATATATAAACAGTAGAATATATTACAATAAATAATCATCACATATGCTTCAGATTATATCGTAATATAGATTTGAGGCCATATCGCCCAGTCCTAAAGACTTTGGAGTGGTCTAGTCAAAGTCCTGACTTGAATCCTATTGAGATGCTTTGGCATGACCTTAAAAAGCAGTTCATGCTAGAAAACCCTCCAATGTGGCTGAACTACAACTATTCTGCAAAGAGGACTGGAACAACATTCCTCCACATCTGGAAAAGATTCACTGCAAGTTGTGACAAACGCTGAAGTGTCGCCCAACCGGTTATTAGGTTTAGGGGCCAATCTTTTTATCACACTGGGCCACGTAGGTTTGGATGTTTTGTCTCCCTTTATAATAAAAACCCTCGTTTAAAAACTGCATTTTGTGTTTACTTAATACTTAAATTAGTTTGATCTGAAACATTTAGGTGTTTCAGATCAAAAAGGGGGCAAACACTTTCTCACACCACTGTATTTATCTAAAAACTGCAGATTGTAACATTAGCAGCTCTAAACGAGTTTTATTTAGCTGGACTGAGGGTCTCTGATAATCGCATTCAGTATGGACATTTTAATGTTCTTATAGATCACGCTCGGTATATTTTCAAGGTATAAGACAGTATGCATTTTGAAATTGCAGTGAAGTTGAGTTGAACCACATTTTAATTTGAATTAAAGTCGATTCGGGGGCTGAAGAGTACTTTCCTCCTGTTTAAGAACAGCCGACAGGTTTTTTTCAAATATACACAATGAATTACCACAGGCATAGGATTGACTTTTTATTTCAAGGTCATGTTATATTTAAGCCCTCACACGTGTTAGTATACCTTCACCATTTCATGTCTTTTCATTTATCATTTATGGTTATAAATGTCATCATTTATAAATTGTCATTTAACACAAATAGCTTTTTTGTGCCCTCAGAGAGCCCGATCAGGGGGGACTGTTGTGGGAAAATGACATGTTTCTTTTTCATCCATGTGACTGTGAGGGAATGTGCTGTTTTGTTTAAATAACCCAGGTTTGGCATAAACGAGTCTGGTTTTAGTCGGCAGGTCAGTATGACCTGTCGAATGCTTTGGTTGAAAAACATTCAGCTGACAAATGGCTTCGCGACTGAGGAGTCAAAGCAGGGAAACATCTGTTTCCCGTCACACAGTTCGTGCGTAAAATAAGATTGCATAAAAAGAATGTGCAAGGAGAAAGTTGGGAGAAGCTGGCAGAAGGTGAGAGAGCTGTAGGTTGCTGATTGTTTGCGCTTTGAATCTGCCCAGAGAGAGCTATGTGTAATCAATAAATCTACCAGCTGATAAAGTTGTCCTGGCAGTTCAATTTAACTGCATTCAATTCTTTGCATGTTGGACACGACCAACAAGCCCTGGTCTAAACGTTTGCATGTAGCCATGTTTTCCATACAGACTCTCTTTAGATGTCACTGTTCGAATATCATTCATATGTCAAAGGTCAGCACAGTGGACATTTAAATGCATCTAATCTCCGCTGGAAGCCTGGAAGACGTGTAGGTTGTGATAATTGTTTAGCCATTTTCTGAAAAGCACACAGGTTTTCTTTTTGTTCTAGTACTAGATTGTCCCCAACATCCAGGAAAATGATGAAAATTCTGTCCCAGTTTTATCAGACAAAATGACAATAAAGGCACAAAGGAAAAACAGAAGGTGATGATTTATGGCTGCCAGGTGGGCTCGTTTCTGCATGTATTTAATGCTGCTGTTTGTCTTCCCAGGCGCCCCCTGGACTACTACACCATGGAGTTGAGCGAACACGCTGAGGGACTCTCAGATCTATAACTAAGCTCCGAATGGGCGTGTCTGCATCTAGAAGGGGGATGGATGAGGCTTGTTTTCAGGTACACGTAACCAGGGACGCTGCAGGTGAGCCTCTGTGAGACGATCGCTGATGGAATTGACTCTGTCATTGTTGGTGAGCAGTGCAGACGGATGAGGTTTGCAGATCATAGCCTATTTTTCTAAGGACGGATGCACGACTTTTGCCTTTGAACTCTCGTTACTGTTTGTAAGGGAAATTGAGAAAGAAGGGAGCTCTTTTTCTTATTACTTAAGTCCTAAATACTCATTTTGTTGTTTGTTCCCATGTGGGTAAACCTTTTTGAATGGCAACCTTTGAAAGGACTTTACTTTCAATCATTTTTGCAAGAAGCTCCTAAATAGTACTGCTGACATTTGCTCTTTAAAACAGTCTTAATTTTTTCCCTGTCTTATTTTAAGTCATATAGATCATAGTTAATCAAAGGTTTGACTGTCCCTTAAATGTGAATGGCTTTTAATGGTCAAATGTACCTGTTACCACTTTTTATGTGCTTGCTTAAAGAAGATTGTTTACATGTTCCTGATTGAGGATTAGAGGGAAAATGCTTTTAAATAAGGAGTGTGTTTGTATTTGGAAATACGGTTGTTTTCTCTTCAGAACCGAATCCCCGGTGTTTTATATGTAGGGATGCACCGATTGCTCAGCTGCTTATTGGAATCTGTCGACTGTCCAGCTTGGAAAATGTCAGAAACAAATAATGCAATAAAGAAATAATGTTCTTTTTCTCAGCAGTACTTTTTTCATCTTGGTAAATTTTACAGTAACTTTACAAACAGCACTCCATATTGCTGATCCCTCTGCAGGTCAGTCTGGGTGAAATGGTTCAAACCTGGACACAAGTCGTTGTTCTTTAATCCCGTAAACCGTTTTAAAGCCACACATGGGGGAGAATGATGGATACTAGTACTTTAACTTCTACAGCTTATTGTAAACATGTGTACAGTAATTATTTTATATTATATGAGTAAAAGTTTGATTTTACTCACAAAGTTTTTGTGTGCTGGTTAAGTTCCTTTAGGAAAATCTGAATAAACCTCAGACTCACCGGGCCGAAGCTTTACAGAAATCAAAAATTGGACCCAGCAGATGCAATCGGTGCATTTCTACTCAGAAACTTCCTGTCCAATCAGCTGATCCCTCCCTTACTTAGTGTGGTCTATCTCTATCTTTTTGCTTTTCTCATCTAATGAGGCCCTCAGAAATGTTCTTCGGTGTTTGCCTAAATAACCGAAAACCAGTTTTTTTTTCTTTTTGCATTGATTTTGTTTCTACTGAAATCTAACCTGAATGTCTCTAAGGTCCTTAACCCAGTGAGTTCTGCTGCTTCCAGTTATTCGTTCTCTTAAACCATGAAGCTCACTTCTGCATTATTTTCCCCTTGTGTTTGACAATTGAATATTTTATGGCAAACTTCTATGATGTGTTTTCCTGTAAAACAGTGGATGTTGTAAATTATGAAACATAAGACTATAATTTGTTTTGTAAAATGTCGAATTGTTCTGACTTCCTATAGATTTATCAGAATTTCATTTTTATCTTCTTTTTTTTTTTTATTTACTCGAATTGTTTATTCAGACCTAAAACAGTGGTTAGAAGCTGTTGCTTTTCAGGCGTTAAAGAAATGACTCTGAAGCAGAAAACTGAACAGCATGTCACTAAAAACACTGGGAAAAAAATATATTTTTCATTATCAACATATGCCCAGAGTTGAGTTTTAATATTCTCTCCAGTGTTTCAAACATATTAAACTAAAATACCTACACTGCCGTGTCCGTTGTTATTTTTACTTGTTGCTTTGTCGGTTTTCTCATTTTTCTGAATTAAAGGTGCAGGAATTCAGTTCAGAAAGTGAAATTCAAACAGTTTCTTAGGAAATTAAGTTTTTATTAGCACATAAATGTCGTCCTACTGAACAGTATCTTCACTCAGTCATTGGTCTGGGCTCCTTTTGCATAAATTCCTGCATCAGTGCGGCGTGGCATGGAGATCAGCCTGTGGTTCTGCTGAGGTTCTGGAAGCCCAGGTTGCTTTGGTAGCAGCATCTGCATCGTTGGTTCTGGTGTCTCTCATCTTCCTCTTGACGATGCTTCATGATTTCTCTGTGAGGTCCTAGTTGATGGTGTTACCATGGTGATTTAAGCAGGTATTGCTACCTTTGCATCTCCATCAGAAGAAAGCATGAAGTGCTCTAAAATGTTCTAGTAGACGGCTCCATTGACTTCAGAAAATCCAGAGGATCAGAACTAGCAGATGACATGGCGCCCCAGATCATCACTGAGTGTCGAAACTTCATGTTGGACTTGAAGCAACATGGATTCTGAGCCTGTCCTCTCCAAAGCCACAGTCCAATTCTCCCCCCAAAAAAATCCTGAATGAGCCGTTTGTGTAACTTTTTCAATAACAGTATTTTCCCTTCCACTCTACTTTCCATTGCTGAGTTGTATACATGTATTTGTATTTTTCGGTACGGGGCCCTGACGGTTCGGTACCGAACGAATCCAGCTGTTTTCCACCTGAACACATGCAGAATGTTTATGTGGAGAACTCTTTAAAAAGTGACGCCAAAACAGAAAGGACTCCCAGCTATCACTAAACTCTGCTATCTGGGAACATACATGGTTTCTCATGCAGCTACAGTAGAAAGAGAAAGATGGACCGAACCAGAACTTTGTCAGCGAGCGCATCTTTCAGCAGCAATAAGGTCCATAACACGTTCTGCACTGAACTGAATGACTCACCTGAAACAATGTCAAGCTGAATGGAAACATCACTGATACTAGAGAAAAACCAGCTGACGTCCAACATGGCTACCAGTAGCATCCAATCAGCCCAAACTGCTTATTCTGGATAAAACACAAGTCGGAGGAATCCCTGTTGATGAGAAGGGATTTCCCAACAGCTCCCCATGCTGCATTCAAGTACAGCTGGGAGACTAGGCTGTCGAAATATCAAAATAACTCCAAAGTGATTTAAGCATGCTTTGTTTAACAAATATGGGCAAAGTATTATTTAAACATTTCTAAACATTCTAAACTGTGGTTATATTGTTTTACTCTAATACTCAATACTCTTATATTGTTTAACTCTTATATTGTTCTACTTTGGCTATGTCTGCTTGTACTATTTTTTAATTTTTTTAATCCAATCAGATCCCCAGTCAGTTCTAGCCTATACTTTCAACTTTTTTAAAGTTATAGAACAAAATAAAATCGAATGAATTTCGAAGGAATTCAGGAAAACATGTTTCATTTAATGCTGATCAAAGTTTAAAAAAAGAAAATTTAAAAAGTCATGCACATTTGTATTTACTGTTCTTGATCAAAGTGTACTGAAAGTGACTTTTGCGAACCGTTGCATCAATTTCTGTGTTGGGTAGGAAGCCAGTGATTAACTGTTATTACATCATAGCATTTCGTTTTTATTGGCCTTCTGTAATATTAAAGTTTTTGATTAAAGGGTTTCATCAGAATGTTCAAAACCATGTTTCTTCCTTGTCAGCATCTTTTCTCTGCAGAAAAACGTAACATTTTTTTCTCTGAGCAGCAGAACCCGTTGAGAACATCTGCAGCTTTTCTTGTATCCCCCACGCCGCCGCCAATGGACGCCTTCACCGAAGCTTAACCATGTGTCCTCTGTGCTCACAGCTGTGGTCTGACCGACTGCAGAGCCGACTTACCTGTTTGACAAATGCAGCGAAAGCGTGGTTAGGCTCTAGGTTTTGGATCATGTCACGAAGCCTGCACAACTACAACGCCTGTTTGTTTGGTTTTTTTACATTTTTTTTTTTTTATCTCTGCCCAACCTGCTCTCACCGCAGCACAGGAAGCCACATAGACAGGAAGATGCTGCAGCATGAAACCGTGTCTCCGACAGTAGAGCTGCTGCTGCTGCTGCTGCATCCTCTGGACTTTTTAAAACTCGTTCAAGCAGATTTAAACGTTCCTCCACTCTGGCCTTTCTTTTCGTGTTTTGACCGAGTTTCATGGAGTTTCTGGATGAGATGTCTGTGAGGTCAGCAACCTCGTCACACCTTCAGGCAACTTGAAAGAACTCGGGGTGAGTCGCCCCGTTTTTTAGCCTTCGAACCATTTATTTAAAGCACAAATTCAAAAATACTTTATTGATCCCAGAGGGAAACTAAGTGTTGTAGCTCATATAATTACTTCTTTAAGGAGTTGTTGTAGATGATGATGGCTGTGGGCAGGAAGGATTTCCTGTAGCGGTCTGTGTTGCAGCGAAACTGAAGAAGCCTCCGACTGAAGACGCTGTGTTGTTGTATGACTGTCTCATGAAGAGGATGCTCAGGGTTGTCCATAATTTCTTTGATTTTATGAAGAATCCTTTGCATTGCTCCACAGTCGTCCCCAGAACAGAACCAGAACCTTCTTTTTCCGGCTGTGGGTGTTTCTGACTGTTCCTATAGCGTACTATTTAACGGTTACGTGCATGATGGAATGGGTATTCCTGCTTCCTGCTGTGTCCCTCTTGTTTTCACAGCTCATGTTTGTACTTTCTCCCCGTCTGTTGCTGTAACAGTGAGATTTTGCCGTTAGTTATTCAGCTTTAGTAGCCGCGGGCTGGCATGGCACGCTGCTTCCTGCTCGTCTAAACGCTCCGATTCTTTCATTGGGTTTCTTTTGGCGTGACGTTTCGTGATGAGCAACGAGCCGCAGACGAAGGTCTTCTCAGTAAAGCTTCAAATACAGTTTAATCCACTTTGGGTTTTTTTTTTTTTATTGAATCTTTCGATTTATTCAAGTAAAAAAAGCTGCTTCACTCATTCGGACACATTTTAAATATAAGATAGTGAAAAGGTTTATCTCAAAACATTATATTGTTGTGAAAAAGGTAAATAGTTTTTGTCCCTCATTTGAGAAAGCAATACTAGTACATTATATAGATCTATCACACGTAGAGTGTGAATATTTCAAGCTTTTATTTCTTGTCATTTTTATGGTTCTGGGTCACAGAGAATGAAAACTCAAAATTCAGTGTCTTGGAAAATTAGAATATTACATCCTATCAATAAAAAGAAAATTTTAAACAAATATCAGACTTCTGAAAAGTCAATTTCTCTACGCTCAGCCCTTGTTCTGGGCTCTTTTTGCATGAATTCCTGCACCAATGCAGCATGGCATGGAGATCAGCCTGTGGTTCTGGTGAGGTTCTGCAAGCCCGGGTTGCTTTGATGGCAACCGTCAGGTCATCTTCATTGTTGTTGTTTTTGGTGTATCTCATCTTCCTCTTCAGTTTCTCAAACGAGGGACAGAAAATATGGAACTTTTTCATGATATTCACACTTTTTCAGATGGACCTGTAAACATGTTGAATGACAGATATCTGATGTGTTAACGAGCAGTTTAAGCAGCACTGTTAATTTAATTTTTTTAAACCCTGGTGAGATCTGCTGAGTCTAAATGCATTTTTGTTTCTGGGTGAGCAGTCAAGAGGAGCTTTGGTCGATCTGGAGGAGCTGCAGAGATCCACAGCTCCGGTGGAAGAAAATGCTCAATCCAGATTGACCAGAAGAAATCTGTTTACAGTTTGCTATGTACAATGTAGGAGACTTTAAAGAAGGGGATCAGATGAGGGGAAAAAAAGTAAAAACACCCTAAAACACTCTGAAAAACACCATTCCCAATGTGAAGCATGGTGGTGGTAGCATCATACTGTGGGAGAGAGAAGCTGGTCAAAGTGGATCTGTAGATAGATGGAGCTAAATCCTGGAAAGAAAACCTGTTGGAGGCTGCAGAAGAGTTGAGAATGGGGGCGGAGCTTCACCTTCCAGCAGGACAACCAAACTGAACCATACAGCCAGAGATATTATGGGATGGTTTTTTCAAGAATGGTCATGTGGGAATGTTTCAGGACCAACTAGCTCACCTTTCAGATCCCTGTTCGATCCAGGGAGAATCTAAGAGGCGATTATAGTTGAAGGATACTCCAGGGAGAATCTAAGAATACAGGCGTACTTACCTACAGTCTCCCATATTTGGCTTGGTTAACTCTTAATCATACACCTCCTGCTGTGTATAAGCACATGCAGCTTCAATTATCTTTAAGGCATTCATATTTTGCCTTTTTTTGCTCACGTTCAGCGTAAGGCTCTCTTAGAAGCGCTCTCCTAAAGGGCTTGCAGCTGTAACTGCAGTGAAGGGTAAAGCCAGACTGAGACCCAGGAGAAGATGTTCGACCAGGAAATGCACGGGCTATATTTGGCCTCCCAAAGAAAGACAACACATCAAAACAGACCCTTGGTAGCTATGGCGACGTTCTGACAGCTTGGGCCCGTTTAAAAGCCACAGGGCCGAAATAAACCTCTGAATCAGCATTTCACCTCAGATTGAAACGGGGTCACGCGACAGGAAGAGGATCACGGTAACGTTTAGAGCAGAGCAACACGCTGCAACTTCCTGAAGTTCGGCCGGAACCGAGCTGAAAGGTTGAGAGAGCCGCAATAAAAACACAAATATTCTGCAGAGTCGGTCAAGTGAGGCAACAACATACCGAGCCACACCTGAAGGTGTTCCATAGATGGGTAAATAGATGTGAAAACAGAAGAAAATCCATCAAAACAATGATAATACAGCACATGTTGCTGTCAGCATGGTGCCCTAGACATATACTTTTGTTATGATTTAAAATGTGTGTTTTCTGTGGCAATAGCTTCGGTAGGGGGGATAGAAACGGTGTAAAAACCTGCATGTTCTTGCTTTGTGAGACCGGTGACGTCTACCTGAAGGCAGCGGGTCCAACACATGAAGAAGAGGTGGAGGAGAAGGCAGCGGGAATTTAAATACCTAATAATGTTATTTACTGCTTGTTTTGATCAAAGTGCTGCGCAGAACAAATGAACAAAAACAAAGCTGTGCATAAAAGTGAACAAATAGGACACTATAGACAAAATTAACTTTAAAACAACAGTTTCTTCACTGTGGCGTCTAAAATTATTTTTTGTTTAGCTTTTTTTTTAAAGTGATATAAATGCACTTAAACAACAGTTTGTTTTGTTCACCACACAAAAGAAATTGGCACAAATTAACGGAGGACCTGAGAAGCCAAAATGATTCTGAACTCTGCCCAGTAAGATCACTGGTCTGCTGGGTTTCTGGTTCTAAACCAGTCTGCTGTTGATAAGAAACTAGTTTACACCTTTCTGCTTCTGTGAGATAATTTACACAAAGCTGATTATGATAAAAGAACCAACTGATGTTTTTAAAAGTAGATATATGCCGGATTGCTCTGAATTTCCACAACAGAATGATTCCAAAACTACCAGTAATATTTATGTAGATGTATTTTTCTTATCATTTGGTTGAAAACAATGCTGCTTTTTTTAACTTAATTTTCCACAAATATCAGTATCCCATTAAAGAAAACGTACCCAAACGGGTTTGCTAAAGTTTTGTTTTTCTTTATTGAACCTAAAAACGGATAAAAGGGCATTTCTTTCAGAAATGACGACTAATTTCCCGTAAAATTTATCCAAATTTTAAAGTTCTCCTTTTTCAAGAGGTCATGAAACATTTGCAGATCTAAACGACTTTTAGTCAGCAGCACTGAGGGCAAAAATGGGTCTTTGGATGTTAAAAGATGCGAACCCCTGGAGGACTGATCCTGCCAAAATAAAAAGATAAATAAATGGGCAAAAACTGAAAATAGATAAATGAGATCACTTGAAAATAAATCAGTAAATAACAAATGAATAAATAAATGTTGAAATAAGAAAACATGATGAAATTAAACTGAAATAAAATATAAAATATATTTAGAAATAAACATTTAAAAAAATAAATAATAAATTAGTACATTTCGTCAGGACTAATGAATCCCATCAAAGTAAAGAACATCGACACATTTTCTACATAATTCGCTTCTCAGAAGCGTATGTTGATAGCAGTTTATCTGAGCAGAGCAAAAGGAGATTTCAAGGTTAAAGGCAAAGTACTCCTTTTGCTCCATTTCATTCAGAGCATTGTGTGAAGCAAGAACATTCGAATAAATCCACTCCAACCTTACTAATTCAGCTGTTTGCTGCTTTTGATCTAAAGAAGGCTTTTTAAATCCGATCAGATGTGTCGGGTGAAGCAGATGGTCGTGCAGAGAGTCGTGACTCAGACATTTTTTTGTATCACCTCTTCACTCAGCCTGAAACGGGGGAAAAAAACAGATGTTAGACGTTTCTGAACAGGATATTCTGTTCGTCAAACTAACGTAAGAGCCAACGCATGCATATTCCTGCAGAAATACTCACACCCTTTGAGCTTTTTCCACTTTTCGTCTCATTGAGACACACACTTGATTTGTATTTCTGGGAATTGTATGTGACAGATCAACTCAAAGAAAGAAATGAAGGTAATGCGACACATGGGTTTCAAATTGTTTTATGAAGATGGAGAACATCTGTGAAGAGATTTTGAGCTAAAGTTTGGTGTGGACTTGGACTAGGTTGTTGTAACGCATGAATCTGTTCTGATAGGAACCATCCCGTAATATTCAATAAAAGAAAATAATATTATATAATAATAAAATAAAGTTAATTAAAATTATTAAATAAATAATAAAATAAAATTCAATTCAAAAATGTCAAAGTATTTTTGAATTTAATTTTGAATATCTCTGGCTGTTGTCCTGCTGGAAGGTGAACCTCCGGCCCAGTCCCAGGTCTTCTGCTGCCTCAGACAGGTTTCCCTCCTTTCCCTATTGCAGGAATGCTTCCCCACAGCATGATGCCGCCACCACCATGTTTTACAGCGAGAATGACGTGTTCCGGATGATGTGCAGAGTTTTAGTTTTTGTCAGTTCCAGTCATTTGAATATCCGGTCAACAGATTCTCCCACCTGAGCTCTGGATCTCTGCAGCTCCTCCAGAGTTGCCCTGGCACCTTTTGGCTGCTTGTCTGATTAATGCTCTTCTTGTCTTGGATTTTTATTTAGGGGGATTTTATTTAAGGGCCTGAATAGAAATGCATGCATACATCTTTCAGATTTTTATTGGTAAATAAATATTGAAAATCATGTTTTATTGTCCTTCAACTTCACAGCCTTGCAGTAATTTGTGTTTTTCTGTCGAGATAAGACACACTGAAGTCTGTGGTTGTTATATGAAAAACTTTAAAGGATGTAAGTAGTTTTGAAACTAGTTTTCCCTTGAACATATTCATTAAGTCTAATGACCCTCAGTTATTTATAAACCACCCACTTCTATCTCCATGTTTATTGTTATTTAAGTGATTTCTTTTTTTACTGTTCTGTGTTGTCTGTGTTTTATTTCATTATGAACTCATCACACAGGGAGCGTGTCCACTGAGGACTGAAAACATCAAGCTTCCTCCTGTTGTCATGGACAGGAAGCAACATTATGATTCAATCATGGACCGCAGCAAGCGCATCATGTGGCAGGACGACTGCTACATGGACCTGCAGTCCACATCCTGCGCTGCGTCGTCTCAGAATGTAACGCAAAGTAAGAAACTCCTTGTGTCTGGTTTTTGTTTTTTGTCTTATCAATCAGAAGCAAATGAAGCCTGGAGGCATCAGAGACTGTGCGTATTGGTTTTATTAACGATGGTGAGACGAGAAGGAAATAAGACTTTATTCGTGATGGAGACCACTTAACTCAGCAAGGCGCAGTGGTCTGATTCAGTTTCAGTTCAAAGATAATGTCTTCAGCATCATTCTGAAGTTTATTTCCTTTTTTCTAAAATATTGACTAATTTCTTTAATATTGCTAATAAATAAAGAGAACTGGAACCCAGTAACATGGCTTAAAACTGTTGGATCACAGGACAGTTACAAAAGTTTCTGATTTAAATTAGAGCGAAAAACCTTTCTCTGATTATTGGAAGGAGGACGACGTCCGTTTAGAAATAAAACCTATGAAGGTGGAGCTACATGGGGCGCCGTTTGTAAAGTCATTCACTCAAAAATTAACAGAAATGTTTTGGGTTATTTAGTCTGTCATAAGAGAAAATAACAAAGGTTCATTTTTCAAAGTCACATTTTCACCATGTTATTCGGTCATTTATAAATGTCAGTTTATACCTACATATTTAGCAAGCTAAATTTTAAATATTTGTTTACAGATTAAATATTTTGTGTCAAACTAAATATAAACTGCAGCTGTCTTTAAAATAAGAACTGCTCCTAACAAACCCAATAATGTTTACATCACCGCTGTAATTTGCACTGTTTAACTCACTTAATTAACATTTCTGCTGTTGTTATTTGCACATTTGTTTTTCATAGTTTAAATTCTGTTAACTACTTGTAAATAATACGTTCACTTTTTAATGTACAACTACACATGCACATTCTGTAATATTTTCTGTTTTTAAAAGATCCTACTCAGTATGTATGCCACTTTATTTTTAATGACTGCACAGTACTTTGGTTTTGCAATTTTGTCCTTGATGTACATATATTATTCTGGATTCTGTTTTATACTTTTCTATTTTTCTTTTGTAAATCTAAATGCTTCTATTATCTGTCACTTTGCTGCTGTTACAGCTGAATTTCCCCTTTGTGGGACAACTGATTATTCTATTCTTAATATTTAGTTAACAAGCTAAATATTTAGCTAGTAAGCTAAACTAGCTAGATAAATATTTATATTTTTGTTCGCAAGACCCAGCTTTTATTTTAAGATTCCACTTCCGCTTCTTGGCAAGTGAATTTGAATATTAGCTAAATGTTTAACTCTGAGTTAAATATTTATTGTTTATTAAAAATATTTAATTCTAACCTATATATTATGCTAGCCATTTTAGCTTCCTAGCTAAAAATTTAGCTTGCTAACTAAATATTTAGTTGGGAGCTACATTTTTAGTTTGTAAATTAAATATTTAGCTAGCTAATTAAATGTTTAGCTAGCTAATTAAATATTTAGCTAGCTAATTAAATGTTTAGTCATAAAGTGCAACATTTATAAATGACCAAATAACTTGGTGAAAATATAGTTCAGAAAAATTAACCCCCATTGTCTTTCCCTTATGGGAGGCGAAATATCTCAAATTACAGCTGTTAATCTTTGACTGTGTAACTTTACAAATGGCACCTCATAGACAAAAAAGGTTTGCCACATTTATAACCAAAGTCAACACTCAACCTGGTCATTTCTGTGGAATCTCAAATTCATCTCTAATGAGAATAAGACATTTTGGGATGATTATAAACAGCTACAGGATGACACTGCATGATGTCAGTCTGTTGGTTAAAAAGGGGAAAACCAAAGAAAGTGGGCGGGGCTTAGAGGTGTCAAAACTTTACATCCTTTTTCTGTTCAGTAGACTATTAATACCAAATATTTATTAATGACCTGTGTTTTTCACACATAGGACTGCTTTATAATTTCCTTAGAAATGTATTTATTTTTTATTAAATTTTAAACAAATATAATTTTTTTGTAGTTTTTGGGAAGTTTTTGTTTAAGGGGAAAGTCACGTTGAGGTAAGTGAAAATATGTTTTATTTTAAGGAAAATATTTTCCCCATAAACACAATAATTATATACAGGAGAATATGAGGTAATAATACTGATGAACAGTAATGTTTGGTCTTAATAGCACATAAACCTTTTTGCTAATGATTGAGGGAAAATCTACAGAAACATACATTTAAATAAGCTTCGGTCTGTAGTAAATACATACTCTCACATCGAGGTTAATTTACTCTAAAAAGTACATGAAGCATAATAACTAGGTGATGTGTAAACACGTGGGTTTAGACGGGGGACATCCGGATGAGGAGTTAATGTCCCAGATACCAACCTGAGCCTTTTAAAAATAAAAAAGCATTCAGAGAGCGCAGACCTCAGCCAAGGCAGCTTTCTTTGCACCTTATCTTTTTATTTTTATAACTTATCAGTCCACCAGTGAAAGTTATTTTAACTTATTCTTAACTGTTAAATGTTGCTAAACGTCTCAGGGATGCAGAAGTGTGTGTGTGTGTGTGTGTGTGTGTGTGTGTGTGTGTGTGTAGGATGCTGCTTGCTTTGGTGTGTGTATTTAAGTTTGATTTTTATTTTTGGGTCCCTGAGAAACACTATCTCATTCTGCTGCACTACCATTGTGTGTACAGCTAGTGAGAATAAAGTTGATTTAATTTTGATTTGATTGATTTGTAGAGAACCAGGCTGGTACATAACTAAGATCAGGGCCACGTGCAGTACAGTAAAAATAAATATATTTGCTACTTTTTGGATTTTTTTCTGTTTTTTCCCCCCTTTTTTGTAACACTTAAAACTTCAAGTCATGAATCCAACTGTTATAACAAAATACAAATAAGGTGAAAAAATACAAAACTTAGTATTTACATGATGAAGAAAGCTCAAACCAACCGTACTCCATGCGAAAAAGTAATTACACCCCTCATTAAATCATAACTGCAAAAAACTGCGCAAAATTGAAGTTCCTTTTTACTAGCCACACCAACGCCTGATCACCGCCAGACCTGTAATAAATCAATTAAACAAAACTTTGCTAACAACACGAAGCAGGCTGGAGGTGCGAGTAGAAGAGAAAATAGGAGCTATTATCCACAAATAGAGAAAACATAGAACAGAGGTGAACATTCACGGGATTAGCCATCCTACCAAAATGGCTCCATAAGCACATTGGTATAATTCCAGAAGTTGCTTCAAAAGAAGCTGTCTGACTCTGAGAACATGAAGAAGGCTGAAATATCTCCAGAAGGAAGACTTCATGCCCCAGTCAAGAGAAATTCAAAAGGAGATGAGAGGCAAAGTGAAAACATCTATCAGTCTGGAAAGGGCCACAACATCACTGCACTTCTTCAGTTCGGCAGTGAGTCCCGAGAAAGAGAGAAAAATGGCCTCCATGGGAAAGTTCCAAGGCCAGAACCACTGCTGACCCGAAAGAACACAAAGACCCGTCTCACATTTACCAGAAAACACGTTGATCATCTCCAAGACTTCTGGGGAAACATTCTGTAAACTGACGAGACAAAAGTGGACCTTTCTGACTTTCAACGGCTTTCTGCTTTAACTGATGGAGTTCTGGTTAAAGATGTGCGACAAAAAGTAAAAACAGCACTATACATGCTTGAAAACTCATCTGTTTTGCATTAAATTGACACTTCGTGGTCTAAATTAGTAATTGGTAATCTGCTCCCACTTAACTCACTCACCACTTATGTTTAGGACACTGCAGCATCATTTTCTTGACCTCAACAGATATTTTGTCCCAACAGAAGTTTCTGCAGCTACCATCTCTAATAAACTCATTTTTTGCTCCTAATGATGATGTTTTCATCAGTTTGCTAGGTGCTAGGCTAACTTTAGCAAGTTCACTCTGTTTTGATACGACTTATTGATAAATCCGCATGTTACCTATTTCAGTGTGTTGCCAGTTTAACCAGATGTGGACAAAATATTACAGAAAGGGTTATTATCCTCCTTTAAAAATGTAGAGTTTTGCTTTGAACGTTGTACGACTTGCCAATTAGTGTTCCAGCTGCTTTCTGCAGAGCTCTGAGAGCACGCTGGAAACTGCAGGCAGATTAGGTCACCTGACTCAGCAGAAAGGGAGCTGAAACTGCTGATACAGTCTCTCTTCCACTGCGAACACCACTGTAAAGGGGGAAAAATACTAAAATAATACAAGTAACAATTGCAGCACAGATTGATCAACAAAAAGAGAGAGACGTATGATATTTATTAGAGAGAGTGAGGGATATGAAAAGGATGTTTTAAAATATCTGGTGTTGCAACATTGCCTGTCTAAAACACAGAAAAGGAAGTTTTGTTCCACAGAAGGGTTATGAAATAAGCTCCTTATTCAATATTTCTACTAATTATCTGTAACAGCCACATGAACATTTGGAAGAAAAACAACAAAAAAAAACAACAGCTACAGCATTTAAATGTAAGTATAAACGAAGAAATTTACACCTTGGAGCTAATTCTGCATGTAAATGCAGTGCAGTCACTGAATGTGAAGCTGAGCAGAAACGGTCAGCAATCAGTCATTTTTCCTTCACTATGTCACAATTACAAAGCTGCGGGGGACATGCTAGAGCTTTCTTATTCAAATATATATTTTATTTCACCTGTTACCTTATTCATTTTTCACAGATGGAAGCATTCAAAGCGCCCAGGCCGGTAATAGGTTGATTAATCTGGGATGCTGTAACTGCAGGGAAGGGTGGTTCTACAAAGTATTTACTCAGAGGGGTCTGATTGCAAATGTATGCCACATTCAACAAGTTGTTATTTTTACAACTTTTTGAAAAGCAAGTATAATTTTCACTTCCCAGTTATGCACTACAAAAAATAAAAGCGCAATAAAATACATGGAAGGCTGTGATTGTAATGGAACAAAATGTGAACAAATCCAAAAGGTTTGAATAATTTTGCAAGGCTACATGACTCTTAAGTTTTCAGAGCACATTAGCAAGTATTGTTTTATGTGTTTTTGTCTTCTTGATGAGTTTTACAGTAAACTAAGTCAGTGTTTTGTTTTGCTTTAGATCTACATTGGATCCAAAAGCATAAAGACCACATGCTGAGCTTTGTTTCTTGTTCTTTCCTGGAGGAAATAGTAAGACACCTCAGAAATGTGGACGTCCTGACTTCAGCTGAAGAGACTAGCATCAAGGAGGCAGGCCAGTTACATGACCAGATTAATATGCTCGCCACTATCATCACTGGCAAGGAAAGCCAAAGCTCGGACGCCCTGCAGGCGTTCATAGAGAGCTCAGATTCAGAGGTGGCCCAGCTCATCTTGAGCTACGGTAAGAGGGATAAACATTCTGAAATGATCAGTTCCTTAAATATCATGATAACTGAAAAATACTTGTTAAAATGATTCCCGGCAATATTTATGAGGGATAGTTTTGTCCCCACCACTTTTTAAAACCTGATGTGGGATTTCTTACAAGCACAGATCTAACACCCACTCGTGCTCCCAGCACCGTATAATCAGTATCTGAACTGAATAGTGTTTAAATTACTCCATTCCACTCTCCTTTATGGTCATGGTTTTTTTTCCTGCGCGGATGCTCCAGCATTCCTCGCAAAGGGTGATGTTACAAGGTTTAATACAGACTCGCAGTCCACTGCAAACACCTCCCAGGGCATGATTCAAGCCTTGTGCATACATTCAAAAGCGGGTACAGTATCAACAGGTGACAGATTAGCTTGTAGCTTTTTAATGCAAGGTGTTCCAAAAAAGCAGCATCACTGCTCCATGTGTGTATGCACAGATGGCGCAGGTCCGTGGGATATAGGTGGGCATACATACACTGTGCAATTTTTGGCCCATTTTCAGCCGATTTTCCAGTGGTGCGACAAATTTTGGGGTAACGAGAGGAGATCAACGACCAGCTTCCAACCTGCAATATACGGTCGCTCGAAAATTAAACGTGAGCACATAACCTTGTTGAAGCAAGGCAATTTTATTTGTATAGCACACTTCCAACAACAGGGCAATTCAAGGTGCTCTACATGATTTGGTGATAAAGAAAAACATGGAGAACCATTCCAGTCAGTGACTTGTGAGGTTCAGGAAATTTCGACTCGTGGCGCTCTAAAGTCCTTACACTGGCTTCCTGTAGCTCAGAGAATAGACTTCAAAATACTCCTTTTAGTTTAAAAATTATTGAATGGCTTTGCACCAAAATATGTTGAAGACCTGGGGTGTTTCTCAATGTCAAGGAACCTCGCCTTGATGCCTTGGTCCCTCCCCCGGTTGCCTAGGAGATAAGTCATCAGGGACTGTAGCTCGAAAATTAAACGGGAGCACATCACCTTGTTGAAGCAAGGTAAGGTAGAGCAATTTTATTTGTATAGCACACTTTCAACAATAGGGCAATTCAAGGTGCTTTACATGATTTGGTGATAAAGTAAGACATAATATAACATTGGACTAAAAATAGCAATTTACCAAGAAACACACACAACACATGATACATAATAAAGCATAAAAGAAAGAAAGAAAAAAACCGCAATAAGGCAATAGAGGCATATGATACATATGACATAAATCGTTTACTCAAAAGCTATTCTAAACAGATGAGTTTTTAGTCTTGATTTAAAGCAGTTCAGTGTTTCACCAGCTCTGCAGTCGCCAGGAAGTCTGTTCCAGATAAGGGGAGCATGGAAACTGTAAGCTGTTTAGTAGGCTAGAGTTGGAGGACCTGAGTGGTCTTGGTGGTTGGTACCGTGACGACAGGGGTATTTCTCAATTTCAAGGAACCTCGCCTACCAAAGCAATGCAAGGTGCCTTGCTTACGAGGACACTGTCCTTCCTTGGTCAAAGAAAACGGTTAAATGGACTTACCTCACGTGACCGCAGCTGCCCAGAGCTCGCCTTTTGCTTACGCGCTCTGTTTACTTCCCGCCCATCGTAGTAGCATAGAAGCTTCAACTACTAAGCAACTTACCAACCATAGATAACTGCTTTGGATCTAAAAAAAACATTTTGAACATAAGCCCGATAGCTACAATTAGTTGACTTACATTCAAACTGGAAATTTGCCCCCAAAGTAGCTGCTGCCGGCTACTGATCCGCGATCTTTTTTGAAAATACCCCGCTGTATTCTGGGAAATTTTTGACCGAGGGTAGGCATCAAGGAACCTCCCATGTATCCTTGGTCAGTTAGCTAAACGGCAGACAAACGGAGGACAGACGCCTCGGTAGCACATGAACATTGGAACACGCCTTGGCGGTCCCTGATGACGTGTCTCCTAGGCAACCGGGGCGGGACCAAGGCATCAAGGCGAGGTTCCTTAACATTGAGAAACACGCCAGGTCTTCAACATATTTTGCTGCAAAGCCATTCAATGATTTATAAACTGAAATGAATATTTTGAAGTCTATTCTCTGAGCTACAGGAAGCCAGTGTAAGGACTTTAGAGTGCCACGTGTCACTGACTGGAATGGTTCTCAAGAAGTATGACAATCAGTATAAGAATCTGTATAATATATTAATTATATAATTAAATGTTGCTTGCTTCACGTGTCAGTAAAAAAAGACAGAAATTTGAATACTGGAGTTTGTGAACTTCCGATGCCTTCAAAGTCTCATAAAATAAATACTTTTTCACCAAGCCTTGCATATTTAATTTAAAGTTCATTCACCTCTCTCACATATGCTTTGAATACAAAACAACTACTGTAAAAGTATGTCTTTAACTGTAGTTAAAGTTTCTCTGTACAGAACGGCAAGGTTTGCCAAGGAAACGTGTTTGTTTTTGTTGCGCATTCTTGTTCTTGGGGAGTATATTATTCATATAGCCAATATTGTTCTTTGTGCTGCGATGTGGATTTCTTTAATGATCCTTCCTAGCCAACAGCTTAATGGTGGTTTTCAGAAAAATGAGACAAAACACGCCTGGCTTTTAACTTTTATTGATTGAATTAAGATACAATTTTCAACACCTGTCAATACACTGCAGTGCATACTTGTATATGAATGTTTAATTATAATTGTCCCCAGCAATTTTAAAGACAAACTGACGCCTTTGATTATAAGGGAAAAATTCCCTCGTATGACTGACTCAAATTCCTTTTTTCCTTAGGTGCCATGGTGAAGAAGCACAAAGAGGTGCTATTACAGCAATATGAGAGGCACAGAGACAGAGATTCGGTCAGCTGCCCTAAACTGAACATCTCCTCGAGAACCTTACTGATGGTCGACGGACTTTCTGACTTCCAACAAAAGGAACACGACCTGATGCAGGTTGAAGTGACTCGAGGAGGGACAAGGAACCACCTGAGGCAGCTCGGCCTTGCCAAGCTCTTTGAGCCCCTCACGCGGGTTAGTTTGCCTCCCAGAGTAACGCTCACAGTCGGGGTGGCTGGTATTGGCAAGACGACCTGCGTGCGACACTTCATCACACAATGGTGCCATGGGACCATCTGTCCGGATATACACTTTGTCTTGCCTTTCACGTTGTGCGAGCTCAACACGCTGGAGAAACTTTCTGCAGAGAGACTGTTGAAAACGACTTTCCCCCACCTGTCCGCCCCCGGTTTGGTCCTGAGCAACGCCTGCAGGACGCTGCTTATCCTCGACGGTTTGGACGAGTTTCGCAGCACTTTAAATTTCTCTGACGCGGCTCCTTGCAATGACCCAAAAAAGGAAGTTTCCATCGACGACCTGGTTACGAACATCATCCGAGGAAATTTGCTCCCAGATGTAGCAGTGTGGGTGACTTCGAGACCAAGAGTGGCCTCCCTGATCCCAGGGGGTCTTGTCGACCGGGTTACGGAGATGCCAGGATTCAGCCCAGCGGACATCCAGATCTTCCTGAACTACCACTTCTCTGAGAAGGATTTCGCCAGCAGAATATGGGCACACTTGGAGTCCCATAAGATATTGATGGTGATGTGCTACATACCGTCCATTTGCTGGATGCTTGCGGACACTTTGCTGTACATTATGCAGAGCGGGACGCAGGAAAGTCTGCCAAAGACCTGCACTGAGCTGTACGCCCATTTTTGCTGCATGAAAGTAGAAGTAGGTGAACCAAGAGGCAGGGAGCCTGTAAAATCTGAACAGCTTCACGCAACCAATCGTAAGCTGCTGGGCAACCTTGGGCGACTGGCATTCTACAGCCTTCTGAAACACAAATACACATTCAGCGACCAGGACCTCCGGGCGTATGGGATAGATTTACTGTTAACTCAAAGCAGCCTTGGAGCTGGAGTTCTTATTCGAAGGGAGTCTACCATACACACCACTTACAGATTCACACATCTGACTCTGCAGGAGTTTCTTGCTGCTACTTTTTATCATGTTTCCTCCAAGCGGGCCATCTTTGACCTGTTCTCAGAGAGCTCAATGTCCTGGCCCAAGATTGGCTTCCAAAACCACTTCAGAAGTGCCTTTCAGCATTCGCAGCAAGCCGAAGACGGTCACTTGGATATGTTTGTGCGCTTCCTGACAGGCTTGCTGTGCCCAACGACAATAAAACCTCTGGCTGGGCTCTTGGCTCTGGGGAAAGATGATGGAAGTCAGAAGGTTTGGGCTGCGGGATTTTTACAAGGGCTGCTGTCCAGCGTGGGGTCGGTCGTGTCCCTCCGTGCGGTCAACTTGGCCTACTGTTTACAAGAGCTGCAACATTCAGAGCTGCTCCGGAGTGTAGAGGAGGACCTGCGGCAGGGTAGCTTGGCTGGAAAACTAACACGGCCACATTGTGTGGTGCTGGGCTACCTGTTACAAGTCTCTCCAGAGTGCAGTGACCAGACTAACCTGACCGGCTGTCTGAACTACCCAACGGTGAAAAGCTTACTCCCACAGCTGCTGTACTGTACCAATCTGAGGTCAGTTCTTTGAGTCCATGTCTTTCATATAGCTAAAGCTCAGAGCCTGGAGCGTTGAAGCTGTGTGCTTTCTGTTGAACAGGCTGGAGAATAATAACTTCAAAGACGATGTCATGGAACTGCTCGGAAGCCTCCTGAGTGCCAAAGACTGCCACATCCGGAAAATAAGGTTGGATGAAGATACTTCTTGATTGCTCAGCTAATTAAATAATTTTACTATTTTACAAATACTGGATTACTACTCATTAGAATGTTGTAGGAGACACTAATGTGATTGTAGGAGAGATGCAACTTGTTCTTTTCGTTCTTTCAGTTTGGCCGACAACGTTATCAGCAACAAAGGAGCCAAAGCCCTGAGCCGAGCCCTCTTGGTGAATCGAACACTAACGGCTATCAAGTGAGATACTTTTCTGTTTTTATGCTTTAACAAAAAGAATAGTTAAGAGAGAATGCTATTATTGTTTAATGCCTATTCTGTGTTGTGATATAGCTAAACAAAATCAGTAATTTCTGATTGTTTTCAACGATTATTTTAGAAGTGGGAGTACAAAAGTGTTGTTTTTAATGTGTCTTTACAGATAAACTCCAATATATTTACAGTGTCTTGGACAAAACTTCATACTGCTTGAAGGATATTTTACAATTTGTACATAGCAATATGGGGCGCCTTTTGTAAAGTTACACAGTCTAAATTTAACAGCAATAATTTGGGTTATGTAGCCTGTCACAAGAGGATAAAAATGGGGGTTCATTTTTCAAAGTCATATTTGTGTCCATGTTATTTATTCATTTATAAATGTCAGAGTTTCAAACTAAATCATTTGCTTAGAAATTAAATATTTAGCACCAAACTAAATATTTAGGTAACAAGTTAAACATTTAGCTCAGAGTTAATTATTTAGCTAACAAGCTAACCCGACTAGCTAAATATTTAGCTTCAAATTAAACATTTAGCTCAGAGTTAATTATTTAGCTAACAAGCTAACCCGACTAGCTAAATATTTAGCTTCAAATTAAACATTTAGCTCAGAGTTAATTATTTAGCTAGCAAGCTAACCCGACTGGCTAAATATTTAGCTTCAAATTAAACCTTTAGCTCAGAGTTAATTATTTAGCTAACAAGCTAACCCGACTAGTTAAATATTTAGCTTCAAATTAAACATTTAGCTCAGAGTTAATTATTTAGCTAGTAAGCTAACCCGACTGGCTAAATATTTAGCTTCAAATTAAACATTTAGCTCAGAGTTAATTATTTAGCTAACAAGCTAACCTGACTAGCTAAATATTTAGCTTCAAACTAAACATTTAGCTCAGTTAATTATTTAGCTGGGTGATTCTCTAAATTCGGTGCACTTTGTATCCCACAGGTTTACCACAAAGATTTTCATTCATTTTCAAGTAAATCACAACATACATTTTAGAACAAGTACCTTTGCAATATAAAAAAAGAAAATGTAGATTCATTTTTCAAAGTCATATTTTCCCCATGTCATTTATTCATTTGTAAATGTCACCGTTTATAACTAAATATTAAATTAGCAAGCTAAATGTTAAGTTAGTTAGCAAGCTAAATGTTTAGCTCCAAACTAAATATATTAAAGCCAAATATTACGCTAGAAAAGCTAAATATTTTGTTTAGAAGTTTAGCTATATAGAGGTTATCTCTCTTATTTTGATTTTCACTTCTGCGTATCAACAGATGAATTTGTATATTGGCGTGTAAACCTAATTTTTAGGTTAGAAACTAAATATTTAGCTTCAAACTTAATATAACCATCAAGCTAAATCTTTAGTTCAGAGCTAAATATTTAGCTTGCTGGCTAAATATTTGGCTTGCTAGCTAAATACTTAGCTCTGCACTAAATAATATGGTTGCTAATTAAATATTTAGTTAATAAATTGATGAATAAGATGATAAAAATGACTGAAAAATGAACCCCATTTTTCTCTTAACTCAAATTATTTTTGTTAAATTTTGACTGTGTAACTTTACAACTGGCACCCTATATAGCAACTGCATACATTAATTTAATTTATTAGGATTTTCCAATCAAGCCCAAAATGATTCATGGCCATGGCATATTTAAAAAAATATATATATTTTTTACCAACATCTTTCTTCTGATTGGAGGTAATATTAATGTTTTGAAGTGCTTCAGTTAAAGTACCAGCTTATTTCTGACAGAGAATCTGTGGAGCGAGCTAAAGATTAGGGTGATTGCAAAGAGGCATTCCACCCTCAAAGACTTGGAGCTCATTACCAAAGTTAAATATTCAAAGTACTAGAGGAAATATGCAAAGAAGCTGCTCAGTGTGATTACTGTTATACCAGTAAATATGTTTCTATTGATTATAGAGAAAGGGGATAACCCGTATTTTATAAGAATGTAACATATTTACATTTACACAACCACGGGTGCTAATAGATATTTAAGGTTTTACCCATTTATTTTAAATTCAGCTTAAAGAACAACAACATTGGATCAAAAGGAGCAAAGTTCCTGGCAGAGGCTCTGAAAATGAACCAAGCCTTAACGTCAATCAAGTGCGTATAATTGCAAAAACGATTTGTTTGTACATATATACATCCAAAATACAACAAAACACACATATTACAGTCTACATATCTGCCACTATATTTCCCATCTTCAGCTTCCAAAACAACTCCATTGAGGAAGAAGGAGCTCAGGCCATTGCAGAGGTCCTGCAGTCCAACCGCAAACTAGTGTCTCTGAAGTAAGTTCTGTCCTGCTTACAGGCTGTGTTCATCAAATGTTACCCGTGGATAGAAGGGTTTTTATAGTTTTTATGTGAAATATGCGACATATTGTGTTTCCATGTGTTCTTTCAGCATGCGGAAGAATACAATTGGAGCAGGAGGAGCCAAGAGGATCGCAGAAGCACTGAAGACAAACCGTACTCTTACAAAGTTGATGTAATCAGTTAAAATATTTTCTTTCACTCATTTTAAAGGTCAAATAATTTATCTGTTAACCCTGAGCCAGTAGGTTTACATGCAGACATGGTCACAAGTTTACATACTCTAATAATCGACGTGAATGTCGTAAATTTCGGGCTTTTAATGATGATGATGTGGAGCTTCTAACTTGCTGTTTGCTATCATTGAGTCATATAAGGTCCTGTTATACAACAATACTTGAGAGTTAAAATCTGTTCTTTAAAAATAAGAATAATCCATATTTACAGTGGCTTGCAAAAGTATTCGGCCCCCTTGAACTTTTCCACATTTTGTCACATTACAGCCACAAACATGAATCAGTTTTATTGGAATTCCAGGTGAAAGACCAAAACAAAGTGGTGTACACGTGAGAAGTGGAACGAAAATCATACATGATTCCAAACATTTCTTACAAATAAATAACTGAAAAGTGGGGTGTGCGTAATTATTCAGCCCCCTGAGTCAATACTTTGTAGAACCACCTTTTGCTGCACTTCCAGCTGCCAGTCTTTTAGGGTATGTCTCTACCAGCTTTGCACATCTACAGACTGAAATTCTTGCCCATTCTTCTTTGTAAAACAGCTCCAGCTCAGTCAGATTAGATGGACAGTGTTTGTGAACAGCAGCTTTCAGATCTTGCCACAGATTCTCGATTGGATTTAGATCTGGACTTTGACTGGGCCATTCTAACACATGGATATGTTTTGTTTTAAACCATTCCATTGTTGCCCTGGCTTTATGTTTAGGGTCGTTGTCCTGCTGGAAGGTGAACCTCCGCCCCAGTCTCAAGTCTTTTGCAGACTCCAAGAGGTTTTCTTCCAAGATTGCCCTGTATTTGGCTCCATCCATCTTCCCATCAACTCTGACCAGCTTCCCTGTCCCTGCTGAAGAGAAGCACCCCCAGAGCATGATGCTGCCACCACCATATTTGACAGTGGGGATGGTGTGTTCAGAGTGATTTGCAGTGTTAGGTTTGCATTTTGGTCTCATCTGACCAGAGCACCTTCTTCCACATGTTTGCTGTGTTCCCCACATGGCTTGTGGCAAACTGCAAACGGGACTTCTTATGGTTTTCCTTTAACAATGACTTTCTTCTTGCAACTCTTCCATAAAGGCCAACTTTGTGCAGTGCACCACTAATAGTTGTCCTATGGACAGATTCCCCCACCTGAGCTGTAGATCTCTGCAGCTCATCCAGAGTCACCATGGGCCTCTTGGCTGCATTTCTGATCAGCGCTCTCCTTGTTCGGCCTGTGAGTTTAGGTGGACGGCCTTGTCTTGGTAGGTTTACAGTTGTGCCATACTCCTTCCATTTCTGAATGATCGCTTGAACAGCGCTCCGTGGGATGTTCAAGGCTCAGGAAATCTTTTTGTAGCCTAAGCCTGCTTTAAATTTCTCAATAACTTTATCCCTGACCTGTCTGGTGTGTTCTTTGGACTTCATGGTGTTGTTGCTCCCAACGTTCTCTTAGACAACCTCTGAGGCCGTCACAGGGCAGCTGTATTTGTACTGACATTAGATTACACACAGGTGCCTCTATTTAGTCATTAGCACTCATCAGTTAATGTCTATGGGCAACTGACTGCACTCAGAGCAAAGGGGGCTGAATAATTACGCACACCCCACTTTTCAGCTATTTATTTGTAAGAAATGTTTGGAATCATGTATGATTTTCGTTCCACTTCTCACGTGTACACCACTTTGTTTTGGTCTTTCACCTGGAATTCCAATAAAATTGATTCATGTTTGTGGCTGTAATGTGACAAAATGTGGAAAAGTTGAAGGGGCCGAATACTTTTGCAAGCCACTGTATGTTCAGTCGGTACATAACAGGATGTATATGTACAGCCGATCAAAAGCTGACCTGAGATTTTGAGGACATTTTGAGTAATGCATATTTACATTTGCGTTCTGCATGAAGCACATCACTAATTAACGGGGTTGTAACGATACGTATCTTCATATTTTTTGGTATGTCGTTCCCTGTCGTTTCGATACACGCGTGTGTAATGAACGAATCCAGCTGTGTTCTGCCTGAACATCTGCAAGGATGTATATGTGCAGAACTCAGAGCGCATTGCAACGTTCCACAGCGCAACTTTTAAAAAGTGACACCAAAACAAAACACAAAGGACTCCAAGCTATCACTAAACTCTGCTAAACTCTTGGCAACATTATAAAGAGTTGTGTGAAAACCAAAGAAAAACTGAGATAAAAATATATTTTTTAAACCCTGTAGATTTGACCTTTAACTCATTTCATAGCCTCTGACATTTTGTTCATTCATTAGGATATACTGAACCATTAAGACTAAATTAAATGTGCGTTCCCTCCAGACGAGGCCTTTTCTCAAATAATACCTTTTCGCTTTTAAAATCTGCAGAAATTATTTTATTTTTTTATTCCTGAGAAGATGATGAGTTTCCTCTGTCGTGCAGACTCTGCAGTAACCAGCTCGGGGACAAAGGAACTGTTGCTCTGGCTGAAGCTTTGACTTTCAACCACACTTTGCTGTCGCTTCAGTCAGTATCCTCCTAACAGGGTTTCATTTTCACCCGTTCTGCTATTGTATTTTGATATATGAAAACTGCATTAATTATATTTTTATTCACCTTTTTTATTTCTCTCCACAGACTTCAGAGTAACTCAATCAGCAACAAGGGAATGACAGCCCTGACCAAAGCTCTGAGACTCAACCAGGGGCTTGTCTCTTTGAAGTGAGCGTCGGGTTTAATTCAGATTATCTGGATGCTACCTCCTGCCAACATGTCCATAATAATCCTCGTCTTGTTTTTTTTTGCTTGCAGTTTAAGGGAGAACTCAATTGGGGTGGAGGGAGCCAAGAACATGGCCCACGCCCTGCAGGAGAACAACTCTTTGCAGAACCTCGAGTAAGTCATTTCCTTAACATTATTTTCAAACCGTTTACTACAAATTACTGTGACCTTTACTGCAGCTCTTTAATTCATCTTCCACTTTTATCTAATAAAGGTCAAATTAGACTACAGAGCAACATGAAAAGGCATTCAAAAAGTGAAAGATTATAAAACACTGATGTGTCTGGTGCAGCCACACCTGAACTGTGTGTCGTTGCTCATTGTATCGGTGATAACTCTGTTTGTCTGCATCCCCAGTCTCACTGCAAACCTGCTACACGACGACGGGGTTCAGGCAATCGCTGGAGCAATCAGGTCTAATCAAGGACTTAAGTCTCTGCAGTAAGTTGAGTTTGCAAAACAAGCTGCACATCATGCAGATCATTTCAATTTTGTATCGTCAGTCACACTTTTCTCTGAGAAGGCAATCTTCATAATTATGCATTCACACCAGCAGGGCGCTTTATTTACCTGAAGGAAAATTTCTATAAAACTACCGTACAGGCCTTGTAAAAGTATTCACCCCTTTAAATCGGCAAACCAACAGAAACTACCTCAAAATCTTGAAGTGGAAGGAAAACTATGCATGTTTTTTGTTTTTCGATTAAATTGAAAAGTGTGGTGCGCATTTAAATGTATTGTCCTGGGTTGAACCTTGCAGAACCACCTGTCGCTGCGGTTACAGCTAAACTTCTTTCTCATTCTTCTTCATAAGCAGCTCAGGCTCAGTCAGATTGGACGGAGAGCATCTCTGAACAGCAGTTTTCAATTCCTATCATAAATTCTCATTAGATTTAGGTCTGGACTTTGACTAGGCCATTCTGACCCATGAATCATCTTGCTTTAGAATCTAACCTGGGATTAAATTAAGATTAAGGATTCTGGAGGCAGCTCATGCACTGGATTTTATCACAGTAAAGAAAACACTTTTTAGATCTTTATTTGCTAAAGATTTTGAAAACCAGAGTATGATTTTCTTGTAGCTTCACAGCTATCTCCCACATTGTGCTGTTTCATCACATAAAATCCCAATACACTAATCCAATCGTTTTTTTGTTTTTTTTGTAAAAACAAACAAACCCTGAAATGTTCAAAGGGTGTGTGTACTTCTGCAAGGCACTGTAGGCAGATACACCTGGAAACAAGATTCACCTTAAATTATTCGCCTCACAGCTGGAATTCCTCAGGTCTTGCAATAGATTTTCATTTTTCTATTCTTCAAGACAAACAATATCCTTTCAATCAGTGTTTCCCAACCTGGGGTCCCAAGAGATCGCAGGGGGTCCACACAATGTTGTCCATGCTGAGGTTAAGGTTACCCAAAATTATATTTGTCAATTTTACATTTATAAAATCCAAAACACAACAAGAAAATTGTCTATACACTCTATAGTGTAAAACAGAAGAATAAGCACAAACATCCACAGCTGATGTGTATTTTTTGCCAATAAAGGTTAAAAAATGAATCACTTTTATTGCATGTATGTGGGTAGGAGCTAGGGTTGGGTGGTCTAGGCTTTTCTTGGACACAGGCAAGGGGGTCCTCAAGGAAAAAAATGGTTGGGAACCACTGCTTTAAAGGATAAATACCGTTTTTCATCAAGGATAGTAGAACATTTTATCTATAAGATGTCTCTGAAAATGTTAAGTCTTTGCAGCTGACCCAGTGTGCCTATTTGTCTTCTTCTGCAGCCTCCAGTGGAACTTCATTAAGTCGACAGCCACCAAGGCTCTGGCCCAGGCCCTCCTCTCCAACACCACCATTCAACTGCTGGAGTAAGACCCGTTTTATGGAGAAATCCTGCATCCCTCACTGTTCTCTGGCTTTACTGTGATTAGCTATAAACTTCCAAACAGTAACTCAGAGAAGAAGCATGTACCGATATGAGTGTGAGAAGAAGTCTGTCGATCAGTGCTTAATATGTCTGTCTGCATAGGTGGTGCTGTAGGGTTTTTAACTACAGACTCTCCCTCTTTGGTTGCAGCCTACAAGAAAATACCATCGGGAACGAGGGTGTGATTCACCTTGCTGAAGCTCTGAAGGTCAACACATCTCTCCGGACCTTATGGTTGGTGCATATGGGGTACCGTTTTTAAAATTACTCTGTCAAAAATTAACAGCAATAATTTGAGTTATTTAGCCTGTCGTAAGAGGGGAAAAAATGGGGGTTAATTTTTGCCTCCGTCATTTATTCATTTAAAAATATCACAGTTCCAACTAAATATTTAGTTAGCAAGCTAAATATTTTGTTTAGAAATTAAATACTCAGTTTGGAGCTAAATATCTAGCTCCAAACTAAATATTCAGCCAGCGAATTAAAGTGGGTAGCTACAGTAAGTATATAGCTTCGAAACAATTAGCTCAGAGCTAAATACTTAGCTGATATGCAAATTCACTTGCTGAGAAGAGGAAGTGGACTATCAAATTAAAACCTGTGTTTCAAACCTTGATATAAACTGTTGTTGCTGGTGCAGTCACTGTTGCTGTAAATCTACTGGTAAATGTTTGTATTGCCGTTAAAATGGCTCATTCTACGTTTTAAGCTGAAATGTTTGAGCTAAATGTTTAGTTTGAAGCTAAATATTTAGCTAGCCAGGTTAGCTTGCAAGCTGGGTCATTCTCTGGATTCGGTGCACTGTGGGCTCTTTGGTTACTGAACAATCTACCAACAAGAAATTGTTTCTGAACATGGCAAATGATGAAGGACTATTTGTACCTCTTATAAACTATATTTATTCACCTTAGGCCTAAAAGCTCAAACATTAATAAGCTAAATATTTAGCTAGTCGGGTTAGCTTGCTAGCTAAATAATTCACTCTGAGCTAAATGTTTAGTTTGAAGCTAAATATTTAGCTAGTCGGGTTAGCTTGCTAGCTAAATAATTAACTGAGCTAAATATTTAGTTTGAAGCTAAATATTTTGCTACGCGGGCTAGCTTGCTAGCTAAATAATTAACTGAGCTAAATGTTTAGTTTGAAGCTAAATATTTAGCTAATCGGGTTAGCTTGCTAGCTAAATAATTAACTGAGCTAAATGTTAGGTTTGAAGCTAAATATTTAGCTAATCGGGTTAGCTTGCTAGCTAAAAAATTAACTCTGAGCTAAATGTTTAGTTTGAAGCTAAATATTTAGCTAGTCGGGCTAGCTTGCTAGCCAAATAATTAATTCTGAGCTAAATGTTTAGTTTGAAGCTAAATATTTAGCTAATCGGGTTAGCTTGCTAGCTAAAAAATTAACTCTGAGCTAAATGTTGTTTGAAGCAAAATATTTAGCTAGTCGGGCTTGCTTGCTAGCTATATAATTATCTCTGAGCTAAATGTTTAGCTTGTTACCTAAATATTTCGTTCAAAGCCAATTATTTAGTTTTGAGCTAAATATTTAATTTGTAAACTAAATATTCAGTTTGAAACTACGATATTTATAAATAAATAAATAAATAACCGGACACAAATATGACTTTGAACCCCCATGTTTTTCCTCTTGTGACAGACTAAATAACCCAAATTATTGCTGTTAGTTCTTGACTGTGTAACTTTACAAATGGTACTTCATAGTGTTACTTAAAACAGCTCAATCCTTTAATCAACCCTCATATATGGGCATAATTAGTGATAATAAGGGTACATTATGTTTGATAAAGAGCTGCATGTACTCTGTGTCTGTTTTCTCCAGCCTACAGGGAGTCTCTGGGGGGACGAGCGGTGCTGTTGCGATGGCAGAAGCTCTGATGTCCAATCAGACTCTGCAAACATTAGAGTGAGTCCTAGCTTTCCTCCTCCGTCTGTTTCTTTCATCTTTTCCTTCTTTCATGTCGACGCTTTGAATCAGCAAGACATACAGTTTCTTATTTGGTTTCTTGTCATCTTTCTTTATTAGGCTTCAGGTAACGGGGGCTTTTCTTGTTCAGCTTTAATGGGGTGAAAATTTACCTGACTGTAGGAAAGCTTAATTAATTGTTGACTTTGAAAGATTAAATTATTAAATTTCTGAGTGGAAATGAAAACCGTCTGGATTTAATTTCATTTCCATGTGGATGAAACCAGGGGTGAAAGTAGTTTTAAATTCTTGCCGGTACTGTAACCAAAACCTTCATCTCTCTCTCACTTCATGCATTTTAATAGCAAATAGTCAAAACCCAAACAAAAAGATTTCAATATTTTACTGTAGGCTACCTATAGGCCTAGGGTTGACAAGAATTAAAAACAATTGACGATATTGTAAAATGATAAAATGATTGTTAGGTAGATATTTACCTTGGATTATGACCATTTAATTCTGTGGATTTGAAGAAGTTTGACCAAGGATTAAAAAAGTTACCTGGGGGATACAGATTTTGACAGACAGAATGATCGTGCCTGAAATAATTTGTATCCCCTTCTAAAAATGACTGAGAATCCCATCTTCAAGTGGTTTACTATATTTCTACCTTGGATTATGACCATTTAATTATGTGGATTTGAAGAGGTTTGGCCAAGGAATAAAAAAGTTACCTGGGGGATACAGATTATTGTGGACATAATTATAATCCCTGATATGATTTATACCTTGTAATTTTGACAAGGAGGACTTCCAGCCTGAATTATTTCTCTTCACCCACCAAAGAGAAATATCTAAATACCTGTAGGAACATGCAAAAAATAGTCAGCAGAAACAGGTTGGAAGGCTATTTTACATCACTAAAACGTTTTCTATTAAAGTTTGAGAATATAAATGATGTTCTACAAGCCATTTCTCTTTTCAACCGCAGCAATTTCCTAATGTTGTGAATCTGTTCAGATATTTGGCAATAAAACCTTCCCGATTCTGATTCTCTTTTACTTTATTATAGTCTAGTTATTTATTATAACTCTAAAATAAACAGCGTTTTTCAGTGTTGAACTCAGGAAGGTGGATTTTTGTTTCTAGCAGACAGAACTTTGGGCGACGTAAAACAATGAAAGAAAATAGTATTTTTATAGGAGATTGTGAAACAGTCGTTTACTTGCCGAGAACAATTTATATTGAGTGTAATTTTTATATGAATTGAATTTAAACAGACGTGACCGTTTTCTTATTAAGCCGACCGTGCGACACAGCCATAGAAAAATTTATCTTTTTATTTCTGTGGTAACCTACAAACAGAACGATGAAGTAAAGACACTTGGTTTTCACTATTTCAAGATAAAACATCACTAGTTGGTTGTGATTGTGGCGGAGTCACGGGGAACAGCGCTTCCTTCTACGTGCACGCTCCCTTCTAGGTGCGCGCTCCCTTCTACGTGCGCGCTCCCTTCTACGTGCGCGCTCCCTTCTAGGTGCGCGCTCCCTTCTACGTGCGCGCTCCCTTCTAGGTGCGCGCTCCCTTCTACGTGCACGCTCCCTTCTACGTGCACGCTCCCTTCTAGGTGCGCGCTCCCTTCTACGTGCGCGCTCCCTTCTAGGTGCGCGCTCCCTTCTACGTGCGCGCTCCCTTCTAGGTGCGCGCTCCCTTCTAGGTGCGCGCTCCCTTCTACGTGCACGCTCCCTTCTACGTGCACGCTCCCTTCTAGGTGCGCGCTCCCTTCTAGGTGCGCGCTCCCTTCTACGTGCGCGCTCCCTTCTAGGTGCGCGCTCCCTTCTACGTGCGCGCTCCCTTCTAGGTGCGCGCTCCCTTCTAGGTGCGCGCTCCCTTCTACGTGCGCGCTCCCTTCTAGGTGCGCGCTCCCTTCTAGGTGCGCGCTCCCTTCTACGTGCGCGCTCCCTTCTAGGTGCGCGCTCCCTTCTAGGTGCGCGCTCCCTTCTACGTGCACGCTCCCTTCTACGTGCGCGCTCCCTTCTACGTGCGCGCTCCCTTCTACGTGCGCGCTCCCTTCTAGGTGCGCGCTCCCTTCTACGTGCACGCTCCCTTCTACGTGCGCGCTCCCTTCTAGGTGCGCGCTCCCTTCTACGTGCGCGCTCCCTTCTAGGTGCGCGCTCCCTTCTAGGTGCGCGCTCCCTTCTAGGTGCGCGCTCCCTTCTACGTGCGCGCTCCCTTCTAGGTGCGCGCTCCCTTCTAGGTGCGCGCTCCCTTCTACGTGCACGCTCCCTTCTACGTGCGCGCTCCCTTCTACGTGCGCGCTCCCTTCTACGTGCGCGCTCCCTTCTAGGTGCGCGCTCCCTTCTACGTGCGCGCTCCCTTCTACGTGCGCGCTCCCTTCTAGGTGCGCGCTCCCTTCTACGTGCGCGCTCCCTTCTAGGTGCGCGCTCCCTTCTAGGTGCGCGCTCCCTTCTAGGTGCGCGCTCCCTTCTACGTGCGCGCTCCCTTCTAGGTGCGCGCTCCCTTCTAGGTGCGCGCTCCCTTCTAGGTGCGCGCTCCCTTCTACGTGCACGCTCCCTTCTACGTGCGCGCTCCCTTCTACGTGCGCGCTCCCTTCTACGTGCGCGCTCCCTTCTAGGTGCGCGCTCCCTTCTACGTGCACGCGGTACCGGACCGGACCGGCTTACTTTCACCCCTGGATGAAACCCTAATCATTTAGACAAAATGCTTTAAATTATTCCATCACTTGCTGCTTTATTTTTGCTATTTTTAATTCTGAATGTTCAGACTTCATAATATACAGATGTCATTGTCATTTTTTAAATATACATTTGAGACAGAAAGTAATCCATTCAGTTTTATCATCTCAATTCATTTAACACCTAAAACAATTCACACCACCTGATTTTCCTCTATAGAAGAAGAAACATGAATTAGTGAAAGTAACCTTTACTATCGATTGTTCTGCGTTGCAACTTGCAGGATGTTTTCATTTATTCCTGGGATTCTCTCCATCCAGGACTTGTACAGGTCTAGTGCCAGGAAAGGGGAGCTAGCATCTCTGCAGACCCCGCACATCATGGACACAAACTGTTTAGACTTTTACCAACGGGTGGCGCTACAGACAGTTTCTCCCCCAAGGTGGTCTCTCTTGCAGGCTGAGTAGTCAGCTGCTCTGCTGGAAAAAGAAATAAGCATTTTCCACCACCACCCCACCCCCCCCTTACAGTATATGTAGAAAGAAATTGGCTGCAAATAAATGTAAATATTGTTCCTTTATCCTTATTTTGTTTCCCCTACAGTTGATCTGTTTATACCTAATGTCTGTAAGCTGCGAGCGCTTGTAAACCAAAGTCAAATTCCTCGATTCTGCTCACAGTCTTGGCCAGTAAATGATTACATTTAGGATTTTCTGTAGAAATTTTGCACTAATCGCATTTTTGTGGCTGCACTCCAGTTTTTTGTGAAGCTTTGACCTGCTGATGTCCATTTCAGGCGATTCTAATTGCCCTCCTAGGGCTAAAATACAGAATAGAAAGGCATTATGTATTTCTAGACTCTGCTGTGATGAGATATCAGGAGAAAATGCAACCTCACACCACTATGTGAGAAAGAGCAGTCGCTATAATAGTGGCTGTAGTAACATGTTAAAACCAACACAAAATTAGCAACTTATATTAGCATTTAGCGCGACTAGCCTTGCTAAAACAGCAGTCCCTGTAGATCTTTACCTTAGCTTTGAGATTTTCAGAAGCCTGGCAACATTTCAGTTTCACAACGTCCGGGGACAGATTGATGAAAGTTAAAAATGATCAACTTTATTGTTAAACATTCAGCCTTCTTGTTATCAGCTGAAAGTCTGGCTCTCTCTTGTGCTCTGGCAACCTGAGGGAACATTAGATATGCTTCTTAAGCTATTTAAATGGAAAACACAGTTATATAAAAAATATCATATTTTTTTTATAAATATAGAGTATTATATTATAAGAGCAAGGTCTGAACAGCAGTTCAGCATTTCAACAGCTTAAAGCAGGAGTTTGGTGGATATGCTTGTTGTAAACGTTGAATTTTCATAGTTCAAAAACCTCAATATGGAAATAAAACTGTGCTTTTTTTAATGTAACCAAAAAACTCACAGATTTCATATAGAGAAATGTAATTACTAGAACCGAGACATGGTCTTTTGCTTTAAAATGATTGCTGACTTATGGTGTAGAAACTGGAACTTTAGCTCATATTCACTGGTTAATCTTATCAGCCAACTTGCAGTCCACTGGTTGACAGACATGCTGCTCGTAGTTTTTAAAACTGTAGTTCTACCTTAATAAGAGTGATTCCACACCATGAACATTTTAAATAAGTTTTATTCTCTTTCTTGTGAGGGAAATATCTTGGAGACTTTAGCCAGCTGAATGGAAGTGTGCAGCAACATGTAGGAGAGGCAAAGATCTGGTTAATCTAGGACTATTTTCTGGCGTTTCATTAACAATGTGAGAAGTGTACCTAGATTCCAGCAACATTCCGACACCTCATGTACAACTGGCCTAAAGAGGTTTAAACTACGGGAAAGAAAGTCTTTTTTTTTTATGAACGTGATAAAAATGTTTGCTGGAAGATAAGATGTTAAAACTATAATCCTGTGTCTGTAATTGAGCATTGACACAGCCATCAGAAACTGAATTTGAATATGTTGTGTTTGAATTTGCATCACTCAGATTGAATCTGACTATTTTCTGGAATGTAACCAGAAAATAGGGAAAATAGGGCTCCATCCTGGGGCCCCTCTTATTTAATATCTACATGCTCCCACTAGGCCAGATTATAGCAACCAATAATATTAGCTACCATAACTACGCGGATGACACTCAGCTTTACATTACAATGTCACCAGGTGACTTTGAACCCATTCAAACCCTAAATCAATGCATTGACCAAATAAATGGATGGATGTGCCATAACTTTCTCCAGCTGAATAGAAACAAAACTGAAGCAATTACATTTGGACCTAAAGAGGAACGATCAACAGTCAGCACACAGCTTCAGTTAATCCAGCTGGAAACTCCAGATCAGGCCTGAAACCTAGGTGTAGTAATGGACTCAGACCTGAACCTCCAGGGTCACATAAAGGCAATAACAAGGTCACCCTTTTATCAGCTGAAGAACATTTCTAGAATTAAAGGACTGATGTCGCAACAGGACCTAGAAAAACTCATCCATGCGTTTATCTTTAGTCGGATTGATTACTGCAACAGCGTCTTCACAGGTCTGCTTAAAAAGTCAATCAGACAGCTGCAGCTGATCCAGAACGCTGCTGCTCGTGTTCCTCACTAGAACCAGGAAAGTAGAGCACATCACCCCAGTTCTAAAGTCCTTACACTGGCTCCCTGTAGCTCAGAGAATAGACTTCTAAATACTTTTACTAGTTTATAAATCATTACATGGCTTAGCACCAAAATATGTTGAAGACCTGTTGTCATGGTACCAACCACCAAGACCACTCAGGTCCTCCAACTCTAGCCTACTAAACATCCCTAGACTCAGAACTAAACATGGAGAAGCAGCTTTCAGTTTTTATGCTCCCCTTATCTGGAACAGACTTCCTGACGAGTGTAGAGCTGCTGAAACTCTGAGCTGCTTTAAATCGGGACTAAAAAACCATTTGTTTAGAATTGCCTTCGATTAAATGATTGATGTCATATGTATGAAATGTGTTCATGCTCTCTTGCTTCATTGTGTATCATGTGTAATGTGTGTTTCTTTTACTTTTAATTTCCATTGTTTTTTGTTTTTTAAATCACCAAATCATGTAAAGCACCTTGAATTACCTGCTGTTGCCTTGAAATGCTCAACTTGAATAAATGCTTTTAAAAACTGAATCTGATTTAGCCTAATTTGAAATCTAATATTTTAGTTTGGAAATGATTGTCACAAAATTGAAATTTAATTTTACATTTTCAAAATTAATTAATTTTCTTTGAAACTGTATTTGATCCAATTGCAAATTGAGCTCAGTGTAGTTCTATTACTCTGCGCTCTGTGATGTCCGACCCAAAAGACTAAATTTTAGAGTTGAAATTGAATTATAGAACTGAACCTGAATGGTGAGAAAGGAAACTGAAAGTTTGAGAGCTGAATTTGCAATAGGATGTAATACACTTTCAAAGCAAATCATTTCATTTTTTAAAACATAAAATTCAATTTAAATTTCCGAACTAATGCATTGGATTTCAAATTAGGCTAATTCAGATTCAGTTTTAAAAAGCATTTATTCAAGTTGAGCATTTCAGATTCAATCTGATTGATGCAAATTCAAACACAACTTATTTAAATTCAGTTTCTGATGGCACAAAGTTTTCCCCATAAGGAAGCTGCTGCTTGCTAAGAAGCAGTTATAATATATTAAGATCTGTTTTAACGACCCTAAGATCACTGCTTGTCTTAAGCAGCTACTGTTAGTGGATTGCTCTTCTCCTTCAACATAGTTTCTGCTGTTTGTTTTCAGTCTGCGTGGGAATGCTGTGGGAATGGAGGGAGCTAAAGCCTTGGCCAATTCTCTGAAATGCAATAGAAGCTTAAAATCATTAAAGTAAGTTCGACTCTTCATTTTTTCGTGTTGACACTAGATTCCATACAATATTTTGACCTTTTTTGAAAAATTCTACTGTTTCATATTATCCCTTTAAACCATTTTCATGGTGTTGAATCAGTAATTAATGGGTTTTTATGGCATTTTTGTAAGAATGAATAGCAACTGCGAGTGTCTCCTCAGTCTGCAGGAGAACTCCTTGGGTATGGATGGAGCCATTTTCATTGCTACGGCTTTAAAGGGAAACCACCAGCTAGCCTATATCAAGTGAGTTTTCTCCTCTAGGTAATTAATGTGATTGCTCATTAATCAGAAACAATAAAAGGTTTTGTTTTTTTCCTCCAGTTTGCAGGGAAATGGCATCGGAGAATCAGGAGCGAAGGTCATATCTGATGCCATAAGAGCCAGTGCTCCCGGCTGCGTGGTGGACATCTAAGAAAGAACAGAAAACTAAAGAAGACTTTAGTCGTAATTTAGTCAAACTATTGCTATATAACATTATTGGTAACCCTTTGGGTCATAGTTTTATTGCAGATGCCGTCTGGATCCATGTATTATCTCCTCTCTATATACGCAGCGCTGCCTGAATGAGCAGAAAACGCTCCACATAGAGCTCAACATATAAAACACGTGATTGTTTGCATGAATGGTTGTACATTATAACTTGGATCTTGATATATTTTTATACTCTTTTATACATTTTTATATATCCTGTATGTTTTGTGTATTATAGATGTAAATTGCCACATTAAGTAAGCTAATGAAAGAGTTATTTATGCACAGCAGCGTCAATCATGCTGCTTCTTCACATCTGGAGTAAAGAAATAAAATGTATTAAACAGACAAAGCCAGCAATTTTATCCCTTCTGTTTCTGGGACAAGTCCACATGTGAATCTATGGTGTTGTTAGGATTCAGATTTTATTAAGTATACTATTTATGAATTTACAAAACTTGGTTTTCCAACGAGGCTGCACAGTGAAGCGGTTGGTAACACTGTTGCCTTGCTGCAAGAAGGTCCTGGGTTCAAATCCCAGCCTGGGGTCTGTCTGCATGGAGTTTGCATGTTCTCTCTGGGGACTCTGACTTCCTCCTTACAGTCCAAGAACATGACTTAGCCAAGGCAACCTTATTTGTATAGCATACTTTCAACAAGGCAATTCAAGTTGTTTTACATCATTAGGGGATAAAATGAAATAAAAGCAGCAATAAAAGCATAAAACACAACATTAGAGATTAATACATATGGCATTCCAGCTATTATTAATCAAAGGCAGCTCTAAACAGATCAGTTTTTAGCCTTGAATTAAAAAAACTCAGTGTTTCAGCAGCTTTGCAGTTTTCTGGAAGTTTGTTCCAGATTAGAGGAGCATAGAAACTGAAAGCTGCTTCTCCATGTTTGGTTCTGATTCTAGGGATGTTTAGTAGACTGGAATTAGAGGACGTGAGTGGTCTGGGTTGTTGGTATAGTAACAGTAGATCTTCAACATGCTTTGGTGCTAAGCCATTCAATGATTTATAAACTAGTAGGAGTATTTAGAAGTCTATTCTCTGAGCTACAAGGAGCCAGTGTTGTAGCATCCCCGGTTGAAAAGATGGTCTCTCAAACTGATGGTTCACAATCCTTTTATTAAGAGCCTTGCATGTGAACACACCGTAAGAGCTACAAAATATACAGAATAAAAATAATACCATTAGTAACTCAGACAGTATGTTACCTTTAACCCTTTGCCTTATTTTACTATGAAATATCCTTGCCTTAAATTATTAAACCATTTTATCCATGACAATCTCTACATTGACTGCTTTAACCATGTATATTTAAGCCATTTTAGCACTGCTTTTATACCTTTCTGTACCCATGAAATAAAATAAACGTTTTGCAATTTTCCACGATTTACTAGACAAATAACACAGAAGCCTGTAAACCTTTGAATTACTACCGTGTCTAATTTATCAGAGCACATTAGCACCATCTAGTGGACAAAACCCGTAATCGTTTTACTTAGTAGAACACCTTACAAGAAATTTCTAACTAAATGTGTTAACAAAACAACACTCAAATACCAATCTTGTTCCTCATCAGCCAGGTGCTAAATAACTGTTGATATCTTAAAGTTAAACTGACTATATATCCATTTAACTGTGTTTTAACCATCAAGCACGACTTCCTTCTCCACACTGGCGTTTCCCGTTGCTGCTGCAGTTTGCGACAGCTGATTTACGGCGCTTTGTTGCTCTGTGCTCTTTCAAAATAAAGGCATTACTTGTCTAGCTATAGAATAACACTTCTAGACCAAATAACAATAAATAAAATAATAGTCATTTACAAGTGTAAGGACTTTAGAACTGGGGTGATGTGCTCTACTTTCCTGGTTCTAGTGAGGAACACGAGCAGCAGCGTTCTGGATCAGCTGCAGATGTCTGATTGACTTTTTAGGCAGACCTGTGAAGACGCTGTTGCAGGAATCAATCCGACTAAAGATAAACGTATGGATGAGTTTTTCGAGATTTCAGGCCTGATCAGTATTTTCTAGCTGTATTAACAGATGCTGACTTAGGTTTATTGGTCTCTTTAAATTTCCCGTAGACATGAGTGTGTTCATGGATGTTTGTTCTTGTGTCACTGTGTTGCCCTGTGATGAACAGACAACCTCCTGCGACCCTGCTAGTATAAGCGGGCGGATGGATGGATGGATGGATGGATGGTTTTCCAACCTTTTTTTTGTCATTTTTTTCTCTGTGGACTTTCCTCACTTGTTTGAATTTAAATGCAGATTTCATCTGGCATGAGAAACTGTCCGTAAGCCACCGCCTTTTTATTTATTTTTTTTTTTTATTTGACAGGGACATTGCAATTCAACATAGTAGGCTACAAAACAAGCTTGTAGCTGATCCGATGCAAAAAGAGTTTATAGCTAATGCTAATTTTCTGTATAAATCATTTACATACACAAACTCAGTGCTATTTACAAATGCGCACATTCCTGGTTCGATTTCAAGCATAGACTTAACACGAGATGTGGACATTTTAAACTCTGTCATGGTTTTAAGTTCAGAAGGTAATGAGTTCCACAACTTTGCACTTTTATATGCAAAAGCAGACCGACCAAATGCGGTCTTTCGGTGAGGAACTGTACAGTTGTAATTGATGGAGCCTCTGGTGACTCTGTTACTGTTTTGTCTCTGTATAAATTAACTGAGTGGCTCAGGTGGAAGGTTATTGAGACATTTGAAAGTTAGTTTGAGAAAACAGAAGTCGCTAAAGCTTTCAAAGCTTAACAATTTATGCTTGTGGAAAATATTGCAGTGATGGAATGTGAAGGACCATCCCTGTCAAAATTGACAATAGAAAAATAAATGTGGAAATACATAAATAAATAAATAAATAAATGTGTAATTAAATAATTAAATGTGTAAATATGTAAATAAATAAATGTGGAAATAACTAAATGTGGAAATAAATAAATGTAGCAATAAATGAATAAATGCTGCAATGAAATAAAATTGTAAATAAATGAATGTGAAAATAAATTTCTTACATGTTCTTAGATGTAGTTATATCTTTCCAATGGTATTTATTTATTTACACATTTATTTATTTGTTCTTTTTCACATGTATTTATTTAGTTACAATTTATTTTCTATTATATTTATTTCAATATGTATTTACTTATTTATATATTCAATTATGTATTTAAAAATGTATTTACAATTTTATTTATTTCCACATGTTTTTATTTCCAATTTTTTTTTATTTTTTCCTATATTTCTTTATTTCCAAATGTATTACCTCATTTATTTATTTATTTATTTATTTATTTATTTATTTATTTATTTTCAATTTTGGCAGGGATGGTCCTTCATAATGAAAGCAGTTTGGCTTCTTGTCTATAATCTTTGTAGTTTGATTGTATAAATGACCTGATGTGTTTAGTTGCTAAGGGAGCCACATCCTGTCATGCATGATGTATGATATATGAGAGAATATCATAGCGTGCATGTACAGGAATGTATTGTCTAATTAGTTTGAAACAATTTAGGTTGCTTTGTATAATTTCTTTGACATTTTCTTTAAATGTTTGTCAAATTTTAATTGGGGGTCAAGGACCAATCCAAGGTATTTAAAATCTGTTACCAATTTTATCTTGCAAATGAATCTGAAATTTTTGCTCTGTATTTTGTCGTTTAAAAGAAAAACACATTGATAGAGTTTTAGTTAAATTTAGCACCAACTGATTTTGAATGAGCCATTGACTAACCTCAGCCATACAAGTGGACCGAGGTGAGGAACGCTGCAGAAGTACATGAAGGTAGAAGATGAAAAGCCATAAAAATCCGCACAGCAATTGAGTGGAATGGTGCAGTATCTGGCATATTCATCATTGCTTGTTGTTGTTGGGTGTTTTTCTAAATAATAGCTTTGGAAATAATCACATTTTCAGCTTTGTTACATTTACTGTATGGAATCAGGTTCATGGTTAAATCTCTGGTAAAATGTATGAGCAAAGATTGATGACATGATTCACTCAGGGCTCAACTTTTCTGTTGCAGATAAACACACATTCAACAGGAAGAGAAAATAGAAAAGGTGTGTACTGTTCATACAGAGCTTACCTTCACTGTTGCCATAGGAACTTTACATTTTGAGAGCACCGACATTGTGTGAGCCGTTGGCGACAATGAACCTCCCCAACCCGTTGCTCAGATCAGACCAGCTGAACTGCTTTGTCACCTTGCCCCCCTGATGTTCCTTGACGGCTCATTTTCTCTTGATACACACTCAAAAAATCTAAATTTAATGTTTGAATATTTACCCTTTGTTGATACATTTTGTGACAATATAAAAATTTGCAGGTTATGATCCAAATTAATTGTGGAATCTGTGACCATCAACACAAAACATCAACATACAGTCGACCCCCAGCTATGGGGAACCGTAGTTTGTAAAGTTACACAGTCAAACATTAACAACAATGATTTGAGTCAATAGCCTGTAATAAGAGAAAAAAATAGGGGTTAATCGTTTTTCACAGTTTTATTCATTCATATATATATATATATATATATATATATATATATATATGTCAAAGTACATTTAGTCAATACTACATGTTGCATGCACATGAAACCCCAATAAGGTCCATCAAAATCAGTATTAACACATCCCTCTAATTTCACCCCTCAAAACCAGTCTTCCCACTAATCACAACTTTGTTTCCTCAGATTTACACCACTGTGGAAAAGCATTCACCAACTACATGTTTGAGATCATCAGACAAATTTTGTTATCCCCCGAAAGTAATGAGAATAAATGAAAAAAGCCTAATTAAAACATTAATTAATGTGAGAAACCATTTAAGAAAAAACATTTAAAAAGACTTGTTTGACAACATTAAGTGGGTGAAATTATCTTAAAAAGCACCAATCAAATGATATAAAAGAGATTTAATATCTTGTCTGACTTTAAAACTTTAGAATTTAATTCAAATTCAAATACAGTGTATTTATCCAAAAGGGAAATTAAATGTGTAACTTACATCATCCTAGTATCTTCAAAGAATAACTGTGGATGGATCTCCAGTAGCAGTCAGTCTTGCAATGAATCTGAGCAGGCCTCTGACTGAAGACTGTTGCTGTATAACAGGCTCATAACCATCACGACATGCTAACAGCTCAATATCCAGGCAGCAGAGACAATATTCCACTGTATCATGTCCTGGATGACACCATCAGCTGTCGGTAAACTCGACTAATCCGCCTCTTTTGCCGCTCCTCTTTAAATCTCTTTCTGGCCGTGTGGTCAGAAAGCCGAGCGGAGAGACGCTGGAGTAGGGGATGGATGATTGATGGAAGAGATGGTTTCCTCCTCCTCTTTCTGCTCACCGGTCCTGCTCTGCATGCATGAAGCCTCCTTCCCAGCTGCTGTTAGTTGTAAAAACAATACCACTTTGCCATGGTTACACATTATGACCACTATCCGAAAGTTTTTTTTAAAAGAGCAAAAATAGCTCTGTTGCTTTGCAGCAAGAAGGTCTTTGGTTCAAATCCCGTCCTGGGCTCTTTCTATATAGAGTTTGCATGTTCTCCCTGTGCATGCGAGGGTACTAATACTCCGGGTTAGACGTTGCTTCAAGTGTTATCTTCCAACATGATTTTAATCCCTGTGAAATCCAGAATAGAATCTAAGATCCTTCTTCTTACATACAAAGCCCTTAATAATCAGCTCCATCATCCATCAGAGATCTGATTGGTCCATATGTTCCTAACAGAGCCCTTCGCTCTCAGACTGCAGGTTTACTTGTAGTTCCTAGGATTTCAAAAAGTAGAATGGGAGGGAGATCTTTTAGTTATCAGGCTCCTCTCCTGTGGAACCAGCTCCCAGCTTTAGTCCGTGAGGCAGACACTCTGTTTACTTTTAAGGCCAGGCTTAAAACTTTCCTTTTTGATAAAGCTTATAGTTAGAGTGGCTAAGGTCATCCTGAGCTATCTCTGTAGTTATGCTGCTTTAGGCTTAGACTGCTGGAGGACAGACTTACCAATTTTCTTCACTCTGCTACTTCCTTTTCTCTCCTACTACTCTCCAGTTGTATTACAGTACATTCTGTTATTTCGACTGTTAACTTAGTTTTCTCTCAGTGTTTTTCTCTCCATAGAAGATATACCTGGTCTGGTATCCTGCTTGGCTGCAATGCCCTGTTGGACGGGGGGCATCGACTGGGATGATCCTCCCAGTAACTGAACATCCACTGTGTCCTGTTATCAACTTTTTACTTTCTGTAACATAGAAAGTTCTCTTATATCAGATCTTCTGTTCCTTCTGTGTTTCTGCTCTGTCTTCTCAAACCCCCAGACGGTCGTGGCAGATGGCCGCTCCTACTGAGCCTGGTTCTGTTGGAGGTTTCTTCCTGTTTAAGGGGAGTTTTTCCTCTCCAGCGTCGCTACATGCTTGCTCAGTATGAGGGATTGCTGAAGGATTGCTGTGGTTGAAAGTCTGCATCAACGGGGCCCAACCTCACGCCAATGACTGACGCAATCTGCTGGGATTCCTTCGATAGAAAACTAACTAAAACTTTAAACTGATTGGAATGTTTGTATTGAAATGACTTTTCTTTCAAAGTGCCTTGACATGACATCTGTTGTGAATCGGCGCTATATCAATAAACTGAATTGAATTGATTATATTACATAGCTATCACACAGCACTTTGATTTGTTGTTGCCTCAGAGTTAATGCAGTGAGCATCAGAGCTGGAAGCTGCAGAAACACGACCCAGTCATCGTATGTCTGACTGGATTTGAACCTCTTATCAGCTCAAATGCATCCCCCAGGTTAGAAAACAAGAATAAAAACAGCATAAATCCCCCTTGTGTGATCAGTGGAAGTGATGTTAGCACAAATGTACTTTTCCACGTTCCTTAGGGGTTTGTCTCCAGTGGCTGTTCATGCTGACTCTCTGGAACGCTCACTGAGTCCTACCTGAGCCATCAGAGAAAAGGTAATAGCTGAAGTCTTTCTGAAACCCTTCTCCTTAATATAAACCTTCATAAAATTAATATCCCAACACTTCTAGTTTATTCATAAAGTGTTCACACCTCTTGAACTTTTCATATTTTGTAACATCACCCGTGCTTTATCTGGATTCCATGTGGTAGAGCACTTCAACGTGTTAAATGTCAACTGGATGTTAAACTATATACGGGCTTTATTTGATTGTTTTTGCAAATAAAACCATGGCATGTGCAATCAGCAGAGTCGTAATGTGTCCAGCTTAAGGTTATTTGGAGAACGTCGGAGAACAACCAGCACCATGGAGAGCAAGGAACCCATCAGACAGGTCAGGGAGAACGTTGTGGAGAAGTTTAAAGCTGGGTTAGGTTCTACAACAATATGAAGTATTGAAGTATGAACCTGCTCCAACCCTACCAAGACATGGGCGTCCAACTTAACAGTCAGACTGGAAAATGAGCGCATTAACCAGAGCAGCAGCAGCAAAGAGGCCTATGGTAACTCTGGAGGAGGTGCAGAGATCCACAGCTCAGGTGGGAGAATTCGTTTATAGGAGTAAATGTGTGGAAAAGTTTAATCAGATGAAAACTGGGCTTTTTTTTTTACCACCATGGGGATAAACTCTGCACATAAGTAAGTAAAACTTCATTTATGTATCCATTTTCAAGATAAAAAGTGTAGTAATCTCAGTAATCTAAATGAGAGAAAACATTTGGCTTAGCTTAGCAATATCTCTCAAATGATAAAAACACGACCGAACCAACTATTTCACATGATTATCAAGAGTAAAAACTGAATCAAGAGTTATCCCAAGGTTTCTGACAGTGGATTTGGCAGGAAAAAAACCCAAAGGTTCAGGAAACTCCTTTATCTTTACAAGAGTTTTCCCTGATGCAAAGATAAATCAGTTTTGTTTTCATTCAGTTGAAGAAAATTATCTGCCATCCAGGATTTAACTGAATCCAGGCATTTTAGTAGAATACAGAGCTTTGAAACTTTGAAGAAATATACTGCGGGATTTCAGTTTTTTAGGATTTATTTTTATTTATTGCATGCTTAGAACTGTTTATTTCATGTTTGCACAAACTACCGCAGCAATTTCCTAATGTTGTGAACCTGTTCATACATATGACAATAAAACCTTTCTGGTTCTGATTGGCATAACAATAATAAGAGATATCCTTAAATGAAGACAAAATGGGAGCAAATAAAGCAGAAACAGGATTGGCCCCAAAACGGAACCCTGAGTAACACCATACTGAACGGGACAGGAGGAGTTTTTACCAGAAAAAACTTAATCTGGTTATTTTAAAAATAAAAATCTATTTACACATACTTTAGTCTTCCTAATAGTCCTAGATTGGTTGTATCAATAGTTGCACCACACATTTATCAGAAGGCTTTTCCACCACTGCTCAGTGTTTGATGGTTTGTTCCTTTTCCTGTAAGAATTCACAGATTTTCTATAGAAACAAAAATACCTCTAACCTATTATCTAAAGATGTTCTAATGCAGCTGAGAATAAATCCACGTCAGCCGCTCCGCTCCCACTTGTCTTTTATCGATCGAGGAAATGTTTTCTCCCCGTTGCATCAAAGGTTCACGCCTAAAGGTGGAAGAGATCTGAACTAAAGCGACGTAGTATTGAATGCTGTTCACAGACTGCTCTCAGGCTTATCAATCTCCAAAGATCCGGGGAAGGAGAATTTTATGTAGATACAGCTGTGAAAAAAGCTTCAAATCCATAAACCCACCTCCACCTCTAGTTTTATTTTGTTTGCAGTAGTCATAGCCTTGTTGTTTCCCTAGTTTTCTAATCTTGACACTAGTTGCTTGGCTACAGTGCTTCATAACTCGAGTGCAAGAATAAGAAAACTGTAGGGAAAAAACAAGGATGAGTCATTTTTCTGTTCTGACGGACGTCCCTATCTTAGTCCCATATGGAAACATTTTTCTTCTCCAAATTAATAAATCAAGACCCGTTTTCTTCCATTATTTTTGTAAAAATTAACGTAGATTATATTTCAATGACTATCATTAAAGGATGTTAAAGTTGGGATTCCAGTAACCTCTAGGACAATGGTAGTTATTACCTCTTGCATGGAGGAACCAATTTTCCTTTAACCCTCAATTACTAAAGAAATGTACTGACCTCTGGATGAATTAGATGAATGAGTGGATGAATTAATTGACCATTCACTGTCTGTGTTTGGAAGCTCCAACCTTAATGATCTCTGCAATTACATGAGGCCCAATGCTGGAAAACTGGAGGTGGGACGCGTTGGCAAACGACTGGCGGTCTGATCCTCGGCTACAGAGGCTGGCTCTCGCGACATCTGCCTTATCTTTGGCTGAAACTTTGAGATGCCCGTGTTCAAATGTTCAAACAATAACTGTATATCCAACCTGTAGCTGGCTGCCTGTAAGCACACAAGACCTTCTCTTAGAAACATACTATTAAGACCTTAAGGTTTAAAGAGTTATCAGATTGCACGAAGGCTTTTAAGGTTCGGCAGGTCCTGGTACCGTAGGCTCATCATAGGACAGCTAGAGGAGTTCCTTAAGACAGGTAAGGTAGTGGTTATTTTCTGCTCCGGGTTCTGTCCACTCGCTTTTTCCTCCGGTGGGGAACCTCATCAGTCTGTAATGTCTTCCTGGAGAGGCTCTGAGGCTTGAACGCCGCTGGGATTCAGAATATCTGAAGAGATAAATAAGGTGAACAACATTATTTCAGATCAAAGCTTGATTGACCCGTTCAGGCACAACTTCTTGCTTCTGTGTCACTTGCTCCGTCCATTATCGAGTCTCTCCGTCTCCTTTTGTCTTTACACTTCACAGTTTTCCACACTTCTTTGCACTGGCCATGCACTAAGAGTACACAGGTGGCGTCTACTCAGTTAAGCTGTTAGCTTGTGGAAAGATACCCAAGGGATGTGGTTTAAAAACCTTATTCTACCAAATACTACGGAAATGTATGTAAACAAATCAATTTAAAGAAAGTTAAATCAAAGAAAACTCTCTAAAAAATGATGCTGCTCATTATTCTGGTATCTGGCAAACAGAAAATATCTTCTCTGACCAGAAACAGGTAAATTATTCATGCTTTAATGTCAACCAGTGAGAGAGAAAACAAGATTATTTGTCTTTTTGGACAATAAACATCTGGTTTCAGCAAAAGTAATCAAATTTTAATTAAAAAAGTTTTCATAAAATGTTTTTTAATTAGATGGTCAAAGATCTAGAGATAACTGTTTAGCATCTAATGTGATCAGAAATGAATTCACACTCAGATTTTATTCATGTCAGGAGCTCTGCAGGATGTGGAAAAACCTCTGAAGCTGAAAATGAGTTAATGCCAGGGTTAACTAACGAGTTAGAAACCATCGGCATTCATCACTTTAAAAAAAGGCACGGCTAATTTTTTTATTTTTTTCAGACAAGACACGTTTATTCAGACAGCAGCATTAATTTGTTAGGCGATTCACACAAAATGTATAAAAACAAAAACAGTCAGCTTTGAAAAGCAAAATAAAAAAATAAAAACAATGTTAAAATGCGAATAAAATCTCCAATCTCATTACTAATCAGGTGATCATCGCATTAGAGAGACGGTGTAAGATTGAAAGATTAAAAGGAGTAAAATAACTGAACAAATGCTGGAAATCTCCAGAGTGAAAGAGGATCTGTTCTGTCGTCCAGAAACCAAATGTAGGTCGCCTCGGCGCCTGAAAGTCTGAGATATTCATAAAAACAATAGTAATTGTTCATGCACGACCGACCCAAATAAACGACACTTCCAAACTCCTGGGCTGAATTTTAACACCTGTCCAGAACCATCCGGACCCTTTTTCCATTTCCTTTTACAGATATTCTCTGTTTTCTCTCTCCCTCTCCTGTTCTTCTCCACATCTTCCCTTCTGAACCAGATGGGTCTCCCATTTTTTCTCCTTTCTTGGCCTGGTTGATTTTCCTCCCATCCTTCAGTTTTTTGTTTGTTTTGTTTTTTCTCTAAATTTCTCTGCTCATTGTCTTTCCCCCTCCAAACCACTCTTCACTTTAGTTGTGTTTTTTCTTTCCTTGCATTTCTTTGTCTGGGATTGTCAATATTAATTTCCTTCTTATAATTCTTGACTATCTGCTTCCATTTGTCTCATTTCATCTCCATCTTCTTCAGCTTTTTAGCTGCCCCCACCACTCCACCCTCTTGGCTCTGCTTCTCCTCCAGCCTCTTTTCTCCTCTGCCTTATTGTTCTCTTTTCATCATCAGGCTTCAGAGTTTTTTCTTCACATCGTTAAGATCTCTTCCAATCACTTCCATTCATGTTAATATGCTGCCATTGTTCCCATTGTGTTCTAGTTCTCCATTCACATCTGCTCCATTTTTATCTTTATCTTCCAAACTCAGAATGTTCCTAGACACCCAGAGGTTTAAAACTAAAAGGATCAAACTGAGCAACTTTGCTGTAATTACACCCTTGGTGCTGGCATGGGACAACAAAGCCTCACAATAAAGGACCTGAGTAAACACACACATGCTCATGTTTAAGTAAAGCGCAGCATAGCCTGCTATTTCACTGAGGTGCCGTTTGTAAAGTTACACGGTCAAAAATTAACAGCAATAATTTGGGTTATTTAGCCTGTCATAATAGAAAAAAATGGGGGTTAATTTCTCAAAATCATATTTATTCATTTATAAATGTCACTGTTTCAAATAAATATTTCATTTGGAGCTAGATATTTAGCTTCAAACTAAATATTAAGTTACATTTCATGACTAACTATTTAGTTTGAAGCTAAACATTTAGCTTGTAAACTAAATATTTAACAGCAAAAATTTGGGTTTGGCTTGTTGTTTAGCTAAATATTTAGTAAGGTAAACTGGCTAGCTAAATATTTAGCTTCGAACTAAAAATTTAGCTCAGAGCTAAATATTTAGCTAATATGCAAATTTACTTGCCGATAGGCAGAAGTGGACCACCAAAATAAAAGCTGGGTCTTGCAAACCTCTATATAAACTGCTGGCCAGACTGAATGTCACCTCTTTATCAGTGTTCATTTTCATCCCAACATGTCCAACATTTCAGCTTATAACATGGAATGAGCCACTTTAACAGCAATACAGACGTTTACTAATGGATTTACAACAACATTGATGCACCAGCAGCAGTAGTTTATATTACGGTTTGCAAGAGCCAGCTTTTATTTTGATAGTCCACTTCCGCTTATTGGCAAGAAAATATTTAGCTGTGCTCCAAATGTTTAGTTTGAAGCTCTCTATATTTAGACAGCCAGTTACATTTTTAGCTTCAAACTAAACATTTAGTTCCAAACTAAATATTTAGTTGAACTTTGAAACTAAACATTATATTTAATTTGAAAAATGAATAATAACTATGACTTTGAAAAGTGAAGTACCTTTTGTTTCTCTTATGACAGGCTAAATAATTCAAACTATTGTCGTTAAATTTTTGACCTTTGAATCTTTAATGCCCCCAAGACTACTTTTATTTTCTTTCTTCAAAATAGACATTTGTGGAGGATAACAAGCTTGTAGGCTAGTCCTGATATGGAAGTTACGTAAAACCGTTTTTATTTACAATTCTTCTCTTCCACATCATCCTTGCAAATGTGGTTTGGCTGCAAAGAAGACTTCTGACTTTCAGTTTATTAGGCTGCTGCAACGCTGTAGCTACAAACTGCTCGGTCCGCTACAGGCTGGGAGAGAACAAAAACTCAGTGGGTCCCTCTGCTCTGGCTCAGGAAGTCTCCATCACTTTCATATAAACTAACGGCACCATGTCTTTCACTAGAGGAACACTTCCGTAGAGCGCAGGTACAGCCTACCTTCGGTTCGCTCTCCGCTCCTTTCACCTAACGTCGCCAGGCGCGTCCTCATCACCGCAGCTCACCGGATCTGGGCTGGAGGTGAGCGGCCATGAATAGGATGAAGCAGTAGACCTTCTACTTCTAATGAAAGCTTCGGCCCACAGCCTTTGGAGCTCGCATCTAAAAATGTCACATAAACAGTAGGAAAAAAATAGCCTATTGTACCAGGATTTCGGACTGCAGCATGTATGGAAAGCCATACATGGAACAATTCGATAAATCAAAATATCCCAAAATTGATATTTTTACATGTGAAAATTTGAATAAAACTTGAAATGCATTTGTCAAATGAATTATACTATTCTCACCCTAGTAAAAAAAAAAAAAATAATTCCAATATTTAAATAATTTGAAATGTTATTAATATTTTTATCTCATGGTCGTGAGCTAAAGATATTATAAATTTAGTTTCTCTCCACTATAAATTTTTACATTCTAAATTTCTCTGAGGTGCTAACATTAAGGTAGAAAAGTAGAGTTAGCCCCTCTGAGCTGTTTTGATCTTTAAAGCTTCTGCAGCTGAGTTGCTGTGGAGGTTAACCAGTCAGATATCAGAGTTTATTTAGTGAAACACAGCGTCAATATAAATTATTCCATATTGTACTTTATACCATTTGTTTAATCAGCTACCAGTTCTCCTATGGTCTTTTCCATGTCTCAGATCAACACAGCCCAGCAGCAGTGTCTCAACAACATTGTTCCCCATCAGATAATAAAATAGGTTGCTTTTGCGTTCCATGGTCCCCATCTGATGACAATGATTTATTATGTTGCGATTCTCTATTAGATTCTTTATGAATATCGGTTGTTGGTGTTATTCAGGATGGTATATTATAAGTTATGTTATTGTAAGGTGCTTTGAAGTCTCTATGTGCCTCTTTTTAACTTTGAGCACCTGCCCCTCTAATGGTCTCTGCACGGTCCTGCGGGGCATAAATGAGCTTCAGTTGAAATGTTATTTACATCTTTTTATTTTACCATGCAGGACCTCATTCTGAACCGTGTAAACTCCCTCCTCTGATAATCGGGGGACGGGGCGTTGTGGAAATGTGAGGAGGTCTTGGAGCACGCCTGCAGCAGGAAACCTTGTTTTTGTCTCAGAAACTCAGAGGAAGACGCAGGAACTGTTGGTTATTTTGAATGTTGGACCAGGTTAACATGGAAGGATATTGAGTCCAGTTAAACAAACAAACAAAGCCAACACAACTTCCGTTCTGGAATACAGCCTCTGCTGGTTTATTAGTTTACATACCTTCTCTGAGCAGGACAAAGCATTGATGACATACAGTTCTGTCGTCCTCAAATACCCCAGCAAGACTCTCCGACAAGCCCCAGACTAGACTCCCCTTCTACTATTAACACCCAGATTTTATACCTAGTTTGTGCGTCACACCGGCGCCAGTGCTATCTGCAATCCAGCCGCACCCCGAGAGAACATACTCCGCCAGTCAAGTTCACAATCCACTGCGTCAGAGTGACCTTCTCTAAATAGACACACAAATTCCTTCACGTAGCATTTTCGATAAGAACATTTTGGATATTCATCATTCTACCACAACATTCCCCCCTGTGGTGCTCTCTAAAGGCACCAAAAAGCTAATTAGACTAATTAACAACCTTTAAATGTGAGTAACATATATACCTGTGAATGATGAATGAAAAACAAGAAATAGTGGGGATATACTAACACCTATATGAGCTTACATGTAACCTGGATAAATATTGAAATAAACATAGTCAATCCAATGCCAGTGGTGATTCGTTGTGTAGAGTTGAAAAACCTGTCGGCTGTTCTTGAACAGGAAAAATACTCTACAGCCCCCCGGGCCCGGGCGACTACCTTATTTTTGACAATGTTTCGGCACACCGAATCACCTTAACCAACATGAGGAATCGTCTTAACTCAAAACGTGAGTAAATGCAAACATGGATAAATTCAGAATACAATGAAATTACATACATGTTGACTAACACCTTAAACATACACTACATGTAGTATATAGGAATGTTAAAATGTCACTATTGTCCACAGGAAATGTGATTATGAAAATGTTTCAATGTCCCGATTGTCCACATAAATGTACTTAATAAGATTGTTGATTGTTCATGAAAAATAAAAAATAGATGTGTGAAGTAGATGAAGTAGGTTAAGCAAAGAACAAAATAAAGATTCTTGGTGTGGGTTCCTTTGAGGCCTGATGGGGTCCTGGAGGTGGACTTATTTATTCAAAAGACACTTTATTACTTGAGCAGGTTCCACTTAAGAGTCCTTGGCTTGGAGGTTCAGATGCTTAGGAGATGGAGAGGACAGTTCACAGTGGTCCTCTCCATCTGGACCAACTGGGATGCAGCAACCAAGTTCATCTGAGAAGTCAGTGTCCTTATCCATATCCGCTTCACAATGGGTATGATGCAACATGCCAATAAGAAAATTACAATTTGTACTATGGTCTCACTAATTGCCACCTTAATTAGCATTGTTTTCCAATCCCCTAAATTTAGATCTAACCACCCCCCAGACCAGTCATTCTTTCCAGCATTCGTACTAAGTTCTTCTCTAAGGGTTTTTAAGCTTAGACATTGCTGCAGAGAAAGTTCCATCAGGCGCTGTATTGCTTGGAATATACGTGCAACACTGATCACCAAAAATCTGGCAGACTCCTCCTTGGTCTGCCATGATCCAATCTATGGCCTGCCGATTCTGCAATGCCATCTTACTAGTTTCATGCAACTGCTGGCCTAACAGTCCAAGAACATCACTAGTATAATTGAGAATTCACTGTTGATTGTAATAAATGTAATTAATCCATTCCACATTTCTATTAATTGCTATCTGAGGTGTTATGGACTCAAATCCTGCTTTAACTTCATTTCTTGCCTTAAATTCATTTGGAATTCCTCTAGGTTGATGGTCCTGATCGTGTTGATGGTCATTCCTTTGCCTTGATGTTTGATCCTTTCATGACAGTATGCAATGATCATCCTTGTGATGTGATGTTCCTTTGGAATGATTGCAGGATGTTTGACACCATGAGGGAGATTTGAATCACAGATTCGTCCTCCCACCTTAATCACACCAGCTCGTTGTTAAGTGGTAGCTGACATCCTTTCTTCAGAAGCTTCAGTTCCCCTGAATTTGTTTGTCTCTGCAGGTCTTTGATTATGAGGCACTCTGCATCTTCTCTTTCTTTTACTGTTGAGAGACCCTTTGATTTATCCTTCTTGATCCGTTGAAGAATACACTCCACTGCGCGAACGGCTCGAGTCCAGGATGAGAATCCTGACAGCCAATCCGTAAGAGTGTCTTGTTCTCTAGTTTCTGTGCTTAGGGTCTGTGCTCCTTTCACTTCTGGATCTCCCACTGGCAGTTCCGAGATCACTTCTTCCGAAAGGCCGATTTCCGTTTCCCATAAAAATGTGGGGCCGGAACTTCCGGTGGTGCGTTACACGGTATGGCAACATAGTGACTGAGCTCCGGGTATCGGCCTTAAATTCAGTTATCTTTACTCAGTAATACTACTACACACAAGGAAACATTTGCCTAAATGATGGATGGGGACAAAGGCAAGAAAAAAGGGTATGAGCTACGCAGCAATTTTGAAAGAGAACCCGAGACGGAGGCTGAAGCTAACCAAACTCCAAAACAAGATGGAGGCCGCAGAGAGACAGAAACTTTGGACTCAATACGCACGGCGGTGAGTGAAGTTATGACCACGGGAATGGCAGTGCTTCAGGCTGAATTGAAAAAAGACCTATCAGATTTCCGCACGTGCTTCAGGGAAGATATAAAAAAACAAATGGACGAATTTGTATTGGAAATAAACCGGAAAATTCAGGATGTGATGGGCCAAATTGAAGGGGCAGTGGAACGCGTGGGCCAAATGGAGGAAAACTTGCTCCACATGGAAAGATGGGACATCGGAGTCAAAGACACCCTTATCCAGCTGCTCACTAAACAGCGAGCGCTTCAGGAGAAAGTGACTGATCTGGAGGGGCGCTCCAGGCGCAATAATGTGAGGATTTATGGTGTCCCCGAAGACGCCGAGGGCATGTCTGCAGTGACTTTTATCGAAAACTTCATCAAGGCTGAGCAGGGGAGTGAACTTGTTCGTGAACTGGGGATTGAACGCGCGCACCGCGCCGCTTCACCGCGCCGCTGCACCGCGCCGCTGCACCGCGCCGCTGCACCGCGCCGCTGCACCGCGCCGCTGCACCGAAACCACCACCGAGTGCCCCGCCACGCTCCTTGGTGGTCCGTTTCCTCCAGTTTTCTGTCAAAGAAAAGATTCTTCACACCGCCTGGAAAAAAGAGCTCCGTGTCCAAAACAAACGGGTGTACTTTGATCATGACTATGCAACGGAGGTGCAGAACAAAAGAAAGGAATATATACCCATCAAAAAAATTCTACGGGATAATGGCGTACGTTTCCAGACCCCTCTAACAAAACTACGTGTTTTTTTCGAAACGGGGCCTGCGACGTACAACAGCGCAGCAGAAGATTTGCGGAGGAGAGGTTACACGGTGGACGAGCTCCCCGGCAGGACCAAGAGCAAAGACATCACGGAGGAGACGCTCGCCCGGCTTCTACCCTGGGAGACAACGGAGGCCTGACCCGGTAGGCAACGGTTCCAGGAGCAGATTCGAGAGAAGCTTAAGGAGTATCGAAGAATGGGACCAGGAGCCACAGAAGGGGATGAGTGAGACATTTAATAATTATCTCCCCACTATCTTATTATTATGGTGTTTAATTACAACATAGGCTGATACCCACGGGCAAAAGACAGAGCCACCAAACTCTTTTCTTTCTTTCTTTTTTCACCACTACTGAGGGTCCCACTTTGTGGCCAACCCCCTCACTGTCTAAAGCGACGTGACAGCTTTTCTGATGGAAGTTCAGTTCACCGTTCTAAAAAGTTTCCGATGTTCATGTGTTTTATACTGTACTGTTTATTACCATTGGTCCGGGGTGATACAAGAAAGTTTCAAATGTAAGAATGTTGTATCAACACTATAACATACTGTCTCTGAATGTAAACGGGCTGAATAACCCGGTTAAAAGAAGCAAAATGATAGCTAAAATAAAAAGGGAAAATACAAATGTGGCATTTTGGCAGGAGACGCACCTTTCAGGTTCTGAACATGAAAAACTTAAAAAGATGGGGTTTAAGAACACTTTCTTTTCATCATATAAGAAAGGAAAAAGAAGGGGAGTAGCTATATTGATTTCAAATGCTGTCAAATTCGAATTAATATCTCAAATTAATGATAGAGAAGGTAGATTTGTCTTGGTAAAGGGGAAAATAGACCAAAAAGAAGTAACACTATTTAATGTCTATGCCCCCCCCCCAGGGAGCAATATTAGCTTTTTCAGAAGGATATTCGAACTAATTACATCGCAAACATATGGGACTCTTATATGTGCAGGAGATTTTAATATACTTCTGGATCCTTCTTTAGACTCAACCAGTAGAATAAGAAAAAAGACCTTGATTGAAAAACGCACAAACAAAGTACTTAAAGACCTGGGACTTATCGATGTATGGCGGGCTCTGAATGGATCAACCCCTGGATATACTTTTTATTCTGCAAGACACGCAGCCCATTCAAGGATTGACTATTTTTTCATGTATAATAGAGATTTACATAGGCTGAAATGCTGCAGAATAGGTCAGAGGGATCTTTCAGACCACTCAGGGATTCTTCTAACCTTACATTTGGGTGGTAGACAGCAGAAAACCTTGTGGCGACTTAATACTGGTTTGTTAAATGACCAAACCTTTAGAAACTCGATGGCGAAGGACTTTGAATTATATATGCAAGACAATGATAATGGAGAGGTAAACCCCAGTATACTATGGGACGCAGCTAAAGCTGTTCTCAGGGGGAAGATTATAGCCAGGACCGCTGCACTTAAAAGGATTAAAACCCAAAAATTGACTGGTCTACAGGAAAAACTGAGAGATTTAGAACAAATACATATAACAAATAAAGATCCCTCGACTATACAGCAAATTAGAGATACTAAACAGGAAATAGATAGAATATTAGGTGAGGAGGTGGAGAAAAATTTAAGATTTATGAAACAAAGATATTATGAGGCTGGCCCTAGGGCTGCAAAATTGCTGGCCTGGAGACTGAAAAAACAACAGGCAGAAAACACTATTCACAAGATTATAGACCCTATTACAAATAAAATTACTAACAATTTGGACGGCATACAAAGAGCATTTGAAAGATATTATAAATCTTTATACTCTCAGTCAGAACAGGTTAATATTCACTCAGCTGCTGAATTCCTGAGCTCCTTAGACCTTCCCTCACTAGGTACAGAAGCGAATGATAAACTCATCTCACCAATAACAAAGGAGGAAATAAGTAATGCTATTTCAAATCTGCACGCTAACAAATCACCTGGCATGGATGGCTTTCCACCAGAATGGTACAAGTCAATGAAAGATCATCTACTCCCTTATTTGGAGTCCAGCTTTAATGATATTTTAAAAGGAGGTTCCCTCCCTCCCTCCTGGAGAGAGGCCTTCATATCTGTGATCCCCAAAGAAGGCAAAGACAGAGCGGACTGTAAAGGGTACAGACCTATTAGTGTTTTAAATTCAGACTATAAATTGTATGCCACCATCCTTGCAAAAAGAATGGAACCTGTAATGCCCTTGATAATAGATGAGGACCAAACAGGATTCATAAAGAATAGACAGACGTATGATAACATAAGAAGAGCCTTACATACTATTGAACAGATTAACAAAGACCAAATTAGTGCCATCATTCTCAGCTTAGATGCTGAAAAAGCTTTTGATTCAGTCGGGTGGGAATTTCTGTATTTAGTCATGAAGAGATTTAACTTTAGTGAGGATTTTATACACTGTATCCGGGCACTTTATGCCTCCCCCACTGCAAGAATTAAAGTTAATGGTAGTCTGTCTGATTCTATAGCCTTACAACGTGATTGCAGGCAGGGCTGCCCCCTCAGCCCCAACCTATTTAATTTATTCATCGAACCTTTAGCCCAAGCGGTACGTCAGAAGACAGAATTAGAGGGTATCTCCATTGGGGGGGAGGAATATAAAATAAGTCTATACGCGGACGATGTAATGATCACAATAAAGAATCCTAATTCAGGTCTGCCTCTATTAATGAACATGCTGAAAACATACGGGGAATATTCAGGATATTCCCTAAATATACATAAAACACAGGTTATGACGTTTAATTACACACCAACAGAAGAAATCATTGTAATGTATAATTTTAAATGGAACATATCCTTTATTAAATATTTGGGAGTGAGTCTGCCTAAAGACATGTCACAATTATTCAATATTAACTATAATTATATTAATAGAAAAATATATGATGACCTGGATGGGTGGAGCCTGTTGCCTCTTGACCTTGGGAGCAGAATTAGATCAATAAAAATGAATATCCTCCCTAGGTTATTATATCTCTTCTTATCATTGCCGGTGGAAATCCCTCCGAAACAATTTAGGGAGTGGAATAAACATATTTCTAGATTTATTTGGAATAAACAGAGACCAAGGGTAAAATTTTCCACACTTCAGCTCCCTGAGGAAAGGGGTGGTAAGGCCCTCCCATCTTTAAGGGACTATTATTTAGCAGCCCAACTGAGACCTCCAGTATATTGGTGTAATTCTTCCTATGTAGCTAAATGGAAAACCATGGAGTTATCATCAACAGATACACCAATACAATCACTGCTTGGCTGTGTGGGAATGGAGGAAAAAATTTTACATACAGAGAGCCAATGGGTGAACTGTTCATTAAAGGTATGGGGTGAGGTGGTTAAAAAATTTGAACTTCTGAAACAGATAAAATTACTTAGATGGCCAGCGTATGACCCCAAATTCACACCAGCACTGTTAGATCACAGATATAAACAATGGACCTATTATGGCATTACTGCTGTATGCAAAATTGTTAAAAAGTGGGAGCTTAATAGCTTCAATGATCTGTGTCAAATGTATGGGCTAGGTGGGCAAGACTTTTACAGGTACTTGCAGCTCCGTGATTATTTTTGTAAAAAACTGAAAGGTAGCAGCTCAGCAGAACCACCAGCAATTATCCATATATTCATAGATGCATACCACTCTGGGAATATCAAAGGACTTATAAGCAAGTTATATCACGGCATAACCGCATTGAAGAAGGATTCTACAGACTATGTAAAACAACGATGGGAAAAAGAACTGAACATTTTGATAACAGAGGATATGTGGCTGAATGCATGGGAAACACAGTCAACCTCCACCAACTCCTGGACTTGGAGAGACTTCTGTTGGAAAAGTTTAATTCGCTTTTTTTATAACTCCCAAACAGAAGTCCAAACAGACTGGCACACAACTGGCCTGCTGGAGAGAATGTGGAGAGGTTCTTGCTGATCATGCCCATATTTTTTGGTCTTGCCCCTCCATTCAGTTTTTCTGGAAAGAAGTTGCCAAAATTGTTTCAAAGGTTCTATGTTTTAATATGAATGTATTATTTACCACTCTCTATCTTGGGAATATGCCAGATGGGTTGAGTAAAGCTGACATGTACCTACTCAGAGTTTTGCTGGCTGCAAGTAAAAAAGCCATCACAAAATTTTGGCTCCAGAAAAATCCCCCCACTACAGATTCTTTTATTAAAATTGTAAAACAAATACATGTACTAGAGCAAATGACATATTCAGTCAGACTTCAAAAAGACCTAGGTGAAAAACGGTGGCAGAAATGGCAAACGTATTTGGTCAATTAGTGAGACTGTGTGCACGTATTAAGTACAATACTTTGTCTTTTGGATTTACTGATCACCCCCGGACCTTGAAAATTGGTAATCGTTCAATGTTCTGTATTTACCCTTTTGTTTTACCTTTCCTGTACTAAAAAATGAAAAGGATCTATAAATAAAGAGTAAAAAAAAAAAAAATGTGGGGCCGGTAAACCAGTCCGTTGATATCATCTCATTGATGAAGAGGCCTCTAGAAGCGTATTCCGCTGGATTTTGGTCAATAGGGACATAGCTCCATTGCTTTTGAGTCGTATTGAGGTGTATCTTCTGGATACGATTGGCCAAAAACGTATGGAAACGTCGAGCCTCATTTTTGATGTATCCTCGAACGACCTTGGAATCGGTCCAGAAATACTCCTCGATGTCAGTATATCCAAGCTCCTCCTTCAGAACATTACTGGTTTTCACTGAGATGACTGCAGCTGTTAACTCTAATCTTGGGATTGTGGTGAGCTTCGTTGGAGCAACACGAGATTTTGCCATGACTAGAATGCAGTGGATGTCTCCTTCCTCATTGGTAAGTCTCAGATATGAACACTGTCCATAGCCAGTCGTGCTTGCATCGGAGAAGTGGTGTAACTCACGTTTAGTAACTTTTCCAAAGTCCGCTGGTGCATAATTCCGGGGTATGTTTATCTTCTCTAGGTTGGTAAGGTCGTTTTTCCATCTCTCCCACTGTGGACGATGTTCATCGGTCAGAGGGTCATCCTATCCCATTCCATTTTGGCACGTTTCCTGCAGCACTCCCTTTCCGATGAGCAAAAATGGGGCTATAAACCCTAAGGGGTCGTACAAGGAAGCAACCATGGACAGTATTCCTCGGCGCGTTGCGGGCTGGTCCTTGAGATTGATGCTGAACTTCAGGCAGTCCGATTCGATGGGCCATTGGATACCCAACGTTCTCTCTGATGGGTAGGTTATCGAAGGTAAGGTTGAGGTCTTTAATGTCTGATGCACGTTCAGAGGATGGTATGCTTTCCAAGACAGCTCTGTCGTTGGACACAAACTTGTGGAGCCTAAGACCACCTAGGGCACAAACTCTTCTGGCTTCTTCAGCCAACTGGATAGCCCTCTCCGGACTGTCTATACTTGTGACCCCATCGTCAACGTAAATGTCTCTCATAATGAACTGGCAACCTAGTGGGTATAAGTCTCTGTTCTCTGTGGCCAGGTGCTTCAAGCCGCAATTCGCACAACCAGGCGATGAGGCTGCACCAAAGATATGCACCATCATCCGGTATTCTTGGGGCTGTGCGCTGAGATCTCCTTTCTTCCACCAAAGAAAGTGCAGGTAGTCCTGATCCGACTCCCACACATGAAATTGGTGAAACATTTTTTCTATGTCGCACATCAATGCGGTAGAGTGCAACCGGAAGCGAAGGAGGACACCGTTGAGATTGTTCATCAGGTCAGGTCCAGTGAGCAGATGATCATTTAGACTAGTTCCCTTGTACTTGGCAGAGCAGTCAAACACCACACGTAGTTTGTCTGGCTTCTTGGCATGGTATACGCCATGATGAGGTATGTACCATTTTTCTCCCTCCTTCCATTCATTATGGACTTCCTCTGCATCACCCTTTTCCATGACCTCCTCCATGAACTTGACGTACTGTTCCTTGTACGTTTCATTCTTTAACAGCTTCCTCTTAAGATGGCTGAGACGCATTATAGCAAGCTGTTTGTTATCAGGTAAGGTGGGTCTCTCCTTAAAGGGTAACGGCATCTCATAGTGACCTTGACTGTTTTTCTTGATGCCGTTTTTGATTTTGTCCAGGAACAGAATGTCTTCCCGAGACACTGGTTTGCCATCTTCCTTAGCATAATTAAAGTCAGACTCCAGAATGCAAATGGCATCTGCAGGGGTGACTGGTGGGTGACAGCAACCCGGAAACATTGTCTCGCCGTACTTGGAGTGTCGAGGCATGGCGAAGAGCAACCTACTATGCTCCATCCTAAATCGGTACGAACCGCATAAGGCTCTTCATTTCTTCCTGATATTACGTCTCTTGGTGCCATTGCCCGTGCACAGTTATATCCTATTAAGAGACCAACCTCACAATCCTGCAGTGGTGGAATCTCTTCTATGACTTTGGAGAGATGATTCCATTTTCTGGCTGATTCGCATGTTGGAATATGCTCGCGGTTCACCGGTATGCAATCCTTGGTATAAGCAGGAGGAAGGTCAATGAAGAGGGAGGAGTGATAACCTCGGACACGAAGCCCTGAGACCCTTCAGCTTTCCACAATCACGTCACGTCCTATCATAGTCGTTAACTTCAGTTTAACTGGACAGGATTCTGCCTTTAGAGCATTGCTTACCTCCTGGTCAACACAAGTTGTGTCACTTTGCATGTCCAGCAGGGCGTAGACCAGTTTTTCTGTTGCTGCATCATTTTTTGACACCCATACAGGTACAATCATGGATGTGTTGGTAGACTGTCCAGTATTCACTGACATTGAAGTCGCAGCAGCCTCCATTTGGCTGGCATTGCTTGGGGTTGTAGTTTTCTTGAGGTGGGATTCTTTCCCGCTTTACATAGTTGTCATCATGCAAACAAGTGGGATGTTTGCCCTTGCAAGTGTTGCATGAATGTCGAAATCGACAGTCATTTGCATTATGCCCAGGTTTGGTGCAGCCATAGCAGAGATAATGTTCTCTGAAAAATTCTCATCGCCCCTCCAAAGTTTTAGCGATGAACTTGGGACATCCATAAAGCCTGTGCTGATTGTTTTGACAGAAGGCACAGGGAGGCCTTACCTTTCCTTTAACTGTTCTTAGCTTGTCACTGTCTGCCTCAGTTTGAGTGCTCAGAACGCTCGCCTTGTTCCTCTTAGGCTCCCTGTTGCATTGTTTTGCAGTGCTCGACTCAGAGCTGCGGAGGGCATAAGCCGAGGTGATCGGATTGCAAGCGATATCTGCCTCCGTTGCCATAAACGTGGCAAAGTCTTTGAAACTGGGGAATTCTTTACTATTTTTTAAGGCTTCAGTAGCCTTCCTGTTCCAGTAAGATACCGTCCACTCAGGTAGTTTGAGAACTAGCTTCTTATTCTCTTCGCAGTCGTTCAGTATTTCCAGGCTCTTCACATGCTTCATTGCATCTTGACAGGCATTTAAGAAGTCTGAAAAGTCTCTTAATCCTTCTGCATCCCTTGGTTGGATCTTTGGCCAATCTGCAAGCTTGTCTCTAAAGGCTCTCTGTATAATGAAGGCTTGGCCATATCTGTTATCCAGTTTGTTCCATGCGTCCTTGAAAGCTTCATCGTCATTTTGATAGAAAGTCCCATCCAGTGTCTCACGAGCTGGACCGCCTACATATTTCTTCAAATAATACAGTTTTTCAGCTGAGGAGATGGCCTTTTTGTCAATGAGTGACATAAAAGAGGTTTTCCACTCAATAAACTGAATGGGGTCAATGGAAGTCTGTTTAGAGACATACTATCTTGTAAGGTTTGGGCGAGGGATGACACGTTTTTATTAGGAGGTGATGCTGTGACGTTGGGATGTTGATGGCTGATAGTAGGGGGGCCATGATGATTTTCTACTAAGCTAATAGAGGAATGGACACTGCCTTCCTGCGATGCTCCCTGGCTGTAGATCTGCAGTCTGGCCCGGGCAGCCTTTAAATCCTTTTCTGCTTGAAGGCGTTCAAGTCTGCGCTTTTCTACTTCCATTTTTCTCTGTTGTTTCTCTATTTTCTCTTTTTGTTTCTCTTCTTCCAGCAACACTTCAAACTCAACTTCCTTAGCAGCTAGCTCTGCCACGGCATCCATCCGTTTGAGTGTTAACGTGGTGCTTTCATGACTGCGGACAGACTTTGTTAATCGAGAAGCAGTGGAACCATAGATGGAGCGTGCGTATCTGCTCTTAAGAAGCTCTAATGAGACGTTGTTGTACTTGATTTGCATCATAATCTCCGTCGATGTCTGACAGAGATAGAGATAGAGAAAATCCAGCCGCCTACGTTGAGGGTCAGCTCAAAAGAAGGCTTCTCTGTGCTCCTTGAACACATGGATTGCTCACTTCTTCTTGGGGGCGACCTCAACTTTGGTTTAAATGAAGAAATAGACAGGCTCAGCACAGCAGGGACTCAGCGCAGCTGGAAATCTATAGATATAGTCAAACAGTACATGAGCGATTATGGACTTTCTGATGCATGGCGATCACTTCACCCCAATGACAAAAAATATACTTTCTTCTCAAATGTCCACCATTCATATTCTCGACTGGATTATTTGTTAGTCAGCAGCTCACTGTTGACTGACATTTCAGACACTGAGATACACCCTATAGCTGTTAGCGATCATGCGCCTGTTTCTCTAACTTTAGTAAATAAAACAGAAACACCTCTAAGCAAAAATTGGAGATTTAATATATCCTTACTTAAGGATAAAGAATTTATAAAATATTTTGAAAAAGAGTGGGCTTCTTATTTAGAATATAATGACCTCCCTGGTACGTCGCCATCCATTCTTTGGGAGGCAGGAAAAGCTGTGATTAGAGGTAAAATAATCTCATTCTCATCAAATAAAAAGAAAATGGAAAATAAACGTATTCAGGAATTAGAAGAAACTATTAATTCATTAGAAGCTTCTCTAGATGAGGGGAGACTAGGCAAAATCCGTAAAGCAAAGCTAGAATTAAATCAAATTATTAATAAACAGACCCAGTTCTTAATTCAAAGACTTAGGATAGAAAACTTTGAACAAGGTAATAAATCAGGTAGATTTCTGGCTAACCAGCTAAAAATTAATAAAGAAAAAACAACTATATCTGCTATTAAAGATCAGACCGGGAATACAGTATATGATCCTGGAAGAATAAACAACACATTTAAAGAATTTTACAAGGCTTTATACTCACCAGAGATAAATCCATCGGATCATAAAATTGAACAATTTTTTGATAACATAACACTACCTAAATTATCTGAAAGTCAAGCGATGGCCCTGGATTCACCACTAACAGCGGCTGAACTCCAGGAGGCCCTCCAAGGCATGCCCAATAACAAGGCTCCAGGCCCAGATGGATTTCCAGCAGAGTTCTATAAAGAATTCTGGAATATTCTGGCACCAACATTCCACAGAATGCTGCAGGAAACCAAGGAAAATGGCAGACTCCCACCAAATATGAATTCTGCCTACATTAGTCTTCTACTAAAATCAGGTAAAGACCCTTTGTTTCCTACCAGCTATCGTCCCATATCCCTCATTAAAGTTGATCTTAAAATAATCTGCAAAGCCCTCGCAAAAAGGATAGAGAAAGTAACCCCTCTTATAATACATACTGATCAAACTGGTTTTATTAAAGGGAGACATTCATCCACAAATTCACGTAGATTAATAGATTTAATAGATTTTTCTAACTGTAAAAACATTAAAACTAATATATTATCTTTAGATGCAGAAAAAGCATTCGATAGAGTTAACTGGAAATTCTTATTTGTAACCTTACATAAATTTGGCTTTGGAAATTCTTTTATAAACTGGTTGAAAATATTATACAGTTCACCAACAGCGTGTATCAGAACAAATAACCAAACATCATCTAGGTTTTATCTTCAGAGAGGTACCAGGCAGGGATGTCCTCTCTCTCCCTCCCTGTTCGCTATTTTTATTGAACCACTAGCAGCAGCGATCAGGCAAACTCACAATATTAAAGGCATAAAATGCAATAACATAGAACATAAAATCAGTCTTTATGCAGATGATGTATTACTTTTTCTCCAGCATTCACAAACCTCCTTCTCTCAGGTAATCAGGTTGATAAACTCTTACTCAAATGTTTCAGATTATTCTATAAATTGGTTAAAATCTACAGTTCTTCCAATCAATTGTTCTGTCCAGAATCCAACTAATACACAACTGCAGTCAGGGAATATTACCTATTTAGGTATCAATGTCTCACCAAGACTGGCAGATTTAATAACGTTAAACTACATCCCACTTTTAAAAAAAGTGGAAGATGATCTTGCCAGATGGAAATCTCTACCCATATCACTTATGGGAAGGGTTGCTTCAATAAAAATGATGGTTTTGCCCAGAATCAACTACTTATTCTCAATGATCCCAAGTAAACCATCACTAGACTGGTTTAGATCTCTGGACCTCTCTATCTCTAAATTTCTTTGGAAAGATAAACCCCCACGTATCAGCTTAAAAACACTGCAGAAGACCAAAGAAAAAGGAGGTCTAGATCTACCAAACTTCCATCATTATTTCTTAGCCAACAGGCTCCAAAACATATCAAGATGGTTAAAACATAGCTACCTAGACGAGTCCTGGATAGACGTAGAACAGACACTATGTAATAAGATAAAACTTTCAGACTTACCATTTATTAGCTCAAATATAAAACAATATGAATGCTTTAAAAGCATAAATATCAGCTCCTCTCTGACAGCATGGTGGGAGTTTCTAAAAATGACAGAGTCCACAATAATCCCATGCAGACGTACACCCATCTGGAATAACCCCGACATCTTGCAAAAAAAATGTATGATAAGTTTCCCAGTCTGGAGGTGCAATGGAATTGAATACCTGGAACATATATTTGAAGGAACAGACTTTATCCCATTTAATACATTAATTACACAATATGGAATTGATAAAAACAAATTCTTAGAATATCAACAACTTAAATCTATTATTAAAGGTAAATTTAGGCTCAATACAGCTGAATTACAAATTCCAGCAAGAGTTTTAGATTTTCTTAATCTCAACCCCCCCAAATTGCTGTCTAAAATATACAAAACTTTATCTACATTAGATGAATCAATAGCCATCCCTATTTCAAAATGGGAGGTGGATTTATCAGCCAGCTTTGACCAAAACGTCTGGTCTCAGATATGTTTAAGAACCTTTAAAATAACAAAAAATCCTAATTTGCAATTAATACAATACAAAATCCTTCATAGAGTACACTATACAGGTCAACGAATGTTTAGGATGGGTTTTACATCGTCTAATACCTGCTTACAATGCACAAGCAATATACCAGATACTTATGTTCATGCGCTTTGGTTCTGTCCACCTGTTAAGAAATTTTGGTGCCAGATATGTGAGGACTTATCAAAGTGTCTGAAATGTAACATCCCACCATCTCCCTCAATTTGCCTGTTAGGAAATTTAAATGATGTCACCATGGACACAAAGTCAGTTCTAATGGTTCACATTGCCTTATGCATCGCTAAGAAAACTATCCTCCTGAACTGGAAAAATAAAAAAGCTCTTAATATTAATCAGTATAGAAATCTCTTGTTGGACCATATTGGTCTTGAGACGGCCTCTGGCTCCATATCTGATCAATCTCTCTGGGCTCCTTTGATCGGCTCCATCACCTAGTGGGGGTGGGGGGCACTTGGTTTTGTCGTTTGGGACACTGTTGCTGATGTGGGGGTTTTGGGGTTGGAGGCGTCTGGGGGGGACCCCGGGGGGTGGGATCACTGGGCGGATGGGGCGCTGGACGTCGTGGCCGGCCTGGGGTTGGGCTTTGGGTGGTGACTCCTGATGGCTGCATGCGGTGCCTTGGGGGGGTTGGACTGACGGACATGGGTTACTGGCCTGGTGGCCGTGCTGCGCCTGGGTAGGGTCTGGAGTGGGCCTGGGGATTCGGGGCTCGGGGGCGCCGCGCCCCCTAGCTGTGGTCCTGGCTGGGGGTCGGCCGGCGTGGGGTCTCTGTTGGCTGTGGGGGTCGTGGCCGGCAGGTGGCCGGCATGTGCAGCCGCCTCTCTTTTTTTCTCTGGGCCGATTGTCATCGCCAGTCCCTGTATGGCGTCTCGCCTTGTTTGCTGGTTGGGGTGCCTGGCTGCTGGTCGCGGCGGCTGGGTGGCGTTTCTGGGCCGGATCAGTCCTTTTTTGCACTGGACTTGGCTCCTGGGTCTTGGTCTTTGTGTGGGGCGCTGGGGTCGGGCATTTGGCCGGGATCGGTCAGACTTACGGGTGGACTGGCCGGGTGGACTGGCCGGGTGGTGGGCGTGCAGGGCAGGTGGGTGGGGCGCTGGGTTTGGTCTCCTGCTGGGCCGTTGAGCAACAGTGGTCGCTCCACAAAGATTGAGGCTGGTGGATGTCGGCCTGGTGGGTCGGCCGCCCGGCTCATCGGTTTGCTTCTGGTCTGGGCAGGTACGTCGATGTGGTTCGGGCTACGGGGGCCTCCGGTGTGCGGGTAGCGCTGGGGGCCTCCTTTGCTGGCGGGGAGGCTGCTGCTGTGTGGCAACAGGTGCTCTCCCCCTACGAGAGCACTTGGACGGGGGGGAGGCGTGTGCGGGAGGGGGGGGGGGGCGAACTCAACCTGGGTGTCTAGTGTCTTTTGTGTTTTGAGAGTAGAGCGAATGTCAGGGTGGGTTTAGTTCCCCTTCTGGGATGGGGCTGGGGGGACTGCCTTGGGGTCCGTGGGGCTTTGTGGTGCTGTGGCCGTGGGCCCCGGGTCGGACGTGCCATGGCCTCCCTCCCCTGGTGGATCCCGGTGAAAAGCGGTGCCTATTGGGGTCAGTGGGGGAGCTGGCTCCCTGGGAAGACATTTTGTCTCCCAGTCCTTCCCTCCCCATCCCTGGACACCTCTGTCCACCCGCTCCATCACTTTACCACTCATATAGGGTCTGGGGGCATGGGCACATCACTGGGGTGCGAGGAGGGGCTTCCCTCCTCGCTGTCCCGTGGTGTCCTGGGTCCCAATTTTAATATACAACTTAGACACTCCCACTTATAACATTTTCACACGACACATATGTAGGGACTTTGGGGTGGGCACACTTTTCGGCATCCAGAGGGGGAGCGGTACAATCAGCTTCACCTCTGGTGCCGGTGCCCACTGTTAAACCACATATAGACACTGAGGGCTCGGGGTGGGGGTTGGGGGATGTGTGGCTGCCTCCCCCACATCCCACCCCTCTGTTTAAAATGCACATTATAACAACACGCATCAACACCACACTCGAGCGGGAGGATGGAGGCTAGGGGTCTTTTCCCACCCCTGTTCGCTACAGGCCATCAGGGGTTGGGGTCCGGAGGGGGACAGGCGGTCTGGTTGGGGTCCTGGGCTGTCGGGCTGCTTTGCCACTGTGGGGCCCTTGGCGGTCTGCTTGTCTCCATCCTAGAAGGTAGGGGGTCCACCTCCCGGGTCCGGGGGCTGGTGGCTCTAATGGGGCGTCAGTACCTGGACCTGGGAGCATAAAGTGTGCATGGGGTGTGTGAGTGAGGGTACAGCGTCATTTTTTTTGGGTGTCTTGGTGAGTCAGTGAGAATGTATGTATTTAAGAGGGAGGGAACGTATGACTGTGTCTGTATGTCTTTGTCTACCTGTCAGGTTGGATCTTGGTCTGCCCCCTCGCCTGGCGCACCTCAGGCCTTACACTTAATGGGGGGCCTATTTCCCCTCCGTCACTCCCCGCCGGTGACGGGGGCCCCTGCCTGCCGGTGCACCGGTGGTCAATCCGGTTCGGACCTGGTGCGTGCCTGGCCGGGCCTGGGGGGGCCGGTGTGTCGGTCGGCCGATGCTTCTGGGCCGATATCTTCCGTTGGTTGGTTGGGGATTGTTGGGTGGTGCCTGCTCGGTGGCTCGGCGGGATGCGGATCCGGCGTCTCTGCTCGTTTGATCACCTGTTCTGTGCGCACCGTGCGTGGCCGTTTCATTGGCGGGTTGGACTGGCCCTGGCCCTCGTTTGATGCCTGGTCTCGGCGCCCGGCGTTGCGCGGGATCAGGACCCGGGAGCTGGCACAACTTGGCGTCCAGATGCTGACTGAGCCCGGCCTGGGGATGCTGTCCGTCCCCTGCGGCTATTGGTGGGGCGCTGGGATGTTGGCGGTGGGGATTGGCCTAGGGTGGAGGCGTCGCGTGGCGGCCGGCGGCGGCCCCTGCAGTGCCGGGGGCCCCCCGTCGGCCGGTCCCTTGTCGGGTCCCTGCTGGGGGGTGGGGTGCCCCTGGGCCCCGGCTCCCCTGGTCCGTTGACCGGCCCGCCCTGGCGCGGCCGGTTGCCGGCGGAGCCCGTGGGCTCGTCACTGCTGCCCCCCCGGGCCCCTGCATAGTGGCCGCTGGATGTTCCCCTGGGGTTCTCCTTTTCTCCTCTCTTGGGGGATGCGGTCGGCCCCGCCCGGGTCCGCCTGGGGCTCTGGGGGTCCTTTGGACGTCTTTGCTCCGATCTCCTTCATGTCTGCATCGATTCCTGGGAGACGGATTGATGCCTGCTCACACCAGCTATCGAACACTCTTATGGAGAAACCTTATATGCACCAGCATGCTAACACACACACATAGATGTGGGGTCTCTGATGTTTAAGGATATATTCTTGGGCTGAGGTTATCATTACTAGAGCTTGATTAATCGGTACCATGAGTTTTTCTGTGACATTGTTGTTGTATTTTTATATCTATTTTTGTGTGATCTGGTTGGGTAATTCTTAGTTCACGATGTTTGGTTGGTTTTGTCGATGTTCCTTTTTCGTGTTTTGTTTTTCCCCCTCTCTCTGCCGTCCTGTGGGTATGGAGGCAGACTTCAATGTTTTCCTGTGTTTTCTTTGTTCCCCTTCCTCTTTTGTAATTTCAACTCAACCTCTCTCATGACATTTTGTTCCCTACCTCTCTTCTTCATCTTCCTTCTTTCTTCTCCTTAATTTTCCGTCTCCGTGTCCATAACATCAGGAAATAAAAACCCCAACAATTCATAATAAAGATTTTTCACACATAAATCAAGTGGAGTACTATAGCAAAAGCTGTACTGCTCTGCTTGTGAAAGTAAATCTGTTGGGCTTCTACTTGGTACTCAGACACCAATTCTGAGCTCCACACTGCCAAACAGGACACGTAAAAAAAAAAAAAAGAAGGCGTGATGAGACTGAAATGGACCCAAACACCAATCCTGTAATGACAACCTTGTTTCGATCAGCCTTGGTGACTGCCCTCCCAGACAAAGCCAGAGAGCAACTGGAAGGAGTCGTGGGACTACACTCAATGTCTCACGCACAGTTCCGTGATCATGTTGTCCATGCTGTCGGGAAACACAGAAAAGAACAGTTTCATTTCAAGAAAATGAAAGAAATGCTCCACGCAAGCTGACCCAGCTCCACATTGCGGAGTTACAAGATAAGGCTAAAGCAAAAACGCAAGCACCTGCAATGCAAACAGGCACTGCCATGACATCACAAACTGTTTCAGAGACTGGAGGACAGACGTCACAGATGTTCGTGACAGCCCAACCTCCCCCTCCTCCCCCTCCTCCTGTCATTAATGTGTTCCCGAATCAACCAGGTGACCAGCGGGGTGGGCTAATGCGACCCTACAACCGCAGAACATGGAGTGGAGAGCAGAGAGGGGCTCGTCCTACAGACATTTGTTGGATGTGTGGCGGCCAAGGTCACTTTGCTCGAAATTGCCGGAGTGCACCTCCAAAGCCCGAGTGGAGTGGGCGGGGCCGCGGGAGGGGTAGAGGAAATTTCTAGAGGTCCAGTTAACACTTGGGGAGAAAATCAAGGTTATTAGGGGAGCCTAGAGAATCCTACAGGGGAGTTCCAAGTTACTTTAAATGCAGAAGTCGAACTAATCATTGAAGTAAAATTGGAAGATAATCCGATCAAAATGCTCGTCAACACAGGAGCTCGTTACACATGCGTAAACGCCAGTTTCGCCAAAAACCTCCCCATGTCAGATAAACTCGTTAAGACAGTAGGATTCTCTGGGTTAAAGCAATTAAATCCAGTAACTGCTCCAGTCAAGTTAAGTGTCGACAACAGTGAAATCAAAATTCCAATTCTAGTTTCGAATCAGACACCAATAAACCTTTTGGGAAGGGATACGTCATGTCAATTAAATGCAAAAATTTGGTGTACACCACAAGGAATTTATATTGACAGCTCAGGCGTAGACTTCCAAATGCATGCCAACACTGAGCAGGCAAAAGTGTATTGGCTTGGTGACATCTCTAAGTCAATAACAGAAGTTTTTGAAAAGTGGGAAAAATGTATTAAAGCACAAATTCTAAATTCAACCAAACCATTTAGCGATCCTCATTGCACAATGTTCTTTGATCCATCATGCAGCAAAATCTTTGAAGAGGAATGGGACAAAGCAACAAAACACTCACAGATTGAACTTATAACAGAGTAGATAGTGATAGGAAAACAAGGTGCAGCTATAAATGTGAAGACAAACCCATTCATTGAGAGATGGTACAACGTACCAGAATCTGCACCACACATGATTCGGAACACGTACTGTGAGGCTGAAGGAAATGCACGCACCTCACAGCTGAAGTCACTGATTATTAGGGGAAGCGGAGCTGCACAGACTGTCTGCACTGCGCGGCTGCAGCTGGATTTTCTCTGGGACTGAACTGAAGCAGCGTCTCATCCCTACCCAACCACCGACTTACAGTAAGTCACAATAAAACACCTTCTAACTGCTCATTTAGTTTATAACTGGCTTTATTTAAATCATGTCCACTTTAAAGAGTGTGTTTCTATGTGAGAAGGTGGCACTTAATTAATCTGATTGTAAAATGTATCCTGTTTCTCTATGTGAGAAAGCCTGAAAATCAAAATAATTTTCCGGTATGCGTTTAAAGTTTCAGCTGAGCAACCCGTGGTAGCCTACTGGTCAGGAACGTTGCTCAGAGTCCCACTTTTGAGATGAATAAAGTTCTGATGAACTGACATTAGAAATCTGCTGTTGCTGCTGTTTCTTTCATTGGCTTAAAAAACGTTCTTATTTCACTAGATCCAGAAGATGTTGGTGATGTTATTAATAAATCTGGGCTGAAACAGGAGGAGACTCGATGGATTTATAGTTCCATCTATCCATCTTTTATAACTGCTCGTCCATGGAGGGTCAGAGGAGCAGGAGATGTGTACACAGCCCTGCCATGATTAAAGGGGTTGGAAATCATCTTTTGGATTTCTGTTTTCTCATTTGGATCAAACTGCAGACAAGAGCTTGGGATGAGCATGGTCGAAGGTTTGATAAGAATAATGAAAAACGTAAAGATTTAGCACAAGGAGAACAGAACATGGAGCATGGGGAGAGTAACACTAGGAATAAACAATGCAATGAACAATGAAAACCAGTGAACTTTTATACCGAGGTAGAGGTGGAGAATGGCATTGGATGGAGGTGAGCTTAATCAAAGGGAATGTGGAACAGCTGTGGAGGAAAGCAAGACTGGAGAGTGAGGAAAGGAAGCGTAACTAAACACAAAATGATCTACGCATCAAAACACTAATATGGCAAGACCTTTCTAACAACAAATGAGGAGCTCAGGAATAATGAAAAATCAAACCCAAACACACAAGTTTCATGACAGTTTGTCTGTGTGTGTGTATCTATATATATATAGATACACACACACAGCGGTCATCTCATCTCTGCAGACCCCACACATCCTGGACACAAACTGTTTAGACTTTTACCTTTAGGTGGCGCTACAGAGACAGTTTTTTTTATCCCAGGCTTTCGCTCTGATTAACACAGAACAGACTGATACAGTGCATATTTTCTCTAATTCAACATCTATATATTTACAAGAAAGAAAAACTTTTATTTCTAATATTGCCATTTTTATATATTTAAATGTCTATTGAGAGCAAAGCAGAACCAAAGTCAAATGCCTTGTTGGTGGGTAGAAACTCTGCATATAAAGCTGATTCTGAAGTAATATCTAATAGTGCTTACCATTATGTCAAGAGGATGACAGTAACATTTCCTTAACATAAGAATATTTTTCTATATATTCAGAAAATAAATCTCTAGTTTTTAATTGTATAAGTAAAATGGGCTTGTTATGAGTGAAAATCTACTAAAAAGATATTTGTCGGCTTAATGAAGTTTGATGTTTTTTATTCGCTTTGGAAAGTTCAACAAGCCACATTTTCTTGTTCTGTTGTTGTTCTGTTGTTCAGCTCTCTCATTGGTTAGACAGGAGCTGTGCAGCTCGACAAGGTCCACCCAAATATGGCTGTCTAACCAATGAGAGAGCTGGTTACATTTGAGGAGCAGCTGTGATTGGTTGAACTTGGTTGTCAGTGTGCTCAGGGACCAGGCTGGTCACTCGAATGCTAAAAGGAGAGGGGAAACCATTTAGGAAATGCAATTGCAAAAAGGATTTCAAAATGAGAGCTGGAAAGAGAAAACGGATGTAGAAAAGGGAATAACTTTTTTAAATGTATGAAAAGGAAAGATATTTACAATCTCATTTATTAATTGTGTTATTAATTCTCCATTTTGAAATAGGATTTGAAAAACATTTTCAAACCACAGTATTTAATAATCAAATAATAAATACAATTTGCAATTCCTCTTTAGTATTTCAATTTAAAATGTGTAATTACAAAATGCTTTTCAAATTTGTCTTTTTTTTATGGATTAATTGTTGATTTTGAAATTATATCTAGCAATCTATATTTTTAATTCACAATTAAGCACTCATCGTCAAAATGCTGTATTGCCTTTCCAATGACCCCTGTAGTCCTCCATAGGATTAAGGCAGGAATGCACCAACACACCAAAAATAACTGATTTTTGAGATCACGCTCCATTTTAATGGGAATGAAAGATGATTTTTCTTCCTGTTTGAACACTGTGTGAGATAAACTAACTGATGCTGACACTTCTTCATCAGCAATGTACAATCCTGTGCAGAAGTTTTAAACATATCCCTCCTTCTTTATGCTTCCCATCGAGGAGCCAGGATTTCCTGCGATGCTATAGGTCCTATACTTTCATTGCTTTTCTAATTTTTGTGCAGGTTTTTCAGTATCGACAGGAAATTAACAATATTAGACGATGATAATATAAAAAAGAGCAGAACCTGACACACGGCCTGAAATGTGCATCATCTTTTAAACCACTGAGTTTCCGGCTAAAAACTATTTGGAAGTCACTATTTTTATAGGTTTGGTTAAAGAAACGAGAATAAACGTAGTTTTTATGACAGTCTGCTTTGAACAGTGTTCCCAGATCGGTGTAGTTCATCCTCAGAGTTTAGGAACATTTCTAAATGTCTGAATGATTTTTCGCTCAGTCCAAGCTACTATAATAATAAACATTTTTGTTTAATTTAATTCTTTAAGGGCATTCAAGCCAATAGGTCCAACCTATATTCTCTGCACACAGCGGATAAAATTTGACTGAACCATCTTCTTCAGTAACATTCTAAGAAAGGTAGGAGTCGTTTCCCACGCAAAGTAGTTAATGTTAGAATTGATCCATTGCTTAATGTTTTTACCAACTAATAACAAACTTCCAGAAAACTGCAAAGCTGCTGAAACACTGAGTTCTTTTAAATCACGGCTAAAAACGTATCTGTTTAGAGCTGCCGTTGAGTAATGCTTTCATGTATCATATGTTTTGTGTGTGCTTCTTGCTTTATTGCGGGTTTTACGTTATCCTAAATTCATGTAATGTTTTAAAGTTTAAATGTTTTGTCTGTGTTTTACTGCTATTTTTACTTTATCCCCTTAATCATGTAAAGCACCTTGAATTACCTTGTTGTTGAAAGTGTGCTGTACAAATAAAATTGCCTTGCCTTATGTGCTTGAATACCAATTTAACCCAAATATTCCTTCTTTTTTTTATGCCCCGTCTTATTAGATGAGATACAGTTGTAGGTGCACTCGCTTTTAAGTCATCTACCCTGTTATTTAGGGAACAAACATTAGCAGAAACACGCAGTGGTTTAGTTGTTTTCCTCTGGTCACCAGCTTCTATCTTCAAGCACATTCTATGCCTTCTCATTTGGTCAATTTCATCAGCAAGTCATGCTGCTCCTCTTCCAAAACAACCCGTCTACTCTCCTGGATATATTGCTGAAATGTATGCTAATCTCTAATGGAAAGCTCCAGTTATGCAACTATGAGGGGTATCCCCACTTTTTTCTTTTTTACAGTGCAGAACAAGCTCGTCTAAATCCCATCCGATGTCGTTCGCAGTCACTTGGAGGCTGTATTTTGGTTTGCCTTGAAGTAGCAAGTGATGAAGGAGATGCAAGACAAGCCTCAGCTCACAGGAAGATGTGGATGTTCTAGTCTACATCCTGTTTTTGAAACACTGGTTTGAAGCAGGAGCTGTCCCCTGGGAACCAGCTCTCAGACTCAGGAGCCCCGGGGACATGAAAGAGAAGGATTCTTCCTCATAAGGCGATGCTTGCCTCAGGTTCTCCAGGCCTCGTATTACAGCATATTAGGAAGAGACTGCCATCTGATACTGATATAAAAGGTGGTTTATTCATTCCTTCTTCAGAAAAATATTCATTTTGCTTTAACTCTTTCTGATTTTGTCTTTAAAACAACAAGCGTCACTATATTTTTATTTCATTTGATCTGATAGACTAAAATAATGTAGTCTCCTTACTTTGAGGCCGCTAAATAAAATCCAGCACAACCAGTTGCCTTTAGAAGTCCCCCCATTAGAAAAACAGGTTCGTTAGAGAACTTTAGAGTACAACCAGCATCATGGAGACCAAGGAACCCAGCAGCAGGTCACATCGAGGAGGATCTGGTCCGGTTTAAATCAGGGTCAGGTTCTACAACATCTCCCAGAGCTCTGTTCAATCCATCATCTGGACATGGAGAAAGGACGGACCACTTGCAGACCTACCAGGACATGGACGTCCACCTGGACAGGAGAGCTTTAATCAAGGAAGCAGACAGGAGGACCATGGTGACTCTGGAGGAGCTGCAGAGATCCGCAGGTGGGAGAATCTGTTGACACGACAACCAGTAGTCGTGCACTCCTCAAATCTGGGCTTTATGGAAGACTGAAGTCCAAAAAACACGACTTCACCAACTTGCAAGGTGTACGGAGAGAATCAAGTGGAATGAGATGGGGACTCTGGCGACACATGAAGTACTTGCGAAACGGCTTTATTGATAGACCATCACGTTTCGGCATGTGGCCTTCATCGGGGTCATTTAAAAACACCAAACAGTTTAAATAGAAAGCAGACAGGAAAGAACACAAGTCAGCCAATCATACATGAACACACAAGCAGATTGACCAATCAGTTTCACGGGGGGGGGGGGGGCATTAATGACATCATTGGATCACATATGCCATGGACATAACCATTACACAGAAATAGAATTACAACTAAGAATGAACTGAATATAGGAATAATAGGAATTTTTAAAAGAATTGTAAAAATGAGAATAAAAATAAAAATGAGAATGAGAATAGAAATGGCACTACATCAGGGGAAATTGGAAAAAGGAAAAGAAAAAGAAATTTTCTTGTTATTCTGAAATAAGTTAACTACTAAACTAGGAAACAAAGAATGATGAACAAGATCAAAATGCTAGTTACTGTAGGATAAAACAAAATTAATTCGTGTGTGACATCAAAAGCAAAGATAAACCTAAGACATCACATCTAACTGGAAAATACTTCAAAAAAACAAACAAATAGAGAATATCTCACAGAAATTCATTTACAGGTCCTCATTCATAACTATAGGAAACAGCCTCTTTAAATAGAATATCCTTAAATTTCTCTCTATATTTTCTTACAAAATGTATGTTACCACCATCTATGGCCTATTTTTATGGCTTCAATCCTCATATGATGATGTTTACATTGAAATGTCATGCAACAGGGTTAGTTAAATTGTTCCTCTTAATTGAACTTCTATATTCAATGAACATAGAAGTTCAGACCAGGAGACCAGATCAGATAAGACCAAAATCTAACCCTCTTTGGCCTGCATGTAAAACGCTTTGTTGACCAAAAGGTTTTTACTGGGAAACATGGTGGTGGCGTCATCATGCTGTGGGGGGGCTTTTTCTCAGGAGGCACAGGAAACGTGGTAGGTGCTGCTGGGAAGATGGATGGAGCTGGAGGTGGCTGAACACCTGAGATTTAGGGGGGGATTTGGCGAATCGTTCAGCCAGTGATTGATTGTCCCAGTCAAAGTCCAGACCTACTTCTGATTCAGAATCTGTGGAAAAGCTTGAAAACAGATGTTCATTAGCAACTGGATGTGAACAACAAAGGGGCACCAGCTCCCCTGCAACCCTGCATGGACAAGCGGGTATGGGGTACCGTTTGTAAAGTTACACAGTCTAAAGTTAAAAGCAATAATTTGGGTTATTTAGATGAATAGATGTGAGTTCAATCTTCAGAGGCATATTTGCGTCCATGTTATTTATTCATTTATAAATGTCACAGTTTCACACTGAATATTTAGCTTGTCAACTAAATATTTAGTCTACAAACTAAATATTTAACTTTGAACTAAACACTTAGATATTTATTTTAGCAAGTTAAGCTTTAGCAAGCTTAACTTAACAGAACTAAATTTTTAGCTAATATGCAAATTTACTTGCCGATAAGCTGAAGTGAACAATCAAAATAAAAGCTGGGTCTTGCGGACCTCTATATAAACTGCTGGTGAGACTGAACATCACCTCTTTATCATTATTTATTTTTCTCCCAACATGTCCAACATTTCAGCCTAAAACGTAGGATGAGCCGTTTCAACTGCAATAGACGTTTACCGGTGGATTTACAGCAACAGTGATGCATCAGCAGCAGGAGTTTATATAGAGGTTAGCTTTTAGTTTGGTAGTCCACTACCGTTTCTCATAAAGTGAATTTGCGTTTTAGCTAAATACCTAGTTCTGAGTTAAATATTTAACTCGAAGCTAAATATTTAGCTAGCCAGTTTAGCTTGCTAGCTAAATATTTAGTTTGAAGCAAAATATTTTTTTAAACTTAATATTCATTTTGCAAACTAAATATTTAGCTTGGAGCAAAATATTTAAGTATTTAGCTTGCTAACGAAATATTTAGAACTCTCTTTTTCTCCTATCACAGGCCAAAAAACAAAACAATTATTGCTGTTAATTCAAAGTCATATTTGCGTACAATCTTTGACTGTGTAACTTTACAACTGGCACACTATAAGTGGTAGGGATGTAAGAAAATATCGATACACCGATATATCGCGATATCTTATGTCTCGGTATTGTATCAATGTTCAAAAGCAATGTAGATAGATCTAGTAATAAAACTGGATGTGTTAAAGTATGAAACAGGTTGAAGTGTTTAGAATAATATATAATATATAGTCTTACTCATAATATTGAGATATATCGTATCGTCTCCCCTGTATCACGATACATATCGTATCGCCAGATTTTTACCAATACACATCCCTAATAAGCTGGTGTAGGTGATAGATGGATTTTACCTGAATTTGTGATGGAAGAAGAAATCAGGGTCAAAGACTCTGAAGCTGTTTTACAGATTTATAAAGCATCCACCACATATTGTACACAAAAACCCGTTTAACTTATCTTCAATGTGCAGCAGTCGTCACTTATTGTCTGATGGGATGTTTTCTGTCTCCTCTTCTCATTCTTTAAAGAAACAGCATCCTATTCAGCAGTGATGGGAGGAACACACAGCATAAAAGCTTTGGTTCGTCTGCTGTTCTTCATGCTGCCAAAGGTTTGTTTGGATAAAATATTGTTTACATGTCATGCAGGTGATGTCCTCCGTCAGCGCTGATGTTATGTTTTATTTGCTTATGCTTGCAGCTGGAGACCGGCAGCGGGAAGGTTTTAGAGGAGACTTATCTGAAGTGGTTTCAGTATAAACAGGACTGTGTCAAAATAATAAAAAATGAGCCTCTGCCTCAAGGTATCAATAGGATCCTTTAGTCTAAATTACATACTTCAAGCTTTTTTCATTAAAATGTTGATTACAGATCAATGACTGTGTAAACTAGCTGTTTTGGTGCACCTAGAGGACAGTTAGGTTTTAAAGTTTCATTTTTATTCTGATGCAATTTTGATTCAGAAATGCTAATTTCATCTCTTTCAATTTTCTTCTTCTTTGCCTTCCCAGAGGGCTTGTTCTGCAACAGGACATTTGACAGCTATGCCTGCTGGCCTGACACTCCTGCAGGCTCTATGGTCAACATTTCATGCCCTTTCTATCTGCCCTGGTTTGACAAAGGTACAGATTTTTCAGTCTGACCTCTCTCTCTCTCTCTCTGCTGTGGATGTGTCCGCATCTCTGTTTCAGTTAAGGAGTTTATTCCTCATTCAGCCGTCACTAGAAAGCCTAAAAGCAACAAGTATTATCTGTGAAGACTGTAAAAGGTTTAATGGAACATGTGTCACTCAAAGGAAACACCATACACTTACAGTTTCAAATTCGGCACCAAATTGTACATCCTTTCTGTTTCACACTTTCAGCTCTATGCCAGAGTTTCCTATTTTTGCTGGGAAGTCGTCATCAGATTTTGACTGAATCCTGATAGCAATCACCTTTGGCTCAACATGGGGCTTTTACATTTATTTATTTATTTATTTATTTATTTAATTTCCATTAAATGTTTTCATCTATTTAACCATTCATTTCCACATCTATTTATTTACTTACAAATATATTTATTTTTTTAATTTCCATTTTATTTACTAATTTATTTATTTTATATTTTATTTCCTCATATATTTAATATATTTTTCATATCATATACACATTTTTTCAAATGTACAAAATATTTATTTATTTCCAAACATATTTTTTCATTTTATCTTATTTATTTCCTCATTTAAAAGGTTTAAAATGTTATTCATTCGTTTTTTTATAGATTGATTAAATAATGTCTTATTTATTTATTTATTTTCCCATTTATTTATTTTTTAGTATTTATTTTTGATTTTGTCAGGAACCGTCCTCCATATACCTTTGCTACAAACTTCAACCCAATTGTGCTTATTTATATAGAGGCAATTCAACATCTCATGGTCTCAATAAAAGGGTTGTATTCGGATCTGCATTGCTCAGACTGAATCTGAATTGTTCAACTTGAATAAATCCTTTTGATACCTGCACCTGAATTAGCCTTATTTAAAATCCAATGTTTTGTTTAAAACTGTATTACATCCTGTTGAAAAATTTAGCTCTCGAATACTTTAACTTTCACTTCTCACCGTTCATTTTCAGTTCTTAAATTCAGTCTTTGGGTCGGACATCCCAGCAGACTGAATCGAGTAATTTACTTGCAGCAATCCCTCATACTGAGCAAGCATGTAGCGACAGTGGAGAGGAAAAACTCCCCTTAAACAGGAAGAAACCTGGTTCAGTGTGAATGGGCTTGTGCCAGGAATTATCTCGATAATTGCCAAACGTTTGGACACTTAGAGCCTTTTTGCACTTTAAAAAGTATCTTACTACTAACATGGACCACAAACAGTATTTAAAAGTAGAAAAAGGTTATATAATTTTTTTATTTTTGTTGGTTCTGGAAATGAAGACACAGACAGTGTCCGAAATTTCTTCTGAACCATGCTTCTTAACATGTCAACCAGCTGCTGCTTCATGTCTAACAGACACGCTTGGATGGTATTTCCAAATTAACTAAGTAGTCCTGTTTTAAAAATCTGCTCTATGCTATCTCTAAACTCTCTTCCTGTGCTTTTGCCCTTCCAGGCTGCTCGATCTATATTTGCCCACTGCACCAATCTGAGAATGTCCAACTAATGACTTCCTAAATTATTCCTCTGCCAGTGTCTCAGGGATCTCTGCGCAGACTTTGTGGCTCCAACGGCCTCTGGGAGACGGACAAAAGCGGGTATGTGTGGAGAGACATCAGCGAGTGTGAGGAGGAAAAAGAGGTGGCGTCCCAGGAGGTACGACTGCAGCCTGCATAGCTGACTGGACTGACCATGACTCTCCTTTGCCTTGTTTAGTTATATATGTGCACAATAAGTGCTCACGCTAAATTATTTCCCATCACAAAAAGTGTTTATTCTTGTGGAGCAGGAAGAACACGCGAGCATCACTTATTTCATGAACACTAGGGGTACTTTGAATAGTGTGGGAGCCCGTTTAGATTGCTTTAGTTTCCAGCTCTCAGACAATGTGCAGCTAATAGCTCCACATTGTCTTGAAAAAAATGCACATAGAAAATGTATTTTTTCTGTCTGCAAGGTGGTAGGTGGATGTTTTCCTAATTTTGCAGATAGAAGCCATGAAACTTCTTGTAAGCCTTGAAGAAAAATACAAACAAGAAAACATGAATTATATCCAGTATATCGGTAAAATGTGTTTGGTTTTAGATTTGTATTTAAATCTAGTGCATTAATTATGAAATACAATCTTCTGGCTTTATGATTTTGTCTTTATTGTTTCTGTTATTTGCTATTTGGTTGAGTCTGACTCTCATTAACAGCGTCTTTGTCTTCACAGCTTTGGCTCAAACAGCTGATGGTGGGCTTCAGGACGCTGTACACCGTGGGCTACTCTGTGTCTCTGTCCACACTCATAATGGCTCTCATCATTGTTCTCAGCTTCAGGTAAGCTCTCTGCTACAAACCCCATGCAGTCTTTTACATTTCACATTTCACATGTTGATCTATAGACTGCACACTTCCCCCGGGTAAGTTACCGTGCTGCTTTGGTGCTATGACTAATTGTCAAAATGTTGAGTTGGGTAAAAACTCATCCATGCGTTTATCCTTAGTCGGATTGATTACTGCAACAGCGTCTTCACAGGTCTGCCTAAAAAGTCAATCAGACAGCTGCAGCTGATCCAGAACGCTGCTGCTCGTGTTCCTCACTAGAACCAGGAAAGTAGAGCACATCACCCCAGTTCTAAAGTCCTTACACTGGCTCCCTGTAGCTCAGACAATAGACTTCTAAATACTTTTACTGGTTTATAAATCATTGAACGGCTTAGCATCAAAGTATGTTCAAGATCTACTTTTACTATACCAACCGCCCCCCTCCCCCCAGACCACTCAGGTCCTCTAATTCCAGTCTAATCAACATCCCTAGAATCAGAACCAAACATGGAGAAGCAGCTTTCAGTTTCTAAGCTCCTCTAATCTGGAACAAACTTCCTGACGACTGCAAAGCTGCTGAAACTGAGTTCTTTTGAATCACAACTAAAAATTCTTGCTTGCTTTGTTGCTGTTTTCACTTGATATGCTTTGTCTGTGTTTTATTGTTATTTTTATTTTATCCCCTAATCATGTAAAGCACCTTGAATTAGCTTATTGTTGAAAGTGTGCTATACAAATAAAATTGCCTTGCCTTTCCATGAAGGTTGATGTCGTTGAGCCTAGATCAAAACATCTGGAGATCGGAGCTCAGATCCGGGAATGCTCTTGCAACCGGGAATATTGATTGTAGTCTGGCTGCAAGTTGGAAAACCAGTGGGATTCTTGTGATGCTAACTGCTATGAGGTGCAGTTTGTAAAGTCAGAAAGTCTGTCACGCTGCTCTATTCACTCCTCCTCATTGTCCTCACCTGTCCAATCAACCACACCTGATCCTACCCACCTGCTGCCTTTAAAACCCATCACTCCATTCACTCAGTGCCGGATCATTATTGTTGTCTTCCACTTCATGGTGTGTCGTCTTCCTGCCTCTCCGTTCCTGCCGTCGTCCTCTTCACCACCATCATCATCATCATCACCTCCACCTTTAAACAAACATCCTGCACTTCCTCAGCGTCTGCGTTTGGGTCCATTCTCCACACTCACCCCTGACAAAGTCAAACAATACATGTCAAAATCTGTTGGAAATCTATGATTAGTTTTTTCATATGACTGTAAAACAGGGGGGGGGGGGGCATCGACTGGGATGATCCTCCCAGTAACTGAACATCCACTGTGTCCTGTTATCAACTTTTTACTTTCTGTAACATAGAAAGTTCTCTTATATCAGATCTTCTGTTCCTTCTGTGTTTCTGCTCTGTCTTCTCAAACCCCCAGACGGTTGTGGCAGATGGCCGCTCCTACTGAGCCTGGTTCTGTTGGAGGTTTCTTCCTGTTAAGGGGGGGTTTTTCCTCTCCACCGTCGCTACATGCTTGCTCACTATGAGGGATTGCTGAAAGATTGCTGTGGTTGGAGCCTGCATGACTCGATGCGATCTGCTGGGATTCCTTAAATTGAAAACTTTTAAACAGATTGGAATGTTTGTTTGATTGAATTGAAATGACTTTTCTTGTAATGTACCTTGAGATGAAACATCTGTTGTGAATCGGCGCTATATAAAGAAACTAAATTGAATTGAAATGAATTGAAATCCCTCTTCCTTATTTCATTACTCCAGCCCGTGTCTCTGTGGAGGGTGTCGGTGGTGAAGAGGTGGAGTTGATCTGTGATGTGTGTTTTTTTCCTACAAATTATATCGTGAGACGTACATTCGGTTATAAAAAAAAAAAAAAGAGCTCTTTTACTTCTAGTCAAGGGAAAGAGAAAAAATGCACAAAGGAGGTATAATGGAAAAAAAATGGATCCCATTTAGTTAGCATTGTTAGGTCTGATTCTTTTACTGGAAAAAAGGAGTCAATAGAAATTGATAAAGTAAAAAAATGTTTGGATCTTTGATGGATCTTTGGATTTAGAAAACTTCTTGTTGCAGTCCTTTGCCCAAAGATATCTGTTTTAGCAGTATACGATGTTATAAATGCCTTATGGATAAATACAGACTGTGGAAGAACCACAGTGCTGGTTCTGTTGGACCTCAGTGCAGCATTTGACACTGTTGATCATGATATTTTATTGGAACGACTGGAGAGATGGGTCGGACTCTCTGGTACAGTACTTGGCTGGTTCGAGTCTTACCTAAAGAACAGGGACTTCTATGTTTCAATAGGAAACTTTTCATCAGAACGAACAGAAATCACATGTGGGGTGCCCCAGGGCTCCATCCTGGGGCCCCTCTTATTTAATATCTACATGCTCCCACTAGGCAAGATTATAGCAACCAATAACATTAGCTACCATAACTACCTGGATGACACTCAGCTCTACATTACAATGTCACCAGGTGACTCTGAACCCATTCAAACCCTAAATCAATGCATTGACCAAATATATGGATGGATGTGCCATAACTTTCTCCAGCTGAATAGAAACAAAACTGAAGTGATTATTTTTGGACCCAAGGAGGAACGATCAAGAGTCAGCACACAGCTTCAGTTAATTCAGCTAGAAACTACTGATCAGGCACGAAACCTAGGTGTAGTAATGGACTCAGACCTGAACCTCCAGGGTCACATAAAGGTCAATAACAAGGTCCGCCTTCTATCACCTGAAGAACATTTCTAGGATTAAAGGACTGATGTCGCAACAGGACCTAGAAAAACTCATCCATGCGTTTATCTTTAGTCGGATTGATTACTGCAACAGCGTCTTCACAGGTCTGCCTAAAAAGTCAATCAGACAGCTGCAGCTGATCCAGAACGCTGCTGCTCGTGTTCCTCACTAGAACCAGGAAAGTAGAGCACATCACCCCAGTTCTAAAGTCCTTACACTGGCTCCCTGTAGCTCAGAGAATAGACTTCTAAATACTTTTACTAGTTTATAAATCATTACATGGCTTAGCACCAAAATATGTTGAAGACCTGTTGTCATGGTATCAACCACCAAGACCACTCAGGTCCTCCAACTCTAGCCTACTCAACATCCCTAGACTCAGAACTAAACATGGAGAAGCAGCTTTCAGTTTCTATGCTCCTCTTATCTGGAACAAACTTCCTGACGAGTGTAGAGCTGCTGAAACTCTGAGCTGCTTTAAATCGAGACTAAAAACCATCTGTTTAGAATTGCCTTCGATTAAATGATTGATGTCATATGTATGAAATGTGTTCATGCTCTCTTGCTTTTTTTATTTTTCTCTTGCTTTATTGTGTATCATGTGTAATGTGTGTTTCTTTTATGTGTTTTTTTTAAAATCACCAAATCATGTAAAGCACCTTGAATTACCCTGCTGTTGAAAGTGTGCTATACAAATAAAATTGCCTTGCCTTGCCTTGCCTTATGGAACCATCTAATTGGCTGGTTTTTGGGGGTGTCTTCATTTAATATTTAACACCCCTTGCATCCTGGACAGGTTTTCAGACTTCTCTCTGAAATAAAATTTATATTTACATTCCCAACTGAGTCTTGGTTCTTCACCTTCATTTACAACACGACTCCATTGTGTTTCTAGCATGTCTGTGATTACACAGAGCCATTCGGCGAAGACCACATTCTCACTAAGGTAACCGTGAAAAACTGGCTGCATTATATTGTTAAGCTGCACACTCACAGTTTTACCTGTTAGAGCTGTAATAATACGATTAGGTGAAGTAATGTCAACCGTTTTGCAGTAATAGGTGACGGTAGACCAGCTGCTAAGTTAAATTTAATTCCAACAGTAAGTTGATTTCATGTGTGTGAACAGGAAGCTCCACTGTACCAGAAACTACATCCACGCCAACCTGTTTCTGTCCTTCATCCTGCGAGCTGTGGCGGTCATTGTTAAGGACACAACGCTGGATCGCCACCTGGGGAGGGAAATCGTCAAACACGCCGACGTAACCGAGATGCTCAATCATCAGGTGGGTCTCAAAAGCTTTGTTGTTGTTTTTTTGTTGTTGTCTATAAACCTGGATCCAGCAATGCGCTTTGGATCATTGTGATGTTTTCCTGCCTCTAGGCTGCCATCGGCTGCAGGCTCGCGCAGGTGATGATGCAGTACTGCGTCTTGGCCAACCACTACTGGTTCTTCGGGGAGGCGATATATTTGCACTCTGTTCTCATTTCCTGTGTGTTTATCGACAACAACAAACACCTTCCTTACCTCTGCCTTGGCTGGGGTGGGTGCCTCGGAGGTCTCATGGAGCGACAATGTTCTGCATCACATCTATAGCACATGGAGGTTCATCAGATCCAACACTCTAAATGCAAATGGGTCCCTCAGCAGCACCAGAGTGACACATCTGCATCAGAGGAGTCGGTGCATAGAAACCATGGAAACATTTACTCAGCATCTATGTTGTTTACTTCCTTGTTTTGTTTCTTTTTCTGGTTATTTTTTTATGTTCAGGTACTCCTCTTCTGTTTGTGGCTCCCTGGACGGTGATGAAGGTCCTGAAGGAAAACAAAGAGTGAGTAACTGAGCTCTGTGCGCCACAGACGATGATGAGGAGGAACGCTAACATGTGTCTTTTTCTCTCCAGATGTTGGGCCATTAATGAGAACATGAGCTACTGGTGGATCATCCGCTTCCCGGTTCTTTTAGTCTCACTGGTAATAATGACTTATAACAAATCATCTCCCATTCATATGCTCTGAATGTGCCGTTATCTGACATCATTCACACTTACACTGACATGCAAAATAACTTATACCCTTTGATCTTTTTTACATGTCGATACATCACAGCCCCACACTTAAGTGCATCTAACTGGGATTAATGGGACCAAAGCAGAGCAGTATGTTGTAAATGAATGAAGGCTTTCAAGATTTCTTTTACAAGTAAATAATCTGAAAAGTGTGGCGTGCACTTGTAATCAAGCAGCCTGGGTCAATACTTTGTAGAAGTACCTTTATTGTTTCTTAACATATAAATCCAGATGCCCGCAGCATGATGCTACCACCACTCTATTTCAGTGTGGTGTTTTTAGAGTGTTAGTTTTCTGGAGGAGAAAAATGAACCCCCATTTATTTATACTGGTGGAGGATGCGGGCCCCTGGGCTTGAACAAATGTGCAGGCCCTGCATAATCATAGTTCTACATGAACATGCATGCAAAATCATTATATATATATATATATATATATATATATATATATATAAACTCAGCAAAAAAAGAAACACATTAAGTTTACTTTCAATAAACTTGATGTGTGTAAATATTTGTATGAACACTAAAAGAGTCGACACCATAAGACATAAACTAAAAATGTTTCACAGACATGTGACCAACAGAAATAGAATAATGTGTCCTTGAATGAAGGGAGGCTCAAAATCAAAAGTAGCAGTCAGTATCTGGTGTGGCCACCAGCTGCTTGAAGTACTGCAGTGCATCTCCTCCTCATGGACTGGACCAGATGTGTCAGTTCTTGCTGTGAGATGTTACCCCACTCTTCCACCAAGGCACTTGTTAGTTCCTGGACATTTCTGGGGGGAATGGCTCTAGCCCTCACCCTGCGATCCAACAGGTCCCAGACGTGCTCAATGGGATTGAGATCCGGGCTCTTCTCTGGCCATGGCAGAACACTGACATTGCTGTCATGCAGAAACTCACGCACAGAACGAGCAGCATGGCTGGTGGCATTGTCCTGCTGGAGGATCATGTCCGGATGAGCATGCATAAAGGGTACCACATGTGGGAGGAGGATGTCTTCCCTGTACCGCAAGGCATTGAGATCGCCTGCAATGACAACAAGCTCAGTCCGATGGTGATGTGATATACCGCCCCAGACCATGACGGACCCCCCACCTCCAAATCCATCCCGCTCCAGGGTACAGGCCTCGGTGTAACACTCATTCCTTCCACGATAAACACGAATCCGTCCATCACCCCTGGTGAGACAAAACCGTGACTCATCAGTGAAGAGCACTTTTTGCCACTCCTGTCTGGTCCAGCGAAGGTGGGTTTGTGCCCATAGGCGGCGTTGTTGCTGGTGATGTCTGGTAAGGACCTGCCTTACAACAGGCCTACAAGCCCTCAGTCCAGCCTCTCTCAGCCTATTGCGGACAGTCTGAGCACTGATGGAGGGATTGTGTGTTCCTGGTGTGACTCGGGCAGTTGTTGTGGCCATCCTGTACCTGTCACGCAGGTGTGATATTCGGATGTACCGATCCTGTGCAGGTGTTGTTACACGTGGTCTTCCACTGCGAGGATGATCAGCTGTCCTTCCTGTCTCCCTGTAGCGCTGTCTTAGGCGTCTCACAGTGTGGACATTAGCCACATCAGCAGTCCTCATGCCTCCCCGCAGCATGCCTAATGCACGTTCACGCAGATGAGCAGGGACCCTGGGCATCTTTCTTTGGCTGTTTTTCACAGTCTGTAGACAAGTCTCTTTAGTGTCCTGCGTTTTTAGAACTGTGACCTTAAATGCCTACTTTCTGTAAGCTGTTAGGGTCTTAACAACCATTCCACAGGTGCATGTTAATTAATTGATTATGGTTAATTGAACATGCATGGAAAACATTGTTTAAACCCTTTACAATGAAGATCTGTAAAGTTATTTGGATTTTTGCAACATTATTGTTGAAATTCACAGTCCTGAAAAAGGGACGTTTCTTTTTTTGCTGAATTTTATATATATATATATATATATATATATATATATATATATATATATATATATATATATATATATATATATATATCAAATAGAACAAGGATATAAACAAATATAAAGTTTCTAGAAAGGTAATCAAGTGACATTGCTTCATTTCTAGTTGCTGCACTTTGATTAGTGTCATTTAAAACAATGGTCCCCAACCTTGTTTTTGCCACGGGCCGTTTTAATATCAGACCATATTCACACGAACCAGCAGATAAATGCAACAAAATAAAAATAAGATACGACCGGGATAAAAACAGGCTTATTTTAAAATATAGTATTAAATGTAAATCCAATGTGGACTCATAACTTTATTTGCATTTCCGCAACATTACGACAACAACATGAACAACATCCTCCCAACCCCCTAACTCTCTCTGGTCGCTACATTTAAACATGCCTTTAAATAAGATTTACCACAAAAACAAATATAAAGTGCACGAAAAATACAACTCATCTCAACGCTGAATCAGTGGGAGCCCTGTAGCATTCCATCTGGGTCAGTGCTTAAGGTTTCATCGCCTCATTAGAAAGCCCTGGTTGCCAAATACAGTATGAGCGGTTTGGTGAGTGGAAATCGCCTGTCGTGATATTTTAAATTTTAGGTAGGACTCCTGGTATTTTTAGCTAAATGTAGTTTTTTCTTTCTTGGAAGTCGTAGGCTCTTCTGTCTCTTGACTGGACCTTTTCCGTTGCGCAAATAAACTTTTCAGAGACCTCTTTTTTGAAATTATTCTGCTAGCTTGTGGGTTTGTGTTTTTTGCTGTGACGTATCACATGACCGAGTTATTGCTGGAAGTAAAGAGAGAATAAGGTCATTTTTCAAAATAAAACACAGTTGAGAATCGGATAATAAATAAAACGGAAATACTGCCCCAACTCCGGGCGAATCTCATCCACCCCCGGAGCCTTGCCACCGAGGAGCTTTTTAACTACCTCGTGACCGACCCAAAGTCCCCAGACTCTGCTTCCAGATTGGAAGGTGTTCTGGTAGGACTGAGGGGGTCTTCGAAGTATTCCATCCACCATCCCAAAACGTCCCGCGTCGAGGTCAGCAGCACACCATCCCCACCGTAAACAGTGTTTCCCCCCCGAGACGTGGGACGGTGGACCACAACCGCCTCGAAGCCGCACGAAAGTCGTTCTCCATGGCCTCTCCAAACTCCTCTCATGCCCGAGTTTTTGCCTCAGCGACCATCCAAGCCGCACTTCGCTTGGCCTACCGGTACCTGTCAGCTGCTTCCGGGGTCCCACAGGCCAAAAAGACCCGAAAGGACTCCTTCTTCAGCCTGACAGCATCCCTTACCGCAGGTATCCACCAGCAGCTTCTGAAGTTGCCGCCACGACAGGCACTGACCACCTTGCGGCCACAGCTCCGTTCAGCCGCCTCGACAATGGAGACACGGAACATGGCCCACTCGGACTCAATGTCCCCCGCCTCCCCCGGGACGTGTTCGAAGTTCTGCTGGAGGTGTGAGTTGAAGCGCCATCTGACAGGAGACTCTGCCAGACGTTCCCAGCAGACCCTCACAACACGTTTGGGTCTTCCAGGTCTGTCCGGCGTCCTCCCCCACCATCGGAGCCGAATCACCACCAGGTAGTCGTCAGTGGACAGCTCAGCCTCTCTCTTCACCCGAGTGTCCAAAACATGCGGCCGCAGATCAGGTGGAACGACGACCAAGTCGATCATCGAGCTGCGGCCTAAGGTGTCCTGGTGCGAAGTGCACACATGGACACCTTTATGTTTAAACATGGTGTTTGCTATGGACAATCTAGACGAGCACAGAAGTCCAATAACAAGACACCGGTCTGGTTCAGATCGGGGGGCCATTCCTCCCAACCACACCTGTCCAGGTCTCACTGTCATTGCCCACGTGAGCGTGGAAGTCCCCCAGCAGAACAAGGGAGTCCCCGAGAGGAGCACTCTCCAGCACCCCCTCCAAAGACTCCAAAAAGGGTGGGTAATCTGATCGGCCGTTTGGCGCGTGAGCACAAACAACAGTCAGGACCCGTCCCCCCACCCGAAGGCGGAGGGAGGCTACCCTCTCGTTCACCGGGGTAAACCCCAACGTACAGGGGGTACAGCTGTATTGTCAGGATTTTTTAAATTGGATGAATTGTTGTATAAAGTACACTTAGTCTCCTCCTAGCTAAATTTGTTTAAGGCTTTTGATTTGTTTTATCATTTTATTTTTCTTGATCTAATAAATAATTGTTAATATAATTTATGATAATTATGTTTTATTAATTTTATTATTTGTGATTTTAGTTTTAAAACTCATCAGCATTACAGAATCGATGCTTCTTAGACTTTTTGTGTCCATCTCATCCTTTCTCCAGACCTTCTCCTCAGCTAACAACGCATTTCTGGTCTTTCTTCATGCTCAGTCTTGCCCAGTTCATTATTTTGTCCTTCTTTGTTTGAAAATATGGGCTGATATCAACATCCGATATTAATATTGCTTTTATGGACTATATTTACAGATAATATATATTTATAAATATATTTCTACTCTGCACATATGGAAACCAGGTGGAAGTAAACATCGGTTTTACTTTCAGCCCAGTTTTACTTATCAAAGTGACAGTGATATTTTAAAAAATGACCAACATCAGCTGATACCGATGTTGATACAGATACATCTTCCATCTTTAATTTAGTTAGGAGTAATGGAAACTATGTATCATTTTACTTTGCTATTATCAGCTACTTTGTGTTGATCTATCTCTTAAAATCTCAATAAAATACATTTCTGTTTGTGGTTGTAACTTTCCTAAAAGTAAATGTTTCAGAGGTATGAATACTTTTGGTGTAATAGGTGTCGTAATGAATGTGCTGAATACAGATCTCCAATGCTGTAACTTTCTGCCCAACAGATCAACTTTTTAATTTTCATGAAGATCCTCAGGGTGATATTTTCCAAACTGCGAGGCAACATCCACAGTCGATATCCAGATTACAAACTACGGCAAGTCGTCTCGGCAATGCTCTACCTCCTTCAGAGAATATTGGTCAAATTTCTTTCTGAAGAGGTCAAAGTCTCTCAGAACAACGTTCAAGATGAGTTTTGCGTGACGAAATGTTCTGTCATGTTTGATTTGTGCCTTCAGGCTTGCCAAAGCTACCCTCACCCTCATTCCTCTCTTCAGGATCCACGAGGTGATCTTCATCTTCGCCACAGATGAGCAGACAACTGGGGTTCTACGCTACATAAAAGTGTTTTTTACTCTCTTTATCAGTTCATTTCAGGTTGGTGCAGCACAACACGAAAGGTGTTTTTGTTTAAAGCGTTCTTAGCCCACGTCAATGAAATAAAACTGGATGTTTGGTGATTGTGTCTTTCCGCAGGGCTCACTGGTTGCTGTGCTCTACTGCTACGCAAATAAGGAGGTTTGTAACTTTGTAGCTTTCTCTTCAGAAGCTACAGATTATCAGTCTTAAACAAAACAGATGTTGCCATATAAAGGTGTCCTCCATATTTTTATTTAAAAAAAACAACATATGAAAGACCAGTGTTGGCTTTTAATAGGAGGAACATGGCAAATGCCCAGGGTGGCATTAAAGAGAGGGGGTTACCATCACTAGATTTGTGCTTTGTAGTTTAGCCATATGCAGAACATGCATGCCCAGGGCGGTAATCATTAAACACACACCACAGTAGAAGAAACGTTAGGAGTTGTCAGGTTTTTAGATGTAGATGAAGGCTTTGACGCAACAGGACATAATAAAATGGCAAGATTGTTATCGTTAACGAAAACTAACGAAATAACGAAAACTAGAAGTAAAAAAAACATTTTCGTTAACTGAAATAAAAATAAAACGAGACTTTGCAACAAAAGGAAAACGAACTGAAACTGTAATGAGTGTTCACAAAACTAACTAAAATTAACTGAATTTATTGAGAAAATTTGCTAAGTTGTCGTTTCTGTGTCTCGTTCACTACTATAAAGTCTAGAATGATTATCGGTCTACATCACTCCCTGCTCTACTGCGCGTGTCGTCTGCTGAAAGAGACTTGATCATGTATTGTTGTGCTTGCTGGTTGCACCAAATCGCTTTGATAAAAACAACAAAGGTCAAATGTATTCGTATAGCACATTTATAGCAGACAATGCTGCCCCAAAGTGCTGAACAACAAAACGTGCAAGTTCTATAAAATTTCATCCACTCGCCCCCCTTTCAAGGCAAACAAAAGACGTCTTTGGTTGCAAACTATCAGAAGGCGCAGTAGGAACGAGCAGATGATTAAAAATGCAACAATCTGCCGCAATCACTTCATATCAGGTAGGCAAGGCAATTTTATTTGTGTTGCACACTTTTAATAACAAGGTAATACAAAGTGCTTTACATGATTAGGGGGTAAAATAAAAATAGCAATAAAACACAGACAAAGAATATAAAGTAAAAACAGCAATAGAGCATAAAACACTCACAAAACATATGATACATGATAACATGACTCAAAGGCAGCTCTAAACAGATATGTTTTTAGTTGTGATTTAACAGATCTCAGTGTTTCAGCAGCTTTGCAGTTTTCTAGAAGTTTGTTCCAGATTAGAGGAGCATAGAAACTGAAAGCTGCTTCTCCATGTTTGGTTCTGATTCTAAGGATGTAGAGTAGACTGGAATTAGAAGACCTGAGTGGTCTGGGTTGTTGCTATAGTAACAGTAGATGTTCAACATACTTTGTTAGCTAAAGTAAGCCTTAGCTAACAAATAAGCTAACATTGCTAACCAATACTGCAACTGCAAGATGACCGCAAATAATAATAATGGGAACTGGAGCTATGTAAACGGTCGGCGTCTCTTTCTCCAGCTAGGTTGCACGCGCATCCGCTGTGTTGATAAACAAATAATCTCTCTCTAGTTTCTGGTTGTTTTTTTACTCGCTGTACACATTGTAAATTTGAAGAAAAAAAAATTACATTTGAAAAAAAAATTGTAAATTTGAGAACAGTTTTGAACTTGAAAGTACACATTGTAAATTTGAAAAAAATTTATTACATTTGAAAAATAAATTGTAAACTTGAATAAAAAATCTTTAAACCTAAAACTGTAACCAAAAAATGTATTTGTAACAACTGCTGTTTTGTATTTTCAATCTTTTTTTGGCCAGTTTTTACGTTTCTCTTCCCCTTTGCTTTCAGTCCTCAGTTTACAGTTTCAATTCAGACTTTTCGTTTTCGGAGTTGAGCCTAATTTAACGTGGGGGCGGGTCTTAGAGCCCATTGGCTACTGGGGACCAGCGTCATAGAGAGAGAGAGAGAGAGAGAGAGAGAGAGAGAGAGAGAGAGAGAGAGAGAGAGAGAGAGAGAGAGAGAGAGAGAGAGAGAGAGAGAGAGAGAGAGAGAGAGAGAGAGAGAGAGAGAGAGAGAGAGAGAGAGAGAGAGAGAGAGAGAGAGAGAGAGAGAGAGAGAGAGAGAGAGAGAGAGAGAGAGAGAGAGAGAGAGAGAGAGAGAGAGAGAGAGAGAGAGAGAGAGAGAGAGAGAGAGAGAGAGAGAGAGAGAGAGAGAGAGAGAGAGAGAGAGAGAGAGAGAGAGAGAGAGAGAGAGAGAGTTCTGACCATTGAGTAGAATGCGGAAGTCACGTGGGTCATGCAGGTGCAGATCATCATCAGATAGTTCCAAACAACAGCAGCTGCATTATTGACCGCAGTTCATTCTCAGCGTTTTGGAACTATTTTTCCGGTAAGTTAATGGAATCACAACCATTTTTGGCATTGAAAAGCTTTAGCTGACTGTTCCGTACCAAAAATAAGTCAAGGGTGATATTTAATGTAGCCAGTTTTGGTTAATTAACTGTGTTAATGAGCTAGTTGTAGTTTAACTGCAGCTAGCTAATTGTGAGCAGGAGGGGACTGGAAAAGCTTGACGACCTATTGACGTTTATTTCAGTATGTTAAATGACGCTTTTTAAAAATATTCAGCACAGTTTGAAATAGGCTATACACTTTTATATCTCATTAATTTTAATTGTGATTTTTTTTTGTCTAAAATATATCTGAGTTGCTGGTTGCTGTATCAACAGTCTTTACCTAACTTTGATGCATCAGACATCCATCCATCCATCCATCCATTTTCTTCCGCTTATCCGGGGTCGGGTCGCGGGGGCAGCAGCCTAAGCAAAGAGACCCAGACTTCCCTCTCCCCAGCCACTTGTTCCAGCTCCTCGGGAGGAACCCCAAGGCGCTCCCAGGCCAGCCGAGAAACATAGTCCCTCCAGCGTGTCCTGGGCCTTCCCCTGGGCCTCCTCCCGGTGAGACGTGCCTGAAACAACTCACCAGGGAGGCGTCCAGGAGGCATCTTAGCAGTGATGATTTTATGAGATTCTTCATAAATAAAATAAATTTTATTAAAAATAAAATCATTGGCACCCTCCCAAACATGATTACTTCTTCCTCAGTAAATGAGTCAGTATCGGAAAGAACTGTAGAACCTCAGTATTGCTTAGGCTGTTTTGATTCAGTCGAGCTTTCAGAATTATCAAAAATATTAGCCTCATCTAAATCTTCAACTTGTATTTTGGACCCAATCTCAACCAAATTATTTAAAGAAGTATTCCATTTGGTTCCTGGCCCCATTTTGGATATGATGAATCTATCCTTAGTAAACGGATACGTACCACAGGAATTTAAAATAGCTGTAATTAAACCTTTACTCAAGAAACCTTCCCAGATGGCCGCAGGATTGCTGTGGTTGGAAATCTGCCCAACCTCACGTCAATGACTGACGCAATCTGCTGGGATTCCTTAAATAGGAAACTTTTTAACTGATTGGAATGTTTGTATAATTGTATTGAAATGACTTCTTGTTAAGTGCCTTGAGATGACATCTGTTGTGAATTGGCGCTATATAAATAAACTGAATTGAATTGAATCCTGACCAGATGCCCGAGCCACCTCAACTGACTCCTCTCGATGTGGAGAAGCAGCGGCTCTACTCTGAGCCCCCTCCGGATGACTGAGCTTCTCACCCTATCTCTAAGGGAAAGCCCAGACACTCTGCGGAGGAAACTCATTTCAGCCGCTTGTATCCGTGATCTCGTTCTTTAGGTCACCACCCAGAGTTCGTGACCATAGATGAGGGTCAGCTCTCTCTTCACCACGACAGACCGGTAAAGGGCCCGCATAACTGCAGATGCCCCACCAATCCGTCTATCGATCTCCTGCTCCATTTTCCCCTCATTCGTGAACAAGACCCCCACATACTTAAACTCCTCCACTTGGGGAAGGACCCCATCCCCGACCAGGAGAAGGCATCCCACCCTTTTCCGGCTCAAGACCATGGCCTCAGATTTGGAGGTGCTGATTCTCATCCCAGCCGCTTCACACTCGGCTGCAAACCGCTCCAGCGAAAGCTGTAGATCACGTTCCGATGAAGCCAACAGGACCACGTCATCTGCAAAAAGCAGAGACCCGATCCTGAGGCCACCAAAACGGATCCCCTCAACGCCTTGGCTGCGCCTAGAGATCCTGTCCATAAAAGTTAGGAACAGGATCGGTGACAAAGGGCAACCTTGGCGGAGTCCAACTCTCACTGGAAACAAGCCCGACTTACTGCCGGCAATGCGAACCAAACTCTGGCACCGGTCGTACAGGAACCTAACAGCCCGTATCAAGGGGCCCGGTACCCCATACTCCCGGAGCACCCCCCACAGGGCCCCCCGAGGGACACGGTCGAACGCCTTCTCCAAGTCCACAAAACACATGTAGACCGGTTGGGCGACTCCCACGCACCCTCCAGGACCCTGCTGAGGGTGTAGAGCTGGTCCAGTGTTCCACGGCCAGGACGAAAACCGCATTGTTCCTCCTGGATCCGAGGTTCGACTATCCGTCGGACCCTCCTCTCCAGAACCCCTGAATAGACCTTACCAGGGAGGCTCAAAAGTGTGATCCCCTTGTAGTTGGAACACACCCTGTGGTTCCCCTTTTTAAACAGGGGGACCACCACCCCGGTATGCCAATCCAAGGGAACTGCCCCCGATGTCCACGCAATATTGCAGAGCCGCGTTAACCAACACAGCCCCACAACATCCAGAGCCTTGAGGAACTCCGGTCGAATCTCATCCACCCCCGGAGCCCTGCCACCGAGGAGCTTTTTAACGACCTCAGCACCAGAGACTGGAGAGACCGACCCCAAGTCCCCAAACTCTGCTTCCAGATTGGAAGGCGTGCTGGTGGGATTGAGGAGGTCTTCGAAGTATTCCATCCACCGACCCAAAACGTCCCGCATCGAGGTCAGCAGCACACCATCCCCACTGTAAACGGTGTTGGTGGCAGACCGCTTTCCCCCCCTGAGACGCCGGATGGTGGACCAGAATCGCTTCGAAGCCGTACGGAAGTCATTTTCCATGGCCTCTCCAAACTCCTCCCACGCCCGAGTTTTTGCCTCAGCAACCACCCGAGCCGCATCCCGCTTGGCCTGTCGGTACCTATCAGCTGCTTCAGGGGTCCCACAAGCCAAAAAGACCCGGTAGGACTCCTTCTTCAGCCTGACAGCATCCCTTACCGCCGGTGTCCACCAGCGGGTTCGGGGGTTGCCGCCGCGACAGGCACCGACCACCTTGCGGCCACAGCTTCGGTCAGCCGCCTCGGCAATGGAGGCGCGGAACATGGTCCACTCGGACTCAATGTCCCCCGCCTCCCCCGGGACGTGTTCAAAGTTCTGCCGGAGGTGTGAGTTAAAGCTCCTTCTGACAGGAGACTCTGCCAGACGTTCCCAGCAGACCCTCACAACACGTTTGGGCCTTCTAGGTCTGTCCGGCGTCCTCCCCCACCATCGGAGCCGAATCACCACCAGGTAGTGGTCAGTGGACAGCTCAGCCCCTCTCTTCACCCGAGTGTCCAAAACATGCGGCCGCAGATCAGATGAGACGACAACCAAGTCGATCATTGAGCTGCGGCCTAAGGTTTCCTGGTGCCAAGTGCACATATGGACACCTTTATGCTTGAACATGGTGTTTGTTTTGGACAACCCATGACGAGCACAGAAGTCCAATAACAAGACACCACTCGGGTTCAGATCGGGGGGGCCATTCCGCCCAACCACACCCCTCCAGGTCTCACTGTCATTGCCCACGTGGGCGTTGAAGTCCACCAGCAGAACAAGGGAGTCCCCGAGAGGAGCACTCTCCAGCACTCCCTCCAAAGACTCCAAGAAGGCTGGGTAATCTAATCTGCTGTTTGGCGCGTAAGCACAAACAACAGTCAGGACCCGTCCCCCCACCCGAAGGCGGAGGGAGGCTACCCTCTCGTTCACCGGGGTAAACCCCAACGTACAGGCGCCGAGATGGGGGGCAACAAGTATGCCCACCCCAGCTCGGCGCCTCTCAGCAGGGGCAACTCCAGAGTGGAAGAGAGTCCAACCCCTCTCGAGGAGACGGGTTCCAGAGCCAGAGCCGTGCGCCGAGGTGAGTCCGACGATGTCCAGTTTGAACCTCTCAACCTCGCACCCCAGCTCCGGCTCCTTCCCCACCAGAGAGGTGACGTTCCACGTCCCGAGAGCCAGCTTCTGCAGCCGAAGATTGGACCGCCAAGGTCCCCGCCTTTGGCCGCCGCCCATCCTGCACAGCACCCAACCCCTATGGCCCCTCCCACAGGTGGTGAGCTCATGGGAAGGGGGGCCCATGTTACCTCTTCAGGCTAATCCCGACCGGGCCCCATGGGTAAAGGCCCGGCCACCAGGCGCTCGCAATGTGCCCCACCTCCAGGCCTGGCTCCAGAGGGGGGCCCCGGTGACCCGCGTCCGGGCGAGGGAACACTGAGTCCATCTGTCTTGTTCATCATAGGGGTCTTTTGGGCTGCACTTTGTCTGATCCCTCACCTAGAACCAAATTGCCATGGGTGACCCTACCAGGAGCAAAAGCCCCCGACAACATAGCTCCTAGGATCATTGGGACACTCAAACCCCTCCACCGCGATAAGGTGGCAGCCCAGGGAGGGGGCATCAGAGATGGAAGCATAAATAGAGATACTATCAGTAAAGAAAAATGTGATCATAAAGATGAGAAATTATTTCTTTATTTTTCAGTTAAACCACTTAAGACTGACTGCAATGAACTGCTGAAGCATATGGCACACAGGATCACCAAGGTAACAAGATATATTGTTTTCTTGTTTTGTGTCCTCCAAAATAATAAGAGCTGAATCAAAACATTTGAAGAACAGTACTTGAATACCATGACTTTTATAAAGTTGATATTTACTGTAGAACGGTTCATTTGCACTTGTTTTATAAGTGTGTAATTGTGATTAAGTAGAGATTATAATCTCTTTTTAACACACAAGAATTTAAGAATGATTAACAATAACATCAGCCTAAATAAATAACTGTAGAAGAGTAACTAAAAATCTCTTATTGAACTATTACAGGTAACACTGCGTTGCATTCATATCCATCTTCCTGTTTTCAGATGAGTTGCTGAGCGGAGAGCTGATCAGTGATCAGGTTGGTGGAACTTCCCAGTTCTGTCAGTGATGGAGCAATAAATAAGTTGGTAAGTGGAATGGTGGAGTGCTAGAGGTGGCTATGTGATAGGGAGGCTGTCAAAATAAAATCAAAATGATCAGAAATTCATTTATTTCATACCAAAGCTAATGCAAGCATTGCAATCATTTTCTTTTATTCCCTGAACATGCCAAGACTACCTATGATTAAAATAACGTATGTAGAATCAGTGATATTAAAATAAAAGGGACAAAAACATCCCTGCAAACATACCATATATAGATATTGGTGTTGAAGCTGCTGTGGGTGGGGAGCTGTTTGCAAAAGAGAGACCAAGTTCCTCCATGGCAACGATCAAGGTGTTTGGTGGCGGTTGCTTGTTGTTCTATCAGATGCAGTTTATTGTTTGGCTTTTACTTCCAAGATACCCAGTATTGGACAGCACTTTTCGTCTCTTATGGAAGATCTGTTTTGCTGCAATTCGTAGTCTCAGCCTGATGAATCTGCTGGTTTTTTGCACATCATGACATGCAGAGAGCGTGCTTTCTAACAGACTTGCTTCTCTCTCTAGAGTGTCCATGGCATTTGGGAGCTCCATTAGAGATGCACCAGACCTTGTTCGTCTCCACTTTCTGGACCAGACCGAAGGCTTCATGTGATGGTCGACACAGCTCTCCTGGTTTGAATTCCTTCAGGGTCAATGGGGTACGGTGCTCTCCTTCCAGACTGCCATCATTTTTGCTTTATTGAACTAGAACATCCATCACAGATGTTGGAATGTTTCATTTGTTTACAATATATCCTGTAAGATGGTACAGAATACAGGTTTCACTGTTGGTGAGATCATCAGTACCTGTGGTCCACACTCAGGCCAGGACTGGGACATGTCTCCTTAATGTCCAGGAACTCTGCCAGTAGACGGCCGTCATCCTCCTAATAACTTCATTTGAATGTCGTAAGAAACTACCCAACAGAGACTGATGGCAGTGCCTGGTGAAACTCCACCGGTGTTGGAACAGGATTAATTTACCGTATGCAGCTGAACAAGTTTTCAAGACGGTCTTGGGTAAACCTGCTTGTCAACACAAACGGATGTCCATGGTCAAGCATGTTTTTTTTGGATTGATAAAATTGTAGATGTTGCCCTAACAACTCCTGTTTGCACTGGTTTCCTGTTTGACCAATCTTAAGTCCACAGAAGAGTGTTATCATGTCTTGGAGGAATGTGATGGCTTTGTTATACTCTTCCATCTTATCCCTAAATGCCATCACAGGGTGGCGTGTAGAGCCCTGATTGAAAATATTTGACAGTACAGATTAAACTTATTGCACACAGCTTTCTGTTATGACCTCTGGTGAGGGTGAGGTTTCTCCTGCTGACTTGAGGCGACCATTTCCTCCTTCTGTCTTTTAAGGAAGCCGTACGTTCTGATCCCTTTCTTGGACCGATTGCTGCATCCAAATGCAGCACAGCCAGTCATGGTAAAGCAATAAACCTATAAAGGTATTATTTAAATATACATTTTATACATATGAAATGTTGTACAAAACCAAATATATAGTGATATATATAATTAGGTCAAGGTCAAATTTCAAATTACACTTTTCCCTTGTTCCATCCTAAACATCTTGATTTGTAATTTTTATTTTTCACCCACTAAGTCCTTTAAAGCAAAACATTTTACTAATGAACTGTTTCTCTATTGTTGTTTTCAGGAAGGTCACCAGTTGTTATCAAAGGAGCTGCTGTTAATGTTACCAAGGATGAACCTTCATTAGAACTTCAGCACATTTCCACATTGCCCAAATTTGATCCATGCAGTGTATTTGTATAGATGTAATGACTGTGAGAATGAGAGTAAAAATACTTCATTAAAGCTTGTTTTACATTTTGCATAATATTGTATAAGTTTGCTTATTGTTTTTCCACAATTAACACTTTTTTTAAAACATCTACTGGTTTTAACATTATCAATGAATTACTATTTTACTGTAGTCAGGCTAAAAGCAAAATCAACTGGGTTATAGATGCATGAGTTCATAAGAAAATAAATAATTATAGAATGATGTCTTCTACTGAAAAGATTCATCCCAGGTCATCAGTCAACGCATAGACAGCTGCATATTTTCCTCCAAGTTATTTAAAACTGGTTAATGACATGTAACTTAGATCAGCCTGTCATTCAGCTAATTTTCCATCTGACAGCAGGCAGAGAGAGCACAGACTGAATGTCATCTGCTAGACATATAGGGAGTTTTAGGAGTAAATCCTGGGAACAGTAATATCACATGCTTTGAAAGATGGAGATCTGAAGGTAAGCTGGAGCAGAGGTCTGAACCACTGGCATGTTTTAAGTGTGCAGGAGGACAAGGTATGGCATTACCATGCTAGCATTTAGAAAACAGGCTATCAATTGGGTATTAATACTTCAGTTTAGGGTTTCTTGTGGCACATAAGGTTATGAGACATGCTTATATTGAGCAGTGTAGCGCATTAATTTATCAATAAATATGATCGGTGATCTACGTTCATTGTACAATGTGTTAGCACTCTGGTTTCCCTCTTAAAATGTAGAAGTGACGAATGTCTGTTCCTCTAGAAAAGCTTTGATAAAATAAAAATGCATAGGCTATTCAGTAAAAAGTAATCAGTACACATTATTAGTGAATAATGATCAAATATCGCCAGGAGAAATTAGAAAATATTCGATCTTGCGTTCTGTCCCGCCAGAAGCCGCTCAGACTGACTGACAGCGCTGGGATGTCTGGAACTATTGAGGACTCTGTGACCCACGTGACCGCGTGTCGGCTAGTTCAAAGTCTGTCTTAACTCTCTGTCTCTATGGCAGGTTTAGTTTTGTGTTCTCTGAACACATATAGAGTACTCCATATGTGTTCATAGAACACATATAGAGTACTCCATATATGTTCATAGAACACATATGGAGTCTCTATATGTGTTCATAGAACACTAAACTAAACCTACCGCAGATGACCGTCCGCCGCCATTCCAATGTCTGGTACAGGAGGGATGACAACATACGGTATTCTGGGGTGGAAATTACGTCAACATAAACTCTGTCACCCGATGTCACCAGTAGCCAATGGGCTCTAAGACCCGCCCCCACGTAAAATTAGGCTCAACTCCGAAAACGAAAAGTCTGAATTGAAACTGTAAACTGAGGACTGACAGCAAAGGGGAAGACAAACGTAAAAACTGGCCAAAAAAAGATTGAAAATACAAAACAGCAGTTGTTACAAATAACTTTTTTTAAAAATTTGGTTACAGTTTTAGGTTAATAGATGTTTTTATTCAAGTTTTCAATAATTATTCAAAGTAAAAAATTTTTTTTTTTCAAATTTACAGTTTTTTCAAGTTTACATTTTTTTTTCACATTTTTTTTTTTATTTAAATTGTTTTTTTTTCAAATTTACAATGTGTAACTATCAAGTTAAAAACTGTTTTCAAATTTACATTTTTTTTTTCAAATTTACAATGTGTACTTTTCAAGTGTACAATCTGTTTTTTCATTCACTTTAAGCTGATCCTGCCATAATGTTTGTGTATTTGAAAGAAATATTTAAAATTGAAAATATGTAAGCTGAAAACAAAAGTCAAGTTTTTATTTTGAACTTGGTAAAAGACAAAATTGGATAATAATAAAAAAGAAATGTATTGAATGTTTGTATTAATTGAAATTTCTATTGTATTTTCATTTTGTATTTATTTATTTATTTTGTAATTTTAGAAGATGGTACAGACCAAAACAGTTCTATTGTGTCCAGATACATTATTTCCTATCTGGGGTCAACATTTTTCAGCATAACCGTGAGCTATTAGCCTGAAACTAGTTTTCCACCAGGGTCATTCTTATGTAATTACCACAGTGATGTTTCAGTTCACTGATAATAATTACGTATTCCACTTAGAAGTGATGAAAAAATGGGAAAATATTACTGTATGTTAGCATTGTAATGACTTTCTTCGTCTCTGGCTGCAGGTGCAGACAGAGCTGAGTAGGAAGTTTCACAGCTGGAGGACAGAAACAGACATTGTATGCTGTAGACAGTGACTAGCTGTGCATGACTTTCGAGGTGAGACTTTCTCCAACGCCACCGTCCCGGATCGCAACAGATCCTCCATGTCAGCAACCAGGGCAATGCCAGACGCATTCCCAACCCCTGAGAACTCACAGATATTTGGACGCACTGTTAGGACAACTTCTCCTCCAGCAGATGCTTTGTCGGAGCAACCATCAACTGTGGGAAGCGAAGAAAACCCTCTGCAGCTCAGGGATCGGAAGGAGAATGAAGAGCCTCCTGTAGCAATGCAGGTGTCCTTCCTCATTCATCTGAAAGACCCTGTGGAGTTGCTCCCACATGTTGTTAACACAGACTCAGACTGAAAACAGCATTTTAATCATTGTAGCTCTATGTCTCAGGATCTTTTTGATTTGTGGTGTATGTTCTGAAATATCTATACTGTCAAATTGTGTTCCATTAAGATGATGTTTGTCTTCAAAAAATTATGTGAAACAGAAACAGAGCTGCTTTGTAACTCATTCATAGTTTAAGAGAGTGGTTCCAATAAAAAAAAAAATAAATAAAAAATAACCACCTCAGAACACACCAGGTTTTATAACTACCACCATCCTGACAGGCATCCCAATGCATGAAGGCTTGGGACTTGTATAGCCTGTTGTGTTAGAAAATAAAAACAAAACAAAAACATTGTTAAATTTTGGCATTGCATGATTTGCATTGGACTATTTCCAAGATTGATGTTAGAAGATTTTAAGAAAAGTTCTGAAAAGTGTTGATGATTCTCACTCATCCCCAAACTGACTGAAAAAGGAATTTGCCATTTGTTTGGTGCCACTTACTTTTTGCAGTAAAAGCCAATAATGTATTTCTACACATTCAGACACAAAAGGAAATTGTTTACAAATAGATAATATACAGTATTATGGGTGGCAGTAGTGTTCACCCATCAGATGTGCTAATAGATCACTTATATTTGCAACTTTCTCTACACTGTGAATGCACAGCAGGCATATTGGATTCAAAACTTGTAGTTGTGAGTATCCCCTTTCCCTAAAGTATGGAAAATAAATAAATAAACGTGGAAATAAATACATAAATAAAGAAATTTGGGAAATAGATTTGGAAATAAATGTGGAATTAAATAAATGGGTAAATAAATTGATAATAAATAAATAAATGAAGAAATATATTTTTTTAAATTAAAATATGAGAATAAATAAAAAATGTAATTATGTATTTTACCTTTATTTATTTACACATAATTTTTTTTGTTTTTGTTTATGAATATGAATGAATATGAATATGAATTCATTTTATTCCCCCAGATGTAAACTCAAAAAGTCCCACATCCCAACTAGAAAAGCAAACGCACATTAAGCTAGTAGTTTATGTGGGCGTTGAATTAAACAGTAGACTGTTTTAAACAGGGTAACAAATCAGTTTAACGTTTAAATTCAATATAGAGTCTTTAGGTTCTGTGCTTTCTTTATAATGTTGTCATATAAGGCCTATTTTGAAATGTGATTGGTGTTTTTTGTGTTTGACCTGTTGTCATTTCAAAATCTGCTTCATAAACTTCGTTACCCAGAATCCCCTCGGCCCTGCGTCATGACGTCACGCTAATCTTGTTGTCGTTGGAAACAAACGGCGGAGGCTGAAGCGGGAAGAGAAATACTCGCTGAAACGAGCGAAGAAAGTTACCAGAAGCGTCCGAAGAGCTGGAAAGATGTTCGTTTTTCATAAAGTCGTGAATCCGAAACATTATTATTTTATGAGTTAATGTAGAGAAAGAAGGAGAAGGAGCTTTGTCTCCCTGTTTGTTTTTTTTTTTTCCCGTTAACCGGCTGTTTGTTTGCTAGCTGAAACAAACAGGTTGACTGTTCATTTGCAGCATCCTTCAATGGCCTCAACAGGTAAGGCTAAAAGTGGAAAAGCCGCATCTTCTGGGCTGTGAAACGGCCTCCTGTGTTTTAAGTTCCGAATGTAAAGTCTGCTGTTCTGGTTCTGGTTCTGGTTCGTGCAGGTTGGCAGCATCCCTACGTGAACATATTCAAACATGTTAAAGTTGAGGAGTGGAAAAGGTCGGCCAAAGCTGGAGATGTCTCTTCTTCTATGGTAACTAAGCTTGGTTACAGTTTACATTCATTCATCAGGGACATAAAAGGTCATGGTCATTTTGGACATTTTAATGATTCATTCTAACCGTTTTTTTCTATCTAGCTTGAAATTATTATATAATATAATCATTTTTTTAATAGCAACAATTGTGGCTACTTAAACAAGTGTTGCCAGATTCTGACAGCATTTTTAGACTGAACACTAAACAACAGGACGGTATTTAAAGATCTAAGAAGAAGAACAGTAGATTTACACAAGTTTATAAAATGTTTTGAAGCCATTTCTAACAAATTACTCATTTTAGTACCACAAATGTATTGATCCAAGTTATCAATACAAAAAGTTCTGTTTATTACTCAAATTGGTTAAAAAGTGTCCGTCCAGGAAACCCAGCAGATTCCACTGACTTGCAGCAATCCCTCATACTGAGCATGCATTTGGCGACAGTGGAGAGGAAAACTCCCCTTGAACAGGAAGAAACCTGGTTGCTTCATCCGTAGAAGGAGAACATTGTTGTTGGCAGTAAAAAAAACTGAGAAAACATAAAGACAAAAGCTGAAATACGAGCAAATAATACTAAATTGGAGCAAAGTGGGAGAATGTGGCTATCTGGTCGAAGAGCCACATTCTCACCCTTAAATTTACCCAACTTTAGGTTTGGAAAATTTAATATACATCAGTGGGGGCAATACTGCATATGCAAATGCCGTCTTGATGCAATCTTTTGTAGGATTTTTTATTTCAAGAATCATGCATTCACCTTCTGCATGTTAGTAGTATATTATTCCAGTTAGATGGAGTCTCGCAGCAGATACAGATATTAGTGGCTGAGATGCTAAAAGTCAGTGTGAAAAAAATGAAGGTTAATATTAGGGCTGGGTAATATGGGCTCAAATGTATGTTGTGGTATAAGCTGAAGCATGTGTGGTAGCGTTATTTATATCAATATATTCTTGGACTGAATTAAAAAAATTAGAGGCTTTGTAATTAATTAATCTAGATTAATTGCATTTTAAAAGCACAAAACATTTTGCCCATAAAAGCCCAAATATTTAAATTTGAAAGGATTTTGGAGGATGACAGTTTAATGAGCGTCCCAGACATCAATACTGTAAACTTTAAGTCTTTTAATGTCTAAAATATGCAGTTAAATGCATTTGAATTCAGAACAGTAGTAAAAGAAAAAAATATCCTCGGCTAAAATTAAACAGACCCAAAACTGAAGTGTCATTTTAAGTACATTTCCAGAACTTTGACTTTAAAAAATAATAGCAAAACGGATTATTTATTTATAGGGTGACCATATTTGGATTTTCAAAAAAGAAGACAGTTTTGATTGTAACATTTTTAAAGTGTGCATTCCCCATGTGGTTAGAATGAACAGTTAAATAACAAACTTCAAAAAGGCTCACAAGTACAAAAATGACTTAAAAAAAATAATGATAGAAATAATTACTCTCCTGAATTAGAAAATTTACCAGTAACAATAATAGTTTACTTTTTAACTAGACAAAAATGAAACAAAAATCTGTAATAATATTCTGAGAAATCAAGTATTTTCCTTTCAGTGTAATAAAAGTAAAAAGCAGCAGTCTCAAAAAGACAATAAAGTGTAAACTCTGTGTTTAGTTTTCATCTTCATCCTCAGTCAATTTATAGATGAACTCTCACTTTCCGCAGCATTGTTTCTGTGTCCATGTGACAAATGTATTCTTTACAATTTTTTTGTCACACACAGAAACACATATGCCAGATGAATTCCCAGTGCACTCTGCCACCTGTTTGTTGTAACCGGACAGTATATTTCTTTTGCAGTTCGTGCGTTAAAAAGCTTGTGCTTTGACTTATTGTAACTCGGTGCACAGTCCGCTGTCTGTTCTGTCTATGAACGGATCAGAACCAGGCACTAGGCAGCAGCTCTGGGAGGATGTCCAATGAGAGAGAGGCTGTCCTACTGCATACATCGCACCAGTCCGTTTAAGTATGGTCCTTGAGAAACGATAAAAACCCGGACGTTTTCAACAATCTATGAATTCCCCTCGGATGCCCCGGACAGCAGGTGAAAAGTGGACGGTTGATCACGTAATCTGCTGGGATTCCTTTAATAGGAAACTTTTTAACTGATTGGAATGTTTGTATAAATGTATTGAAATGATTTCTTGTTAAGTGCCTTGAGATGACATCTGTTGTGAATTGGCGCTAAATAAATAAACTGAACTGAAATGAATCACCCTATTTCATATGGTTATATGGTTGCACAAACAAAAGTTCTGCATTGATTGGAATGTAGACTGCAATTAAATGCGTTAATTTTTTAAACGCGTTAATTCTTTTGTAATTAATTAATAATTAACACGTTAATCTCCCACCCCTAGTTTATATATGTCAAAATTACATAAAAAAAATTTCTCACATACCTGCAGAAAAGTAGAGAATGCCATATAAAAAAAAATTATCGTGCAGAATGTATTTAAGCAAAAATACAAGTCTTTTTCTGAAAAATGCAACAGATAACATGAATAAAGATGAAGATATTTAAAGTTAAATGTTAAGAAAACACAATTCAAAATTGAACTGAAGTAAAAAAAAACATGTAAAAAGAGAAACCCCATTTCTTTCTGCTTGCTTATTTATAAATTTAACTTCGCACAAAAGTAAAGCTCCACATATATGAACTAAAAATTCTTCAAGTTCAACAGGTTTCTGTTTCGTTAGACAGAAAACAACACATTCTAACCTTAAATATCAATGAGCGTCAGTATTTATCCTCCTTACAGGCACAGCTTGATGATGTCATCAAAATGCTACATCACGGGATTTTCTACCATTGGCTAAATGGATATTATTTCTAAATTATACCATTTGTATCGCCCGCTACTAGTTAATATCGACTGATGATTCGGCTGTTGAGTGAATCGCCAAGGCTTACTGTAAGCCTGCCATTGACTGGAAACCGCTGGCAGACCGGCGTCTCTTTTTCCGCTGACGAGCAAAAATCTATGGAAGCTTCTGCTCCAGAGTCGACACCTTCAAGCTGCTAGCCGCCCGTAAGGACAAGCCAAATACCTTCTAGAGAAACATTTGATCAGCAGAAGGGTTCCTTAGAGGAGTCTAGGCGATGCATTCAGACCTGAGAACGTTGAATCAACAGTCGAGCACGGTGATGGCAGTATCATGCTGTGGGCTAGCTTCAGTGCGAATGTTGCTCACCTAAAAGGTATCTCAGATCAGCTGCTACGGGATTGAGACGTGGACACAACTGGGTGTTGAACTGGAAAATGATCTCCAACGATTGGCGACGCATTAAGGTTCTGGAGGAGCCTTTCCAGGAGGCCCAGCCTATGCCTGGTTTAAAAACATGAGCGAAATAAAAGGTATGAGGTAGAAATGATATTAACTTTGCCAAAGGTAGAGATTTTGATTATACCGGCCTACCAGGGTTTGTTGCTTTCCATTTAAAGGAGAAGAAACCTGTTTGACTCGAAGTATTTTTAATTCAAAAATGTGCAGGTTTTTTTTGTGCGATATTAAATTTATAAACAACAAATGACCAGAAAAGGGGACAATTTTGGTCTTTGTGTTTCCATAACATTTGGCTTTTAATTTATTTAAAATATCTTCATATTTATTTATGTTATGAGAATTTTTGTTTCATAAAAAAGAAAAAAAAGAAAAGCATTTTGCACAATAAATGATCTTTAAATGGCATTCTAATTTGTTTTTCAAGTTCTCCTGCAATGTATCTGGAAAGTGGGAATGTTCATAAACTGTCACTTTTATTTATTTATTTATATATATATATATATATATATATATATATATATATATATATAAGAAAACTTTATCGCAATAGATATCTTTACCGCACACTCTTCAGATTATATCGCAATATAGATTTGAGGCCATATCGCCCAGCCCTAGCTCCATGTTTAAAAGCCAGGCCAGGAAATCAGCCAATGAACCCAATTCCACCATGATAAGAGGTCAAATTACTAATTACTAATTAGTCCCAGACCAATTGATAGCTACAGTTCTTTTGAACATCTAACCCTTAATTTTCCTCATCCAAGTTGCAAAACATTAAGACCATTTTTGTTTGTGGTTTTGTATCGTCCACCAGGCCCTTACTCTCAATGCTTGGATCAGATCTCACATTTTTTATCTGATTTAGTATTAAATACTGATAGGGTCATTATAGTGGGGTACTTTAATATTCATGTGGATACTGAAAGTCTAAATGCAGCCTTTAGTGCTATTTTAGACTCAATTGGCTTTACTCAAAAAGTACAGGGATCGACCCACTCGGGCAAACACACTTTGGACCTTGTACTGACATACGGTATTGAGTGTGAGGAAATAACAGTCCACCCACATAACCCGGTCCTGTCTGACCACTTCTTAATAACTTTTGAATTTACTTTAACTGACCATCTTCAATCTGAAAGAAAATTTCATTATAGTAGAGCTTTATCAGACAATGCTGTAACAATTTTTAAAGAATCTGTTCCATTCTTACTTTCCTCTGTCTCAGGGTAACACAGTGGATGGCAGCAATTCTATCTCTAACCCTTCAGAAATTGATGGTCTGGTTCAAAGCGTTACTTTCTCATTGCGTTTGGCATTAGATAGTGTAGCCCCCTTAAAAAAGAAAGTGGCTAGCCATAGGAGGCTGACTCCTTGGTTCAACGCAGAGTTGCGTACTTTAAAGCAGAATACTAGGAAGTTGGAGAGAAAATGGCGCTCTACACATCTAGAGGATTCCTATTTAACCTGGAATAACAGTCTACTGCTGTATAAAAGACCCTTCAACAAGCTAGAACAGCATAATTTTCATCATTAATAGAGGCGAATAAAAACAATCCAAGGTTTCTTTTTAGTACAGTTGCCAAACTTACACAGAGTCATAGCTCTGTTGAGCCAACTATTCCCCCAGCTCTTAGCAGTGATGATTTCATGGGATTCTTCGTAAATAAAATTAATTCTATTAAAAATAAAATCATTGGCATCCTCCCAAACACGATTACTTCTTCCTCAGTAAATGAGGCAGTATCGGAAAGAACTGTAGATCCTCAGTTGTGCTTAGGCTGTTTTGATTCAGTCGAGCTTTCGGAATTATCAAAAATATTAGCCTCATCTAAACCAACTTGTATGTTGGACCCAATTCCAACCAAATTATTTAAAGAAGTGTTCCATTTGGTTCCTGGCCCCAATAGTTGCTAATCAAGTCTGTGAGCATTTAAACAATAACGAGCTGTTTGAAGAGTTTCAGTCAGGTTTTAGAGCTCATCATAGCACTGAAACAGCACTGGTGAAGGTTACTAATGATATTCTCATGGCCTCAGATAATGGACTGGTGTCTGTTCTGGTTTTGTTAGATCTCAGTGCTGCTTTTGACACAGTCGATCATAATATTCTCTTAGAAAGGCTTGAACATGTTGCAGGGATCAAAGGAACAGCACTAGGCTGGTTTAAATCATATTTGTCTGATAGATTCCAGTTTGTTCATCTAAATGATAAATCTTCACTCTCAAGGGTTACTTGTGGAGTTCCACAGGGTTCTGTGCTTGGACCAATTCTTTTCACCATATATATGCTCCCAATTGGTAGAATCATTAGACAGCATGGGATAAATTTCCACAGCTATGCAGATGATACACAACTATATTTATCCATAAATCCTGATGAACCCAGTCAGTTAGGTAGATTACAGGCATGTCTGGAAGACATAAAAGCATGGATGACCCTAAACTTTTTGCTTTTAAATTCTGACAAAACAGAAGTTGCTGTCTTTGGACCAGAAGTTCTTAAACAGAAACTGATTAGTTAATCACTTCATCTGGATGGCATTAAATTGGCCCCCAGTAATAATGTAAAGAACCTCGGCGTTATTTTTGACCAAGACTTGACATTTAAATCCCATATTAAACAGGTTTCTAGGATTTCTTTCTTTCACCTCCGGAATATTGCTAAAATTAGAAACATCCTGTCCAGGAGTGATGCTGAGAAACTAGTCCATGCATTTTTTACCTCAAGGCTGGACTACTGTAATTCTTTACTATCAGGTCGTCCACAAAATGCCATTAAAAGCCTTCAGTTGATCCAAAATGCTGCAGCAAGAGTTCTGATGAATATTAAAAAGAGAGATCACATTTCTCCTGTTTTAGCTTCCCTTCATTGGCTCCCTGTTAAATCCAGAATAGAATCTAAGATCCTCCTTCTTCCATACAAAGCCCATAATAATCAGCTCCATCATACATCAGAGATCTAATTGTTCCTTATGTTCCTAACAGAGCACTTCACTCTCAGACTGCAGGTTTACTTGTAGTTCCTAGGATTTCTAAAAGTAGAATGGGAGGCAGATCTTTTAGTTATCAGGCTCCTCTCCTGTGGAACCAGCTCCCAGCTTTAGTCCGTGAGGCAGACACTCTGTTTACTTTTAAGGCCAGGCTTAAAACTTTCCTTTTTGATAAAGCTTATAGTTAGAGTGGCTAAGGTCATCATGAGCTGTCTCTGTAGTTATGCTGATATAGGCTTAGACTGCTGGAGGACAGACTTACCAATTTTCTTCACTCTGCTACTTCCTTTTCTCCTACTACTCTCCAGTTGTATTACAGTACATCCTGTTATTTCGACTGTTAACTTTGTTTTCTCTCAGTGTTTTTCTCTCCATAGAAGATATACCTGGTCTGGTATCCTGCTTGGCTGCAATGCCCTGTTGGACGGGGGGCATCGACTGGGATGATGCTCTCAGTAACTGAACATCCACTGTGTCCTGTTATCAACTTTTTACTTTCTGTAACATAGAAAGTTCTCTTATATCAGATCTTCTGTTCCTTCTGTGTTTCTGCTCTGTCTTCTCAAACCCCCAGACGGTCGTGGCAGATGGCCGCTCCTACTGAGCCTGGTTCTGTTGGAGGTTTCTTCCTGTTAAAGGGGAGTTTTTCCTCTCCACCGTCGCTACATGCTTGCTCAGTATGAGGGATTGCTGAAGGATTGCTGTGGTTGGAAAGTCTGCATCAACGGGGCCCAACCTCACGCCAATGACTGACGCAATCTGCTGGGATTCCTTAAATAGGAAACTTTTAACTGATTGGAATGTTTGTATAAATGTATTGAAATGACTTCTTGTTAAGTGCCTTGAGATGACATCTGTTGTGAATTGGCGCTATATAAATAAACTGAATTGAATTTAATTGAATTGAAAATATGCAGCTAGAATGAAACCAGAACTTTGTTGATTGTCGGGACGGTGCAACCTGCAGAATCACTCAAGCGAGGATGTCTCACCGGTTGTGTCACTCCTGGTCAAAACGGTTTGAATGAATCATTTTAAACTATATTGCGATACAATCTAAAGCATGTGGGTTAACGATATCTATTGCAATATATTCTCTTCTTTTCTTTATAAACATCAAAATGACAGTTTATGAACATTCTCACTTTCCAGATACATTGCAGCAGAACAAAAAAGTTTAGAATGCCATTTAAAGAACATTTATTGAGCAAAATGTGTAAAAAAAAATAATCTAATCTTTTTTCCAAGAATTGCAACACAAAATATCTCACAACATAAAGATTAAAATATTTTGAATAAATTAAAAGCTAAGTGTTTTTTTTTCTTTTTTTAAAACAAAGTTCAAAATTGTTAGCTTTCCTGGTTACTTATTTATGAATTTAATATCGCACAAAAATAAAGCTGCACATATTTGAATTAAAAATACTTCAAGTTCAACAGTTTTTTTCTTCTGTCCGTTAAATTGAAAACAATAAATTTTAAACTTGCAGTATGTAGTGTAAAGACGAACACCGAACATTAGTATTTATCCTCTGTGATAACAGCTTGATGACATCATCAAAATGCGCAATCACGGCAAGCCGGTAAAGTCAAATTCTCTACCTTTTGGCTAAATGTATATAATTTCTACCTTCTACCTTTTATATCGCCCACCCCTACGTCATTTAAGAACATTTTTAGCTTGACGAACAGATCTGGATAAATCACCCGTCGACTTTCCTCTATATATTAATTGTAAAAACTGGTTTTCTTTCATAGTGAGCCGCTTTGGCTTTAAAAGATGTTTTATGATCATCAGTCAGATCAATTTCCGGTGACTGTCCATGAACAATTTTGCAGGACAAGACTTTGAAGTGTCCAGTGTTTCGGATCAAGGGTCCTGTTCCCACTAACAGCTACATCCTGGTACCCAAAAACCCCGAGCACTCCCTGGGGCTGAGCGGCCGCTACTTCTACCTTCTCTTCAGGCCCACTCCTGGAAAATACTTTATGGTCCACCTGGATGTCGTTGTGGAGGTACCGGATCGAATGATGGTGGTTTAGTCCGATTAAATGCGCTAATGTCTTTAGGATCTAGATTTCATGTCCTTCTCTGCTGTAGGAGGGCCAGGTGGTCCGGATCTCCTTCTCCAACATGTTCAAGGAGTTCAAGTCCACGGCTACTTCGCTTCAGTTTCCCTTCCTTTGTGGCGCCGCCAAGGACTCGGTTTATGAAAACACCTCGAGATCTGCAAGGCACGGTAAAAATGCATGTTCACATGGGGCTGTACAGCCAAGCTGTGATCCAGAGGTGCAGCACACTGAGAAAATATTCATATTCACACCACTTGATTCGTGTGGTTTTTTTTTTTTCACATGTTGTCACAGTATAAACTAGGTGTGTAACGGTACGTGTATTCGTATTTTTCATTACGGCCCTGTCGGTTTGGTGCCGAATGAATCCAGCTGTTTTCTACCTGAACACATGCAGAATGTTTATATGCAGAACTCAGAGCGCAGCGCAATGTTTCGCAGGGAAACTTTTTTTTGTTTTTTTTTTACCCCTTTGCGCTTCGCGGATCTATAGTGAGAGACAGACCAATAGGGAGACGAAGGCAGATGCAATAGCGTAACTTTTTTTTTGAATAATGAAAAAAAAGTTAGATATCTGCAAGGTTGGAGGAGAAGCACGTCGGACTGGCGATTATAACGTTTTTAACGGGACAAGTGCTGCTGTTAATAATAATGCGGGATGTGTCAAAAGTGATGAAAATGCGGGACTCTCCCCCCACAAAGCAGGACATCTGGTCACCCTGATTCTGACTCCTGATACTGGATAAAATGCAAGTCAGCGGAATCCCTGTCGATGAGAAGGGATTTTCCCAACAGCTGCCCCATGCTGCATTCAAGTACAGCTGGGAGACCAGGGTGTCAAAATATCAAAACAACTCCAAAGTGATTAAATCATGTTTTTTATTTTCAATTTTGGGGAAAGTATGCCTTTAAAGTGTAACTGAACCCCATGAAAAATCATAACCCCGCCCCCAGACAACATTAAAAAAATTCTACAAAGTGGGCGGTGCCATGAAGAACGGAGGGGTGTGGCCAAGAGTGGAGGATGAGCGGAGGGGGGGACGTGGGGGTGTGTTCAGGAGGACAGTGACAGCTCGCTTAATCTGACACTGAAACATGGACAGTGACCAAAGCGACGTTGGCAGTTTTGTGACTGATTGATCTGATCAACATTCATCTGTTTTGAACGTTAGCCTATGTTAGCATCACCACTCAGAGACTAGACCCATTCTGTCTTCCTCTGCCTCAGCAGCACCAGCCTCGGACAGCGCTGAGTCAGCGCTGTCCGAGGCTGGTGCTGCTGCGACACAGTCGATGCCTGTGATGTAAAGATGTACCGCTCTCCACCAATCACAAAATCCAAATGCAGTAGCCACCGTTCAACCCTAAGAGGGCAGCACTAAGACGGTTTTAGACCGAAAAGTGTAGAATTAAACAAGTTTACACGGAAATGTAAAAAAATCCCCAGAAACTGAAAGATTTCATTGGTAAAGACCCATTTATACAGTTTAGAAGCAAAAAAAACGTTGTTTGGGGTTTAGTTACTCTTTAAGCATCAACACTGAGACTGTTTTCAAGTGTTTCTATTGTTTTCTACTCTGGCTATGTCTGGTTGTTTTTTTGTTTTTTTTAATCCAATCAAATCTCCAGTCAGTTCTATACGTTTAGCTTTGCTAAGTTATAGAACATAATAAAATCTAATGAATTTCAGGAATTAAAAGGAAGAACCTTCCTCCTCTGCTGCATCGGCAGCAAAAATGTATATGTAATTTTAATGTACAGTGTCCTTGAGTTTCAATGCTAGCTAGTCAGTCGTGCAGGCGGAGCAACCGAAAAAAGACAATTCTCGGCCTTTTATGACTGCTTGGACTGAAGACTGGGGTTTTGTGCAGCAGAAAGATTGTGCTGTATGTGCCATGTGCTTCGAGACTGTCGTTTGCCGGACCTCCAGTGTTAAACGGCATTTTCAAACGAAATATCCAAAAATGGTTAAGGATGAGGTGGAGAAGGCTGAATCATTCACACGTGCGGTGTCAAGATATGAGAAGCAAGCAAGTACTCAAAGTTTTTACATATGCTAAAAATCATGGAACTGAAGCAAGTTTTCAGATTGCATATTGTATTGCTAAACACGGAAAGCCTTTTACAGATGGCGACTATATTAAGGAGGCGTTTCTCTGTAGTGCAGAAGCGTTGTTTAATGGGCTTCCAAACAAAGACGCAATTAAATCAAGGATACAAAACATACCTGTGTCAGCCAGAACTGTGGAACGACGCATACTGGAAATTGGTGACAATGTCCGAGCCCAGCAAACTGCTGGTTTGACAGAAGCCCAGGTGTTTAGCGTAGCTCTGGATGAAAGCGTTGACATCAACGATGTTCCACGCTTGGCTGTCATGGTAAGATACTGTGATGTGGCGGTACAAGAGGAACTGTTCTGCTTAACTCCGATGCCTGAAACGACCCGAGGTGAGAATATTGCCAAGGTTTTTAAAGAGCGTTCTGAGGAGCCAGGCATTGACATCACAGATTTTTGCCGTGACAACTGACGGTGCGCCAGCAATTTTTGGAAAACACAGAGGGGCTGTCGCTTTAATTGAGGAACAAGTTGGCCATCCCATCATGAAACTGCACTGTACAATACACCAAGAAAACCTCTCTGCTGGAGGAGATGGAAAGCTCATGCAAGGACATCCCTCTCCACTGTGCTGTTAGATGGCTCAGCTGTGGAAAGGTTCAGGAACGATTTGTGGATTGTTATGATGTGGTGAAAACATTCCTGTCATAAAAAGGGCAAAGCTATCCAGAACTCGGAAGACGAAAGGTGGGTTGTAAAACTGTTGTTTCTCGCAGATATAACTGCGCACCTCAACGAGCTTAATCTGAAGCTCCAAGGAGCAGGACAAACTGTTTTAGACATGCGTGACACATGGGAAGCTTTTGTCCAAAAGCTGGCCGTTTTTTCAAGCAATGTTGAAACATACACGTTCCGCCACTTCAATCGCCTCAGAGAGCTGTCCGCTCAGCATCAACATCAGCACCAGCACCCCGGAAATACACGGATACATCCGAGGACTCGAGACAGAATTCACAACGCGTTTTCAGGACTTTCAGCAGTATGGACCACTGTTTTCCTTTCTAATCAAACCAGAAAGCTTTAATGTCCAACTGGATCTGTCGCTCTTCAACTGGCTGAATACAGAGGCCATGGAAATGCAGCTTATTGAACTGAAAAGCTCGACTCTGTGGGGAACAAAGTTTGGAGAACTGCGACAGCAGCAGGGATCCACAGCTGTGCGTGATCACGGAGCCTGCATTTTCACCTGTTGGGAATCACTACCAGGGAAGTTTAACTGTCTCAAGAACATTGCACAGGCCTTATTGACAGTATTTTGCCCTACATATCTGTGTGAGCAGATTTTCTCTCACATGAAGAGTGTCCTGAGTGCTTCCCGCAGCCGTCTGACAGCTGCACACTCAGAGACTTGTGTGCTTCTTAAAGTTACCAAGTGTGAGCCCCAGATAACAGCACTGGCAAATACAATCTCATTAACATGTTTATCCCTGTATTAAAAACATATATGGGCCCAGTTTATTATTTTTTATTGCTGTGAGGAGGCCATAAATGCAATTTGTATTTTTTTTTCTTGTTATGGGCTGTTGTTGGGGATAAATAGTGTTTTTTCAAAAATACCCGATCTGCACTTTGCCAAATCTGTCAGCAAATATAGTTCTATAAAGTTGCTCTATAGAGCCTTTATCTTTATAATGTGTAACTGTTGATAAGCATCGTTAATAAATTTGTTAATACACAACAGATATGGATGGCACTTTGACTTCTGGGGAAATTTTTGATGACACTCTTTATCAGAAAGGTTGCCGACCCCTGACCTAGCATTAGGAAGTGCAGTTCAGCAGGTTTGTTACTGTTGACACAAAGCAAAGCGTTAGCATTACTGAAAGGCTATTTTTATTTTTATACAAATATTTAAATGTTGTGCCTTTTACTGTTTGCACTGAAAGTTTGCTCTGTTTTCCTTAGTTGAATAAAAAACAACCTTTTAGTACTTTATAATCTTTTGAAATTAGACCTGAAAATACGGTCATCGAAAAAAATATCTTTAAATCGGAAAATATCTTTAACAGTACGTAGCCTTAGCCACCACCATGGTTTGGAGTGTGGCTGCTGTGTTCGTTGTGATGTGCAGTGTTAGTTTTTTCCCTCGCATCCTGTTACACTGGATTTAATTTGGGGTTGACGGTGTATACATGCTTGCCACACTTTTCAGATTTTTATTCGCAAGAGTTTTTGAAAATCATATAATTCTGCTTCCCCTACACAAGTATGCACCACCTAGTGTGGGTCTATTGCATAAAATCCCAGTAAAACACATGAACATGTGCAGAAAGCTTCAAGCTCAGAGAGCAGAGTGGGTCTCCACCAGTTTGCACCGTCCTCCTCCTTCTTCTTCTGCAGCAGCAGCAGGTCCAGCGTCAGGCTGCAGTGTTTGTGCATTTGTCTAATCCAGGTTTAATGGGTCCGGCTCCCGGCTCGGTGCGTTGGACATGCCTGACGATGGATCTGCGCTTCACGCTTTCCGTCTACCTCAGTCGTCCCCACAGTCAGCTGAAGAGTATCAAGCTTTGTGCCAACATGGTTGTGAAAAACATGTTCACCAGCGACCTGCTGCTGGATCCGGGTGAGAATCAAATCCAAGAAAGGAATATTCTCCTCTCAAAGAAACAATTAAGACTTTTTTAGTCACTTCCTTCTGTGAAACTCAGTGGCATGATATGAAGTTCGCTTGGTGCAAAGGAAAAAAGACATTTCTAATATATAGGTTTACTGGGTGTATTTTTCCTCAACAGGAGTCTCCTTCAGTGAAGCAAAACAAAGAGGTCTGTCTTCTTCCCGGGGGACCGGTCCGATTCCCAGAGAGATGTCCTTCCCAGTGCCTAAAGGAAGCTCCTGGAATGACCTTTATGATCACATTAAGTACGGCCATGCCACCAGCACTTAGGTCATTAAAGGGATACACCGCTCTAAACCACTTTCAGGAATAGACTGGGCCGACTGTGGCTCACTGGGAAGAGTAGTCGTGGGTTCAATTCCTGCTTCCTGCCGCCACGTGTCTAGTTAGTCGGTTTCGTAGTGCGATTGGGCGAATGTGATTGGCTTTGAGAGGAGGCACGTATGACTAGAGGACAATTATACACAGGGGCGGATCTAAACTAAAGCTACAGTAGAGCCCCCCTCCACTCAAATTTTATGTCCTTAAAATTAGTGGTGGGCGATATAAAAGGTATAAGGTAGAAATTTAGCCAAAGGTAGAGATTTTGACTATACCGGCCTACCGCGATTGTCTTTAAGCTGTGCAAATACTGATGTTCAGTGTTCATATTTGCGCTTGATAATGCAAGTTTAAAATGTGTTGTTTTTCTATTTAACGGAAAAGAAAACCTGTTGAACTTAAAGCTTTTTTAATTCAAATATGTGCAGCTTTATGTTTGTGCAATATTACATTTCTAAATAAGTAACCAGGAAAGCAGATTTTCTCTTCATATATTTTGCGCTTCAGTTAAAACAAATTTTAACTTTGTGTTTTCATAATATTTAGCTTTTATTTATTTTAAAAATCTTCATCTCTATTTATGATAGGAGAATTTATGCGTTGCAGTTTTCGGAAAAAGATTTGAACTCTGAATATATTTTGCACAATGAATGTTCTTTAAATGGGATTCTATACTTTTTAAAAGTTCTGCTGCAATTTATCTGGAATGTCAGAATGATAAAAAAACATTCATAATTTTGACATATAAAAAGAAAAGAATATATTGCAATAAATATTGTTACCGCAGATGCTTCAGATTATATCGCAATATGGATTTGAGGGCATATAGCCCCAAGTGTAACTAATTACCATCCACCTCTGCAGACATGTAAATGCCATGGCAACATAGAATAAGTTTAAAAGTATGGCTATAAAAATACATCTGTACTCAGACAAAAAGAGAAATCTTAAAAGAAATGTTAAGTTATTAAAAAGCAGAATTGCATTAAAGCTCGGGGTGAAATTTTGCTTTAGTCAGACGCTCAAAACATTTCTCAATGTGGCCACGATGAAACATTAACCTCGCAAAATGAGGTCAGTTTCATGAGATCTTGGATCTTATGAGTAAACCTGATGCCTGAAGTCCCAGAAAGGCAAAATAAACCTGCAAAACCTCTCAAAATGATGTTCTGGGATGTTAGAACCCAGCCTTTGACGTTGTACGTGACTCTGTGACGGGGTAAGCCGTATTGCGTCATTTCCTGTTGTGCTCTGTGGAGCTGTTTGGTGTTCAGACTCTCTTGAATTGATCTTATTTTCTCTGTGCTGAAGCCTCTCTAAGTTATTTTAACACATTAGCACACTAAAACACACATTTTGGGAACTCCTTGTGTTTCACACAGCTTTTCTTGGGGTGATAAGGTCTTGCTAGCTCAGTTAGCTTAGCTTCATTGCGGCTATGGCTACTCTTCTCTCTCCTGTCTCTAACTCTTCTCTTCTCTCTTGCTCTCTCTGTCAGATGTTTAGTTACTTCCCCGCCTCCTTTAGTGATAATGGTAACTGTAATAAATGTAATATTTTTGGAGCTTTTGAGGCGAGGGTATCAGAATTAGAAGCACAGCTCCGCGCTGTTGAAAAACCAGCAGATAGCCGAAGCCCATTAGCCAGCGCGGAGACAACAAGGATAGAAACCCTAGCCTTCCTCCGGTAGAGCCTGCGCAGCCGGGACCTCAGGCCGCTGGGTGACTGTACGTAGGAAGCATAGTTCTAGGACCCAGCCCCCGGGCCACCACCAACCGGTCCACGTTTCAACAAAAGATCTCTCTCCTCAAAGACTTTGTTAGTAAATGACATGATTTGTGATAATCACATTGATTTGCTTTGTCTCACAGAAACCTGGTTGCAGCAGGAGGATTATGTCAGTATAAATGAGTCAACTCCTTCCAGTCATTTAAATTTTCACATTCCTAGAAATACTGTGCGAGGAGGAGGAGTTGCAAACATTTTTCGTTCTGATTTACTAATTAGTCCCAGACCAATTGATAGCTACAGTTCTTTTGAACATCTAACCCTTAATTTTCCTCATCCAAGTTGCAAAACATTAAGACCATTTTTGTTTGTGGTTTTGTATCGTCCACCAGGCCCTTACTCTCAATTCTTGGATCAGATCTCACATTTTTTATCTGATTTAGTATTAAATACTGATAGGGTCATTATAGTGGGGTACTTTAATATTCATGTGGACACTGAAAGTCTAAATGCAGCCTTTAGTGCTATTTTAGACTCAATTGGCTTTACTCAAAAAGTACAGGGATCGACCCACTCGGGTCAACACACTTTGGACCTTGTACTGACATACGGTGTTGAGTGTGAGGAAATAACAGTCCACCCACATAACCCGGTCCTGTCTGACCACTTCTTAATAACTTTTGAATTTACTTTAACTGACCATCTTCAATCTGAAAGAAAATTTCATTATAGTAGAGCTTTATCAGACAATGATGTAACAATTTTTAAAGAATCTGTTCCATTCTTACTTTCCTCTGTCTCAGGGTAACACAGTGGATTGCAGCAATTCTATCTCTAACCCTTCAGAAATTGATGATCTGGTTCAAAGCGTTACTTCCTCATTGCGTTTGGCATTAGATAGTGTAGCCCCCTTAAAAAAGAAAGTGGCTAGCCATAGGAGGCTGACTCCTTGGTTCAACACAGAGTTGCGTACTTTAAAGCAGAATACGAGGAAGTTGGAGAGAAAATGGCGCTCTACACACCTAGAGGATTCCTATTTAACTTGGAATAACAGTCTACTGCTGTATAAAGACCCTTCGACAAGCTAGAACAGCATATTTTTCATCATTAATAGAGGCGAATAAAAACAATCCTAGGTTTCTTTTCAATTCAGTTTATTTATATAGCGCCAATTCACAACAGATGTCATCTCAAGGCACTTAACAAGAAGTCACTTCAATACATTTATACAAACATTTCAATCAGTTAAAAAGTTTCCTATTTAAGGAATCCCAGCAGATTGCGTCAGTCATTGGCGTGAGGTTGGGCCCCGTTGATGCAGACTTTCCAACCACAGCAATCCTTCAGCAATCCCTCATACTGAGCAAGCATGTAGCGACGGTGGAGAGGAAAAACTCCCCTTTAACAGGAAGAAACCTCCAACAGAACCAGGCTCAGTAGGAGCGGCCATCTGCCACGACCGTCTGGGGGTTTGAGAAGACAGACCAGAAACACAGAAGGAACAGAAGATCTGATATAAGAGAACTTCTCGCTTTTTAACCTTTACTCAAGAAACCTTCCCTTGATCAAGAGGACTTAGTGAATTACAGATCTATATCTAACCTTCCTCTCTTATCCAAAATCATTGAGAAAATAGTTGCTAATCAAGTCTGTGAGCATCTAAACAGTAACGAGCTGTTTGAAGAGTTTCAGTCAGGTTTTAGAGCTCATCATAGCACTGAAACAGCACTGGTGAAGGTTACTAATTATATTCTCATGGCCTCAGATAATGGACTGGTGTCTGTTCTGGTTTTGTTAGATCTCAGTGCTGCTTTTGACACAGTCGATCATAATATTCTCTTAGAAAGGCTTGAACATGTTGCAGGGATCAAAGGAACAGCACTAGGCTGGTTTAAATCATATTTGACAGATTCCAGTTTTTTAATCTAAATTATCAATCTTCTTCACTCTCAAGGGTTACTTGTGGAGTTCCACAGGGTTCTGTGCTTGGACCAATTCTGTTCACCATATATATGCTCCCAATTGGTAGAATCATTAGACAGCATGGGATAAATTTCCACAGCTATGCCGATGATACACAACTATATTTATCCATAAATCCTGATGAACCCAGTCAGTTAGGTAGATTACAGGCATGTCTGGAAGACATAAAAACATGGATGAATCTAAACTTTTTGCTCTTAAATTCTGACAAGACAGAAGTTGCTGTCTTCTGACCAGAAGTTCTAAAAAAAGAAACTGATTAGTCAATCACTTCATCTGGATGGCATTAAATTGGCCTCCTGTAATAACGTAAAGAACCTCGGCGTTATTTTTGACCAAGACTTGACATTTAAATCCCATATTAAACAGGTTTCTAGGATTTCTTTCTTTCACCTCCGGAATATTGCTAAAATTAGAAACATCCTGTCCAGGAGTGATGCTGAGAAACTAGTCCATGCATTTGTTACCTCAATGCTGGACTACTGTAATTATTTACTATCAGGTAGTCCACAAAATGCCATTAAAAGCCTTCAGTTGATCCAAAATGCGGCAGCAAGAGTTCTGATGAATATTAAAAAGAGAGATCACATTTCTCCTGTTTTAGCTTCCCTTCATTGGCTCCCTGTTAAATCCAGAATAGACAGAACAGACTAGTCCTAGTCCAGGACTCAAGTACTCTGTCCCTGGTTCTGCTGGTGTCACGGGCCATAGTTAAAAACTAGGGGTGTAACGGTACATGTTTTCGTATTTTTCGGAACGCACGTCTGCCGAACGAATCGAGTTATTTTCTACCTGAACAAATGCAGAATATTTATGTTGACTCAGAGCGCAGTGCAACTTTTCTGCTGGGTAGCTTTAACAAATAACACCAGAAAAAAACAGAAAGGTCTCCCACCTGTCACTAAACTGCTATTTGGGAACATCAATGGTTTCTCATGCAGCTAGAGTAGAAAAGAAAGATGGACCGAAGCAAAATGTTGTCAGCGAACGCATCTTCCGACAGCAATAAGGTTCATAACTCGCTCTGCACTGAACTGAATGATTCACCTGAAACAATGTCAAGCTGAATGTAAACATCACTGATACTAGAGAAAAACCAGCTGACGTCCAACATGGCTACGAGTAGCATCCATTTTATCTTGAAAGGTGCTATATAAATAAAGTTTTACTTACTTACTTACTTACTTACATCCAATCAGCCCAAACTCCTTATTCTGGATAAAATACACGTTGATGAGAAGGGGTTTTCCCAACAGCTGCCCCATACTGCATTCAAATACAGCTGGGAGAAAAGGCTGTCGAAATATCAAAATAACTCCAAAGTAATTTAAGCATGTTTTATTCTGAAATATGGGCAAAGTATTATTGAAACATTTCCAAACATTAAGGCCGACTGTTTTCAAGTGGTTCTATTGTTTTCTACTCTGGCTATGTCTGCTTGTACTATTTTATTTATTTATATTTTTTAAATCCAATCAAATCTCCAGTTAGTTCTGTACTTTTAACGTTTTAAAGTTATATAACATAATAAAATCAAATTAATTTCAGTAATTAAAATGAAGAAATTCAAGAAAGATGTTTTGTTTAAGGCTGATCAAAGTAAAAAAAATAAAAAAAAGTCACATGAATGTATTTATTTTTCTTGATTAAAGTGTACAGAACCGTGACCTTTGTGTACCGTTTTTAGTAAAGAATAAAAAAAGAGTAATGGCCCACTCTAGAGATGTATGTGACTATAGAAGTGTGTAGTAGAGTGGATTTTTCTTTTCTCAAACACACAGAGAACGTTTCAGATTGAATGATCTTAGAACCCTCACATCAGCTTATTTTGTTCAACAGGTTTCCCTCCGAGGGCACAAAGCTTCCCTTTGACTCCATTCAAAAACAAGATCCAGAGCCAGAAGCCGGTAAGTAGTCTGAAACGACACTGACTTCCTGCACTACCTTCGATAAGAATAGAATACAAATATCCTTTATTGTCCCCTGTGGGGGAACTCCTGTGTCACAGCAGCAGGTTGGGCGAAGCAGGAACATATTGTAAAAAAAAAAAAAAGAGCTTTCAGACTCGTAGAAATATTGAAATCTTGTGAGGTGATGCTGTTTATTTTGACAGAATTTAGAGTAAAAGGTTCATTCCCGTCTGGGAGGTTCGGTTTTTGGTGGATAGTGTTTGATTTCATGCAGCTTTTACTGAAATGGGTCATTGTCCGCCTGTCGGAGGAACTGAAGGGTAAATTCACCTGCGATCCATCGTTCAGCTCTCATGAAAGCCACAAATTAGTTGTTTTTGTAATAATTAGTGACGTGTATTGGCAGGACTCTGGTGGGGGGACGATACGATATATTCCGATATATTGCGATACTATTCGTAAGACTATATATAGTGATTTTTAAAACTGAATATAACTGTAGAAAAACTGTCCCATCATTCTAAACACTCCAACCTATTTCATACTTTAACACATCCAGTTTTATTACTAGATCTAGTTGATCCACTGGAACCAAGAAGGTGAAAACAGCCACAAACTACCAGTCATACTTTTAATTTTTCTACCATAATTACTGTCATCAATAATGGTTGCATCATAACTCTTAAAAAGAAAAGAAAAATCGACATTGCTTTTGAATATCGATACAATATCGTGACATAAGATATCGCAATATATCGGCAAATGGATATTTTCTTACATCCTTAGTGATAATTGTGAAAACTTGGCGTAATATTGCTGATTTCCAGTTAGTTTCCTTCCAGGAAGTCATTCAAACCGAAGAAATCCAGAAAGAGACGAGCCTCACTTTGCCAAAATCAGCGGAGCGGTTCAAGACCGTGTTTCCCTCATTCAGCACATCACCACCTCAAAACTAGTAAAATGTTTTAATATTCATCTCCTTATATTTAGCTTTTATGTTTTGCATGAATATAGGTGTGAAAATAGCAACAACAACAAAGGTTTTGCTTGGAAAACGGATCTAAAAATAGTTGCACATTCTCTTCGTCTTCTCAGCCAATAAGAAATCGATCATCTGTGGTATCCGGTGTGCCGGAGCTGAGTGCGTCGTCCTCTGACCCAAAGCTCGGGCCTTTCCATGATGGCGGCCAGCTGCGTGACTCCACCCACCGCGGTTCGCATCGGGCCTTGCCCGGGCCGCCCCATGTGACTGATGATGATGATGATGACGGTGGAGTTCACGTCTACGTGCATCCTGAAGATGCTCTCAGCACACACGGAGGAGAAAGTGAAGCTGAGGTGATGCTTCCTGCAGTTATTGACCAGATGATCCTCTGAACCAAAACTAAAAGTTCCAGGAAATATACTCTGATGTGAAAATATAATTTACCGTATTTTCTGGACTATAAGTCACACTTTTTCCAGAGCTTGGCTGGTCCTGCGACTTAAATATTGAAACATGTAATTTCACATATTCGTTATTTTCACGCTGATGGCGACGAGAGGGCACTCTAGGGTAGTGCACCGGTATGTGCTACATTTGTACCACTGAAAATTCAAAGTGATTGGGAGTGAGATCGAAATTTTGGTAAACTTCTGTTCTTTATGCTCTAGCTCTCTGAATAAGTGTCAGTATGTTACGTTAACATACCAGACACCAGATTTGTTGTTTATAATTCTTTTAGCTGGATAACCATCAGTGTACACCTATTGTTGTCATAACTTGACTTTCAAGATGAAATGTCTGTTCTTGGTCTCGGATTTTGTAAAATAAATTTCCCCAAAAAATGTGACTTATAGTCGAATGCTACTTGAATTATTATGTTTTTTTTTTTAATTCATTATGCATTTGTTGGCTGGTGCAACTTATAGTCCGGAATATACGGATTTTTACCTTTTTAATTGCTCTTTAATTTTACCGGTCATCAAACTAGTTTTGTTTTCACATAAGGATACACAGAGTAAATTTAGTTTAGTTTAAAAAAAAATTCAAACGCTGAATTCACTTACTTAGGAAGGAATGCTATCCAAACCAACCGAACCCAAGTCTATGTGCAGAAAATTAAAAAATCCCTTAAATAGAACCTGTCTGACAACACGAAGTTTGCTTAGAGATCTCTGGGCGAAGCACTTTATGTTCATGTTGAACCTGGGAAAGAATTAAAAAATGCAGGATACCGGCCCTTGAGGATCAACTTCTGACACCACTGCTCTATAGCCCTCCAGTGTGGCTGAAATAAAACAATTCAGCAAAGCAAGTGAGCCAAAATTCCTTCATAGGATTCTAAAAGACTAATTTCAAGTTATTGCCAGCGTCTTAATGCGAATTGTTGCTGCCACACAACCAGTTATTAGATCTAGGGTGCAGTTACTTTTTTCATACAGGGACAGATTGGTTTTGGTAGCTTTTTTCTCCTAAATAAATAAAATCATTTCAAAACTACTTCTGCATGGAGGACCGATCCTGCCAATATTTTCAACATTTATGTATTGATTTATTTCAAATGTATGTATTTATTAAAATTGTATTTCCTCATATTTAAGTATTTATTTCCACATTTATTTTTAAAGTGTTTTACTGCATTTATTTATTTATTTATTTATTTTTTCCCTCATTTATTTATGTATTTTCAAATGTATTTATTTAAAATCAATTGTCATTTCTTTTCACATTTATTTATTTGCAAATTTATTTATTTTTTATTTAAATTTAGCTTTATATATATTTAAATATTAGTTGATTTCCAAATATATAATTTTTTATTTATATTGTATTTCCTTATATATTTAAGTTCTTATTTCCACATTTATTTATACATATTTTTTATTTATTGACTTATTTTTAAATTACCTAATTTAGTTATTTACATATATAGTTAGAAAAAATTTTGGCAGGACAAGTCCCCTATACTTTTATCGTATTTATTCAGGTTATCTTTGTTGGACATAAAAATTTGTGACCAAAAAACAGGACAAAAAAAGGCAAAAATAGAAGTCTGTAAGGGGGCAAAAACTTTTTCACTGTCATGTATATCATATATTACTTTCCCTACATTGTCTGTTTATTTCTTAGCATATCAGCCTCCATCCATCCATCCATCCATTTTCCATACCCGTCCATCCTATGTAGGGTTGCGGGGCGGCTGGTGCCTATCTCCAGCAGTCAAGGGGCGAGAGGCGGGGTACACCCTGGAAAGGTCGCCAGTCCATCGCAGGGCAACACAGCCTGTTAAATAAAAACAGTTTAACTTGTGTTCCAGGTGGTGTGCACCTCAGTGTCTCTTCCTGCTTCTTTACCCTCATTCAGCGAAAGCAAACAGCAGGTATGTTATTTAGTACAGTTATATTTTAATAGTAATTTAATAACAAAAAACAAAAACATTTTTCCCTTTTGCTCTCTGCATTAGAAGCTGCTGCCCGACCCAATCCTGAGGCTCAGTCGGATCATCGGCTTCGGAGGAGCCACTACTAGATCTGTATGTTTGCCTTCAAATAAAGGGCTGTTTTTAATTCCTAAAATCTTTGAAGCTGTGTCATTTAGAGGTTTAACACTAGTACTGTTTTATCCTGCAGGCCCTTTGGACCAAATCAGGGGATGCAGTGGTTTATCCGTGTCACGCAATTATTGTTTCTATGAAGATTCTGTCTAGCGAGCAGAGATTCTTCATCGGTCACACTGATAAGGTACGTTCCTTGGATTTTTAGCTGCATTGTTTCGAATGGGGGGGGGGTTTCGTTCTTCTTCTTAACGGTTTCTGGCTGCAGTACCAATATAGTTGGACTCACCTTCACACACAGCCTGGGCTCTGGAACCCACCTCGTAAGGACGGGTCGCGCGCTCTGATGGTGGTGGCGGTTCCGAAGTTGCCCAATGTGGGGGATACAAGGTTGACTGACAGCCTTAAAAATATAACAATAATAATCCCGTCATAATCTATTTTTACCTGTCAATTTCTTAAATGGTAAAAATGACATATTCAACAGTATTTAGTTTTTTATTCATTTTCATTCACCTTCATCCCGAATGACTGTGGCTCCAGTAACTAGATATAAACTAGGGCTGCGATAGTCAGTGTTGGGCAAGTTACTTCAAAACTGTAATGCATTATTTATTACTTGTTACTGTAATTTCAAAGTAATTTGTTACATTACAATATTACTGTATTTAAAATGTAAGGCATTACACTACTATTGCATTACTTTTAAGTTACTCTCACCAAAATAAAATGCAAATATGGAATTGGAAATCTAAATGTAGCTCATGATGCTCAATTAGCTTATTACACATCCAGTAGAAGGTGATTTGGAATCCAACTGAGCTTGGATTGTGGTTTAAAACAGTAAGATACAATAGCCACAGTGATTGTTCATGGTGCAATACAAGGTACAATCGCATCTGGAGAATGTACTATCCGATGTTAGATCAGCTGCAAGCTCACTCATCTCTGCTCTGTCTGACTACAGGAAGTGAAACATTTTGCGGGGACGTTTCTCCTCTGCTGATCTCGCGGTGATTTTGGCGAATTTGTATGAAGAAAAAGAAAACTTACCACTTTATTCCGGGTTAACAATGCATTGCGTTACTGACATTTGTACCGGGTAAATTATAAAAAATTTCCCCCCAGTAATGCCTTGCATTACCGTGTTACAGCAAAAATCAATGCATTACAGTAATTCATTACTTTTGTAACGCGTTTCTCCCAACACTGGCGATGGTGATATTGTTTTTAAAATCCGCCAATACTTGAGACCTACTCTAAAAATTCTCAGAATGGCATCCTAGATTTTAATAGTTCACACGCCATACCTTAACATGCATTAGTACGCTCGGTGAACACCATCTCAGCACAGTCGCCGAAGTTAATCTCTACAGACTTCATTATTTTTATGTTCTTGGAGTTGCAGCCAATCATCGGCAATGAAAATAAATGGCGCTCCTGGATTGGCTGCTTTCCAAATTCCAGCCAATTGCGTATCAAGTAACATTTAAGGTAGGTAATGTATTTCAGCTTCCCAAGCTGCATTTTCTTTTGAATATTTTACGTATGTGCTATGAAAAAAATCTGCCTCTGTGCTTTTTCTGCAAATAGTTTGGTGTCTCGTTCCAAAGAAAAAACCATGAATACTGAAACGTGAATAGGCGGGAGTCCACTGTATGGCTGTTTTCTTTTTTCCTCTTGTTCTCTATTCTTCCATCACTCTGTGACTTTTAGCATTTTTGGCAATGTCATTTGTGTCCGAAGCGAGACTCTGTCCAAATGGCTAAATATTGCATTAGCATGTAAAATGCAAGTTAATAACTCTTAGAATGCATTAGCTAACAATTATTGCACTCTAAACAGTCCTTTTTGATACGAATATTGCACACACTGATATAAACAATATGTGTGTATTCAGACCTGCACTGTTTGGCCCGCTTTAAACGGACCAGGGTTCGTTTCCAAGCTGGTCCGCACCTTTTATGCAGGTGTGAATGCACACAAACGAATCCTGGTGCGGATCAGAGAAGGGGACCGAGACCCACTTTTTAGGTGGTTTCAGTCCACTTCAAACAGACTGCTGCGGTTCGCTTCAGGTGTGAATATAAACCACTGTTGATCCGAACCAACTCCAGGATACATGTGCCTTTTTGGACTTAACAAGCCACCGTAGCAAGGTAAGTTCATACCTGATCCTCCGTCTTCTGTTCAGCCACGGTGCTGCCAGCATGTTGTGGGTCAGGGCAGCCAGAGCAAATCATCTCCTTCAGGTTGCTGCACGCATTCGCCGACGCTGTTCCAAAATTTGAAACAGCGTCTCAAAACCTGCGTTGAATGAGCTGCTCTTGACTCAATATGATTTTGCAGCTCCAATAACAGCAGAAATATGCAGAACAGCGTAGGGCTTCCATGTTTTCCTCAATTTCCGGGTCTGCGCTCTGTGTGCCGCCCTAATCATTCCTGTCCAATGGCCGCACCGATCGTCACACGTGTGGATGTGTTTACAAAATATAGTTCACTTGCAAAAAATGTAGCTGAATGTGAATGTGAACCGCACCAAACGGAAACAATTAAGTCCGCTTTTGGTCCGGACCAAACAAGCAGACCAAAGGACTTTTCCGGTCTGAATACGCCCTAAAATTAGACAATTGCGCTTAAAATATGAATAGTTCACCAGGTTATAGTCATGAGGTTTTGGATTTCTGCCATGGACAGATGACTTCTCATGGGGGTTTAGATGTTGTTCTGGAGGCTGAATCCGCGTTCCGCTGACACTGGAGAGGTACAAGCGCCACTTCAGCCTAAGTCTTGAAATTGGGAAACATTTCTCAAATTTAACTGATCAGAAGTCGGAAAGACCCTCTGAGTGAGAGTCCTTTGCTGTATAAATATTGCAAACACTGATACTGCGATGGCAATATATTCTGGTTTCTATGTATACTGTCTATGTTCTGGACAATATGTACGCTGGTCTGTAATGCGCTCTAAAGCCTCCATAACTCAGTGAGCTCCTGGATAGCGGGTCAAAATGACCGTCTTGAAAAAAAAACTGGTCAAAGATGGAAAATATTATTTTAAAGCGGCCACTGCTGGATGATGATCTGGAAAGGGAACCGTCTGAGAAGAGACCCTCTTAGTGCTGGTCCAGAACTCACTGGAGGTTCTGTATTTCAATTCTGCCTTTGGACCCCCTAGTATGAGCTGGACAGTGTTGCTGGGGAGATGGAGGGATAGATTCATTTCCTCGTGTTCTTTCTGTAGATTTCTGCCCTGGCTTTCAATGGCAACACAACACTACTGGCTTCAGCACAAAGCGGCAACAACAGCGTGGTCCGACTTTGGAGCTACGGTCAGGGAACGTGTCTGTCGCTGTTCAGGGCTCATGCTCATTCTTTAAGCTGCTTGAGGTGAGCTTACTCTTAAACTCGGTTATTTTTTTGAAGTCCAAGCTTCGACCCTCCTAACTCTCTTTTCTCAATCTCCTCCCGTTCTGAAGTTTCTCGTGTGGAGGCGGCGTTCTCTGTGGAGTGGGGAAAGACAGACACAATAAAACGGTAAGGAGGCTGCTGTGTGTTTGCACATTGACACATTTAGTACAAGCTGCATGCCTAATTCCACTGACAACACCTAGATTGTGATAATATTGAACAGAATATGCTCAGATGCACCAGCAGGGCTGCTGCAAACAGCTTGAAACTCAATTATTTTTTACCAATTTTTTTGATGTATCTAAATGTCAAATTGTATTTATTTATTTCGTCAGGGTTTGTCTGTTTGTTTGTTAGCAACATAACTCAAAAAGTTGTAGGTGGATTTCGATGAAATACTGAGCTGCCTTGACGGAGGCTTGCACTCTGAGTGCTTTTGTAGTTTCTTTATTTCAAAAATATTCCTCCAAAAAAGCTTTTTTGTTTTAGTTTATTTTTCACAATAAAGTCACATTTACTGCCAATCACAGAATTAAATTTAAACCAAGATCAGCACCATAAAGAAGGACATATCCAAACTGTGTGAACTGCTACGTCCGGCGTGATAAAAACAGCAAAGCCCTGACTATCTGCTGCTTCATTTCTGAAAACTCAGTGCTGCAGGCTATCAATGTTGACAAATGTTTGGAGAGAGGCGCGTATTGTGGCTAAAAATAGCTTCTTCTCAAACAAAGATGGAACCGAGTCCTTCAGGCGTTTTAGTATTTAATAAGCATGTTTGCCAACGTGGAGAAACAGAGTGGACCAAAAACAGTTCCATACTCACATCCCTACCCAACCCTTATAATCCAAACTCTTAAATAGTATTTAACAATCAATGTTTATCTTCTAACAGCATGAGCTCAGTTTCTGTGACCACTCCAGGCGAGTCAGTCGGCGCCGGTTCTGATTAGAGAGACAGTTTATGCATTTCAAATCAGAAAGTAGCGTAGATATCATGCTTAGTCACTAACGATACGTTGTTATCAAACATTACACACAAAAGCTTTTTGTTTTCTCTACAACAAATTAATTAAATCCTAATCACGCAGAAATATTCCCCAACAGGCATCAGACATTTGTCTGAACAGGTAGTAAGTCTACAAGATCGCGCTAAACTTTCTAGATTTCTGGCATTTTGACCGACGGGGCCAAAAGAATCCCATCATATTCTATTTTTGCCTGTCAATTAAAAAAAATAATAGTAATAAAGACATACAGTATTCAATAGTATTTAATAGGGATGTAAGAAAATACAGATGCAGCGATATAGCGCAATATTTTATTTCCCGATATTCAAAAGAACTATCGTTTTTTAGAATTTGAATGGAACCATTAATGATGACAGACATTTTTGTAGTAAAATTAAAAGTATGACTGCTAGTTGGTGGCTGTTTTCACCTTCTTTGTTACAGTTAAATTCAGTTTTAAAAATCACAGTATATAGTCTTACTCATATCGCGATATATCGTATCATCTCCACTGTATCGCGATACATATCGTATCACCAGATTTTTACCAATAGACATCCCAAGTATTTAATTTTCTTTAATATTCAAGCTGAACAGAGAATCCGCGCACATTCTCACAACTTCCCCCTGGTCCGGATAGATCTGAAATGCGCACCTGCTTGTGCATAGTCAAATGTCTCAAGTGGGATTGTTGCAGAAATGGGGAGCCTAAGTCACGCCCTTCTACTTCCGGTCCATGGGTCGCCTACTGCCAAAAAAAATGAATGAGAGTCAATGGAGCGATAAAAGTTATTTTCTGATCCCATTTGAAATGCGCCATGGATTGAACATATGATGTCTGTGAATTTTAAAGACACATTTTCATGCAGAGAAAACGCTAATTTTCGACCGGCGGCAAAAGTTACTTTAGGTTTTGTGTAAAAACACTTAGTGGACTACAACTGAAGAAGAAGGAGAAAAATGGCGGTGAGATTAGACGAAGGAAGGAGCGTTAAACGTGGAGAAAACCACCATAAATGTGGAAAGTAGCAGCTATGCTGGGGGAGAAATAGTCGGTACAGTGAGAGCCGGCATGCAGCTCCACAAGTATTTTATGTGCTAGCTAGTGCTAGCTAGCTTTAGCTACATGACGTCATATATGCGACTTCTGATTTGTAGGCATTTTAATTGCGAATGTTTACAATCAAATAAATCTTAAATCACTTGACAAACACAGTTGAAACGCATCATCATTATTTGTCATTTAAATTGAGGTACATCATATGTGGGATTCAGGACGTAAGACAAAGAGGACCAGAAAGTAACTTTTAGCACTCCGTTGACTTCCATTCATTTCCTCTTTTTTTTTCGGCCAGGTAACCCATAGGCCGACAGGAAGGGGAGGAGACTTAGGCTCCCCATTATAGTCATGAGGTTTTGGACTTTTGCCACAGACAGGTTCTGATGTTGTTCTGGAGGATGAAATTGAGCTCTGCTTCCACACTGGAGACTGAATTACAAGCACCTCTTCATCCAAAGTTTGGAAACCAGGGAACATTTCTCAAATAGAAAGGAATTGGACGTCGGTAAGACTCTCTGAATGAGAGCACTCGCTTCAGCGGGAGGAAATCCTGCAGCCTGTGCTTCTTCTGCACCAGTGGTTCAGCCTCACCGCTGTAAGGCCTCCGTAACTCGTCAACGCGTTGTCAGCTCCCGGATAGCGGGATACATTTTGGGTTTGGTGTCCAGGTCAGAGATGATGCTCTCATGGAAATCTTTGTTTTGATTGATTTAGTTACCTTAACCGAAAATGTCTGCGCGTCTGCACCAACTGTTCAGAGGTGTGAATTGCAATCTGTCATAATGACGGATGGTCTTCAGATTTTTCCGTCAATGTTTAAAAAACAACAACAAAAAGAACGATCAAATACTGAAAATATTCGGTTAACTCGACCCCTGCTTCATAGTGAATTCAGTAGATTAAAAAACCTACAGTGGCTTCACCGTTGACTCATTATTAGCCGCTGAGTTGAAGCTGTCCCGTACTTCAGACGACTTCGTTTAACCCCGTCTCTCTAGGTTTAACCCCGTCTCTCTGGGTTTAACTATGTCTCTCTGGGTTTAACCCCGTCTCTAAGGGTTTGACGCCGTCTCTCTGGATTTAATCCCGTCTCTTTGGGTTTAACGCCGTCTTTCTAGGTTTAACCCCGTCTCTCTGGATTTAACCCCGTCTCTCTGGGTTTAACCCCGTCTCTCTGGGTTTAACGCTGTCTTTCTGGGTTTAACGCCGTCTCTCTGCGTTTAACCCCGTCTCTCTGCGTTTAACCCCGTCTCTCTGGGTTTAATCCCATCTCTCAGTGTTTAACCCTGTCTCTCTGGGTTTAACCCTGTCTCTAAGTGTTTAACGCCGTCTCTAAGTGTTTAACGCCGTCTCTAAGTGTTTAACGCCGTCTCTAAGTGTTTAACGCCGTCTCTCTGGGTTTAACGCCGTCTCTCTGGGTTTAACGCCGTCTCTCTGGGTTTAACGCCGTCTCTCTGGGTTTAACGCCGTCTCTCTGGGTTTAACGCCGTCTCTCTGGGTTTAACGCCGTCTCTCAGTGTTTAACGCTGTCTCTTAGCGTTTAACGCTGTCTCTTAGCGTTTAACCCCATCTCTCTGGTTTAATCCCGTCTCTCTGGGTTTAACCCCGTCTCTCTGGGTTTAACCCCGTCTCTCTGGGTTTAACCCCGTCTCTCTGGGTTTAACGCAGTCTCTCTCGGTTTAACCCCGTCTCTCAGGGTTTAACCCCGTCTCTCAGTGTTTAACCCCGTCTCTCTGGGTTTAACGCTGTCTCTCTCGGTTTAACCCCGTCTCTCTGGGTTTAACCCCGTCTCTCTGGGTTTAACGCCGTCTCTCTGGGTTTAAACGTATTTGATCGTGGAGCATGCACTTCATCCGCCATGTTTGTTCTCAAAGCGTTACTCTGACGGAGCCAACCAGAAACTGGACAGACTAGGAGCTTCTCCACACACATACACGAGTGATTGGGAGCAGAATAAAAAAAGATCAATTCATTAAAACTATGTGCTAACTAATAGTATTTATGGTGATGGGATTATTCTAGTTGGTGTCATTTATACTGTCAACTAAATGTTGCCCTTGTTTATCATAAAGCGGTTTGTTCCTGTATGATCTGTTTTGGTTTTAGATGGTGGTGGTGTGGAGCACGCTAAGCGCTTCTAAAGGTGGAGACGTGACCATCTTAGCCAAAGCGCACACAGATGTGGACATTATTACCATGAAGGTGGCCTTCTTTGATGACACAAGGTGATGACACGCATCTCTGCATATTTGAGAAGATTTTAAACAACTAGTTTGCTCATTTGACTGGAAATTATATCTTACTAGAACCTGCAACACCACCAACATTTAAACTTGCGACCCACATTGTCAAGTTCAGCTCCGATCTCTTGTGCAATTCCCCACTTGAAAAGGAGATTCCCTCCACATGAAGATCTTAACTGGATTTCACTCAATAAACAGCCATGGGATCAGTTGATTGTTTTTTATTCATCGTTCTTTGGTGGGCAGTAAACAGGTGAAAAACCTCAAAAGAGAAATTATAAATACAAGTTATTATTTGAGTTGACAAATTAAACAAAATTATTCACATTTAACTCAGATAAACACATTACTGCCACTATAAAACACACGGTTTTTAGGTTTTAAGCAAATGTTTTCCAAAATAAATTACCACCATTTTAAATCAAATGATCAGACTCTGACTAATTTTGACTAAAATGTGAAATTAGCTAAAATATACTAAGATTCAATATATATTTTAATCAGTAATTTTAAGCAGTATTTCTGTAGTAAAGGATTATTCTAACATCAACAAATCAGTTGGTATTTTCATTTTCAAAATGTATTTTCTCTTAACTTTTAACCAAGTATCTTAGCCAAATAACTTTTTTACCTTCAATTGGTTTAATATTTAGTTAAATAAATAGATCTCATATCTCAGATCTCAGCCAAACTGTGCTTCCATACTTTTTAGCCAAATTACTAGATCTTACATTTTTTAGCCAAAGATTTTTTAGGCTATCCATTTTTAACTGAATTAAGAACTTTGATTATTAAGATTTCTACAAAGTTTCAATTGCTTTTAACCATTTCAAACAGTTCTTGGTCAAACAATGAATTTTTCTTACTTTTCCTTTATACCCCACTTGTTTTATAAAACCAAACATTTGAAGTTACAAATCACTGCAAAAGTCCACAAGAGTTAAGAGTCTGTTTTCCAGAGTAGCATTAGCAATGCGCTGCTTAAACCATGGTCAATATGGCGCTTACCGGCTGTCCTTCACAGTTTTGTGGAGGGCTTGGTCTTGCACAGTCACCTTTGATGATGAAGATATATATATATATATATATATATATATATATATATATATATATATATATATATATATATATATATATATATATATATATATATATATATGCGCTCCTTGGCACGCCTAGATTGCCTGGGAGAGTTGTTCCACCTGGTTCACCCCACTGATTGAAGAGGAGGAGGAGGAGGTCCCAGGCAGTTTGTCAGCACACACATCCACTTGAGGAGAAAAAAAGATACAATTATTCAGTCAGGGGGGAAATTATGCCGTATTATAGGAATAATTTTTATCCCCCGGAGGAGCTGGACCCAAGTGGGAACGCTCTTACTCTACTGTAACGTTTAACAATTCATTTGTGCTGAATCTGCTCCTGTGCTTTCATCCTTTTATCTCACCACACAGGTTTTTTATGGAGGATTAAGGTGTGGAAACTAAGATGGAAGAATAACATGATGCATCTGTTTGTGTTTCTGTGTTAATTCTGACCTACAATTTTGATGAGTTTCTTGTTTAGGTGCATTTTATCTTTTTTATTTTTTTTATTTTTGTTTTGTGGCAAAGACCACCAATTTTTCAAGGTTTAATGAAGCCGTGCTTTCTAACAAGGTTTCCAGGCCCACAGCATCACAGTTTCTCCACTGTACTTAACAGTGGGCATGGACCGCTTTTCATCCTTTCCTCCTTTATTTTACGTCTGGAGTGTTTGTTGCAGGAAATCTCGGTGTTTGTCCCTTCTGACCAAATCAGAGGTCCAGTTGAAGTAGCTTTTAGCCAGTTCTAGACAAAATTACGTTTGTGATGGTAGGACAGACAACGGTTGCCTCCCAAACAAACTGGTTGACACGTAGATGGTGTTTTCTTGTGGAGACTTACTGACCCAAAGATGTTGCCGTTTGCTGCAGGTCTCTATCAGTGAGCATTAGAGATTTTAATTTTTGTTTGTCTCATCATTTTTATTTCCCAGGAAAGCAATGAGGTCTTGCATATAAAAATCCCTCTTACCAGACTCTCTGATCACCTTCAAAAAAGCAAAGAATAGATTTTAAAAATGATTCAGTTACATAGGAAAGTAATATTATGCTGCTGGAAAAATTACATTTAGTTTATGGCTCTTTACCAGTTCAATTCACTTCATTTATATAACGCCAATTCATAACAGATGTAATCTCAAGGCACTTTACAAGTCCACCAGATCTGCAGAGTGTGGCCAGTCCATCGCAGGGCAAAATAGAGACATACATGACAACCATGCACACACACACACACACTCATTCCTAAAGACAATTTAGAGAGACCAATTAACCTTACAGTCATGTTTTTGGACTTTGGGAGGAAGCCGTAGTACCCGGAGGGAACCCACGCATGCACAGGGAGAACATTCAAACTCCATGCAGAAAGACCCCAGGCTGGGATTTAAACCCAGGACCCTCTTGCTGCAAGGCAACAGTGCTACAAACTGTCACAATGCAGCTCATTTATTTATTTTAATTTACTTCTTTAATTGTAATTTATTTTAAAAGATTTAACCTTTATATTTATTTTTTTTATTTAAAAATTATTTTATTTTTATTTAATAGCTCAGTTATTTATTTTAATTTAATTCTTTAAATTTATATATTAAAAAAGTATCTATTTTTTTTATTATATATATATATATATATATATATATATATATTAGGGCTGTCAAAATTAATGCGGGTCGATTAATTTGTGGAATTAATGCCATTATTTTTTTTTTAACGCATGCACAGCATAACCTGCCCTTTTTACCCCACAATTAAACCCGCGCTTCTTTCAGTGCTCGCTTGTCACTTAAACAGCATGACAACTGTTTGATAACTGCAAATGATAACAGTGGGAACCAGGGAATGTAAAGGTTCGGTGTTGATAGATAAATAAATAATCCCTCTATTAGTCAGAAAATCTCAATTGAAAAATACTTAATTCCTCCCAGAGAGAAATTAAGTGTTGTTGTAGCTCATATTTAATTTTTCAAGGAGCTGTTGTAGATCCTGATTGCTGTAAGCAGGAATGATCTCCTGTAGCAGTCTGTATCGCAGCAAAACTGAAGAAGCCTCTGACTGAAGACACCATTGTTGTAGGATAGTCCCACAAAGAGGATGCTCAGGGTTGTCCAAAATTGAATAAGAAACTGTCAGCATTACATTCAGAAAATGTTAACCAGTTAGTTTGCCTTAGCAACTGGCTAAAACATTAATAGGTAATAAACTCCACGTGTAAATGTGATTGTGGAATTCAAAACAAATGTTCCATGCATCTCTCCTGTATTTCCTTAAAAAAAGAGCAACAAAAAGAGCTGAGCCCGGCCTGGGGATGCTGTCCGTCCCCTGCGGCTATCGGTGGGGCGCTGGGATGTTGGCGGTGGGGATTGGCCTAGGGTGGAGGCGGCACGTGGCGGCCGGGGGCCCCTCGTGGGCCGGTCCCTTGTCGGGTCCCTGCTGGGGGGTGGGGTGCCCCTGGGCCCCGGCTCCCCCGGTCCGTTGACCGGCGCGGCCGGTTGCCGGCGGGGCCTGTGGACTCGTCACTGCTGCCCCCCGGGCCCCTGCATAGTGGCCGCTGGATGTTCTCCTTTGCTCCTATCTTGGGGGATGCGGTCGGCCCCGCCCGGGTCCGCCTGGGGCTCTGGGGATCCTTTGGACGTCTTTGCTCCGATCTCCTTCATGTCTGCATCGATTCCTGGGAGACGGATTGATGTCTGCTCACACCAACTATCGAACACTCTTATGGAGAAGCCTTATATGCACCAGCATGCTAACACACACACATAGATGTGGGGTCTCTGGTGTTTAAGGATATATTCTTGGGCTGAGGTTATCATTACTAGATCTTGATTAATCGGTACCATGAGTTTTTCTGTGACATTGTTGTTGTATTTTTATATCTATTTTTGTGTGATGTGGTTGTGTAATTCTTAGTTCACAATGTTTGGTTGGTTTTGTCGATGTTCCTTTTTCGTGTTTTGTTTTGTTTTTTCCCTCTCTCTGCCGTCCTGTGGGTATGGAGGCAGACTTCAATGTCTTCCTGTGTTTTCTTTGTTCCCCTTCCTCTCTTGTATTTTCAACTCACCCATATATTTTCACACATCTATCAAGTGGAGTACTATAGCAAAAGCTGTACTGCTCCGCTTGTGAAAGTAAATCTGTTGGGCCTCTACTTGGTACTCAGACACCAATTCTGAGCTCCACACTGCCAAACAGGACACGTTTATTTAAAAAAAAGAGAAAAAAAAGAGTTTCGTCGTTTATTTACACCAAACATGTTACTTTTTCGGTCATATTTGGGAATGTTAATTAATCGTGATTAATTTACAGCTACCCTGTGATTAATTAGATCAAAAATTTTAATCGTTTGACAGCCCTAATATATATATAATCTGCTAATCTGTTGCTCTGCTGTCGTCAGGATGTTCTCATGCGGTCGCGACAACATCCGTCTGTGGAGAGTGCGGAACGGGACGCTGCGGTCCTGCCCGGTCAACCTCGGCGAATACCACTCACTGGACTTCACCGACGTGACCTTTGAGGAGGGGATCTCCCCCGATCAGCTGATCGATGATCGAACTCTGTGAGTGAACGCACCAATCCTCTGTGAATATACTCAGCATTAACACCTTTTTAAATCTGAATCCATTAAATTATTCTTATTGAAGTTCTTTCGAATTTCTTCCCTCCTTTTCCTTGCTCAGATTTGCCAGCACTCGGAGCGGCCATGTTTTAGAGATAGACTACAGTAGAGTAGCCGTTAAAAACGTCAGAAGGTTGTTGCCTGCAGAGCAGCAGCATACAGACCGCAGGGAGAAATGGACTTTTAACACTGGTAGGTTGAAATAAAATCAGCATCGCTCTGGTTATTCAGTCATTTATTTAAAATCATGGCCAGTGAAGATTGACATGTGTAGCAAATATTTTTGCCTGAGTTTCAATAACACGATTCATTTACCAGATCTACAGTACTCCCTGCAGTACGTGTAACTATATTTATATCCCAGGTCCAGGAATTGCCATCAACAGCATCAGTGTGTCTTCGTCATTCTGCGCCACCGGCTCTGAGGACGGCTTCCTGCGGCTCTGGACCCCTGATTTCTCTGATGTCATTTTAGAGGCTGGTAGGCACAGCAGGGGGGTGGGGGGTCGTTTTACCTGCAGTAAACTAACCATTCCCAACACTTTTAGCTCTGCAGGCTGAATCATTTAATCTGTAGGTCATGCAAATGCAGATTGACATTTTTCTTGTTTGCAGCTGGTATTTTCACAGGGTTGCATCCTCATAATAAATTCAATTGAAAACGTCAGCCTGGTGAAACTCTGTCAGGGATCAAACATTATGAAGGTGCATCAGTGAGTCAGTTTTGGGAGACTATAATCATAGAATATGTACAGCTCAGAGTCATATCAGAGAGGGTACATAGCAGTCTGGGAGTGAGGCTCAGTATTTTTCTCTTAGCTGCAACGTATTATAGTTTTACATGCATGACTTCAGCCATTCACCCCAGAGTTATCGACTTTAGCATTCCAAAGCCTCGAGGCAGAGAATTTGCCTCTGATAGCCCGATAGCGAACCGAGCATCCGTCTCACAACGTCGGAACGTACCGTTGATATCTGCTGCTTGGTGACGTCTGATAGATTACTTATCCGAACATTACACACAGTAGGTCTTTGTTTTCCCTACATGACTTGCTGTCCTGGATGCACTCACTAAAACTGAGAATAAGTAATCAAATCCTAATTACATGAGAAATATTCCATTACAGATGTGTATGTAAAAGTACTGACTGTGATCAAGACAAGGTAGATGATTGTAGATTCCAGGAGAAACGGGATTAATTTAAACATTCAGTATGTTTACATGCACATCTAAATCGAGTTTTTGGCAAAATTGGAGCTAGTAGCATAGCCAGAATGGGAGCCTTTATCCCAGTTTACATGTCACTCAGACAATCGAGTTATTAAATGAAGTGTGTTCGCCTCCGCAACACTTGGTGGCGTCATGCGACCTTCCACGTTGGCATTCTTCCCGTTGGCCTAAAGAGTCACGCAAATGGTAAACATGCTGGAAGTGAAGAAGACGGAGTAAACTATAACAAGTATCTTCCGTCAGAGGCTGCTTTTGATTTGCTGTAACACAGACCGCTGCAGGAGATCCTTCCAGCCCACAGCCATCAGCATCTACAACAACTCTTTAAAGAAACTTTTATAATACGAGTTACAACATTTCATTTCCCTCTGGGATTAATAAAATATTTTTGAATTAAATTGAATGGGAATCTACAGATAATTGATCCTGACTACTACTCAAACAGAGGCATAATACTTTCTCCAATCCTCAGTATGTAATAAAACATACAGAAGTAGAAATTACAACCTGGAACACATGTGGGTCACACATGGAACTCACCTTGAACATGCCTAGAACTAATCTAGAACTGGCCTGGAACTAACCTAGAACTCACCTGGAATTCACCTGGAACTAATCTAGAACTAACCTAGAACTCACCTGGAACTAATCTAGAACTGACCTGGAACCAACCTAGAACTCACCTGGAACTAATCTAGAACTGACCTGGAACCACCCTAGAACTCACCTGGAACCAACCTGGAACTAATTTAGAACTGACCTGGAACCAACCTAGAACTCACCTGGAACTAATCTAGAACTGACCTGGAACTAACCTAGAACTCACCTGGAATTCACCTGGAACTAATCTAGAACTAACCTAGAACTCACCTGGAACTAATCTAGAACTGACCTGGAACCAACCTAGAACTCACCTGGAACTAATCTAGAACTGACCTGGAACCACCCTAGAACTCACCTGGAACCAACCTGGAACTAATTTAGAACTGACCTGGAACCAACCTAGAACTCACCTGGAACTAATCTAGAACTGACCTGGAACTAACCTAGAACACATCTGGAACACACCTGGAATTGCTAGGACATGATGGGAAAGTCTAAAGAAATCAGCCCATATATCAGGAAGAGAATCATGGAGCTGCACCAGCCTGGTTCATCCTGCTGGACAGTTTCCAGATCCTTGAAGGAGCCGCGTTCATCTGTTGAACAATTATACTAAAGCATAGACATGATGGGGACGTCCAACCATCATAGCAGTCAGGAAGAAGAAATTTACAAATCGACCCCAGAACAAAAGCCCAAGATCTTGTGAAGATGCTGCTGAAGTTGGTAGAGGGAATCATTATCCAAAGTGAAAAGGCCGCTCAGTGAGGAAGAAGCCATTACTCCAAAAGAAACACAAGAAGCCAGATTACAGTTTGCATACCTTCATATCTGGAGACGTGTCCTGTTGTCTGATGAGACTAAAGTGAAACTGTTTGGACATAATCACCATCGTTACATTTGGAGGAAACAGGAGGACCCTTGTAACCTTACCTCGGAAACATCATCCTAGCTGAAGTATGAGGGGGGCAGCATCATACTGGGGGGGCTGTTTTACTGCAGGAGGGACTGGTGCACTTCATAAGATAGATGGCATCATGAGGAAAGATTGAAGCAGAGAGGTTTCAGAGAGTCAATGTTTGGGCTTGGCCGTCACAAAGCCCTGTGTAATGGAAGAAAATACTTCAGGGTTCCAAAAATAGTCCCAGAAGGCGTTTAAGTATTTATTTCAAACATGTCTGGCCAGAACATGGAGGAGACAGAGATTACAGGCATCGCCCTACCCAACCTTTCTGACTAACATTACCTTGCTTCGCCCTAGATACATTCACTAGGCAGAGAATATGTACTAAAATCTTAATTACATAGGAATATTCCCACAACACCTGATCTCAGTTCTGGAGAGACTCTGAAGACAGAGGAGTTGAAGATCTGCAACGCAAAACTCTAGAGCTGTAACCTTGCCACATTGGATTCTTGTAATAATACCAACGTCAAGCATGAAGGCTTTACTTTGAAAGGGCATTCACTGCCTAAAACATCTATGAATCCGTTTTATTTTCACATAACGAGTCAAGTTTTCTGGAAGCAGGCCCATTGTGACATATTAACTTAGTTTATTGTTGATTTTTTTTAAGGAAAACAGCAGAAAAGTCTTCTAAACTCTGAGAAGTCCTTCTACAACTAATGATCAACTCCTGTGTGGCATTTTTGGCTGTTGCTGCAACCCTGCGCACATGAACTTTTTGTTCACATTTCCAATCCCCACCGCCTCGACAAACATATCGACGTTGTTTTCCAGAGCACGAAGGCCCGGTGAGCGAGGTGTCCGTCTCGTTTGACAGCCTGCAGGTGCTGGCAGCCACCTCGGCGGGAAACCTGGGCTTCCTCGACGTTAGCAGCCGCGGCTACAACACTCTAATGAGGTCCCACACAGACGCTGTGTTGGGCTTCAGCGTGGACGGCATCCGGCGCCATCTAACCACCGCCTCGGCCGACGGAACGGTGCGCTTGTGGAACATGGATTCCCTGCATCAGGTCAGTCAGTGTTGTATTTAAAGGGTTGTTGTTGTTGTTGTTTCAGCAGCTGCTGCTTTAATACCAGGATACAGTCATGAAAATATCAGGACACCCCAGGAAATAAAATTTAAAAAAATAATATCAATTCAGGTTTTATGCTCTGGTAAAGAAATTGATTTAATTCCAGGTCAGCAACAAACGTTAACCTTGTTTTACTCCAGAACACCCAACCTCCTAACAATTGAAGATAGGGCTGGGCGATATGATCTAAAGCGTGTTGCGATATATTATTTTTTTTATATGTCAAAATGATAGTTTATGAACATTCTCACTTTTCAGATACATTGTAGCAGAACAACAACTTCAAAAAAGTCAAAATGTCATTTATAGAACATGTATTGTGCAGAATGCATTTAAAAAATATTCAAATCTTTTTTCAAAAAAATGCTACATAAAAATTCTCACAACATAAAGATGAAGATATTTTAAATAAATTAAAAGCTAAATGTTATTAAAAAAAACACAGTTCAAAATTGTCTGCTTTCCTGGTTACTTATAAATTTAAGTAAGGTCACATAAAACACACTGTGGGTCTAAAGCCTGAATTATTACCTTTATCAACACCAAATTTGAGAGCAATAAACCAATAAATTAGTATTTTGACTTCACTGTTCCTTTCTAATGAAAAAAACCAGTCAGCATCATTATTCCACTGCTTCCTCTATGTTATATTTTATTTTAAAAGTTTGTTTCGACATGTTCCTGAAAGGGTACATTACTGGTGTCATAAAGTGCATAATTTTATCTCATGTCTGTGTTTGGATGTGCCGTTTACGCTGGCGGTGATAAAGCCCACCCAGTCGTGTGAGGTACCGTCGTTTTTAGCTTTCCATTGGGTTTTTGATGCGTCAATCATCCGAATCCTGCGTCGTTATTGGAACGTAGGAAACAGGATACAGGAAGAGAGGCCAGAAATAGGATTACATTTTTTGGCGGTGCATTTTTGCTGTTTTTGTGCTTTTTTGTGGGCTTTATTATTGTGATGGACCAACCACTTAGATGGAGGACATTAATTGGATCCTTGTGGATGTAAAAAGACAGTTTTTGGTCGAGATGGATCGGTTTTGTTACGTATAATAGACGACAAAGCAGTTAGTCGCACATTTTATTTACTTCTGGAGCGGAAGTGGTGGGTGGTTGCCAAAAGCGCTCGCTGTGTCCACAGTGATGATTGTATCCTTGATTGGCATCCATAATCGGCATCACAAGACTCTTAGCTTTCCAATTATATAAAATATGTATATGTTTAGAAGATTGATGGATTTAAATCCGGAAGTAGGCGCGTAATTATCTCCTCCCGTGGGGTTTAACAGGTTAAATGAGCTGCATGCTGATTGGGCGGTTTACCGACCATAGGTAGTTCTTTAACCAACAGTTATATACTGCCAATGTTAAAGTGGGCGGGGACATGTAAATTTAAGAGGGGGTGTCCACGGCCTATGATGCGTTATCGGAGCTTTGCCCAGATTGGTCTGTTTCTTCACAGACAATACTACATCACGAATTTGCTTAGGAAAGCAAGTCCGAGACGGAACAGACTTTTTGGTACGTTATATTTAACACCCCAAACTGCCTAAATTCAACAACAAGGTAAATGCGGTTTCGAATTCTAGGACCCCTTAAAGGTGGAGCAAAACAATCTGTGACTTGTGGGTAATGCCAATGCCCTTACAGCAGGGGGCGCTGCCGGACTCGGTATTAACGAGCCGGAAATACCCCCATGCTTAGTAACAGAAGATCCCACATCTTTGGAATATGTCAGGAAGTACATGCATCTACCGTTCTGCTCAGGGGCGGTCTTAGCCTGTGTGGTACCCTGGGTGAACACCCTCTCGACTTCAGAAAATCCATCGGGGCAAATTATAAGTGCATCTTATATTTTCATGGTGCTTTTGTTGTTTTTCGTGTTATTTGGCGATCTAGATAGATGCCGTTTCACTCCCAGCGGCTTGAGTCAATTCAGTTCCCCCCTCTCCATTTGTAGCACCAGGAAGCAGCACCTTGCTGCTCCCAGACCATGCTTTTTCCAAAAGAGGCATGCACTGGCACGACGTTGGGGCATTGCACTCCAGACAAAAAAATAAAAAGAATTTTTTTTTTTTTTCTTTCAGATTTTTTTTTAACCCATTTTGTATAAAAAACGCTGCTGGTTCTGCTCCTGTCTTAATCACCCCCAGTTTATCAGTAACATTTGGTATGACATTCAACTCACTCTACTTGTTAATTTTCTAGAATAAAACATCACTCATCTTTAAAAGGCAAATATCTAGATAAAATAAAAGACAATAACATTTGATAACACACACATCCTTCAGGTTGGGTCTGTCCTTGCAGTGTTCTGATTGGGTAAAATACCCTAAAATCTAGTGGCTGAGCACTAAAAAGATGGCCTCTTGACAATAAAATATGCATAAAATGCTACCATTCGTTATAAACGTCACTACGCATTGCAATGTATCCCGTAATGTATGAATTAACGCGCTAATGTACTCCTTATTTTTGCTACGGACTGCTTTCCATATGTTGGCCTTACAGACGTCACCACTTGGCCTTTCGCACATAGTCTAAATGCTGCTGCATGTTGAGACTTATGTGACGGTGCCACCGTAAGTGTCTCCTAATTAAATGATTCAGTCGCTTCTATAGGAGCAATTTAGAAAATCACTTTAACAATTTAATTTAAAGCCTCTTGGTGTTAAACGTTTATTTAGAATAGAATAGAATAATCCTTTGCCGTCTCACAAAGGGGAAATTCAACTGTAACGGCAGAAAATTTACAGGTAATAGAAGCATTTAGATTCATACAAGAAAAGTATAAAAACAGAGTTAAAGATAATATATGTACATTAAGGACAAAATCACAAAAAACAAAGTAATGTGCAGTTATTAAAAATAAAGTGGCATACTCAGATTTAAATGTGCAACTGAGTAGGATAATTTAAAAACCAAAAATATTTATATGATGTGCATGTGTAGTTGTGTATTGCGTAATTAATTCAAGGACCATTAGGGTTGCTCTGGTAATGTGGTTATAATCCGTTTTTTCTAAAGATTTTATGATCTTTTTTATGTCTTGATTATTTATTTATTTGTTTTAGACCTAAAACATCAAATCTAACCACAGGAGGAGAGGTGTACTGTAGGTGCAGTCCTTCAAAGCAGCTGAGTTTTATCTGTGTTTTTTGTCTTTCTAGTTGTATGATTTCGTGTCGGAGGACAAGCCTTGCTCCGTGGCGTTTCATCCTCACGAGCAGACCTTCTCTTGTGGCTTCAGCTCCGGGACCGTCAGAGTTTTTGACATTTCCAGTGCCAGGCTGCTGGCCGAGCATAAGTATGCAGCCGTTTTGTCCTGTTATTTCGGCTGAGCTACATGGCTTTATAAGGGATGGTTTTGTTTTCCTCTCAGACTGCACAGAGGGGAAGTGATTGGTCTGGCCTTCTCCTCAGACGGCGACTTCATGTACAGCGCGGATTCAGACGGTTCTTTGGCGCTTTATAACGCCTCGGAGGAGGATCACAGTGTAACCAGAGTGGCATGTATGTATTGCTCATGCACCTGATTTCATTTATTACACCCCTTCTTATAGACTCATAGCTGCAAAATAAATACATTCAAAATATTTCAAGAATTCAGGAATGATTTTAAACATCACATGAGGACAGGGCGGGGGTGTTTTTATTTATTTATTTTTAAATCTGTAATCACCTTTCAAACCTAATATGAACCAAACGTCCCATTTTAGACATAAGTAATTTGATGAATGATCCTACAGTGCCTAAAAGTATTAATCCCCTAGAACGTTTTAGCATTCTTATTGCTTTTACAAATAAATAACAAACAATATCTGGCTTTTTTTTTTTCATTACACACACAAAAACTGATTTCTAGAAAATAATGACAAATAAAGATATTTAACATGAAATAAATTGCATGAATATTCACCCCTCTATTAAGTAACAAACCTAATTGAACAGAGGTCCAGCCAGTTGGTTGCTAGTTTGGCTTGAGTCTAACAATGAGTGGAATGGAACTGAGTGCAGTCAGGGTGAAGGTTCATCTGTATTACTGGCTACCGTCACAGCATGAAGACTATTTGAGTTAAATTTCTGCTTTCTCTGCATCACTTTGAATGTAAATATTTTCCATTCAGCTGTGGCTTTACACTCCATAAGGTGTGGTTGGGTACAAGTTAAAGCCAGAAACCAGTTTGCAAATCAAGCAGCTGCATGCAGCATTAATGCCGTCTGATTGAGCCTGTATTCTGTAGGTAGCGTAGTGGCCCGAGGCACTGAGCGTGCTCCAGACGCCCTGGTGGTCAGCAGTGACAGCAGCCGCCTGGCGTTTGTTGGTCCCTCGCCGTACGTCGTCACTATCGCTGATGCTCGGTCTCTGGATGAGGTATTCTGCCCTTAAGCCCCTTTCCAGCTGTTGACTTAACAGCTAAATCAAAATAAAATTGCAAACAGTCTTATTTTGCACCATAGTGTAATTTTCTCTTTTGCTGTTACTGAATGTGTTGGACCTGCTTCTCATGCATGTCCTCTTTCTACAGCTGCTGCATGTAGATGTGAGTATTCTGGATGTGGAAAGCCCCCAGTTGGACTTGGCGCTGAAGGTCCGCTTCTCTCCGGCCTCAACCGAACATTTGCTCATCGCTACATCTGCAAACAAGATCCTCTGGCTCAGCACCAAGACAGGCCGTCTGCTCAGACAGGTGACTGCGATAACTAATTTCAAGCTTTTATTTCTTGTACATGTGATGATTGTGGCTCACATAGAATGAAAACCCCTTTGACCCAGTCCAGGGCGTGGGAGACAGAAGGACTCTGGTTAAGGTAACATCCCAGTTAGGACTGCATCTCCCACCCCATGCATGAAGCTCTGCTGCTGAACCGGAGAACTAGGTGCATGAAGGACCGTTATCATAGCTCCTTCCTCACAGCAGCTGTTAGACTCTATAACCATCACTGCTCCCTACAAAACTCAATAAGTGTTTACATCCCTGCTAGAGCTGGGCATTATGGGAAAAAAACAAATGATCACGATATTTTTCGAATCAGTCTATCGATTTAAATTAAGATATATAAACAAATCCCTATTTTTCTTAATATTTAACATTCCCTGGGACTATTTGAAGATATCAGGTTATTTTTGATTTATTTTCTAAAGTTAAACATGTCATCAGACATACAACTGTTTCGGAAAAATGAATTCAATTTTACACCCTTTCTATTCCTAAAAAGAATTTACAAATGACAGAAAATATTTTTTTTTACTTGCTTTTATTACAATCACCCCTTCTCGGAGTTGACCTGAATTCAAAGTCCAAATAAAGGACTGAGAAAATTAAACAATAGATGAAGGAATAAGTTATTGGCGTTGCCAGGTTACCAGCAGGTCACCACATATGTGTGTGTGGAATAATAACAAATAACAACCATAAGTATTTTAAAATTATCTGCTGCACACTTCTTGAACCAGAGTATACTATTTTTAATAACGTCACAGTATTTGAGTGTTGTAATTATGCACTTACTGTACAGTATAGTATTGTTAATTCATTGTTTATAGAATAGAATAGAATAGAATAAAACTTTATTGTCCTCCTTAGTGGAACATTTTCTTCGGCTCTCCAGAATAAAAGAAACATTCATACATGTGCACATTCACTGTAAAAACAATATACCATGGATTGGATCTTATCGTTTACACTGCTTAAAGATCATTACAGCATTAGGAACAAATTACTTCTTATATACACTACCGTTCAAAAGTTTGGGGTCACCCAAACAATTTTGTGTTTTCCATGAAAAGTCACACTTATTCACCACCATACGTTGTGAAATGAATAGAAAATAGAGTCAAGACATTGACAAGGTTAGAAATAATGATTTGTATTTGAAATAAGATTTTTTTTACATCAAACTTTGCTTTCGTCAAAGAATCCTCCATTTGCAGCAATTACAGCATTGCAGACCTTTGGCATTCTAGCTGTTAATTTGTTGAGGTAATCTGGAGAAATTGCACCCCACGCTTCTAGAAGCAGCTCCCACAATTTGGATTGGTTGGATGGGCACTTCTTGCGTACCATACGGTCAAGCTGCTCCCACAACAGCTCAATGGAGTTCAAATCTGGTGACTGCGCTGGCCACTCCATTACCGATAGAATACCAGCTGCCTGCTTCTTCTCTAAATAGTTCTAATGTCTGTGTTCTTTTGCCCATCTTAATCTTTTTCTTTTATTGGCCAGTCTCAGATATGGCTTTTTCTTTGCCACTCTGCCCTGAAGCCCAGAATCCCGCAGCCGCCTCTTCACTGTAGATGTTGACACTGGTGTTTGCGGGTACTATTTAATGAAGATGCCAGTTGGGGACCTGTGAGGCGTCTGTTTCTCAAACTAGAGACTCCAATGTACTTATCTTCTTGCTCAGTTGTGCAACGCGGCCTCCCACTTCTTTTTCTACTCTGGTTAGAGCCTGTTTGTGCTGTCCTCTGAAGGGAGTAGTACACACCGTTGTAGGAAATCTTCAATTTCTTAGCAATTTCTCGCATGGAATAGCTTTCATTTCTAAGAACAAGAATAGACTGTCGAGTTTCAGATGAAAGTTCTCTTTTTCTGGCCATTTTGAGCGTTTAATTGACCCCACAAATGTGATGCTCCAGAAACTCAATCTGCTCAAAGGAAGGTCAGTTTTGTAGCTTCTGTACCGAGCTAAACTGTTTTCAGATTGTGAACATGATTGCACAAGGGTTTTCTAATCATCAATTAGCCTTCTGAGCCAATGAGCAAACACATTGTACCATTAGAACACTGGAGTGATAGTTGCTGGAAATGGGCCTCTATACACCTATGTAGATATTGCACCAAAAACCAGACATTTGCAGCTAGAATAGTCATTTACCACATTAGCAATGTATAGAGTGTATTTCTTTAAAGTTAAGACTAGTTTAAAGTTATCTTCATTGAAAAGTACAGTGCTTTTCCTTAAAAAATAAGGACATTTCAATGTGACCCCAAACTTTTGAACGGTAGTGTATATTTTTCATTGCCAGAGGTGGCCTATAATGCCTTTCTGAGCTCAAGAGTTCATACTGGCTAAAAGGTGGATGGCTATTATCTGCCACAATGTTCCTTGCTATATTTCTTGTTCTTTCTGCAGCCAGTTGGGAGATCTTTTTTTTTTTTTGTGGCTTGCCAACTATTTTTCCTGCCCAGGAGACCAATCTTAAGAGTTTCCCTTTCAATCTACAGTTGACCAAACCAGGCCGGGAGATGTAAGGTCAAAAAACTCTCAGCAGTTGCTTTATAAACAGTTTCTAGAATTTGCTGGCTAACACCAAAGCTTCTTTCTCAGGAGCTAAAGTCTCTGTGAGCATTTCTTAAAAATGTAATCAGTGTTTTTAACAAAATCAAGCCAGCAATCTAGAAGTGAGTTCTATTTTTATCTTGGTGTGAATCTGTCACTTTGCTGTTGTCAGGCCTGAATTTCCACATTGTGGGACAATAAAGGGACTTTTCTTTTGTATTCTAATCAGATAATTTCATCCAAAGCTACATTAGTGAATTTAAGTCAAGTTTGTTTGTACAGCACATTTCAGCAACAAGGCAGTTCAAAATGCTTCACATAATTAAAAATTGGCGTCTCCCTGGCTCTGATGCTGCTACCCCAACAGATGATGAAGAGATTACACTCTCCAGAAGAGACTTGTAGAAGATCTGCAGCATCTTGCTGCAAACCTTGAAGGACCTAAGCTTCCTCAAGAAGTGGCAGAGCAAGTCTGTTGTGGAGAGTGTAATCTCTGCAGCCATCATCTGTCGGGGTAGCAGCATCAGAGCCAGGGACTTAAAAAGGCTCAACAACCTGATAAAGAAGGTTCTGGTTCTGTTCTGGGGACAACTGTGGAACATCTGGAGATGAAGATGATGATGCAAAGAAGGCTTTTTCATAAAATCAAAAGAATTATGGACAACCCTGAGCATCCTCTTCATGAGACAGTCATACAACAGCAGAGCGTCTTCAGTCGGAGGCTTCTTCAGTTTCGCTGCAATACAGACCGCTACAGGAAATCCTTCCTGCCCACAGCCATCATCATCTACAACAACTCCTTAAAGAATTAATTAAATGAGCTATACCAACACTTAATTTCGTATTTTTTTATAATATTTTTTTAATAATGTTTTTTAATTAGTAATTAATAATATTAATTAGTATTTTTGAATTGAATTGAATTGTAGACGGCTTCAGTCTCCAGTCCAGTCTGTTGTCCAGGTGAACTTCGAGGTGTTATAGTGGGAGTCAGTGGGGTGGATCTGCGCCTGTGGAAATCCAACACCAGCTCCTTGGTGTTCCCAGTGTTAATTACTGCAATGTAATGAATGAATGTAAATAAAAAAATCATATGCAGAAACCTTGATTAGAGTAATAATTCAAGTTACTGCGTTGGCGTAGGGAAGTACTTACTGTGAATGATCGTTTACCTTTGAAATCCCGTTCCTGTTCATGTTTCACGGATGTTAAATGTATGTAGCACTTTCTACATACACGTTTACTTGGTTTTGTAGAAGTTTCCGAGGTATTTTCCTCATCACCGCTGCTACTCTCCAAATCCACGTACGTCATTGTGTTGGTTAAATTCTGTCACCGCATCGGTCTAGGATGGTCAGCAGTTTTACTCATTACTGTATAAACACACTAGTCCCGAGTTAAAAACATCGATCATTTAAAAAGAACAGCACGATTACTAACAGAGAACTTTTGATTTGGAACTCAGTACAAATGTAATGTTTTATGAAGGAAACGGTGCATAGATGCGAGAGGTCAGAACGAGATGGAATGTTTGGAATGTGGATCTCCTTCCTGGTTTGTGTAGACACTCTGTAATGAAAGCTCATGACCGCCCCTAGCGTCCTGGAGCACTTCCGTTGTGAAGTTTACATGTGTTTTGGGATGTGCTTTGTCTCTAGGGGCCACCATCCACATGGCTACCTGTAGCATCAAATCAGCTCAAACTCCTTATTTTGGGTAAAACGTAAGTCTTTGGAATCCACGTTAATGAGAAAGGATTTTCCCAACAGCTGCCCATGCTGCATGTCAAGTACAGCTGGGAGACAGGCTGTCGAAATATCAAAACAACTCCAAAGTGATTTAAGCATGTTTTATTTATTTATATTATTTAAACATTTCTAAACATTAACACTGACTGTTTTCAATTCTTTATATTGTTTTCTACTCTGGCTATGTCTGCTTGTACTATTTTATTTATTTTTAAAAAAAAATCTAATCTCCAGTCAGTTCTATACTTTCAACTTTTTTTAAGTTATAGAACATAATAAAATCAAATTAATTTCAAGAGTTAAAAGGAAGGAATTCAGGAAAAAAGGTTCTTTGTTTAATGTTGATCAAAATAAAAGTATGCTCATTTTTATTTACTTGATTAAAGTGTACTGCAAATGTACCAAACCGTGATTTTTATTTCATTAATAATAATAATAATATCTGGCTGAGCTCTGTGTTTGAATGCTAATTCTTCAAATACATGTGAAGTTTTTGTGCTTTGTTCTCAAAAATTTTTCTTTTATCCGACTCAGCAGAACGTATACTACATTATACTTGATCCCTTTGATATTTCTGACATTTTGTTTCCGTGACTCCCTCCTGAGTGGGATCAGAACCATAATGGCACTGGGTGGGTCTGGCCCCGCCCCTCATCGATGCTTGGCTCCTAGTTCTGGGCAAATAAACTCTTTAACAGGAGAGAAGTCTCATCATTTTATCCCCTTTCCTCCTCATACGGGAGTATTTGCATCTCCCCTGTTTATTGTTGTTGTTTTTTTCTGTCTCCACAGGTGTCCAACGTTCACAAGCATCCCTGCTCCTCTCTGGCTGTGAGCGAAGACAGTCGCTTCCTCCTGACTTCTGGACACAATGCTGTGAAAGTGTGGGATTATAACAGGACGCAGCACATCAACTCACAGGTTTGTTGGGATTTCAGAATATTTTTATCCTTGCAGGATTTTGATAATTAAAATTGGTCTCATTTTTGGATATTGTGTTTACTTTCTACATAATTTGAGCTCCCAATAGCTATGAATCTGAATATAATCACTGGGAAAACCATCAGATCATCTGTAGATGATGAATGTTGTCTTTAATAAACAGATGTTCATAGGCCACAGTCAGCCTATCAGCCAGGTCGGCTTCACCCCTGACCAGCTCGGGGTCATCTCGGTGGGGGATGCCATTTTTCTTTGGGACTTCCTGGCAGATCCTGTTGAATGTTTACCTGGCAGCAGGTGAGACATTCCTCTATCGGTCGATCTGTTTGCTTTGTTGTTGAATAACTGATTGTTTCTGGTCTTACAGCTCCCAGGTTAAAGTAAGCCACAGCTTGTCTCTGGCAGCAGGTAGAGTTTACCGCCAAGCTCTGTTTATTAATGCTAAAATAAATCAACTTATATTAGTAGCTCTTGTGCAAAAAAATCTAATTAGAGGTGGATTTCTTACCATAGGAAACCCAGACACTGAAGCGGATGGAGCTCAGCTGTCCAACGGGATGCCTCGGCAGGCGGCCCCCCTCCCCTCCTCACAGCAACGACTGGACGTCAGCAACATGGACCGAGTTATTCAGGGAGGTGTGTTGGCTTTGCTTTAGTCATCCACTTATCCGTACTACCTGCTCTTATCAAACCGTGTTATTCTCACAATGAATCTTGTTAACTCAGTGATGTTGGTGGTGGGTGTAACACTCTGTTTTTTGAATGAAATCTGCTCGTTCATTAGTTTTTTATTGTTATATTTCAAAGCTTAAATGTGTTTGGAGGTTTTTACCTGTTTGTTCTCTGTCACTGTGCTTTTAAAATGAGATGAGGATGGGATGTGCTTCAGCAAAAGTTTTAGGCAGCTGTGAAAAATGCTGTAAACAAAGAATTCTTTTAAAAATGAAAGTGTTAATCATTTATTTTCATCAATCAACAAAAAGCAGTGAATGAACAAAAGAGAAAATAAAATTGTATCAATATTGGGTCTGACCACCCTTTGCCTTCTAAACAGCATCAATTTTTCTAGCTACACTTGCAGACAGTTGTGGAAGGAACTGGGCTGGTAGGTTGTTCTAAACATTTTGGAGAACTAACCACAGATCTTCTGTGGATGTCGGCTTCCTCACATCCTTCTGTCTCTTCATGTAATCCCAGACACACTCCATGATGTAGAGATCAGGGCTCTGTGGGGGCCACACCATCACTTCCAGGACTTCTTGTTCTTCTTGACGCTGAAGATAGTTCTTAATGACTTTGGTTGGATGTTTGGGGTCCTTGCCCTGCCAAAAACGTTCAAGGAACCTCCACCAGGCCTCATTGTTGCCTGCAGATGCTCATTATTGTAAAGCTCTTCATCCCTTCGATGAGCAAACTGCCTTCTGCTACAGCCAAATATTTCACATGTCGACTCATCAGTCCAGAGCTCCTGCTGCAATTGTTCTGCTCCCCAGTTCCTATGTTGTCATGCATACCTGAGTCGCTCGGTCTTGTTTCCACGTCGGACGTTTGGCTTTTTGGCTACAACTGTTCCATGAAGGCCACTTCTGGCCAGACTTTTCCGGACAGTAGATGGGTGTACCTGGGTCCCACTGGTTTCTGCCAGTTCTGAGCTGATGGCACTGCTTCCGATTTCGAAGGGTAATAAGCTTGGTGTGTCTTTCATCAAGTTTCCTTGGCCGACCGCTGCGTCTACGGTCCTCAACGTTGCCCGTTTCTTTGTGCTTCTTCAAAAGAGCGTCTAGAAACTCCAGTCTGCTTTGAAATCTTTGTCTGGGAGAGACCTTGCTGATGCTTTATAACTACCTTGCGTCTTTTTGCTGAGCTCAATCTCTCCATGACTTTAAACTATCTTCCACATCTTCATCTTGGTAGCAGAGTTTGGCTGTTCCTCACCCAGTTTTAAGCTTCTTGCACAGCTGGTTCTGTTTCAGTTAATGACTGTGTTTCAACCTACGTGTGACATTGATGATCATTAGCATCGGTTTGGTGTAATTGTTTGATTACACACCTGACTATAATCCTACAAAATCCCTGACTTTGTGCAAGTGTACCTGTAAGAGCCATATTCACAAATGTCACAATTAATGTGTTGGTCACAGGTGCAGTTATTGTTATGCGCCAGCAGGTGTCCCTGTATTACTAAGGGGCGCAGGTATTTAGGCAGGGGATCTCACCTTGTCGGGCGTGTTTGACCCCGGATACGGTTCTTGACTGCTATGGCGGCCGTTTGAGTGGCCTTTTTCAACTGAAGATGCCGGGAACTTTGTAATGAAATAAATGGACTATTACATCAGAGACAACCGCAGCCTCTTCATTGATTAACAGAACAAGCGGACGGTACCAGCTGCAAGTCATCCAGGTCAGTCCCGGGAGTTAAAACATCACAGTGACACGGTATTAGATCGAGTCACTACAGTACCTATAAGAATTGATGCTGGTTTGAAGGCAAAAGGTAGTAATACCAAATATTGATTTGATTTAACTTTTTCTTTTGTTTGACCACTTTGCATTTTGTAAATTGATCAAAACAATAATCATTTATATTATATATTATTTTGCATGGTTGGATAACCACTAACAAGGTTCCAAGTAGAGCTTCAACGTGCAACAAGAAAAAATGGGAGCGAGACAAAACTTTTTTTGAGCATGCAAGTTATTGAAAACGCTTAAATTGAAACAGGCTATTTTACAGCTGATCAAAAGTTTAAGACCACAGGAACCATATTTTCGAGTGGGATGGCCTTCCTTGTCCTCCAGGAGACTGAGCCACTGGTATACTTTTGTTTATAAGGCTATGCTTGGTCTACTGCCTTCCTATATCTGTAACCTAATTACACAAAAGAGTGCTGCCTCTTACTGTTTGCGTTCAAACGATCATTTATTGCATGCTGTTCCACTTGCACGAACAGAACTGGCTAAAAGGGCCTTTGTTCACTCTGCTCCTTCTACATGGAACACGCTGCAAAAAGACTGGAAATTAACTGAACTTATTTCATTCAGAGATGCTCACAAGTCTCTGAGCTAGAGTCCAAGTCGAGTCTCAAGTCTCTTTATTATATTAAGTCTCCGGTTATAAGTGTTGCATCATCACCTTCAGCGACCCATCCAACACTGCATAGCTATATATAAGGAATTCAAAGCATGTAATATGTTATTATGACACCTTTATCTATTAGCATACAGTATCAGCTTTGATTTTGATAAATTAGTTTTGCAACATGACCAAAACACCAAGAATGCTTTACTCTTAAGTTAATATCTTTATTTTGCCTTGTGGCATGAACACACAGTACAGTACAGACCAAGTATTCCTAAAGGGATATCCTAAGTCCTAAAGGTTAATAAGTAAAAAAAAAAGTTAATAATTGGTTACACAGACTGTATTACATTAATTTTAACACCCTATATTTTACCGCAAACTTGCGACTATAGTCAACTTTCTAAAGAAGACGCAATCGCTTGTTTGCTAAGGGTCGGGACCTACAGTAACATCAACACACTGAAACTATTGCATTCAGAATATAAAATATTTTATAGCACTTTTTAATCTGTGATTGTGTGTTAAAAGTGTTCACGAGATACCAACGTTTCACCAGCCATCTTCTCTGCACCAAATAGGCCACACCTCCACAGGTGATCCAGACAGACGTGCACAGAGGGGAGGGGCTGTGAATGAGTGAGTGATTGAGTGAGTGAGTGAGGGTGAGAGAGACGCGTGAGTGACAGAGACAAAGAGAGAGCAAGGAATACGCTGCGTGTTTTAAATAGCGTAAAAAAGAAAAACGAAACGCAATATGTGGCGGTCGGAGTTTAATCTGTGGCGCACTGCCACAATAAACATTGTTCACGAGTCCCGCAGGTTCGAGTCCGACTGAGTCTGAAATATTTCGAGGACGAGTCTCAATTAAAGTCTGAGACTCTGACTCGAGTGTGACTTAAGTCGCACACACAGTGACTTCAAACTCGAGTCCCCATCTCTGATTTCATTGAACGCTTTTAAGTCCAGATTGAGTGAACTTGAGTCGACCTTTTTACATTGTAATTGTTTTTCATGATGTCTATGAATTTTAATTGCCATTTGCAACTTCTTTGTTGCCTCTTGGCCAGGACTCACTTGAAAAAGAGGTTCTTAATCTCAATGGGACTTTCCTGGTTAAATAAACATTAAATACAATTAAAAACATGTCTTTTAAAAGGCCAAATCTGTGCAAAAATGTGGATTCGTTGTCCTTTTCTGTCAGGTTGTCACACTGTCATGACATTCTGATGGCAAAGGCCAAAATAACGTTCCCTTTTTGAACTTGGTCGGGTTGTTGAACCGCATAAGCGGGGTCTCTCACAGTGCGGCATCGCTGCTGAGGTGGGACGCAGTAAGACGGTCATTTGGGATTTCTTAAACGATCCTGGGGGTTATGGAACGAAAAAGTAAAGTGGAAGACCCCCCCCAAAAAAAATTTCACCAGCACCGAGCCGAAGGATCCAACTGGCTGTTCTTCAAGACACTGGACGATCCTCGACCCAAATTAAGGCCGTTACTGCTGCCGACTGCAGCCCCAAAAACCATCAAACGGGATCTGTGACTGAAGGTCTTCAAAACCAAAACAACGTCTTCAGAGGCCTCGTCTCCTTGAACGCCACAGAACTGATCGTTTGGACTTAGCAAGAGAGCAATCAAACAATGGGGCACAGAAAGTTTTATTCTCTGATGAGAACAAAAATTAACCTTGAAGGTCCTGATGGTTTTCCAACGTTACTGGCGTGACAAGCAGATCCCACCTGAGATGTTTTCTATGCGCCACAGTGGACCGCCCGCCATGATGGTCTGGGATGGAACAATGGAGCTTCAGGAGGTGAAAGGGGGCGCCAAACGGCCGCTGGGTGTGTCCAGATGTTGCAGAGAGCATCCCTCATGACTGAGGGCCTTTGTCTCCGTGGTAACCACTGGGGTTTTTCAACAGGACAACGCTACAGTACAAAATACCTGCAGGACAAGGGACTTCTTCCAGGAGAATAACTTCACTCTGCCTGTTCCCCTGATCTAAATCCAACATTTGCAGATGGATGGCGAGGGAAGTTTACACAGATGAAGAACGGTTCCAGACACCAGATGCCCGTCTTCACTCCTTGGAGAAATGTTCCCACTCACCTCATGCAAACGCTTCCATCAAGCGTGCTGCAACGCATTTTTTTGAAGTGATCAACAATAACGGTGGAGTTGCTCATTACGGAGTTCATGTTTTGCCGGGATTTACGGGTTTGTTTGTTTTTTGAAGGTGTGGTCCTAAATCTTTTATCAGCTGTAAAACAGCCTGTCTCAGTTTAAATGTTGTTTTCAATAAATTGCACGCTCCAAAAAAATGTTTTGTCTCACTCCCATTTCTTCTTGTTGCATATTGAAGCTCTATTTGCAATCTTAAGATCCAGCCATGTAAAATATGATCTTTTTTGCCATTTTTCAAATGGTCTTATACTATATTTATATGTATTTATTTATTAGTAGTATAGTGGTTAAAGCTGAAACGTCTCATCTCAGGTGTGGGTTCCCTGTCTGTTTGTGAGGATGACCCATCAAAGCCAGTGGGAGTCTCTGATCCCAGACCTGCCGTCTCTTTTCTCAAAGTCACCGACTTGGACAGCTTCTCTTCCCTGAACGCAGACCACATGGGCACCAGTAAGCCGCCGGTCCTTTTCATGACTTTTCATGGGAACTGACCTTCTGCGTGGCTGTTTAAAGCTTTTTTTAAATTTATTTGTTACAAATTGTCCGTTTTCAGTGGAGTTGAGTCAGAGCAAACCGGTGCGTCCGAACTGCTACAAGCACTTTATTCCTCGTTTAAAGACCTCCTTTCTGAATCAGGTGGAGTTATTCATTCATAGTTGGAGCAAAGTCACTGATTCTGTTTGTATTTCTCGTCTGTTTAACTGTTGCCAATTCAGTCCATTACAGCTCCTCCACCTCAAGATGAAGGCATAAAGCTAAAAGCAGTGATTGGATACAATGGTAATGGAAGAAGCAACATGGTCTGGAGCCCTGATCAAGGTTAGCTTTATCTGGAAAAAATTGAGGTTTCCCATCAATGTTTATTTTATTTCTTATTACCCAAATGTATCTTCAACCTTGAAAAGATGGCCTTAATTTATTTTAAGCTGAACTCCGACAATGCCTACTTTGTTCATTTAAATAAAAATATCTCTCCCTCTTATTTTGCTTTCATAATTATTGCTGCAGGTTTATTTGCGTACTCATGTGGCTGCGTGGTGGTGGTGGAGCATCTTCATTCAGGAACCCGGAGACACCTGCAGGGCCACAGCGAGGAGATCTCCTGTCTCGCGATCTCAAATGATGCCCAGGTACTCTCGGTTCTGTATCTCTGCCTAGCGGTGAGTTTTTAACCACACAGGACGGCGATGGAGACTGTTCATAGCATAACTTATCTGTTTCTCTGGCAGTCCAAAGTAGGGCTGGAAACGCATTAAACAACAACCATCAACATGGAGAGCCTGAATTATACATATGCAATTATGTTTGATTTTTATTTATATTGCGGTATTGATACTTTGCAGCCTTAGTCCCAAAGGTGCGTGAGAATCTAATGATTAACTATTAAAACAGGACACCAACAAGAAAAGCTGTTGGCATGTTCATAGAATAATATAAAAGACAACAATTTAAAGAAAATATAAACATTTGAATGTTCCAAAATGTACAAATATAGCAAACAGTTCTATGTTGAGTAATTTGATATCTGCCGTGTGTTGTTACAAACTACAGGACATTTCAGAATCGCGCTTGACCACATGGACGGTTGATGAAATGTGCTCTTTTCCAGACCTTGGCGTCCGCAGCTGGCGGTGGGAGCCAGAGCCTCGTTAAAATCTGGGATGTTCAGTCTGGAACCTGTTGGAGGACTGTCTCCTACCATAAGGGGGCGGTGCAGAGTCTTATCTTCTCTAGGGATGACCTCTTCTTCCTCTCTGTTGGTTTGTAAAATTCTTATCCAATTTCGCATCTGATTAAAATGTGTACCTATAATATTGAATTGTTTTTTTCTAATATTGCAAATAATTCAAGAAAAAGCAGCAAGCATGTCCTGATGCTGTTTTACCACATAGGAGACTTCTCAGATCCAGGGATGGCGCTGTGGAGGACAGAGAACTTTCAGTTGCTATCCAGTGTGAATATGCCTGGACCAATCCACGATGCTGCTTTTAGCCCCTCATCAGCCAGTCAGATGGCATGTGTGGGGAGCCATGGGCTCTACTTCTGCCTCATCCGCACACATGCTTCAAACACAGACCTCAAGGTAAATGGCCACCCATTTCTCTCTTTCTTTCCTTCCTTCTTTTATGATTTATTTATTTATTGTTGGGCTAGCAATTTAAAAAAAATAATAATTTTTTACTAATTTTCTTTTAGTTAATTTATTTTTAGCCTACCCATTCCTTTTTTTCCTTTCCCATTTTAAATATATTTTAGTTTTTAAAATTATATTTATTAATTTGTCTTTTATTTTTCAATTCGTTTTTTAAATTTATATTTAGGCTACCTTTTTTTCTTTTCTTTTTCTAAATTATTATTTTACTCATTTTTCTTTGGGGGGGGCTACCCATTTCTTTTTTTCCTTTGATTATTTCGTATTATTTTTTAATTGATTTATTTATTTTTGATCTACCCATTTATTTTTATTCAATTTTTTATTAGTTTTATTTATTTTGTATTTAGGCTGTTCTTTTTTTGTTTGTTTTTATTTATTTTTGGGCCACCCATTTATTTATTTTTTATTATATTTTTTATTGATTTATATTTAGGTGTCCCTTTATTTCTTTAATTATAATTTTACTTATTTTATTTTTGGGCATCCCATTTCTTTTTTTTTTCCTTTTATTATTTTGTATTTTTTTAATTGATTTATTTATTTTTGAGTTACCCATCTATTTTATTAGTTTTATTTTGAATTTAGGCTGTTTTTTTTTTTTATAATTTGAAAATTTTATTTATTTATTTTTGGGCTACCCATTTATTTTATTTTTTTTTATTATGATTTTTATTTATTTTTAATTTATTTATATTTAGGTGTCCCTTTATTTCTTTACATATTATTTTACTTATTTTATTTATCAATTTATTTTTGGGCTACCCATCTCTATTCGTTTTTCTCTTGGCCACCCATTTCTTTGTTTTTAAAAGTATACCTGCTTTACACACACAGCTACTTGTTTTACCTGCATAGGTCCAACGGGTGTCGGCTCCGTCCGAGGTGGGGGATGTGGAGCTGACAGCTCTGTGCTACCACATGGACTCCTTTCTGTTAACAAGCACAAATCGAGGACATGTCTGTGCATGGGACATTAACAAGCAGTGCTGCTTTATGATCTGGAAAGCAGATGATGGAGAAATTGGTACAAATGTGTTCTTTTTATTTTTTTGAATATGTGATATTGGGCTCTTCGTTTTTCATGTCAGTATGTCCATGTTCTCTTTAAAAAACAGATGTAACCGGTATCTTTTTTTGTAGGAGTGCTGCTTTGTGGAGGGAATCGCTTGCTGACAGGCAGTAACACCCATTGGCTGCGGTTATGGGATATAGAAGCTGTACAGAGCATAAAGTCTACAGAAAACATCTACAGGATAAACCGGTATTCAGCCAGTTTTCCTTTGATCTGTCCAGTATCTAATCTAGTCTTGAACTGCCCAGGATTACCTCGTACATTTCAATATAGTACATGCCATTTTGGGTCAGTTCCCATTTTATTCTGTCATGCAGATAGCAAATGATCTTGCTGCGTGTTGCAGTATGCTCATGCTGCAGTTCTCTGCACTTTTGACTCGAGTTTCAGAGATTTATGCTTTATTGGCTGGGCTTATATTTTGAGTGTCATGCGTTGACTCTCTGTATCAATCAATCAAATTTTATTTGTAGAGCGCTTTTCATGATAAAAACAGAGAAATAAACAGAAAACACATTTAGGGCAAAATCGATCATACACAACCAGTTAAACTCTCAGCACACACAAGACACATACTAATAATAATAATAATATATCACTAATTATTAGGGATGGGCATAATTAATCGACAATCGATTAATTGATCATTAAGAATTTAATCGATGAAATTGTTTTTTTACCGATCAATTAACGCATGTTCTGTTGCTAGTGTGAGTTTTGAAGGAATGCAATTAATTTTGCTATGTGGCAGTAATTGAACACTTTACCACACGAGGGCGATGACTGAAAATAAAACCCACAGGCCGACTCAGTTTCTTGCCAGTTTCTCTGTATTTCAAAAGTAGCATTGTCATGAAGAGGTCGCAGCAAAGTGTGGCGTGGGACCACTTTGACTAAAAAAACAAACAAACAAGAAAGTCTCGGTTCACTGCCAACACTGTGAATCTGTGTATAAGTACTTGAACGCACTTCCAACCCTGGTTAGAAGCGGAGCATCCTGCTCTTGGTCTCATCCTAGCATCAAGTCGATGTTAGAACCGAGGAGCCCAGATGCACAACGAGCAGAGATACTTACTCACCGATTACTTTCTGAGGGAGGCTCTGCCCCCCTGGATTGCCCCCCTACAGACTGGTGGAAAATGAATTAAACAAGATTCCAGAGGCTTGCCCAGTTAGCATGCAGGTATGTGTATCACAGCGATGTCTGTCCCTCACAGCAGGTGATCTCAGCGCCGCAGGTCAGACGCCACAGCAGCCTGGTGACCATCAGTCGGGTCACCAGGCTGCTTTCGCTTCTGACCCCAGCGCATGTTAACATGCTCATCTTTCTCAACAAAAATCAGTAGACTGGTGCTAAAGTTGTATATAAGTTACGGTTTCTTTCGTTTTTTTTACTCTGTTAATGAGCCTAATTCATGGTTAGGTACGTTGATCTCCCTCATCCTCTTTCTCGACTCTTTTTGCCAAATGTAACACAAAACTATCAGACCTATAAGTATTATATATATATATTTTTTTTTTTTTAATTATTGTTTAACATAACTTTTTTTTTTTTTTTTTTTACTCTTGGAGAAGAAGAAAAAATATGAGCGTCAGTTGTGTTAATGAGTAGCGTCTTTTAGCTGTCGGCTCCGCTGCTTATAGCGCATATTTTCTTTGTGCAACTGCCGTGAATTTCGCTGTATTCTCACTGCATTTTAATATAGCCTATGAACACTGCATTTTTTTATAAAAACATCAATGATTAATCGAAAATTGATCGTTAATTCTCCCCATGATCGATGAAGACAGTTTAATTGAATCCCTACTAATTATATCAATAATATTAATAAATAGGAATAATAATCAAATATAAATAATAATAATAAAAATAATTGATGGGAAAAAGAAGGCAAAATGAATCTCTCGAGTGAAAGTTGGGAGCACATATGCAAGATACAATGGGTTACAAAGAGGTTTAATGTATGGCGTGAATTTTGCCGGAAGAGTGTAATGAGATTTTTCATTACTCCCGTTCAGAAAAGATATAGTGGCAGGGGAGACTCCTGTTGGAGATGTGGGGCTGAAGGTGCCAACCATTTTCACATTTTCTGGGATTGTCAAATTATCTCTCCCTTTTGGATTAGGATTCATGAGCACATTCAGAACATATGAACTTTTTTCCTCCCACTAGCTTTTGAGACTTTATTCCTATGTAACATGTCAACAGACAACATGGACTCTAAGGACAAAAAACGTTTATACATCCTTTTGGCAGCAAATAAAAAGGCCGTAACGAGGAGATGGATAGTTTCCTTCTCTCTCAAAGTAAAGGAATATGGTCCAAATGGACAGAATATGTCAAACCGGTCAGACTTTTTGTGAACCTTGCTAAACCGTATCAACATTGCGCTTGGATTTTGTATTATCGAATGATTAACACAAATTGACTATGCACATCTTGGCTCTCCCCGCCATCCCCAAGCAGGTTCTGTTGTATATGTAAATGACATTTAGAAAAATTAAAGCTATATAATGTAGTTCATAGCGAGTGTAACTGTAAAATTCATCATCCTTTTTCAATAAAAGAAAATAAAAAATATATGATAATAATTATTGACCATAAATAAGATAAAGAATAAGATGAGAAATAAAAAATACATGAGTAAATTACTCAATTAAAAGCCAAGCTAAAAAAGCCAAGTAGGCGCACCATGTACAGACCCATTCAATAAATGACAATATTGCTGAAAATTTTCATTTATTTCACTAACTCCATCACTAAGTAAAACACATTATATAGATTAATTCCACACAGACTGGTTGTAAGCAGAAAATTATGAGAAAAAAAACAATGAAAACTCTGCATTTAAAATTAGAATTTTGCATCAGAAAAATTAAAAACATTTTTACAGGAAAGTGGACTTAACGAAAAGTTTTTTTTGTTTTTTTTTAAATACCTGCTGTAAGTGTCGTTGTTTATGTATTTACAGTGAATTAGTTAATTTAATAAGTTCTGTGAATAAATACATAAATAAATTATTGTATTTCATATTTTGTAAAGTTAAAATGCATTTAGAATTCATTTGGTACAATATTATATAAGATTTATCTGTTTAATGGCCACAAAACAGATGATCTTATATAATATCGTACCAAATTATCATATATTTTATTAGGCCTGTAATTTGTAAACAGATTATTGTTCAACACACAATATAATAAGGCCTAAACCAAATTACATTTCATACATAATATTGGAATTTGGGCAATTTGTGGTGCGCAAATGCATGTCTGTCAATGTTTCATCAGATGCGGACGTTAGAGACTCAATTGACAATAGAGGCGCATGGCCTGGGCCCCGCCCACCAAAACTCGGTCATTCTGTGCTAATGCTAACAGAAGGGCCTCCTAGCAGGGGCTGCAATTCTACAACAAGGCTGAGTTACGGCAAATGATCCTTTGAAACAGTGTTAAGGTACTTAGAGTGTGACTAAAAAGGGCCCAAACGTCGCGGGGAATTTCATGCCAGGTCCACTTTAAAGCCATACTCTGCAACTTTCAAGATATTTGCTCTCTGTCGCCCTCTTCAGGCTTGCCACGCAACATCACTGTCGTAAAATCAAATCTCTCTGTCGCTCATAAGAGGCATGTTTCAGTGGCTGCTTTCCAAATCGCTTGCCCAAACAACAAACAAGCGCCGTTTCAGTTCGCAATTCAACTGTAACAGTCGGGATAATTTAGAGCAAAGATCACACAGCTAGGTATTCAGTTTGTGGGGGAGGTCGGGGTAATTGGAAAAACATTAGATTAGATACAGAGAACGTCTAAGCGCCACGCAGCAAACACCTCCCGACACTAGAATCAGCCTACATCTTTAGGTGTTTTTAGAAAAAAATCAAACAACAAAAATATAAATCACTAGCTTGACAAAACCAAAAGAAAAAGTTTTGATTTATATACTGAAATACAGCGACTACGCCGGAGTTTGCAGCTTTATCTACAGAACCGAGTCTTACACGTTAGCATCACATTAGCCTCTAGATGGCTAACAGAGATCGACTTGGTTGTGTAATTCACATTACTACTGTAAGGCGTACCGTGCAAACTATGTTCATCTACCTCCACACATTGAATAAATATATCATGTCAGACCAAACACTATAACCCCGGTGAAATCCTTGATTACTTACCCAACCATTAGCAGCACGGCTAACTCGGCGTCCGTAGTACATGACGTTCGTTCTAAAAGAACTCTCCAATGAGGAAAATCCGGCCCTATATTTACTCTGGTCTTTGCTCTCTCTCTCTATCACGTCCTCTTTTTCTTTTTCTAGCTTCTTCTGATATGGGATTTCTCGGTCTCTTTGGTGGATCAGCATCTCTACAGTCTCTAAACAGGGAGGCTGTATGACTCTGCCGTAAAGCAGAACACTTCCGGCGGCGGGCCGCCGCTCAAAAGTTCTATAGTGCAGAAAAAAGCCAAGGACCCCTGTAAGGTGGTGATAACTCTAAAAGTGAACATAATAGATGATAACATTCCACCATAACTTTTGAAAAAAACATTATATTAAGGTGTAAAAGTTGCGGAGTATGCCTTTAAGTTTATTTTGAAAAATGTATTTTAATCTGACAAATGAGCCTCATTGGGGCACATATTCTAATTTATTGAATATGACTGTATTAATGAACTTTAACTCCCTTGAAGCTCAAACCGTATATATGTAAGTTGGTGACTCTGATACTAAATCTCACTAAGTGTCATGGGAATGAGAACTGTGCTGATATTTTTACAGTGTTAGATCACAGATGGATGTTTTTCTAATGTTGTGGAGCTCTAACTGAGGTTCTAATAAGCTGATACCCAGTCTGCAGTCGGCTGCTTACAGATCTGCTGCTCCTATCTTACCAACTGTGGCTTAAAACTGTGTTTCCTAAAAAAAAGAGGGATGGGCAGTGCAACCTTAGTTTAGGTTACAACCAACTAACCAGCAGCAACAAGTAGGGGAGGGTCCACTGCTTTTCTCTATTATCCGTACAGCCTGAGAAAACAGTTTAAAACTCTGAAATATGAATCAGTCTTAACCAGATGGTTAATATTAAAGTGTCTCGGCTGATATCCTTTCATTACAGAATGCCCCGCTGCATCGATTCTGAACCGCAGGGATTCCTCTTTTACTTTCCTGACGATTCATTTAAGTCTCTTGACTTTCAAATGAATAATCCGCTCAGCAGCATCATGAACATAACCTTCTCCAGTTCCTAATTCATGTTGGTATATAACGTTAGAAAATATGGATGTCTGCAGCAAATATCCCAAGGATTGTCATGCTTCTGGTTGCAAAAGGCGGAAAGATTTAGTTTTTGATTAGATTCCTGTAGTGTCGTCTACAGAGGTCCGAGAGATTAGACGGCATACAAAATGTAAATATATTTACAAAAATCTTTGAATTCAAGCTTGCATTGTCCCCTGCGTGTGAAATGTTATTTAAAAGGCCCTGACCAAAATGTTAGCTCAAGATTAGGGCTTTTTTTTTAAAGCTTTATGCTTACAGGAGATTACTGAGACAGCCTATTAACTATAAAAAGCTGATTCATAATATCAGATTTTTTTGTTTTGTTTGTTTTTTTAAATCTCAGTGGGACGAAGGTAGTCGTGGAGCAAGAGATCATGCTGGACGGGACTTTGGTCAGCGCGGCCTTCGATAACTCCATGGACATGGGCATCGTGGGCACCACAGCTGGAACCCTGTGGTACATGAACTGGTCCGACAACAGCAGCATCCGTCTGGTCAGCGGGCACAGGTCAAAGGTAAAAGTCAAAGCTTTTGAGACTTGTTTTAAATGACTGACATCAAATCAGATGTTTATGAGTAGCTAATGGTCCAAACGGGCTGATGCCATGTTGTACATTTTACAGTGGCTTGCAGTAACGTTTCTGTTACAACCACAGGCTTCGATGTATTAGATCGGGATTTTATATAATACTTTTTTTATCAATGAAAATAAAAACCAGAGCAACCAAGTGCCTTCAGAGCTCTTCTAATCAGTAATCAGAGTCCATCTGCAGATGTTCTCTGAAGCTCTCAGAAGTTCTTCAGAGAATAACCAGCATTATGGAGACCAGGGAACCCAGCAGCAGGTCAGGGAGGAGGTTCTGGTCCAGTTTAAAGCAGGTTTAGGTTCTAGAACATCTTCCAGAGCTCTCATCATCATCCATCATCTGGACATGAAAGTGAGGATGGACCACCCTGCAGACCAACCAGGACATCGAGGTCCACCAAGACTGACAGGAGAGCTTTAATCAGAGAAGAAGGACCATGGTAGCTCTGGAGGAGCTGCAGAGATCCACAGCTCAGGAAGGAGAATCAGTTGAAAGGACCACTGTTAGTCCGTACTGCACAAATCTGGAAAACTCTGTTCATGAAACAAAGCTTAGAAGACCCAGAAGGTGCTCTGCTAAGATGGTGGTGGCAACATCATGCTGTGGGAAGCTGGTCAGAGGTGACGGGAAAATGGTTGGAGCTGGAAGAAAACCTGCTAGAGCAGAGGTCCCCATTTGGTACCGGGCCGCGCAGAAAGATTAAATAACTTAGAGTATTTCCGTTTTATTTATTGTCCGAGTCTAAACGATGTTTTATTTTAAAAAAACTGACCACGGCACCACCGCTGCTCGCTGATAGTAACAAGGATACGTGATTCACCCAATAGTCTCCAATCTCCCTAGAAAGAGTTGCTAGATTTGTCGCTAGCAGGAAGCTGGAGCCCTGCTGCCAACATGAACACATTCAGCCAGGAGTGAATCCTTTTCCTCTCTCCTCTGTCGTGCAGGTCAGTGATGTTGCTTTCAGCTGTGACGAGAGCCACTTTGCCACCTGCAGCGAGGACGGCAGCGTGAGGGTGTGGTCGACCTCCAGCTGCGAACTGGTGGTGCAGTTCCAGGTGATCGACCAGGTGAGGTTGGGACCAGCCCCTAACTCTTAAAACAAAACGATGTGAAAACATGTATGTGAGAGCGTTTATCCGTGAATGTCTTGTTTGCTCAGGCCTGTGGCTGCTTGTGTTGGAGTCCTTCTAGCAAAGACGGCTCACGCATCGCAGCGGGATACAGTGACGGGACTCTGAGGATTTTCCGGCTTGCTTCGACAGAGATGGAGATGAAGCTCCATCCTCATTATGTGGCTGTTTCTGCTGTCACTTACTCCGCCAGTGGTGAGAAAACCGCGGTTTTGTGTACACCTCGTTTTACATCCACAAGCTTTAATGTGTTTTAATGGGATTTTATTTAACAGATCCACGTAGGGCTGGGCAATATGGCCTCAAATCTATATTGCGATATAATCTAAAGCATGTGCGGTAACGATATCTATTCTGATATAATCTTTTCTTTTTTATATACATATCAAAATGAGTATTTATGATCATTCTCACTTTCCAGATACATTTCAACTTCAAAAATGTTTAGAATGCCATTTAAAGAACATGAATTGTGCAAAATGCATTTAAACAATATAAAAATATTTTTTCCAAAAAATGCAACACAAAAATTCTCACAACATAATGAAGATATTTTATTTATTTATTAAAAGCTAAATGTTATTTAATAAACCACAAAGTTCAAAATTGTCTGCTTTCCTTGTTACTTATTTATAAATGTAATATAGCATAAAAATAAACCTGCACATATATGAATAAAAAATGCTTCAAGTTCAACAGTTTATTTTTTTACGTTAAATGGAAAAAACACATTTTAAACCTGTAATATGTAGCTTAAAGACGAACACTGAACATCATTATTTATCCTCCTTGATGATATCATCAAAATCCGCAATTGTTGGCTAAATTTATATAATTTCTACCTTTTATTTCGCCCACCACTAGATCCAAGTACAGTAAAGTGTAGCTGAAGTGGAAGGAGGACAGAGTTTGGTTTGCTGTTATATCAGTAGTGAGACGTGCGTTTCTATTAACACTATAACGCTCTTTTCTCTGCAAGGCCAGGTCCTCTGTCCCTTCTGAATGAAAGCCTCCCCACAGCATGATGCTGCTATGACTGTGTTTCACATGCTGTGTTCGGAATGATGTGCAGTGTTCGTTTTTTCTCCGCCTGCAAGCGGACCAAAAAAGAAAGAGTACCTAGGTTTCCACATGTCCCATGTCTCCCCTGCATTTTCTTCCATGAAGACAAGATTTGTGGAGTGAACAGCTCATTTTTTTAGAGTCAACAGATGCTGGTTGTTCTCTAAAGAACCTCTAAGACTAAAAACAGAACAGCTGCAGTTATACTGAGGTTAAATTACACCCCGAGGGACTCTGATTACTAATATGTGTCTGTGTCAGAACAAAAGGGGTAGAACAGAAAATCTTGCCTCCATTTTCAGATTTGTTTTCGTAAAAGAAAACCGTGGATTTTTTTCCTTCCAGTCGCACACTGCTGTGTGTCGGTCCATCACATAAAATCCCAATAAAACACTGAGGTTTGTGGTTTTAATGTGACAAGATGTGAGAAAGTTGAACGGAATAGAATAGAAATTCCCTTTATTGTCCCACTCTGGGGAAATTCAGGCACAGATAGAAAAATGAATTGAATAAAGAACACTGTATTGCATAGTAAGGGCTAAATAACACTAAATTACTGTGCATTTATTCAACATACCATAGTCTAATTCAAGTAATGTGCAGCTTAGCATAGTCATCTAAAATTATTTACAAAATGTGCATTAAACAACAGAATATTTACAAGAAATGACGAATAAAACTGCAAACAGATGTGCAATAACAGCAGTTATGTAAACACTTACTGAGTTTGTTGGGAGAAGTGATGGTTCTAGACCAGACGGGGCGCTAGATATTTTTGTTGTCCATCATGTTGATCAACAGGGTAAAAATAATCTGGTCAAAATAAAATAAAAATTCCCGTATTTTTGTTATTAAATTTATAACATATTCAATAGCACTCATATTGCATTCATTTTAAATAATTATTCTGAACAAGCTGAACAGAGAACTACATATAAACAATGAAACTAAACGATTCGAATTAAAATTGGAATAGTTCTCCTGCTGTGGCCTGAACTCAGTCTCACATCTTCCTCCTGCTCCACATGGAGCTGAAATGATCGCCTGCTTGGTCATAACCAGATAGCCGGATCGCTGCAGAGGTTTTCTTCTAGAGGTTTAGGATTTCTGCCTTGGACAGACGACTTCTCATGGGGGTTTAGATGTTGTTCTGGAGGCTGAATCTGCGCTCCGCTGCCACACTGGAGACTGGAGTTAAGCTCCACTTCAGCCAAAGATTTGAAATCAGGAAACATTTCTCCAGTTGAAGTGATCAGAAGTCGGAAAGACTCTCTGACCGAACCGTTTCCTGACCCGTAAGCCATCGCTTCAGCGGGAGGAAGTCCCCCAGCATGCACCTGTGGTTGGCACGACACCGGGCTCCTGGGAGCGACGCGCTCCAAAGCCTCAGGAACTGTTCAACGCGCTGTCAGCTCCCGGTTAATGAGACCCACTGAGTACGGTGTCCAGGTCTGAGATGATGCTCAGATGCTCTCATGGGAATCTGTTGTTGATAGATTTACCGTGGTTACCTGGACTCTGTGCGTAAAGTTGAAAATGTCTGCGTAAAAAAAAAAGAAAAGAAAATGTCTGCGTATTTGCACCAAGTAGTAAATCTCAGTTTCAAACTAGTGCTGCAAGTAGTCAGAGGTGTGATTTACGGTGGCCCTGAAAGGTCACAGCACGCAACTTCAGAAAACACATGTAAAAAGAAAAAATACACAAGCAAATTGAGAAAACATTTTCATCAATTTTACAACACGTGTGCAGCATTTAGAAAAACGACACAACACATTAGAAAAATGCGCTGCAAATAGACCAGAACACAACGGAAGTGAAGTGCTTCCAGGGGACACTTAAATGTGATGCACACGCCCAGACATGCTTGTTGTTGACACGAATTTCGAGTCACAGCTCAGTCACCGTCTCTGTCCGTCAGTGGTGTTGGAAAACGAGATAAAAAGTAATAATTTTTTATTTATTTTAACATTGTGATCGCGTGATTCAGCCTATTGCAGTGATCTTCTGCTAAACTATCGTTAGCCTTTAGCCGTGTGCATCACATTTAGGTGTCCCCTGGAAACACTTCCGTTGTGTTGTGGTTTATTTGCAGCACGTTTTTCTAATGTGTTGTGTCGTTTTTCTAAATGCTGCACACGTGTTGTGAAGCTGTAGAAAAGATTCTGCTCCAACAGATTACATTATAAAACTTGGCTGATGCCACCTGAGGTAAAAAAAAAAAAAAAAAAAAGGTCTTCATGAGCGGCCCCTGCACTCCAAAAGACGTCCGTCTCCTCAGCAGGTAGAGTCCGCTCTGACCCAGCTGCTCCTGAATCCATGTAACTATTTCACAACCAGGTTATCGTTGGAATAAAACAGAAACAGACCAAGGTGGTCGTAATGAAACGCTTTCAGGCTTGCAGTGAACAAAGTGATGGAGTGAAACACCTCCGCGTCGTAACCGTTTTTTGTTTTCCCCTCCTTCAGGTCACGTGATCCTTTCAGCCGGAGAGAACGGCCTGGTAGCCGTGAGCAGCCCGGCGACTGGAGCGACGTTTCGTCTCATCAGGGACCACAGAGGAGCCGCGGTGAACTCAATCCAGTGTGTGGATCAGCAGGTCAGACTCCAGGAGTTCAGATGGTTCTAGTTGCTCATCAGAAATCAGTGAGATTTCCTCTCCGTTCTGGTGCTACTTTCTTTTTCTTCTTTTTTTTTTTTGCCTGTTTACTGAAAGATATTCCAGTTATTTTATAACAGAGATGGACATGGTGTCCAAGACTCTCAGCCTTCATTTGAGGGTTTCCACATTGAAATTGGACGAAGACTCCTTAACACGTGACTCCGTCTTTTTTAAAGGGGACCAAAGCAATCGGATAATTCACTCAAAGGTTATTTCATGGCCAGCTGTGGGCATTTCCTTCCTTGTGTCATTATACATCAAGCAGATAAAACACCTGCAGTTGCAGAGTTCCCACGCGTCCTGGAAAACCTGGAAAATGATAGACCAATTTTCCAGTCATGGAAAACACCTGGAAAATGGGAAAAAAAAGTAAAATGTCCTGGAAACGTTTGAGTCGTCCTGGAAAATAATTTTCCCTCCTTGTGGATGAACCCAAACGGGTTGAACGTTTTACGCATGGTTGTCTGTTTTCAGCTGCCTGCAACGGCCTGTAGCGCTTTTCTGCACGTAGCCGGCACGGCGCCCTACCTGATGCTACCAACCAATCAAAATGCATATTCCCTTAGAACTGTTCTGCCAGAGTGCTCCAATGAGAGTGGCGACCCTTCCATAGAGTTCTCAGCTGTCGTCACTGATGACGTGACGAGCCTGTCAGCGACATGCTGGGTGGCAAAAAGATAAACAACGCGGGCGTACTGCTACCGGCACAGCTGCTACAGCTAGCTTTTGGCGCCCTTAAAGATATAATTGTACATTCGTGCAGTGCCTTTGGGTGTTCCGATCGACATCCCGAAAGTGTGGGATAAAATTTTCCAGGCTGCCCGCTGAGCCTGAACAACGGGATAAATGCGTTGCTGCCATTAAAAGGGAAAACTGGAGGCCGTCGGAGAATACTCAGCTGTGTAGTGAACACTTTATCAGTGGTAAGTTTCTAGCTAATTCTGTTTAATTTTATGTAAATAAAGTAGCAAATGAACAAAAAGTCTAAAGTTGCTCGCCATGTAAATGCGACCACGGTGAGTTCATTATCTGACATCTTCAGCCGTCACTGTGGTGTAAATGAGAGATATGGTGATGGCAGTCGTCAGTGTTAATGAAATGTTACAGAATTTTATTTTCCTTCGTGGTGTCAATAAGCTAAAAAGACCTAAAATAATCGGCGTGTTTAGGCCTATTTTATTAGCAGTGGCGTCGCCTGGCCTGGGCATTCTCTAGCCCTGAACATTTCTCCTCAAGCCCCAAATGTTTTTTTCACCCCAGAAGGAATAAGTTTACATTAACTGAGCCTCCCTATGACATTAATGAAGAAGGTAGTCTTGTAATTTCCTGACTTCGGTGAATGCAACAGAGGCACGACAGTATGACCAATCAGAGAGGAGTTGTACTGGGAATCTTCCGTGTCTTATTGGCTGACAGCCCCGTGTTTATTATAGCCTCCAGAGCGGTCCTGACAGAAAATGCACATCAGACGATTTTTGACTGAAATAAGAGGGACAATTCTTTAGTTGCGACGGCTGGCAGTGGGCGGCAAAACTCTGGGCCAACACATAAAACAGGTAAACAATTTATACTTTGTCTTCAAATTAAATGAATATTAGGCAGATTCACAGCAGTGTTTGCACAAACACGTCAGTCGGACAAAATCTTTGGACATTTTGGACCGATGCGCATCCGTCTGCGTCTCCTTTTTGATCTGTGTCTACGGCTCCTCATCGCTCCACAGTGCAGCTCATTGCTATCTTTCTCCCGGCCCATAACTGGCCGCTTGCTTTTAGCAGAACCAGAAGTTTCTGCACAAAGCTCCAAAACACAGACTTTTCCAAGAGTTTGAATTAATCACGGTATTTATTAATGTGGGTCAGACCCGCTGTGTTTAACCCCAAAGTGAGTCTAATTCCATACGTCTAATTCAAAATGATTATAGGTAATAATGCTTGAATAAAAATGTTTATATAAGCCCAAAAATACTTTATTAAGACTGCTGTGCAGGGGTGTATCAATGAAGTTTTTAAAGAGGGCTAAATGGGGGGCCAGTGATGATCTTGGGGTGTCACACTAAAATAAAACCAGGGCTGTAATACAAAGTGGGCGGGGCCTAGACTGAGTGACAGACATCAGAATCACAACATGGGGGTTTAAAGATTGATGTAAAAATAAATACTTAAAATCCATAAATAATTCTAACTAATTAAAGCTCTTTGTCTAATCATTCATTAGACTATTATCAACACAACAGTGATAATGTAGCATCTTCATAAATACAGAGCAGATGGACCTGCTGCAGAAAGCAGGGCAGGATTAAAATCACTGACTAATCAATGACTAATTTGACATTTTGACTGATGATTGTCTGGGAGGAAACAAATCAGAGTATACTACTAGAATAAACTAGACTACAGCACTGATTAAGTTAACAGTTTTACTTTTGTTCTGAGTGCAACGACTGCTGTCTTGACCGGGGCATGAGCTGAGGTCTGTGCTCTCCGAGTGCTTTTCTAGTTAAAACTATATAATCGAGCCAATTATATAGGGGGGGCTTCAGTTGTCCATATCAATTCAAGCTCCGCATTAACCAAGTTTTAACCTAGACTGTTTCACCCAAAGTTATCATAAAAGAGAAAAGGGCGGGCATTAAGACCCTGTTCGCGGAAAGGATGGATTTTGGATTCAAACACATTTAGCTTTAAAAAAGGTACAGTTGTGATAGCTTGACTTGTATTGTAGCAGGCTAGAAGCTGAAAATGTCCTGGAAAATCATTTCAAGAAAAGAGTGGGAACCCTGAGTTGATTTGGGGGTGTGATCTTTTACATTTGACTATGTTGATGTATAGACTGCACACTTCCGGGTAAGTTACCGTGCTGCTTTGGTGCTATGACCAATTGTCAGAATGTTGAGTTGGGTAAAAACTCATTATTATCTGGTGATATCTGCTGTTCTAACCGTGTGAATATGATGTATTGTTTGAACAAAATACCCTTTAATCAGTGTAGCTTTCTGCCCCTGGTCAAATCTTCCCAGTTAGTTTAGGTGTAAAAGGCTGAGTTAAACAAAACCAGTTGGTTTTAGAGATGATGATGATCTAATTATCATGTTTATAAATTGTTTAACTGTGTAACATGATGTTTCTGGAGCTACAGTGACCAAAGTTATGGATCTTTTGTTTTACTCTTCATCCTCAGTGCATGAAGTTTGGCTTGGAGGGAAGTGAGATGTTTTTGGCTGCCGGCGCCGACAGACGGGTCAGCGTTTGGGCCGCCGACTGGTCGAAGGAGAAGTGTGATCTGCTGGACTGGCTGTCGTTTCCTGCTCCGCCCAACTCTGCTGTACGGCTTCCATTTTCACTCAATCTTAGTTTAAAGTTGTTCTCAGATGGTTTCAGAGCATCACTGAATAGAAGGAGCTAAACCTGTTGACAGAACAAAACAATAAAACCTGCAACTTCACTAAAATAGGTAATAGAGCATGCTAGCATGCTCTTTTTCTCTCTTCTGTAATTTGTAAGGAGTTGTTTTGTTTTTTTACAATGCAAAAAACAGTGTCTTGTAAAAAGTTATTTACCCCTTAGACCTTTTCACATTTTCAAAACTTATTTAGAAAAGTTTTAAATAGAGGACAATAATTAGTTTTTAGTTTGTTGGTGTTTGTCTGAAATGTTCAGTTCCTGATCACCCCAAATTCAGCCAGCTGAAGGATCCACACCGCATCACTAACAATCAAAAACTTTAGTGAAACTTTTTCCTTCCCTGTAGATAACCGGACATATCCATAAAGGAGGTGCCGGTTGTAAAGTTACTGTCAAAAATTATGAGCAATAATTTGGGTTATTTTGAGGGAAAATTGGGGGTTCGCTTTTCAAAGTCAAATTTTATTTTATATTCAAGTTATTTATTCATCTATAAATCTCAGTTTCAAACTAAATATTTTGTTAGCACACTAAATATTTAGTTTTCAAATAAAATTTTTAGCTAAACATTTTGTTTGTAAACTAAATATTAAATTAAATTGTAATAGTTTACAAATTAAATATTTAGCTCCAAACTAAATGTTTTTATTCAAGCTAAACTGGCTAGCTAAATATATAGCTTCGAAGTAAATATTTAACTAATATAAATATTGTCATAAATAATTAAATATTTAGTTTAAAAATAAAATGTTTCGCTAACAAGCTAAATATTTAGCCTGTTAGCTAAACATTTTATTTGTAAATTAAATATTTAAATAAATTGTAATAGTTTACAAATTAAATATTTAGCTCCAAACTAAATGTTTTTATTCAAGCTAAACTGGCTAGCTAAATATATAGCTTCGAAGTAAACATTTAACTAATATAAATATTGTGATAAATAATTAAATATTTAGCTAATATAAAAATTCACTTGCAGAGAATCGGAAGTTGACTATCAAAGTAAAAGCTGGATCTTGCTAACCTCTATATAACCTCCTACTGCTGGTTCATCACTGTTGCTGTAAATCCATCGCTAAACGTCTGTTTTGCCCTTAAAAGGCCTCATCCTACGTTTTTAACTGAAATGTTGGACATCTTAGAATGAAAACAAACAATGATAAAGAGGAGACGTTCAGTCACCCCTGCTGTTTATAGAGAGGTTCGCAAGACCCAGCTTTTATTTTGGCAAGTCAGTTTCCAAACTAGCTAAATGTTAAGCTCTGAACTAAATGTTTAGTTTGAAGCTAAATATATTGCTAGCCAGTTTAGCTTGTTAGCTAAATATTTAGCTTCAAACTAAATATTTAACTTGCTAACTAAGTATTTAGTTCAAAGTTAAATATTTAGTTTGTAGACCAAATATATAGTTGATAAACTAAATGTTTAGTTTGTATGTTTAGTTTTTAGTAAATTATTGCTGTTAACTTTTGACTGTGTATCTTTACAAACAAACAAAGGTGGAGTTACAGATGATGTTTTGATGTCACGTTTAGATAATATTAACATAATATAACCATCTGTTTATTAAAAGGTTTACTGGAAAAAACATAGTTTTACATTAATCAGACTATTTTCTCTGCAGCTACAAAAGAAACAAACCAGCTGAGATCATGTTGCTTCCTTACCCTCATTAAAGTTATATTAATCTTGTAATTCAGCAAACTGTTGAACTGTAAAATAATATTTATTTGTATTATATATTATTCAACCTTTTTTTTTTTTTTTTTTTATAAAAATTTTTTTTTTCTCTTTTACCACCAGAGTCCAAATCTAACCCAGAAGCTGTGAAAACTAACTCAAACATTGGGTTGGAGTTTTCTACATTTTTGCTCTGTCAACATTTCAACCCAGTGATCGTTTACAGTGAATACATTTAAATACATTAATATAGTCGGCTGATCTCATTTAAACCTTGGAACATTTTACGGTGCTTATGTCACGAGATAGTAATTAAAAACCCAAGCAGCCCAGAAAGAAAGCATGCGGCTGTCCGTGTGTTGATGCGTGGTAAAAACCTTCTCTGGCTGAGACACAATTTTAATTGTGAATTTAGCTTAAACCACGGCTGCAGAACACTGAGTTCTGGTTGAAGCCGTCCCTCATTAAAGGGTTTTTAGGGACTTTATATGTGTTATAGAGTGTAATCACAAAATCAATGAGTTTTATAGCTGAAAATTACAGCGACTGGAACTCCTTTTGTCTGTTTCCTGCTCACGTTCCACGGCTGAATAAATATATCAGGATCGTTTTGGTGACTTTTAAACCATACGCACCTTTCAGTCCTGTTCTGGACCTTTCTATTGCATGGTTTTTTAATGTTTTTTTTTACAGCTGGAATTACAGGCAATAGTGGCGGCGTTTACATTTACAGAGCAGCAGCACTCCTGCAGCTGCAGGAGGATGAAGAGGAGAAGCGACCTTCTCAGAGTCAGAGAACATTATATTTGTTTTAATCTCCACCACACTGCTTGTTGCCGGTTTGTCTTCATGCCCCTACGTGGTGACGACACTCGTTTCCTTTTAGCTGCCTAAAGCTTTCAGTTCCCTTGTTTCTGCCGAGGTTTGTCCTTCATGCAGGTGATCAAAGTTCCCTCAGAGCGACCACAAACATGTGGAAAAACAGGAATGACAGAAGGTCCCGTAGGATCAGTTAACTGAATGATTGGAAGGAGGCAGATTCACATGTTTTGTTTTGTAAAAAAGGTTGTTTTTCTGTTCCAGTTTGTGTTTCCAACTAAAATAATCCCGATCTGTTTTTATTGGCTTTATGTAGCGGGACGACAGTTTGCCTCCCAGCCTGGCTGCTTTCTACCCAGCAGATCATAGCCTGCTGGTCTACACCGGCTATGGAGTGGAGAAGGAGCTGTCCTTCTACAGCCTGGCTAAAAAACAAGTAACCCGCTTCAGTTTGTCTTATCTGTTGCTTCACTTTGTTCATATTGGAAGGAATACTCACTAAACCTTTATTATGTTTTCTTCACCTCAGATAATTAAGAAGATTTCCTTGACTCACTGGGCCTCTTGTCTTAGCCTGTCCCCTAAAAGTAATCTCTTAGCTGTAGGATCCAAAGGTGAGAGCTGACTCCGTCTTAGATATTGCTGCGTCGTTCCAGTGATGAACGAGTAACAAATCTATAGGGTCAAATCAGGATCAGCTTAAAGTGAATGAAAAAACAGAATGTAAATTTGAAAAATAAATTGTAAACTTGGAAAAAAAACTACATTTGAAAAAAATATATATATTGAAAACCTAAAACCTTAAGTTTTAGGTTTATAGATTTATTCAAATTTACAACATATTCATTTTTTCAAATTTACATTTTTTTTTCTTCAAATTTACAATGTGTATTTTTCAAGTTTACAATCAGTTTTTTCATTCACTCTAAGCTGATCCTGATTTGACCCCATACAAATCCCCATGTTTTGTGTCTATGAACTCCCATCAGAGCGAGTGCTGAAGCTGATCAAGTCAACCAGTGGGAGGTTTCAGGACTTTGTGCAGCACAGCGACTCGCTGCAGTCGTGCCGCTTCTCTCCGTCCGGGACGCTTCTCTTCTCCGCGGCGTATAACGAGGTTCTGCTCTGGGAGGTGCCGGGCCTCTGACCACCTCATCTGTTTCTCAACATGTAGCACTGTAGGTTTGTTATTTCTCTCCTGTGCCAGGTTTATTGTTCCATAGACCTTTTTATGAATGTAATTGAGTTTTTATTTTTTACATGTACAGTTTTAAGAATAAAGCCTTTTTGATTGGAGAGATTCTGCTGTGTTGCTTTCCAGTTTTCAAGTTTGCCTCTCGCTTTGGGGACCGAGAAGAGATTTTCTGCTGCTGGTTATAGTGCTGGGTGGAATCGTGGCTTTTAAATAAATAGCAGCATGTGCAGAACGGCACAAACACGACATTAAAGCGGCTTTTCTTGGAAAAAGACAAGGCAGTTTTATTTGTATAGCACATTTTAAACAACAAGGTAATTCAACGTGCTTTACATGATCAAGGGATAAAGTATAGTAACAGTAGATCTTTAACATATTTTGGTGCTAAGCCATGTAATGATTTATAAACTAGTAGGAGTATTTAGAAGTGTATTCTCTGAGCTACAGGGAGCCAGTGTAAGGACTTTAGAACTGGGGTGATGTGCTCTACTTTCCTGGTTCTAGTGAGGAACACGAGCAGCAGCGTTCTGGATCAGCTGCAGCTGTCTGGTTGACTTTTTAGGCAGACCTGTGAAGACGCTGTTGCAGTAATCAATCCGACTAAAGATAAACGCATGGATGAGTTTTTCTAGGTCCTGTTGAACCTGCTTAAACACTTAGGAAAGGAGGTACAGCAGCTGTTCTGTTCACAGGATTTTTGTGCTGACTGTTTCTGCAGAAGTCCAAACGTCCATTGGAAACAAATGCTGGCATTCTTGGTTCCTAGTTGGACTTATTATGAACCTGCTCTGACGGTAACACTGTAGAGTTCTAATTGTCCTGACATATTTCACATTTTATCCTGTTACAACCAAACAGGATAATGGTAAATGGTCATCGCATGTTTTTCACAGCAAAATCTGAAAAGTGTGGTGTGCATCTTTATCACTTTTACTTTGATGCCCCTAAATAAAATCATTACAAATGCAAAAAGCCTTCTACAAGTCTGGCCTTTATGTAAGAAACATGGTTGACAGAAAGTCACATAGGGGATACAGCAAACGTGGAGGAAGGCGCTCTGGTCAGAGGAAAACCAACACTGCACTTTGCCATGAACGCAACATCACCAAGGCGAAACATGGTAGTGGCAGCATCATGTTGTGGGATGACAGACCAATGAAGAATCTGGTTAGATTTGAAATGTGCTGTTCAGATGCTCTCTGTCCAATCTGCCTGAGTCTTTGGGTGAAACTCCACATTTTTATTTAAAGATCATAAATAATTTTCCTTCCATCTCACAACTATGCAATGCCTTGTGTTGGTTTATCACCAACAACCCTCGTAAAATGCTTTAAAGTTCGCTGTTATGACATGAAAATGTGTCACAACTTTTGTATCGTGGAACAAAAACCTGGTAATTATCTTAAGGATCCGACAAGATCAAGTTATTTATTGTTCAGGTCTAAAAATACAACTTTGTTAAGCCTTTTATAAATGAAATGCCATTTGCACTGTTAAATACTCATTCTGCTCTTTTTATAAGTCAGTGTTATTTAACTTTAAAACACTTATGTAAACCTAAATATTTGTACTTATTGCTATTTTATCATATCTAGAAAATCAAGTCAGATTTCAAAGGAAGCAAATGAAGACTAGCTTCTTCTGGCTTTTTTACCATTTTTAATCTTTGTCACTTTCTCTTCCCTATTCCAGGAATTTTAGGTTATGTTTTAGTGATATTTGTTACGTAGGAAGATGCTCAGTCATTTATCACCAATCTGAAAGGTTCAAGGAATGATGTATTTAAGCAGAAATCTAGATCTGTATTAAACAGAAGTGACCGTGGCTTGTTACCTTTTCTGTTCATCAAACCATATTGTTTCAGTTTTATTCCCTGGCTGTCAGTTTCTTTTACAAACTTCTGATTTTAGACATCTACCTGGGAACCAAGATTGCTTTTTTTGTTGTTGAAATTGTCAACTAGTTTGTGTCAGGATTTCTCTTTGGTTTCCCAATTTATACTTTAAATTGTAGGTAAAAAAAGAGGTTGTCAGCACTGTGGTCTCTCCTTCCATAAACAGCCATGTTTGGTTATGTGGACACTGCCTTTCTTTTTTTTTTTTTTTTTTTTTGTTGGTTGTTTTGGTTCTCTGTACTTTGACGGACTCCTGAAGGTTTCAGGTACTCCTCATCCTAATGCCAGCTACCACGGCACACCTTCAGGGCTCTGGTGGATGTTTAGGCACCAAAACGGGGCTCGACCCTTTGTAAGGCAAGTAGTCATAATGTTATGCATGATTGTAGACGTCTCAACTCTTGCATCGATGTTACATTTTGAGAGTATTTGTTGCAGTTGCGTGTCAAGGTGTAATATTTTTGGTTTATTCCACAGTGTCGTGTTTTCACCTGTTGTGCATGTGTAAAACATGATTTGTAAACGGTAAAAAACTATCAAAAGATAAATTACACTTTTTAAAAATCTTATATTTAAGAAATATCTGGGTGTAAAATGTTAGTTTGTCTAAGTTATGTGTACATTTATGTTGTAGTCACAAATAGGTAAACAGTTTGCAAATCATGTATTCAGAGGTGAGGCGTAACTAGTTTTATTAACCTGAGTAACTTTTTGGACAAAAATTACTTTTAGGAGTAGTTTCACCAGCTTGTACTCTTTACTTTTACTGGAGTAGTATATTTATGAAGTATTGCTACTCTTGAGTAAAATTTCTGGATCCTCTACCCACAGTAATTAACTACACTGAATGAAGAACAAACGTGTTTTGAGTAAATATGAAAGAGATGGAAATATTCTGTTGAAGTGAGATCTTTTGCTTCTACACAAGCTTCTAATATTTTCCATCTGCTGAGTTCATTTGGAGATGGTGTAGTGAAAACTTTAAATTGTCACTATGTTGTCCGATCTTTAATATGTAATTTTTTTTTAAGAAATTGGATGAGTTAATTTTGTTTTCATTTTAGTCTTTAAAATACCCAAATTGTTCATAAAACTATATACATTTTCTATTTTACGGCATCAGTAGTTACTCAGTTCTTAGGTAGCTTTATCACAAAGTACTTTAAAAAAATTAATTCTTTTTACGTGAGTAATATCTTGAATGGGTACTTAGTTTTACTTGAGTAGAGATAAATATATATATTAGGGATGTGTATGGGTAAAAAGAAATCTGGCGATACAATATGTATCACGATACAGGGAAGACTATGATATATCGCGATACTATAAGTAAGACCATATATATTGTGATTTTTAAAAACTAAATTTAACAGTAGGAAAACTGTCCCAACATTCTAAACACTCCAACCTGTTTCATACTTTAACATCCAGTTTTATTTCTAGATCTAGTTGATCCACTGGAACCAAGAAGGTGAAAACAGCCACAAACTACCAGTTATACTTTTAATTTAAATACAAAGTTACTGTCATTAATGGTTCCATTCAAATTCTAAAAAAAAAATTAAAAATCAATATATTGCCTTTGAATATCAATACAATATCGTAAAATAAAATAGTGGGACATATCGGCGTATCGATATTTTCTTACATCCCTAATACATTTTTTTTGTTCTGTGTTTGGCTCCATGTTTTCCATCTTTCAAAGTACTTTTTTCTTTCTTTTTTTACTTGAGTAATATTCGTGAATGGCTACTTCTTACTTTAACTTGAGTAAAAATATATTGAAGTAGTGCTATTCTTACTCGAGTACAATTTTTGGGTCCTCTACCACCGCAAAATATATCCTCCCCATATGCCATCCTCAAGTGTGGTAAACGGTTTGACCAGCAGGGGTCGTCGTTCTGCGCTCTCCTCTCCTCCGTGGTGAACCGGAACAGTAAGCGGGTTTCTCCTTGGTTGCCTATCGGTGTGGAAAGGCGCACGTTTGGGGTTTTTAGCTTGAAATTCTGACGTTCAAATGAAAGATAAATGTCTGCGTAGCAGCACGGCCCGGCTAGCTGTTCTTCTGAGAGTCAGGAAACATGAAGCAAGACGTCAGGATACTTTTACTGGGGGAACGTAAGTATTTAACAACAAGCTACACGGCTAGCAAACATTAGCTTGCAGCAGCTAACTAACTTAACTTGTAGCTGAGTTAACTTTGGTTGTCCTGGCAGCTGCATCCCGGAATATTTCTAAAGCGGTTCTACCTTAGATAATAAAATGTGTCTTTTGGTGAACTTGCTGCGTTGCAAGTATTAATTTCCTAAATGATAACTTTAGGTGTTTCATCTCCAAAGTTTACATTTGTAGTAAAGCTAATAGTGTGCAAACATTCAGTGCATTTGTATCATGACCACACAGATGAAATATAAATCAGATATTTTCTGCCCAAATTAGTCATATGTTACTTCACAGAAAGTTGAATGAGAAGATTTGGAGCAAAATAAACTTTTTGTTTCATTCTGCAAACATTTAGTAGAAACACACCCTGGCAGGTCTGTGCAGCTGATTAAAGCAACGCGCCCAACATAATGAATATTCCTTAGTGATGTGACGATATGTGTCGAGCAGTGGAGGGAGCGTTTCCACAAAGCGCGTATCGAGGCCTGCTTCATTTAGGGGAGGAGCTGAAAAGGATGACGTCTGAAGCCCGGCTGTACCACGTGACTGCTTCAGGAAGTGGTTTGACAGCAATATAAATCCCCTCAAGCTCCATTCAAAATGTGGGTTTGTGTAGGAGAGCTGCAGCCAGTTTGGAGTTTGGTTTGTGTTTATTTAGTTTGGAGAGTATAGAGACAGTTAGTTCGAAGATTTAGGAGAGTGAGGAGAGAAAGATAAGATTTATTAAGGTGACCAACCGTCCTGTTTTCCCCAGACATGTCCACTTTTCACGTGCTGTCCAGGGGGATTTCATAGATTGATGAAAATGTCCTGGTTTTCATCGTTTTTAAGGGGACTAATCAGCATACTTTGACTGGTGCGATGCATGAAATACGACACATTTCCTCTCATCTATCGTTGAGATGCTTTAGTGGATGTTTCTGAACCGTTTCATAGACTAACAGACAGCGGGCTGTGATGCGCTGCACCACTTTATCCTTCACCGTGCTGCGACTGTTTACAATATATTAAAGCACAAGTGTAGCTTTACAGACAAACAGAGTTGGCATAGCTGGCATATGTGTTTCTGTGTGTGACAAAAGTGGCAAAGATCCAGTTGGTCCACATGGAAACGAAATATATAATAATTCATCTATAAACTGATTGAGGAGGATGAAGATAAATTCTAAAAAATGGAGCAGCATTACTGTGTTTTTGAGATGCTGCTTTTTAATTTTATTACTTTGAAAAGAAAATAATACCTGTTTTCTGAGAATGTTATTTCAGATTTTCGTTTAATTTTTGTCCAGTAAAGCGAAGTATTACTGTTTCTGGTACATTTTCTAATTCGGAAGAGTAATTATTTCTATTATTAATTAATTTCTAGAGATTTTAAAGTCATTTTTGCACTTGTGAAAGCCTACCTGAAGTTTGTTATTTACCTGTTCATTCTAACCACATGGAGAATACATGCTTTAAATATGTTAAAATCAAAATCTTGGTCAGTCATGACGTGTTTCAGGACTGGGCCAAGTGTCCTCTTTTATAGAGACAGATGAGATAAGCGAGAGGATGGAGCCAGCTAGGAAGAGGAGGATTTCCCCTGTTTGGGAGCCAAATATTAGCAGGCTGGAAACTCCCTGGAATATTGGGAAAAGCAAAAATTGCTGTACCCCAATTTATATAGTCTAGCACCTGTGTTTTTGTGTACGCCGGCATCTTCTGTGCTGTGAAAGAGTGTTTTCAAAGGCTGGTGAGGTGGTGTCAAGAAGAAGGAATCGCTTAAAACCTCAAACTGTTGAGAAACGGCTATTTTTGAGTAAAAATGTATTTCCCCTGTTTTGTACATCATTGCCCAAGTTACACAATCATTTTCAGAGCCCTCTTCCTAGTTCCACAAGCTTTTTCACTTTCCTCTGCCTGCTTAAAGCCTTTTGCCTCAAGTGAGAGAAAAACATTATTACACAACCTGCCATACCATATGATACTACCGTTTGGGGATTATTAACAGACAGAATACATTCAAAAAATATTTTTATTGTTCACATTTGTACTATTTGATGTAGAGAAATATTTTTTTTGGAACTCAGTCATTCCCAAGAACCATAGCAGACTTACAACTTTAATGCATCACACATTAAGTGGCTAAGAGCTGCAGCTGCCTGTGATTATGTACCTGGCCAGCAGGGGGGTTTGTGTTCACATGAAGCCCCGTGAGATGAACCCTTTCTTGAACCAATTGGCTGAAGGGGTTCAATGTCCCATGGGGCTTCATCTTGCCATCACTAATATTCCTGTACCAATATAAGACCAGAGGTTTGTAAAGAAGCCAAAATATTTTACTCAAGTAAAAGTAAAAATCCTAATTCAATCACTGAGTAACTGATGTTGACCCCATGGATGACGCTGTTGCAGAGCTGGAGATCTTCTTCAGCGACAGACTGCTGCATCCTTGGTGCACAAAGGAGCTTCTAACCATCACTGCTCCATACAAACTCAATAATTTCTTTTTTAATTTAATTTCTTGTAAATGGTCTGTTGTACAAATATACACATTTTGAACATTGTCTATGTTAACCTACTCAGTGGCTCATTTATTCTGATCTGAGTAAGCTATTTTATTAACGTTTAATTATTTTTCACATGTTGTAAATTTTCACCTAGTCTCATATTCCAATTTTTGCCTCCATTTGAATATGCATGCTTCCACTTACTCTACTCCAGCCTGTGATTTAATTTGTGAAAATCATCTAATCAGACTGACAGAACGTAAAGTTATATTCAAATTCAGATATAAAAAAATGAAACGATTAATTATCGTTACTAAATAAATAAATAATACGGACGGACGAAGCACACATTGATTAAATCTGTTTTATGATTGTAATCCAACACTTTAACAGTAGGTAGTGTATTCATGTTAGAACTGGGTAACAACAGGGTCAGCAGATACAAAATAATATCAGAACAACAAAGCTTATGTGTTTTAAAAAAGCTGTACATCTGTCTGGTGCATTTTTGTTTAAAATGTGTTCGTCATTTAGTGAAGTAACTACAGGATGGGAGAGGAAAAAGTTGAATGCAGAAAAAGTTCTTATAGATGTACTTTTTAAATTAAAAAAAGAAAAAAGTTACTCAAGTCACTCTAGAAATTAAAGAATTGATATATTGCTTTTGAATATCGATACAATATCGTGACATAAAATATCGCAGTATATTGGTGTGTCTATATTTTCTTACATCTCAAATAAATATATAAAAAGAATAATCTTTTATATATATATATATATATATATATATATATATAATTTGTTCTGTTTGGCTCCATGTTTTCCCATCTTTCATATTGAAAGAAAATGTAAAGTAATTGCAGTTATGATTTTTTTTCTTAATTTTAGTATTTAAAATTATATATATATATATATATATATATATATATATATATACACATTTTAATTTTTTTTTCAACAACTCCTTAAAGAATTAATTATGTGAGCTACAACAACACTTAATTTCCCTCAGGGATCAATTGAATATTTTTGAATTTGAATTTCAGGTTAATGTAACTAGTTACTTACCATTTCTATATGGGAGCGTTTACAGCGGATTACCTCTAAACTATTTGTCAATTCTGGTCCTGTCCTTCATGCTTACTTAAATTGTTGATTCCAACATGGAGTTGATGATCTATTTAGGTCAAGTGTGGTTTGGAAAAATAAAAATCTTGTTGGAAAATTGGTTGCATTGAGCGGAATGTAATTCTGTATCATATTTGTCCATAGCTCTACAGCACAGTGACAGGTACTTGGTTCATTTGTGAACATTCAAGTTTAGTTTGGCCACGTTGTTTTAATGCAAAGCATTTCTTGTGTCCCCTCCTCAACAGCCAAGGTGGGGAAGACGTCCCTCATTATGTCTCTGGTGGGAGAAGAGTTTCCAGAGCGGGTAGGTGTGGTTCGAAATCCAACCTGTCTATTTTTAACCCCAAACAACTTATGTGTCAGTTGTTATTTTTCAATTGCTTATTTACTAACAAGTCATAAAAAAGACAAAATTGCGAACCACTTTTGTCATCTGTTGTTTTGAAATGTGCTATAAATGGATCTGACCTGGACAGAAAGGCTTGTTAAGGCTGCTGGAGTTTCATTAATTTGGGAATCTTAAAATATGAGATGTAATGGTACATGTATTTATATTTTTTTGGTCCCGCTGTTTTCTACCTGAACACATGCAGAATGTTTATGTGCGGCACTCAGAGCGCAGGGAAACTTTAAAAAGTGACACCAAAACAAAACAGAAAGGACTCCCAGGTATCACTAAACTCTATTTGGGAACATTCATGGTTTCTCATGCAGCTACAGTAGAAAAAGAAAGATGGACCGAACCAGAACTTTGTCAGCAAACGCATCTATCAACAGCAATAAGGTCCATAACACGCTCTGCTGTGAACTGAATGACTCACCTGAAACAATATCAAGCTGAATGTAAACATCACTGATATTAGAGAAAAACCAGCTGATGTCCAACATGGCTACCAGTAGCATCCAATCAGCTCAAACTCTTCATTTTAGATAAAATACAAGTTGGTGGAATCCCTGTAGATGAGAACGGATTTTCCCAAGAGTTGCCCATGCTGCACTCAAGTACATCTGGGCAAAGTATTGTTTAAATATTTCTAAACATTAACACTGACTGTTTTCAAGTGGTTCTATTGTTTTCTACTCTGGCTATGTCTGCTTGTACTATTTTATTTATTTGGGTTTTATTTAGGTTGGACGCATATAGATGTAAAAATAGCATTTTTGTTTGTGATGGCTCTGTTCTGTCAATGATGTGAGGTTTCGAACTGAGAGTTGGAACATTATTTTGCATTTCTGAGTGGGTTTTTTAGAAGCTTTTCTTGTGTATACATTTATGATTTTATCCTTGATCAACATACATCATTTGAATCTCAACTTTCCAATTATGTATTGTATGTATATGTAAATAGAAAGGGTTTCATCTGCAGACGAGTGGAAACAAATAACTGTATATTATTTCTGTTTATAGACATTTCTTTACATTTATTCTTTTCATGCTAGAAAATTAGCTTTAATTACAGACTTGTTTTTGTGGTTTATGTCCCGAGTTGCTTCCATATTTTGATGATTATTCAAGCTGGAACGTTCTGATAGGTCGACTTTTAAACGTAATAAATGTATTTCCAGATTTTATTCCCAGTTTTACTGTCTGAATGTTTTATCCATCAGTCTCCTTACAGTTTGTGGTTTTTACAGATATTATATTTAAAACCTGAGCTCTGTAGAGTTCTTCATATTTTATAAATGGGCACAATTGAAACTTGCGGCTTAAATCCGAATGCCTTTTAGTAAAATATTGTTTTTGGTTTATTTAATTTTTTGTGCAATACTAAATTATGGATGTGTATGTTGTCTTTTTTTTAAATTTATTATCATTATTTTTATTGCTTTTAATCTTTATATCTTTGCAATAAAGTCCATTCATTCAAATGAACTGAGAATGCTGGTGTGACCTTTTGACCTGGAAACGTTCTTACAAAGTGTTTGTGTTTATCTGTAAAGGTTCCCCCCAGAGCCGAGGAAATCACCATCCCTGCTGATGTGACTCCCGAGAAGGTCCCCACTCACATTGTGGACTACTCAGGTATCGACCTTCAGCTTTGGTTAAAATCAGCTGCTGTGAAAGTCGCGAATGTAGAGTGAGCTCCTAAATCTCAGGATTTGAAGTTTGGTTTTCCCTCTTGCTTCAATCAGAAAAGGAACAGAGCGACACGGTCCTCAGAGATGAGATCATCAAGGTAAATCCATCACAACCTCATGTGACAATTTTTTTTTTACCTTTACAGTAACCTAACGTCTCATTGTAACCTCGCAATAACACATCCAACACTTTCAATGGACCAGAGGTCAGACTACCGTAATTCTCAGACTATAAGCCGCTCCTTATTTCACACGCTTTGCACCCTGCGTCCTATACAACAATGCAGCTAATTTATAGATTTATTACTGGATAACAGCCTCCGGGGGGCGCTATAGCAGGAAGCGCAAAAATGACACAGACGTGTGGGGAAAGATGATGGGCCAAAGAAGACACTACCGGTAGTTTTTGTGTACACAACCTCATCATGGAAAACAGACGAAGAAATGCAGCTTTTAAGTTAAAGGCATTGGAGCTGGTCGTCAGAGAAGGAAATAGAGCTGCTGCTTGTTAGCTTAGCATCAATGAATCGATGGTGAAACGTTGGAGGCAGCGGGAAGAACTGAGTCGGTGTAAAAAGACGACAAAAGCTTTCAGAGGACATAAAGCCACTGAAGAAGACGACTTCAGTGTCTTTACTGAGGAAGAGGAAGATAGCAACGAATGACTTTTCTGGTAGGCTAAAGTATGTTTGTATGTAAGTAAAGTGCATTTAACGATATCTTTTGCGATATATTCTTTTGTTTATATGTCAAAATGATGAACGTTCTCAGTTTCCAGATACATTGCAGCAGAACAACTTCAAAAACGTTTAGAATGCCATTTAAAGAACATTCATTGTGCAAAATGCATTAACAAAAGTATTAAAATCTTTTTTCCAAAAAATGCAACACAAAAATTCTCACAACATAAACATGAAGATATTTTTAAATAAATTAAAAGCTTCATGTTATTAAAAAACACACAAAGTTCAAAATTATCCACTTTCCTGGTTACTTATTTATAAATTTAATATCGCACAAAAATAAAGCTGCACATATTTGAATTTAAAATGCTTCAAGTTCAACAGGTTTTTCCCCGTTTAAACTTGTAATATGTAGCGTAAAGACGAACACGGGTCATCAGTATTTATCCTCCTTGATGAGATCATCAAAATGAGCAATCGAGGTAGGCCGGTATAGTCAAAATCTCTACCTCTGGCCTAATTTATATCATTTCTACCTTTTATATCGCCCACCCCTAGTTAGCGCCGCTGGTTGGTTTTTGGGGACGAGCTTCATGTCGGATCAACCCCAATATGTAATCGGTTGTTCCTGGTCCCATTGCGGACATTTCCTAAAAATGTAACCGAAATCCGTCCATAACTTCTTTAGTTATGTTGCTAACAGAAAAAAAAAAATAATAATAATCTTCCGTGTGTCTTCGTCTTTCTGCGTGAATATCTCATGTTACAGCATGAAAATGTGTGGCCTATATATGTACAAAATGTATTTTCTGGTGTAGTTTAAATTCAGGTGCGCTTAATAGCCCGAAAATTACGGTATATAAGGGGGCGGTTGCATGCTAATGGGCGCTAATGAAAGAGGGGGACCTGAAAACGCACAATGGCTCAGACCAAGAAATAGTGTCGTCAGTACAACATGGACTACCTTTGGTTGGGTTTTATTCCTTCACACACAGACACACAACTCCCCATGTACCAGGGTCAAATGTTCCGCTTCCTATCCTGTTGAGCAGGGATTCAGCCAAGTGCTATACATCCTATCAAAACACAGAAACCGGCTAAATGTGATAGCCTCAGGTCTGTCCATCCATAAATCCCCCCCCATGGCAAAGGGTCTCACTAATATATCCATAAGCCTGATGACTCTGCTCTGGGCAATTCTTTTCATGGTACTTTTTTAAAAATAATTGCATATTTGTTCAAAATGCTACAAACTCGAGACTGATTCTGGGTTTTTGTTTTGGTTGTTTGTAATTGTAAATTAGCATTTTTTCACTATAGTTTTACTTAAAGGTCACTGATACCAAGTGCTCTGATTAAATGTTTTGTTTTTTTCTATCAGGAAACTTTCCCTTTGTCTGCATTGGACCTTGTGGGGGTTAGCAAGGGAGCTCAGTAGAGATGTGAGAAAATATTGATACACCGATGTATCGCGATATTTTTTTTTTCCCGATATTGTATCGATATTAAAAACAAAAATATCGAATTTTTTTATTTTTATTTTTAGGATTTGAATGGAACCATTAATGATGACAGTATTTTTTGTAATAAAATAAAAAGCATGACTGGTAGTTTGTGGCTGTTTTCACCTTCTTGGTTCTAGTTGATCAACTAGATCTAGTAATAAAACTGGATGTGTTAAAACGGTCCAAGAACGCGGTGACAGTTTTCCTACTGTTAAATTGAGTTTTAAAAATCACAATATATCGTCTTACTCATAGTACCGCTATATATCGCGATACATATCGTATCGCCAGATTTTTGCCAATACACACCCCTAGATCTCAACATGACTTAGGGAAGGCTGAGAATCACTGCATTAGATAAATAACGTTATTTTAATATTTATGTGGTACACTGTGGTGGGGGCGGGGCTCCTTCCGCCGTCTGCTGCAAAACTACACAAACGTCACTGACTAATTCCTGGAAGAAACATTCTTAACACGCATTATTACAGCTAGATGTCCAGTCTGCTTATACTTTTTTCTTTTCGCTCCCGACGAGCGGTGTCCTTCGGCTCAGTAACGTCTGTGGTGGCTAACAGCGACCACCGATGCTAACGGAAATGGGTAACGAGTTAACGTGAAAACGCATTGTTTTGTAACACCAGGAAGTCGAAGTGTTCCCAGACAGGGGGGAACTTTGAGAACGGACCTGGCTTTCAAGTTCCCTGCTCTCTCTTAGAAGTGTCGCTGGTCATAACTTCTGCCAGCAGGAGGCTGGGCTGCATTTGTTTACACTTGTTTACAGTGTTGCTGGCTAAAGTGCAACGAAGTTATGATTCCGTGTTGAAACTTTGTACGCTTCTGTGCCGCACCGAAAAATCCGAATACATATACATGTTCCGTTACAGCCCTAATCAATACTAGGGATGTGTATTGGCAAGAATCTGGTGATACTACATGTATCACAATATGGGGGGGGGACGACACAATATATTGCGATACTATGAGTTAAACTTTTTAAAGCTTAATTTAACAGTAGAAAAACTGTCACAGCATTAATCTAAACACTCCAACCTGTTTCATACTTTACCACATCCAGTTTTATTACTAGATCTAGTTGATCCACTGGAACCAACACTGTGAAAACAGCCACAAAACTACCAGTTATACTTTTAATTTTACTACAAAAAATGACTGTCGTCATCAATGGTTCCATTAAAATTCTAAAAAGTAAAAATAAAATCGATACATCGCTTTTAAATATTGGTACATCGTGACATAAAATATTGCGATATATTGGTGGCGATATCAATACTGTAGTAAAATATGTCAAATCTCAGAGGTTCCATTTAACAGATAACTTTAATGATCCGCGTTTAGGTCCTTAAAGTCTTGAATGCGTCCAAATTTTCCACATTTTGTATCATATCCAGTTCAGTCTTTGCTTCTGTCGTTGCGTTGATAAATCATTTTTGACCCTTTTCTGTTTTATTTTGAAGGGTTAAAGGTCAGCTGACCTGGGCGCAGAAGCTCTGCAGCAGCACCAGCAGAAGTTAGATCTACCGCATGTTGTTCAGTAGGTTGCATCATGTAGGATGGTGGTGTACAAAGCCCGTCCTCCAGGGCCGGCATCCTGCGCGTTTCAGTTCTGCCCCTCGCTCAACACGCCTGGATCCAATGGTGGTTCATCGAGCAGAACTTCTGCAGAACCTTGGCTCGCCGCGGGAGATGGAGGAACCATTTGAATCAGCAGTGTTGGAGCTGAGACTCATCTAGAACTGGCAGGACACCGGCCCTCGAGGACAGGAGCTGGACACCCCTGATGTTAGGGTCTCGAATTAAATGTATTGTCTGATACGTCTGGGATCAATACAGTATTTTTTAATTGAATGTGAATTGTTGTCGTCCATAATGTTCGTGTGGAGCCTTTTGTCTCATGTCTGGTATAAAGTTTATCCTCCTGCTCTGTCCAACATTCACAGGCTAATGTAGTGTGTGTGGTGTATGATGTCACCAACGAGGACACGATAGATAAGGTAACAACTGGATATTTGGTGAATATTAACTGCCTTTGGATCTAAAATACTGATTATATTGACTGTCTGTTGCGTTTTGCAGATTAAAACCAAGTGGATTCCTCTGGTCAACGGAGATGCAGAGAAAGGAAACAAGTAGGGATCATTAAGGAATATGGCTGAACTTTGTTCTGGTTATCCAGTGTTTGCATGTTTATCCTGTTATGAACAGGGGCGGAGCTAGAAGGGTGGATTGGACGCCCCTGGTGCAACCCAAGGTCATTGACCGACATGATCTACGCTCACCAAACAGGATTAGAAGAGTCAGAGTCTGAAAGCAGATCTGTTTTTACCTGTATGTGAATAAAACCCCCACACAGCTAAAAGTTTACAGTTGTAAGGCTGATCTCTGCAGCTAGAGATGCATCAGGAATGAAACATCCTCTTTAGACTCTTCTTCTGCTATCAGCAAGGGACAAACTCTGCCGGCTAAATGTGAAGCCAATGCGGAAGTGACAAAAATTGCAGTTCTCCCCCTCATCCACTAGGGTCTGGCTGCAGAAAGGAGCAGGTTCCCATTGACTTCCATGTTAAAAAAGCCAACTTCTAAGTAATAAATAAACACGTTTTTCAGCCTAGTAGAAAAAAACATGACTACTCTGACGGGGGTGAATTTTCTTTTATAACTCATCAGTTTAGATGTAATTTAAGCTTGAAATGATGAATAATAAGGTGCATGTTTTGAGCAGCTAGCTCATGGGAAGGCCTTCAGCCTCGGCGTCACGTTAAAAGTCTTTGGCCGTTTTGTTTCTCTGAACTTGACCATCAGTAACGTCTACAATGTTTATTCGTGTTCAGATGTTTAACCGTGAACCTATTGGACAAAGATGGCTTGCCGTGGCATTGATTCCACCCAAGAAGAATTAAAATTCACATAGTTTTAGTAAACGTTATGGACCAACAAGGCTTCATGCTGATATTTGACAAAATTATTGAATCTGCCTAGAAGGCAGAGAAGTAGCAGAGTCGCTCAATCACGGTTTTCTGGCTAAAAGCGCCCGCTAACCTCCATTAGCTTCAGTTTTCTCCTGGTTAGCTTGTAGCTACATCGGCTCAGAGTTTGATGGGTGTCAATCACCCACCCCCACTCTCAGCTCCACCTCTTTGCCCATTTATTTATTTTTGTTGGTGGGAACCGCCCATTGGGCTCCAATTCAGCTCTTCAGAAACCTACTGGTGACGTCACACTGAGGCTCCGCCCATCTTACATACACAGTCTGTAGCTATCAGTTGTTGCATACAGCCAGATTTTATTTGTTTAACGAAGGAACTACATTTAAAGCCAAAACATGGAAAATGCCATGAATGCCTGGGGTGAATATCGAAAGACCTCTGTAAAAGAAAAAAGAAAAAAAAGCTACGGAGCGCGGATTCAGCCTGAAGAACAACATCCATCCCCCGTGAGAAGACAAAAACCCACAACGTCATGACAAAATATTTGATTACGCACAAGCAGGCGATCATTTCAGTTCCACGCAGAGCAGGAGGAAGATGTGACACTTGTGTGTTCAGGCCACAGCAGGTGAACTGTTTGTATTTTAAACGCCCTCCGGCCGCCCCTCCTATGGGAGTCTAGGTCCGCCTCTGGATAGGAAGATACAGCTTTAGTTTTACAATATTCTGAGTTACATTAAGAGCGTCATATGAATGTCTTCTGTTTAACCTTTTGTCTGTAAATGTATTTTCTGTCTTAAATGTTTGAGGACTACAGATGGAAAATAGCCTATGGCTAAATCTGGCGCAGTGTCCATCAATGTGCATTGTCCTCTTCAAATAAACTAATAAACTAAACTGAAACCTGGACTGAATCCGTTCTGTTGCAGTGATAATAATCATAATAACAGAAATGTGTTTTGTCAGAGTGCCCATCATCCTGGTGGGGAATAAATCCGACCTGCGCAGTGGGAGTTCCATGGAAACCATTCTTCCCATCATGAACCAGTTCTCTGAGATTGAGACGTGCGTTGAGGTGAAGCTCCAGGATTCCCACTTCATCCACTCATATTTCTGGTTTAACTTGAGCTGTTTGATTAAAACCTTTGTTTCTGCTATCTGCCCCCCCCAAGTGTTCTGCAAAGAACTTAAAAAACATTTCTGAGCTGTTCTACTACGCTCAGAAGGCGGTTCTCCACCCCACCGCTCCTCTTTATGACCCCGAAGACAAACAGGTGACATCTTGTCATCATTTTGACATCTGTCCGTTGCATTCGCATGTTTAAAATGTATTTTGAAAAGAATAAATTACCCTGTGGAGGTGTTCATACCGAGCTTTAATGTCTTTCAGCTGAAACCAGCGTGTGTTCGAGCTCTGAGCAGAATATTCTACATTTCCGACCAGGACAACGACCGCATCCTGAGTGACGCTGAACTCAACAGCTTCCAGGTTCCACATAAAATTGCTTTAAACGTCCTCTCAAGCAAAATGTAATGCTAACCTGGATATGTTTGACTGTTTTTCATTTAGAAGTCCTGCTTTGGGAATCCTCTGGCTCCACAAGCCCTGGAGGATGTGAAGACTGTGGTTTGGAAGAACACCAGCGACGGGGTGCAGGACAACGGCCTGACCCTGAATGGTAGGGAGCGGCCATGAATGGGTGAAATCAGATCGAGGCTTTTTGTTGGTACTGTGTTCAGCTCGTTGTAACGCTCTACGTTCCTTGTCTTTCAGGTTTCTTGTTCCTTAACACCTTATTTATCCAAAGGGGCCGACATGAAACTACCTGGACTATCCTCCGAAAGTTTGGCTATGACGACAACCTGGAGCTGACTGATGATTACCTGTACCCTGAGTTAGTTTAGTTTATGCATTTCCAGTTATGTTTTTTAGCTGATGTGGCCCTAGAGGCCCTTTTTCACAGTAATCAGACAGGAAAGGCATAAAACAAAAGTCGGGAATCAAACCCCCTGACGGCTTCATCAAAGACTAATCTTATTAATTTTTTTATTATTATTATTCTGGATGTAAAAATCAGGGTTTCTGAAAAAGTATTTCACTTCAATTCCAAAATCCTTTTTTTATTATCAAGAAGAGAAATTGAAGATAATTGGATGATACGACAGTCGTGGGTGGTGATGCTGTGGGCAGGGAGGAGCTCCATTAGCAGTCAGTCTTGCAACGGCTCTGAAGAGGCCTCTTGTCATGGCCTTTTAACAAAAATAGTCTTAAAAGGTCGTAGGAGGCAACAGGCGGTTTCTTCAAACTTGATTTCTTGAAGAATAAAAGAAAAAAATATTTCTTGCAAAAATATAGCTCAAAATCAGCCAATGATTTCTTACATCTACGACATAGACAAAAGTTAAGTTAGAGGTGCAATATGTAAGAATTTTACAGTGAAATAAACAACAGTCTAATGTCTCAATCATGTTGGAAGGTTACTCTAAAACAGATTTCCTTCCTAGCGGCTGGGTGGTTGCCAGTTTTTATCATTTTAAAAAGGCAGCAGAGGAGCAAAGTACATTGTTTACCTCCATACTTCCTGGTTCCAGAGCCAATCACATGTGAGCCCGCAAGGTTGCCAAGTCTTAAACACAAACACTGCTCCAGCATTTCTAATTCGACACCGACCGTTCTAGAGGCTAACATTGAGCTAACAATGCTAGCAGTAAATTAGAAAGAAAGTCGGCTCTAAATACAAAAAATATCTCGAGCTACTTTTTTCGATTACCAACAACTCGATATTGCAGTGAAATGTATTTATCTACTTATTACCTTTCCATGTATGACTCGTCTTTGCTCTTTCTTGAATCTTCTGGCGCTGAACCTTAACTGGCAACCTGTCATGAAACTCAACCAGAGGAGTGGGCGAGTGGCTGACATCGGACTCTCTTGTTTTTCTACACGGACTGGAGTACTCAAATTTGACCACAAGATGTTATTCTTACTTCTGGCACCTTTAATCAAATTTCTCAAGTTCCCTGACATTTGTCAGACAAACATTTCCATCACACCTCCCGGTGCTCTCTTAATCCTCCTAGTTTAACGGTTTGGTCCAAGTTATCAAACTAAAACCATGTTTTTCACATTTTCAAGTATTCACAGATTTAGATGGCAAACTAACTCTTAATATATTCCTAATGTTTTAAAGAATTCACAAAAATGGCTACAACACCTCTGACTGAAGACTGTTGCTGTATTATATGTTAATGACCGGCATGACGTGCTAACGGCTCAATATCCGAGCAGCAGAGACGATATTCCACAGCGACATGTCTTTGGTGACATCATCAGTTGTTGACAAACTCTGCTAATCAGCCTCATTTACTTTTGCTGCTCCTCTTTAAATCTCTTGTCTGTCCGTGTGGTCAGAAAGCTGAGCAGAGAGATGTTGGAGTAGAGGATACCATGGTCTCTCTCTGCTCTTTAGTACTGCTCTGCATCCATGAAGCCTCCTTTTCAACTCCGCTGGATTTGGGGTCAGAGTTCAGGTGTTATTTGAGCTTTTGAGATGCTAATCAGCTGCTTCCGGTTGTTAAAGCAATACCTTGTTGTAGGGCTGGGCGATATGGCCTCAAATCTATATTGCGATAATAATCTAAAACGTGCTGTAAGGATATTTATTGCAATATATTCTTTTCTTCTGTTCAGATATGTCAAAATGACATCCGGTATACATTGCAGCAGAACAACTTCCGAAAAGTTTAGAATGCCATTTAAAGAATATTTATTGCACAAAATGCATTAGAAAAATTCTAAACTTTTTCCAACAAATGCAACACAAAAATTCTAACAAATATAAATGAAGATATTTAAAATAAAATGAAAAATGTTATGAAAACACAAAGCTCAAAATTGTTTTAATTGAAGTGAAAGTTGAAGCACTATATATTTGAATTAAAATTGCTTCAAGTTCAACAGGTTTCTTATCCGTTAAATAGAAAAAAAACTAATTTTTGAACTTGCAACATCTAGTCTAAATGTTAACACTGAGCATCAGTATTTATCCTCCTTGCATACCTGATACAAACTACGTAGGCACCGCTTGATGACATCATCAAAATGCGCAATTGCGGTATGCCGGTATCGTCAAAATTTCTACTATTGGCTCAATTTATATCATTTCTACCTTTTACAGTTTATATTGCGTTGTTGTAGGAAAGCAAAGTAAAACTGTAAATCCTTCCAGCTCCACAGCATCCAGAAACAGAGGGAATAATTGTCCAAACTGCAACGCCTCAACAAGAAAATGATGGACTAAAGCCAAGAAAATAACCAATCAGAGCCAACATGCTGCCACCACGCTGTTCTAGCATAAATTTAGGTATTTTAAAGGCCTAGAAAAGAATGGAAAATAAGGGCAGTATTAGACTCCCTATCCCACCTTTTAAAAGTAACATCCGTTTGCATGTGTCCTTTAAAAAATATTTGCGTAAAATGGAACGCTGAAACGTCCTGGTATTCAGTTATTCTAGTCATTCTTTGGCTGATTTTGGTTAAAAAGGTTTTTGTTTTTTTATTAGACTCCGAGTCCCAGCTGGCTGCAGCACAGAGATCAACCAGTTAGGCCACCAGTTCCTCCAGCGGTTGTTTGAGAAGTACGACGAGGTGAGTTCCAGTCATAGGGGCTCGGGAAGACGTTAACTTACTAATGATTGTCTTGCTTTATAAGCCTGGCCTGTTTTCTCTCTCAGGATAAGGACTCTGCCCTCTCACCGGCGGAGCTGAAGAACCTGTTCTGCGTCTGTCCTTACATGCCTTGGGGTGCCGACGTCTTTCTGGTCGTACCCACCACAGAGCAGGGCTACATCTCCAACCGAGGCTACCACTGCCAGTGGATGTAGGTATCTTAACCCTCGCTGACAGGTTGCAGTCCAGGATGCTTGAAACTCACACGGCTGCCCCTTTGCATGCAGGCTCTCTGCATACCTGGACGTGCATCGTTGCCTGGAGCACCTCGGATACCTGGGCTACCCGATCCTCGCCGAACAAGAGTCACAGACCGCTGCAATCACAGGTGTGTGGGCATCGCTTTGCTTCCAGACACCCTTAGTCTATAGCATCTAGGGGTGTGTCAATGCATCAAGTAAGATGTGAAACGTGTCAAAATCGATAGCGATTCAAAAATGTTAAAAATCGATTATTTTTCATAATAGCTAAATGAGACAAATGTGAAAGTATAGCCCGCATGGACATTTTTAGGGGACGGACCGGTGGAAATTGTATGGCTGCTGCTAGTGTTTTAGCCATGCAGCGCAAAATTTACAAACTAAAGCAAATATTTTGCACTTTAGTTGTGAAAGGAGTTAGCAGCAACGTCCTGTTTTCCCCGGACATGTCCACTCCCCAAGCTGCAGTTCAGGTGGAGCTTTACAGATGAACCGCAAAAGAAACTTCCCTCGTACGGTTCAAATGACAACAAACGTGTAGCGGAGTGCAGCTTGTTCATAGCTGGTAGATTTGTTTCTGTGTCTGACAGGAGCCAAAGACCCTGTTGGTCACACTCACACAAAAAACTATGAAAACACTGCAAAGTTGAGAGTTTATTCATTAAATTGATAGCAAAAAAACAAAATACACTTTTAGGTGTCTAGGAGAATGCTGCTTTTTATTTTTATTGCTTTGAATAAAAATAATTCTCATTTTCTCAGAACATAATTTCAGGTTTTTTGTAATTCTTGTCCTGTATGACTTAAAAGATGAGCTACTATTGTTATAATTAGAAGAGTAATTATTTCTGTTTAGATTTTAAAGCTGATCTGAAGTTTATTAAATTATTCTTTCTAACCACATAGAGCAGGAATACTTTAAATATGTTAAAATCAAAAGTCTTTTTTAAGTAAACAGAAAATGATTGTTTCAGGATTGGACAAAGTGTCTTCTTTTCTGGAAATCAAATTATGGTCACCCTATATAATACTTCTAGTGCCAACACACATTTACTGTAGCTTTCATGGAAAATATGACCTTGATATGAATACGAAACATATTTTAGACATGTTTTGGTTTGATTTGTGGTTTCAAATAAATAAAAGACAGGACACCAATTGGTTTGAATACTTCTTAATAGAAACTGAATGGATTTTAAAAGTAGAAAGTAGCAATGTAAGGAATGAAGGGGGAAAAAAAAAACTAAATGGTAAACAAAACAATAAATGCAACAAGAATAATCGTTTTATAATCCTAATTGGATTGTGAGGCACCCAAGATGACACACCCCTAATAACATCCGTGCTAGAACGGTACCTCACAAAGCCAATATATTTTTATACGACTTGCCCTGTCATCCACACAAAAAAGCAGATTTACGGTGCCGAAAGCTATTCTTACTATTAAAAAAAAAAAAAAAAAGTAGGATTTGTTTCTCTGAACTTGACCATCAGTTGCGTCCACAATGTTTATTCGTGTTCGGTTGTTAATCGTGCTCTTATTGGACAAAGATGGCTTCCTGTGGTATTGATAACAGACCGTCCAAGAAATCTCTGCTCCAATTTTTTTCAGAGAGTGAAATTATATTTCTGCTCTGTATTTAAAGCTGCTATACCAAATCTGCAAAACAAGTAGTATAGCAATAAATATTTTGTGGAAGTTTACACATCTCACCGGACAAACGCACTTTCACATTTATGTGGGTCCTCCGCTCAATAATGTCAGAGGAGAAACAGCCGGCTATGTATTACAATACAGGTGGGACGGTACAATATATTGCGATAATATGAGCAAGGCTATATATTGTGATTTCTAAATGTGAATTTAACCGTAGAAAACTTGTCCCATCATTCTAAACACTCCAACCTGTTTCATACTTTAACACATGCAGTTTTATTACTAGATCTAGTTGATCCACTGAAATGAAGAAGGTGAAAACTTAATGCAAAAATTACTGTCATCATTAATAGTTCCATTCAAAAAAAAAAAAATATATATATATATATATAAATATAATATATATATATATATCGATACAGTGCTTTTGAATATCTATAAAATATGGTGACAGAAAATATCGTGATATATGGGCGTATCGATATTTTCTTAAATCCCTAGTTAAAATGATAATTTTCATCTTCAATTTACATATTAACTATCAAAACTTGTTTTAATTAAAATTCAGAGTTTAAGTGAAAGTTATGGACCAACAAAATTATTGAATCTGCCTGGAAGGCAGAGGGAGTAGCAGAGTCGCTCAACCGCGGTTTTCTGGGTAAAGGCGCCTGCTAACCTCCATTAGCTTCGGTTAGCTCCGGGTTAGCTCCGTTAGCTCGAAGCTACATCGGTTCAGAGTTTGATGGGTGTCAATCATCCGCCCCCACTCTCAGCTCCAACTCTATCCCATTTTTTGTATTTTCCGGACGTGACGAGACGCGGCCAAGATGGCGGTGGTACAAACCGCCCAGTTAGCCTTAATTCAGCTCTTCAGAAACCTACGGGTGATGTCACGGAGGCTCCGCGCATCTTTATATGCACTCTATTGGTTAAACCCAAAACGCCTAACGTAGCCACAAAGTGCGTCGACAAACGTGTCTCAACCAGTGATTTTTTTCTGTCCCCGACTCAATGGACTGTGTTGTGACGCAAGTACTAGGGTCAGCTCTTACAATCCAAAACGGAGAAAATAGCGCACCAACCCAAACCTTTGCCCTTGCCGCTCGGTGGAAACAACGCATTTGATGCCTGTTTCCAACATAGATTCTGGTGTTTGTGATGCTAAATCTCCAGGACAATGGTGGAAGCATCTTCAAGCCAAAAGGGAAAAGGAGACTGAGGAAAATCTGGGTTATGAGGAACCGACATATTCCTTACAAAATTTAACAAACATTTCAGAATTTGAGTAATTATAGAGATATTTTCAGACCTTGACCCATGTTGATATAAAACGTGTTGACATTTGTTTGCGTATTTTAGATCTGTTGTGTCTTTTTCTGACACGCAGTGACACGGGAGAAAGAGGTGGATCTGGAGAAGTGTCATTCCCAGAGGTCGGTGTTCCTCTGCAAGGTGATCGGACCACGAGGGACCGGCAAGACCGCCTTCCTCCAGTCGTTTGTGGACCGCGGCTTCCTGGTATGTGGACGCCATCTTGTCTCAGATTACCTGTGAACAGTTGAGAGCTTCTCAGTTTGTTTGTTTTCTCCTCGTTATTTCATCAGAGTAAAGGAAATCCCAGCAGTGCCTTCTCACCATATGTCATAAACCGAGTTCAGGTCAGCAACCAGGAGAAATACCTGATTGTAAGTATTGAACCTGCTGATGTCTGTGCTGGCCGTTGACCTCTGACCCTGAGATTGAATGGCCCTCCTGTCCTTCCCGTGCAGCTGAACGAGGTGGATGTGGAGACGGAGTTCCTAAAGGCGTCGGACGCGTCCTGCGATGTGGCGTGTCTCATGTACGACACCAGTGATCCCCATTCCTTCGACTACTGTGCCAGTATCTACAAGGTGAGTCGCGCTAAAGGCTGCAGGTACATGTTCCCGTTATTATTCTAGTCTCACAACCAAACTAAGGCGACGCTTTAGTAATGAGCTCTGTTCTAGTTCTTTTCCGCCTTCACGCACCATTTATTGGCATCAGCATCGAGATCGGCCCGATGAATGAAGCTGCATTCCCTGCGACTATTCAGACCCCCTTAATGACTTTTTTTCTAAAAAGCGCCTAGTGACAAATCTAGCGACATTTCTGACCACCCTCAGCTACTTTCTGTGAAACTTTGTCAATATTTCCTGCAGTTTAGAGACCCTGCTTGCTCCTTGCCGACAGGGAATGATCTGCGCATGTGTACGCAGCATGATCAGACTGTCGACTGACTAATCATAAACCTTTTTCGGTTCATTTCATCCACTCACAAAGTTGTTTAGTACTTGATGTTAATTCAAAAGTAAAAAATAAATCTGCATGTATATAAGAGCGATCTTTCAACGGGAATTAAGGCAGAAGCTTGTCTGTGCTATGCGGCATCTCACACCTGTGGTGCATTCAAGGAACGATAGAAATGTATGGTGAGTTCAAAAACGTAGGACATTTGAAACTTATGACAAAAAAAACCCCACTGAAAATAATACTATAAGCAATAAACTTCTGTTTAATGGCGGTTGGCAAGAAACATTTGATGCATGCTAAATATGCCCTACTTATTTTTACAAAGTACTAAAAAACAAACATCTATATTCTCTCTATTAATTTCTTCTTCTTGAGATATCTCAGCAAATGTATTTTTTTTTTCTCAGAACTTTAAATTTTGTTTAAAAGGTCTTTTGATGTCCAGTTGCAACTTGATATCTTGGACATTTTGTACCAGTTTTCTCAACAGTTTACTAACTAAAATAGAACATGTTCCACCGTCTCTTCTTGAAGACAGAAGTCACATGTTTCCCCTGTTTAAATAATGTATTGTTTAACCCTGTAATCCTAATCTAAATATAATTATTTCCTCCTTTCGGTTCCATTCGTCATCACGTGATGACATCATTATGCAAATGAGAGTATGACGTCATCTAGCGACTTTCCAGGGCAACTTCAGCTACTTTCTGTCAGAGACGGTTGGCAACACTGGACGCACGGTCAGAAAGATGGAGAGCAATAGCAACGCGTTTTCCCCCCCATGCCAATTGCACGCAACCACTGCCGCCTAATTTCTAAATCCAGTGGAAACAAACGCGTACCCACATAACTATCGCAACCCACTACACTACACTTTCTCCCCATCCTATCACAGAATTAAGGAACCCTACAATAAACACTAAAATTACACACGATATAGAACAATAAATGCATCTTATCTAACACTATCAACTAAAGTCTACAATACACTGTAACAACAATTGAGGCAATTAAGACTAAAGAATCTCAAATCTAATCTAAAAATTCAAAAGGCTACGCTAAAGAAATGCTAAGCTAACTAATCCCTAACCTGATTAGCGCTGTAAACACTTAATATTCCAACTGGCTGGCTATGGAGGCGTGGCCTAAACTGGGCTGATGTCAGCAAACCAAGCAGAGCCAGTAGCGATGCCCGATTTACATTCTTTTTTGTCCTTCCCTCCATCCTTCCTTTGTTGTCTCCCTCCTTGCTTCCTAACGTCTGTCCTTCTGTCCCTCTTTCCTTCCTTTCATCCATCCTTCTATCCATCCTTCCTTCTTTTATCTCCCTCCTTGCTTCCTACCTTCCTTCTTTTTGTCCTTCCTTTCTCTCATTTATCCTTCCACCCTTCCTTCTTTGCTTTGTTGTCTCCCTCTTTCCTATTTATTGTCCTTCCTTCCATCCTTTTCAACATCAATCCTTCTTTCTTTCTGTCTTTCTTTCTTTTCGTTTGTTCTTTCCTTCCTTCCTTCCTCGTGCCCTTCTTTCCTAACTCTATCCTTCCTTCCTTCCTCAGTATTTTATCATTTCTAATAAAGTTAGTGTCATTTGTTGAAAGTTGAGTCTGAAAAAGTCTTTTATATGGAAAATCTGGGAATCCTGAAGTCATGGATTAATAACTAGAAGCTCTGACTTAAAGTCAGGTATCATTTGAAAAGGCTCAAATTTAGTTTATGTTAAAGTGAAACAATAATCGTATTCGGATGATGAAAACTGAATAAATTTTAATTTTTCCCAGAGACGGCGGTCATTGTGTCTGCTGCTGTCGGAACGCTGTTTCCAGCATCGTGTGTCTGTGTATCTAAAGTTTCCCCCTTATCTCTAAACACTCAGCAACATTACATGGACAGCAACATCCCGTGTGTCCTGGTCGCCTCCAAGGTGGACCTTCCTGACGCCAAACAGTTCCACGGTATGACCCCCGCTGAGTTCTGCTACAAGCACCGCCTGCCGCCGCCGCTGCCTTTCTCCAGCCTGATCCTGGACTCCACCAGCAGGAACATCTACACCCGGCTCGCCTGGGCGGCGATGCACCCGTACGTTCCTCCGCTGCTCCTGTAACGTTGCTCCTAAGTTCGGCTGTCGCTCACGCATGTCTGTCCTCTCGTTTTTCCAGCCACCTGAACGGTTCCGACATGAGCAGCGCCTCCTTCTGGCTGAGGGTGGCTCTGGGCTCGGCTGTGGTGGCGGTTCTGGGTTTTGCCATCTATAGAGCTGTAGCCAGGCTAAAATAACCGAGCTGCGTGGGAGGTTTTTTTTTGTTTTTTTTCATGATGCTTTATCCCTCAAGACCAGAACCACTGAAGTCTGAACCGGATCGTGTCCTTATCCCCTTTGGTTTATTTTCATCTGGAGATTTCCTGGAACCTGCCCAGCGATGTTTGCCTTATGCTCAACCAGGAAGGTTTGTAGAACAGCTTCTGCTGCTGCTGTCCGGGAAGGTGCTTCATCACTCGGAGCAGGAAAGATCAGTTCCGCTCTCCGTCTGTTGAGTTTCAAAGATCGCGGGTGTGCAAGTGAAAATAATGCCAAATTAAGCAGAATCAGATTGTGAGTGTTGGAAACCTTCTTAGCGAAGAGGACAACCAGACCGGCTGCTACCAGAACTGCTTCATGAACTGATCTTCTGAGCAACCGTTGCCAAATTAACTGCTGCAGCTACGAGCTACTTTAGCATCATTTATTATTATTATTATTATTATTATTATTATTATTGAAAATATGTGGAACTTTAAGTTGTTTTAATGAGACTGAAGCCGACCTGTGTTTTCCTGTTTCTTTGCGCCTGACCACGACGGAGCGTTGGCGCCATTGTAGATGAAAGAAAAAGCTATTTGGCCAAGGAGGGGTACATTTTTGCCAAAAAACTAAAAATATTTCAGATTTATTTTGAATACTTTTAAGAAAACACTGGGGAAATCTCTAATGTTGAAAAGTGATACATTTGCGTAAGAAAATTCAAACATTTCCATGAATAAAGGCATCATTTTTCGATATTTTAGACTTGAGATATTTTCTGACATGAAGTCAGAAATTTGCAAGAAATAAACTCTTAACTTTTCAGGAAGACAACTCTGTAGTTTGTGGAGAATCAGATATTTCTGACAAAGTGCAAGAAGTCCTCTTAAGATTAAAGTGCTACATTTTTGAGATTCGCGTCTGGATATTTTCCCAAGTGTAAGTGGATCTTTTTGTGAATCAGAACGACTTCTCCCGGGTGCAGATGAGGCCATGAACGGGATCCGCCAGAGACTGCGGAAGAAGCTGCAACATGGTTGCATCAAGTAGGGCACCGTGCAAGTTTGTAAATTTAGTTCCTGCAGCATAATTACACTTGAAGTCGTTCTGGTCCAGAAAAAAATCCGCGTGAGCTACTTAAACGTTTGAAAACGTCCAGATGCATCAAGGGAATTTGCTACTTAGACCTTGGAGGACTTCTGGAATTTTCTGTCCGAAATATCTGATTCTTACGACGGAGTATTGGTGCCATTGTGGATGAAAGTAAAAAAAAAAGTTGGCAGCAAATTTCCACCAAACAACCCCGTCCCCGTCCCCCCCCCCAAGAAAAATATTTTCAAGAAAAAACTCTGAAATTCTGTTTTGTTTTGCAAGTTTGCAAGAGAAAACTAAGAAATATTCATGACTAAAAGCATATTTTTTTCATATTTAAAATAAGATATTTTCCGACGTTGTAAAGTCAGACATTTTCAAGAAAAAAGCTCCTAAATTTTTGAGAAATAAAAGGAATAAGATGTTTCCGACTGCATCAACCACGTACACTTTAGAAAATATCCAGATAAATTTAACACATAAATCTTCAGAGGATTCCTGGTGTTTGCTGTCGGAAATATCTCATTCTGTTGTTTTTCTGGTAATCATGGAACTTTCTGAAATTTCTCTTGCAAATTTACGACTTTTCAACTCCTGAGAATATCAGTTTTTTTTCCTGAAAATATGTTTGAGTTTTTTTTGTTTTTGTTTTTTTTGGTGGAAACTTAATTCCTTTTTTAAATTGTTTTTATTTATTTTTACAATGGCCCTAATACGTCATAGATTTTCTAAAAATTTCAATTTTTTTCTCGCAGATATCTGACTTTATATGTCATAAAATATCAACGTTAAAGATTAAAGATTTGTGCTTTTAATCATGTAGATCTCTGAGTTTTCTCTTGCAAATGTAAGATTTTTCACCTTTAGAGAATTTCCGTGTTTTTCCTTGAAAATATGTGAAATTAATCTCAAACTTTGAGTTTTTTGTGTGTGAAAATTTTATTTTTTTAATCTATAATGTCCCTCATACTCCGTCGTATCTGACTGACCCTGACACAGAACCTGCTGCTGGGTTGTTTCCTGTTTTTCTCGACATGAATCGGTTTGGATGTGTGATCAAGCTGAGAACCTGACGCTTCTGCTGGAAACATTTCTGTGACTTTCCAAACACTTTTCCTACTGAACATGAACAAATTTAGATGCTCAATAAAAGACCAGACCAGACTGGGTGGAAACTTCTGACCAGAAGTCAGTTATGATGTAATGTACACTCACCTGATGCGTTGGTGTATAACAGGCTGCTGCTGCTGGTGGTGGTGGTATAATGGTGTGGGTGGGATCATTTCTACTGCCTTACTTCCTGCAGGATGATGCGCCACGTCTCGGTTTTATAAACGTGACGGCGAGTTCACTGGACGCCTCCTACATCCAGCAGAGCAGAGGTGGAACAGGAGGTTCTCATCGTGGATGTGCAGCCGATAAATCTGCAGCCTCTGGGTGATTTGGTTGTGTTGTTGTGGACTAAAAGTGGTTCTGAAGTTAAAAGGTTCCAGCAAGGTGTCCCTAATCAGGTTTGGTTGTTTTTAACATCCAGGTAGGATCTATTTAATCATCATCCAACTATATAATGTCATTTTTAACCCCTATTGGTGTTTTATGTGCCTCCAGTCGGCCTGGAATGAAAAGGCGCCTGTTTCCTCAAGCCACCACTAGATGGCAGTGTTTGTCAGGTGGGAAGCAGAACACTTAAACATGGGTCAATCATCTGAAAAAGATTTCCCCTGCTCCTGACTTTAATTCAATCTAAGTTTTTTTTAACCTTTTTTCTGTAGCTCTAATCACTTATATTTTAAGAAATCTCTAAAGTCACTTTTTCTGGTTGAAGCTGTCCAGATGTCAAAGTCTTAACTTGCATAAGGACTTTTCCTAACTAGATTTCATGACTTGTAGTCCCCCCCCCCCCCCCCCCCCCGTGCATGATGTTTATGCATGAGTTTATGTGAGAAAGGGTTTTGATGCTGACTTATGTTAATGTTAATCCCTCCATTATGAGTCTGTAACTCACTCCTGGATCACATATTTTGGGTTCTAACACTTTAAGAAAAAAATCACGTTTACTAGACTTTACTTGGGTAAAAAGTGTTCCAAAGCATCGAATCCGCTAAAATATTCAGACTTTTAACGTATTAACTTGCAGAACAAAAGGGACCTAAGTAAAAGTCTTCTGTGATGGCTTTAAGTGCATCTTAAAAAGAGGCTTTTATTCACTTTATTGGGTAGATTTAATCATTATATCTGAGTAGAGGCGATACAAATTCAACCACAAGAAACACAAATTCTGCTGCATCAGCATATCCTTCTGCGCCGTCATGGCTTCTGGTTCATGGTCCACCAAACTATTTATAACGTGTAAAATGAGAACAAGAAGGTGAAACAGTTGTTTTTTATTGACATACATAGCAAATAAGTCTTTAACACGGTGGGATGTTTGAACGCAAATGGAGATGAATGAGAACCTTCGGGAGAAGAAATGCTGATGTTGACCGTCTGTGTTGTGTATAAAGAAAAGGCTCCACGATGCTTGTTTTCTTGTAGGGTGGCATTAACAATAACTTATCCATTAGTGTCTGTAAGTATATACACGTTCTCCTTGTCTGCAGGATCCTGGAGTTTTTAGTTCAAGGATCGGAACCAAATGATACCAGAATGAAAATGTTCACTAGTTAGTTTTACAGTCTATGGATGTCGCGATGGATGGATGGATGGATGGATGGATGGATGGATGGATGGATGGATGGGGAAGCTACAAGTATAAACAGCAGACTTTTGCATGAGATCTTACAAAAATAATACATATACGAAAGAAATCTTCGGGTATTTACAGAGAGTTTGTCAGAAAGTGTCCCTTCACTTCTTTTTTGAAGTCTTCGCCGCCTTCTTGGGTGTCTTCGCCTTGGGCTTGGCCGCCTTCTTCACCGGTTTCGCCTTGGGCTTGGCCGCTTTGGGCTTCTTCGCCGGTTTCGCCTTCTTGGCTTTCGCAGGTGTCGCCTTCTTCGCGACCTTTTTCGCCTTCTTGGCGGCCGCCTTGGGCTTTTCGGGCGTCTTGGTCACCTTCTTGGGCTTGGCCGCCTTCTTGGGTTTGGGCTTGGCCACCTTCTTGGGCTTGGCCGCGGACGCAGCCGCCTTGGCGGGGGTCTTCTTGGAGTCCTCCGGCTTGGTGAGCCTGAAGGATCCGGACGCGCCGATGCCTTTGGTGTGGCGCAGCATCCCGGACGCCACCAGCCTCTTCAGGGCCATCTTGATCTGGACGTCGGCGTTGTCCCCCACTTTGTAGTTCTTACTCACGTACTTCTGGATGGACTGACGGGACGCTCCGTTCCGACTCGCGTCGTGGACAATAGCCGCTTTGATCATGTCCGAGTACTTTGGATGCGACGCGGGCTTCTTGGGTTTTGATGCCCTTTTCGCTTTGGCTGGAGCCGCCGACGTCTCTGCCATTGTGTCTTTCTTCTTTTTCAACCCCTTTTGAATAAGTTGTTAATAATAATAAAAACTCTTGGAGCTGTAATTTCTCCCCCTCGGTTCTGTCTGGACGCCTGTCCGGCAGGAAAAAAAAAATCAGTGCGATCTGGAATATTTAAAGACAAAAATAAAAACGCGTTTTCTGATATTTTCGGCTTAAACAACGTGTGCGCGTCCAGCGTCGGCGTCCGGGGTTTTCACGCCAAGTGTCTTATTCCACGGTCGCTCCACGGAGCCTATGAAGCCTATCTGCGGACGTGATTGAGAACACCAACTGCCAGCAGCTGATCTAGCGGACTCCGTGGAACTGGCGCCGTCCCGTTTGTGTTTCTTCGTCCTCCATCTCCCGGAAAATGCGCAAGCCCCGCGGCCCCCACGGACCGCCGGAGGGGACGGGCCGGTGGCCGAGGCATGCGGCTCCGCGGCCGGCCGCCCGTCGCCCCGCGTCCCGCGCCGGGAACAACTTTTATTCCGCGAAAACCCGCTGGAAGCGACGCGCGCCGCCGACGATTTTGCCCCATTCCCGTCAAATTGACCCGAACCGACGGCACCGGGCGGGACGTCGGGCGACGCACATCGAAATTGAATCTTCGACCGATCGGACGCGCGGAGTCCCGACCGCGCAGGGCCTCGTTTATCCGTTTAATACTTCCGTACATTTTGCCAACTAACACAGCCCGGCCATTGACTTTGAATGACGTGTTCCAGATTATTTGCCGTTAAACCCGCTATAAATCAAATGTCACGACCTGTAAGCCACGGGTGACATGTGGGGCATCATCGGGGCTTTATTGGGGTCGCAGTGCATGTGGCGCGTTCGCTTTATTTCACGCTTTTCATGCGGATTTTGGGTTATAACTACCACTATGGCGGTCGCCTCTGGAGCTCCATTGTCAGGAAAGTTGCCAGCCCCTTTCCAAAGCTCAGGTGAAGTTGAGGCTGGCCAATTTAGTGGATCGCGTTGTTTTTGACGGGGTATCTAAGGTGGTGGGGTGGTGGGGGGTGGGGTCACTTTGTGTTTCAGGTGCGGGGAGGGAGGGAGGGGTGCAGCAGACTGGAGCTTGGAACCAAAGTCCTTCAGCACAGGGCGCAGTGATGGCTGTCTTTTGTTTTAGGAACTGGCGCATTCAGACTCCCATCATCCCCTCCTCTGGCTCCTGATGTCCCTCATCGTTATGAGGCTGAGCGCATCCATCCAAAGCAACACGAAGCCCCACAAATAAAAGTTTGCCCTCTAATATGCAGCTTTCATTCTTATTTTTGTTTGCGCTGACGCCCGTCCCTCCCAACGCCATTTTGATTCCTATATATATGAAAGTCACAGACACAGAAGAGCTGCTTTACCCCGACTTTTCTGCCTCAATTATTATTTTTATTTTTTTGGAGGGGGGGTAATAAGCCAATTTTCACCCTGTTGCACCCCACACCGAGGAGTGCATTCATGGAACCAAGTGGTTTGTTGTTTTTATATATATATATATATATATATATATATATATATATATATATATATATATATATATATATATATATATATATATATATATATATATATATATATATATATATATATATATATATATATATTGGCTAAGGAGAAGCTCCTCCACAACCAGACTGATGCAATATTTAATTCACTTTAACCACTGAGGTGATCCATTTACATTCTGCACATATTAAGCACAGTCCGTGTCATTTTAATAGCAGCTTATTAATGGTGTCACCTGCAGCAATACACGTATTACCGTTTATCAGAGGAAGGAGTTCTTTTGTTTGTTGGATGGATGGATGGATGGATGGATGGATGGGCTTTTTACCTGCGCTGCTGGAGAGGAGGGAAGTGAGGGAATGGGTGAGTAACTAGTGGGAGAGGCACAAGTGCCAAAGAGAGAGAAAGAGAGAGAGAGAGAGAGAGGATGTAAGCTGAGGCTTTGTTGGTTGAATACATCTGAATGGAGAAAGTGAAGGAGTGATGAAACTGGATCAGTTCTAATGGGGGCTGTAGATTCTGGACGGCGTGGCCCGTTGTTTTTTCCACCGCTCTCCAAGCCGTGCGTAAACATCTGTTGTTGGCTCATTGTCTGGGATCTTCTGGGAAGCAGATCATTCAGTGGCTCTTGGTTGAGGTCGGGGATGATCCCGAGGGATGTGGGGCTCATTTTTAGTTATTTGTTTTTGACCGATTGTGCCTCGTTTTGGGAAGCGGTGTTGGTGGTGAAGGAGCGGGAGGGTGGCTAGACTTCTCCCCGGGTTTGGACCCCTCCTAGCGGCCACCGACAGAGGGACCTCCCCCTCCTCAGGGAGTGGACCTCCCGCTAGGAGCCTGCAGGGCGCTGTTATGGCTACTACCAGTGTTATGATCTGATGCCCTGAAGATCCTGACTATATACTAGGTCGTTTTTATCTATCATGTACTGGTGGGTCTGTCGTCTTGGTCTCAGGTGCATGAAGTGTAGGAATGTCTTTGACAGAGGTGGATAGTAACTAGTTACCTTTACTTGAGTAACTTTTTTGAAGAAAAAAGTACTTTAAGGAGTAGTTTTACTAGACCGTACTTTTTACTCTTACTTGAGTAATATTTCTATGAAGTATCGCTACTCTTACTTGTGTAAAGTTTCTTGCTTCTCTACCCACAGCGAGTAACTTTACAGAATGAAACTGAATCCTTATTTTAACCAAAAATGCCTGAGACTCAGACATAGAGTTTATGTTGAAGTGAGACCTCCTGTTTATACACCAGCTTCATCGTTTTAACATTATTTTCTATCTGCTGAGGCTGTTGTGCCATTTGGAGGTCGAAGTGGGGGAACCTTACCCTGGTCTAACATGGATACATTACCTACTGTAAGTATTGGTTTCATTAGTTTTACTTTAAAAAAATATTTGGAAAAGAGTTTCTTCTAGTCAAATTTATTTTACAATTATGTCATGCATTTCTATTTATTTTAGTCTTTAGCATTTGCACATAACTTTACATATTTTCTGAATTTTAAATCATATGCTGTCTTCCCAAAACATGTATTCAAGTATGAGTAGCCTTTTTACCGAATACTTTTTCTACTCCTGAGTAAAAATATGTTGAAGTAGTGCTTCTTGTACTGGAGGACAGTTTTTGGATACTCTACCCACCTATGGAAATAGATAAATGGATTGAAAGCTCCTTTAAAAACTTTGATTTTAACTGTAGAGTGAAGTCAGATTTATTTGTCTCCACCAAAACAGAGATTTTATCTCAAGGGACTTTGTGGTAAAAATAAAGGTTGAAGAATTGAGATGTTTTGTTTTTATTAAATCTCCTTAAATCAGATGTAAAAAAGAAAACTCAAGCTGGCCATAAAATGAATATTAAGTGACATGTTTGGGAATTTTAGGCATATTTGTGCTGATGACATCCATTACGTTAAGCAAGAAATCAGTCTGTGACTCATGTGGAACAGCAGTAGAACAGGCACACCACATGTCAAAGCTTCAGGGTTCGATTCCCATCCCTGTGCCACTCATTGCATCTCTTCCCTCTGCCCTTCTTTCATAAGTAGAGCCAAAAACCTCTATAATAAAAAATCTTTGGTGCAGGGGCACAACCAAAGGGGGAAGGCATGGGGGAAATAGCCCTTCATACCAACTCGCATGATATTAATGAAATTTAAAATATGAAAGGCAATTGAATATGGAATTTACACATTTCTATTAATGTGGTTTCCATTTTTCACCCTATTTATTTGCATATGACAGATATATATATTAGGGCTGTCAAAATTAACTCGTTAACACAGGGCAATTAATTTTTCAAATTAATGCAAAGAAAATGTCCCTGTTTATTCCGTTGTTCAACCCGTGCGTTCTATGCTCGTCATGTAAAGAACATGGTGGAGCCCAATGAAGGTGTTGGCCCTCTGGATGGAAAGTTTGAATAAAAAAAATAAATACCTGAGATGGAATATACCGTATCACTTTATTTGTATAGCACTTTATACTCACGTGTACAGCTGACCAAAGTTCTTTAACAGGAACAATCAATAAACATGTTGTAGTTTGCACACATTGGAGGAAGGACTTTTCGGTTCATCGAAGCGCCTTATGTCAATAACATCAGTTGGATTTGTGATGAATTAAAAAAGTTGCAACCGCTTTTTGTCCTTTGTTTTCACCAAAAATGGTACTTTCATTCATATTTAAGAATCTTAATTAATCATCATTAATTTGCAGCTACCCTGTGGTTAATTAGATAAAAAAATGTTGATGGTTTGCCCTGATATATATGCACACGCGGACGTGGTGGACACCCGTATTTGCGGGGGTTAGGGACCACAGGCGAAATCCAAATTCTTGAAATACTAGAGACCCACCCTTAAAATGATTGTTCAAACACTTGATATACCTTAACAGCGGAAACCGTCTTAGTGCTAACACAGAAGCTAACGTCCGCGGTCTTCTTAATCGCCGCTCTTGGTATAGCAAATGCGTGTCGGTGTTGCATTGCACTTAGGTATTCCAGCTTCCAAAGTTGCATTTTTCTTTTGAATATTTTAGATACTCCAAGCCATTCATTTTCCACAAATAATTTGGTGTTACATTCCACAGAAAAATCTCTGAATATTGAATCCTAAATAGGTGGGAGTCCACTTGGGTAAAATGATCTCATCACACATTAACAACTTGGTCTCCAACTACAGTTAGTTAAAACATACCTGAAGTATCAACACATTTCATAAATACCCTTTTAAACTTTAAATTAACTGCCATATGCAGACCCACATTAAAACTGTAACTCATTTGCGGCAACATGAAAAAGTACAATAAAATCAAATATGAACAGAACTTGTAGATAAAAACATTAAGAATCCATATGAAGGAATTTATTTCTCTTCTTGTTGGTCCTCAGGGGTCAACTTGATAAGCAACAGACAAAGCAGCACTCTTTAACCTTTTCTGTCCTATTTTACCTGAATTCACCCTCTGGATGTACTGCTTAGCAGCACACACAAGTTACATGATCACATCTGATGAATTTAGAGTGCAAACAATATTAGAGAATGTCTTTCATCATATCAGTGATTATTTATTTTGCATATTTAAAGGCAAATAAAGTCAATTACAGGTTAACCAAATAAGCTATTAGGATAAAATAATAAAAAAATAGAACACAAAGGTAATAAAAGGAAATAAAATGTAGGGGTTAAATGAGCGGTACAGTTGGGTCTCAGGGCCGAAATAAATTAATAATCAAATTTGAGCGATATCTCTTAAAAACGGGTACGAACAAGTCAGAATGCCATCTTTCTGATGGTCCCAGGTGTATCTGTAGAGGGTGGGGAGGGTGGAAGAAGACGGCTTTCTAGACCTGAAAAACTACAACCTATTAGGGGCAATCTTAAAAATAAAACACAGAAAATCTTTATGTATTTTTTTAAACATGTAAATATTTTCTCAAATACCATATTTTTCCTTTTCAGTAGTTGCTGTCATTGTGTTGCAAAGTATTACATTCGGTATCATTGTTTTAATAATGTTAATCAGCATAAAGATAGAGAAAATATAACATTTTTCAATTTAAAATATTTCATCACCGCAACAACTAGTTTTAATGGACAGTTTGTGTTTTAGGCGTTTGTTTTGTTTGAACATATCGTCACAAACAATAAACGCATCCAGATGCATCAGCGTGGTGAACAATAAACATGCAAAGTCAATTAAATTGGTTGTGACTGAAGGATGCGTCGAACCTAAGTTTGTAGAGTATTACATGACAAATCTTTATTAGAACAGGTACAGTAATTTTTTTTAATTCTGTTTATTTGAAATACATTGGAATTGAATATGTTTTAAATATATTAAAGTAGATTTATTTTTCAATAGGATTGCAAAGTTTATGCACAAAGAGGTCAAATTGATCAGGTTATCTAGAAATAACTACACAGATGTAGTTAAAGTTGTGTAAGGAAGCACAGCTGATCGCATCAAGTCAATCAAACTGAGCAAGCATGTGGCGACAGTGGACGTGCATTTACTTCTTTTGTTTAAACAATGTTTGCTGATGGCTGCTGCAGGACTGATAACTGCTTACATGACATACTTAATAACTTTTAAATGTTTATGTAGTAGAAAACAATGTGGAGTGACGATTCATCGGCCATTTTTAAGGAGTGTGGAACATCTGACCCTCTACCCGCTTGGAGATGGGATTCACCCTGGAGCAGGGCAATATATCGATTATATCGAATCTATTTTTTGGGAATATCAAGAAAAAGAATTTCAGCAATGCATCTCTTAGGTTTCCATAGTTCAACGTGATGTCAGCCTGCCAAAGGCCTTCCATCTTCTTTTACAGCGTGTATTTATTGGACTTTGAATTGAGATCAACTCTAAAAAGGGATGCTTGAAATAAAAGTTTGTTTTTTAAAGATTTTCAGTCATTTGTAATTTCACAGAGAGGGGGGGGGGTTGGAAATCAATTCATATCAAAAATCTAATTTGGCATGAAAATATTTGAGTATTTTACTTTTAATCCATATCGCCCGGCCCTAACCTTCTTTTACTGTCATTTTCCGAAACAGTTGTCTGACGTGTTCAGCTTTTGAAAATAAATCTTTAAATTAAAAAAACAACCAATCTGATATCTTCAAATAGTTCCAGAGAATGTTAAATAATGACAAAAATAGTGATTTGTTTTTTAAATATCGGGATATATATTGATATCGACTGATGTGAAAAATATTATCGTGATAATTTGTTTTTTTTCCCAGCTCTATTTCAGCCCAAAGACCCAGAATCCCAGGATCATTCTGGATCTGGATCCTGGGACCCCCGAGAAATTAGGTGGTTGACTGGAGCGTGTGTGTTATGTGTGCGGAGAAAAGTAAAAGTCAAGCTGGAAATCATGAGAAATAATGGTCCGTCACTAGTTTGTGTGTTTAGGTTGTGTCTGAGCGCTTATTTTAGGTTTCACAGCCTCTGTACTGCTTCTTTATATATTACAGTGGCTTGCAAAAGTAGTCGGCCCCCTTGAACTTTTCCACATTTTGTCACATTACAGCCACAAACATGAATCAGTTTTATTGGAATTCCAGGTGAAAGACCAAAACAAAGTGGTGTACACGTGAGAAGTGGAACGAAAATCATACATGATTCCAAACATTTCTTACAAATAAATAAGTGAAAAGTGGGGTGTGCGTAATTATTCAGCCCCCTGAGTCAATACTTTGTAGAACCACATTTTGCTGCACTTCCAGCTGCCAGTCTTTTAGGGTATGTCTCTACCAGCTTTGCACATCTACAGACTGAAATTCTTGCCCATTCTTCTTTGTAAAACAGCTCCAGCTCAGTCAGATTAGATGGACAGTGTTTGTGAACAGCAGCTTTCAGATCTTGCCACAGATTCTCGATTAGATTTAGATCTGGACTTTGACTGGGCCGTTCTAACACATGGATATGTTTTGTTTTAAACCATTCCATTGTTGCCCTGGCTTTATGTTTAGGGTCGTTGTCCTGCTGGAAGGTGAACCTCCGCCCCAGTCTCAAGTCTTTTGCAGACTCCAAGAGGTTTTCTTCCAAGATTGCCCTGTATTTGGCTCCATCCATCTTCCCATCAACTCTGACCAGCTTCCCTGTCCCGGCTGAAGAGAAGCACCCCCAGAGCATGATGCTGCCACCACCATATTTGACAGTGGGGATGGTGTGTTCAGAGTGATGTGCAGTGTTAGTTTTGCATTTTGGTCTCATCTGACCAGAGCACCTTCTTCCACATGTTTGCTGTGTCCCCCACATGGCTTGTGGCAAACTGCAATCGGGACTTCTTATGGTTTTCTTTTAACAATAGCTTTCTTCTTGCCACTCTTCCTTAAAGGCCAACTTTGTGCAGTGCACCACTAATAGTTGTCCTATGGACAGATTCCCCCACCTGAGCTGTAGATCTCTGCAGCTCATCCAGAGTCCCCATGGGCCTCTTGGCTGCATTTCTGATCAGCGCTCTCCTTGTTCGGCCTGTGAGTTTAGGTGGACGGCCTTGTCTTGGTAGGTTTACAGTTGTGCCATACTCCTTCCATTTCTGAATGATCGCTTGAACAGCGCTCCGTGGGATGTTCAAGGCTTGGGAAATCTTTTTGTAGCCTAAGCCTGCTTTAAATTTCTCAATAACTTTATCCCTGACCTGTCTGGTGTGTTCTTTGGACTTCATGGTGTTGTTGCTCCCAACATTCTCTTAGACAACCTCTGAGGCCGTCACAGGGCAGCTGTATTTGTACTGACATTAGATTACACACAGGTGCCTCTATTTAGTCATTAGCACTCATCAGGCAATGTCTATGGGTAACTGACTGCACTCAGACCAAAGGGGGCTGAATAATTATGCACACCCCACTTTTCAGTCATTTATTTGTAAAACATGTTTGGAATCATGTATGATTTTCGTTCCACTTCTCACGTGTACACCACTTTGTATTGGTCTTTCACCTGGAATTCCAATAAAATTGATTCATGTTTGTGGCTGTAATGTGACAAAATGTGGGAAAGTTCAAGGGGTGGAATACTTTTGCAAGCCACTGTATCATATACAGTTATCCACTTGTTCTGCACTCTGACCCTTGTGAGCTCTCACATCAGCGCCTGAGGTCAAAATATATTCATCTTACAAAAAGCTCGACCCACTTACGGGTCATTTCAACTGGAGTCGTCAGCAGCAGCAGATTGGGGTTTCTATTATATTCCATGTGTATTTAAAGACGACGCTACACCATTTATGTGTCTCGTTTATTTTAGCGCTGCGACTCTAAATTTGTCTGAAGCGGGTTTGTAATTTTAGCTGGCCGAAGCCTCCTGGGTATCCGGCGTTTATCTTCCCAGGGCCGCAGCGGTGACAGAGTTCAGACCTATCCTGCACATATTCACACATTATACGCTAAATGCATTCTTGCTGCGTTGCTTTGCTGTCCAGACGTTTGTCCGCTCCAGCTTTGAACGCTAGATAAGGTCGGATTAAATCAGTTCATGTTGGGTTTGCCCTAGTGGCCAAACAAGCTGTGGAAAACAGGGTAGAAAGCTTTAATTTAAAGCCAAATGGCAGAGACGACAAACTAACTTTTACAAAAAAGACTATTGTTAAAATATGACACAAATCATAGAAATGCAAATTAAAAAGCAAAGCTATAGAACTGTACTGAACAAAAGTCTTGTTTTCTCACCGTTAAGTTTCACATTTTAAATTAAAAAATAAACTCCAGTATTCATAAACTGTGAAACCCTCAAAACAGAAAAACACTTTAAATTTTTTTGTTGTTGTTTTATTTTTGGTTTTTTTCCCCCTAACATGTTCTACATTTCAGCCTAAAACGTGGTATGAGCCGTTTTAACAGACGTTTATGGATTTACAGCAACAGTGACTGCAGCAGCAGGAGTTTTTGTAGAGATCTGTGGGACCCAGCTTTTATTTTGATGGTCAACTTCTGCCTATCGGCAAGTTAATTTGCATATTAGCTAAATATTTAGCTAAGTTAAATATTAAGTTCTAAGCTATATATTTGGCTAGCCAGTTTAGCTTGCAGGCTAAATATTTAGCTTGTAAACAAAATATTTCATAAGTATTTTTTTTTTAAACGGTGATATTTATACATGAAGAGATAACATGGACTTAAATAACCCAAATTACTGCTGTTAATTTTGGACTGTGTAGCTTCACAAACCCCCACCCCATTTTAAACCATCCCATAATATCTCTGGCTGCATGTTTAGGGTGGTTTTCCTGCTGGAAGGTGAAGCTCCACCCTGAGTCTCAGGTCTTCTGCAGCCGCTAACAGGTTTTCCTCCAGGATTCTCCTGGATTTCCCTCCACCCATCTTCCCATCACCTCTGTCCAGCTTCCCCGACCCACAGCATGAAGCTGCCACCACCATATAACACCATGAGGATGTTGTTTGCTCTTACATGCCTTGAGGGAGTCTTGTTATAGCTTACATTTAACAATGGCTTCATTCCAGCCACTCTTACTGTGACTTCTGAAGGTTATCGGATTAAAAGAGGTGAAACAATTCTCCAATGTTACACTTCTATTTGCTGAAAAAGTTGAAAAGCATACATCTTTTTCTTTCCAATTTACTGTTTTGCATGGTTTTCTCCCATAAAATAACTTGAAGTTGTTGTAATGTGCCTAAATGTGAAAAATGTGGGTGTTGTGAATACTTTGTAAGTTACTGTAGAGTATATATTCCGTCTTGGAGAAGTGATTCAGATGTTTCTTCTGTTTAAAGTGTTTAGCAGAGCTCAACTGAGAGGAAACTCAAACTATCAGCAGCATCATTTAAACTAATCCCACCAAAACAAAAGCAAAAAACATTTTGTAGTAACTTAAACAGAAAAAAGAAAGTTTCATCTGTTACATTACGATCACTGTACTTATTAAAGTGACGGATCTGCTTGGTTACAGTATAACTAGATGTTGGACTGGTAATCATTTTATTGTCTACATTCTCTGCTTCAGCACATTCAACTTAAGGTTAAAGTGCATTGAACTTTACATCATGCAGGTGAAGTTTGTATCAACATTACAGATATTAGAGTGCAGGCTTCTTGCAAAGATCTAAAAATTATTGTCCGTCAATGCTAAACCTGCAATTGAGAAACAAAGAAGTCACATTTTCACCATGTCTTTTATATATTTATAAATATATCATTTCCTACTAAATACTTAGGCAGCAAGTTAAATATTTAATTTAGAGCAAAATATTTAACAAACTAAATATTTAATTTGCAAACTATTTGCACTATATTTAGTTTGTAAACTAACCTCAATATTTGCTTGCTAGAAACAAAATATTTAGCTAGCATGCTAACTTAAATTTTTAGTTTTATAACTAAATATAAAATTTTAAACTAAATACTAAGCTTGAACCTCAATATTCAGCTTCCTAGAAACTAAACATTTAGCTAACATGCTAACTTACTAGCTAAATATTTAGTTTTTGACAAATATTTAGTTTGCAAAATGAATATTTAGTTTCTTAACTAAATATTTAGTTGGTAGACCATCTTGTTTGCCAACACACATTTTCAGATCCACCAACTATTTTTTTCTGGGACTGAGATCAGGGCTTTGTGACTCTGTTGTCCTTCAGACTCTTTGTAACTCATTTGGTGGTATGATTGGAGTCATCGGCCATTTTCCCCCAAGCTATGACATGTTTCTTCGATATTTCCACATAATGTTCTTTCCTCATGATGTCATCTAATTTGTGAAGCGCAGAATGCCCCCAAAAACATGATGCCTCCACCTCCGTACCCTACAGTTAGGATGGTTTTTCCCTCCAGATATATAACGGTGGTCTTCATGTCCAAACACTTTAGTTGTATTTTCATCAGACCACAGGACACGTCTCCAAATAGATCTAGAAAGCACCTTTGTCCATGAGTGCATTCACAAACCAATTTAGCCTTAAAATGTCTGCTTTTGCATCAGTGGATTCTTCCTCTTTGATTGGCCTGTCGGCGTGATGTCACAAGAAGTCAGTGTGTTTTAGGGTGTTGCCTTAAAATACGTCCACAGATCTTCCTCTATTTTACTATAATGTTGTGAATTAACCAATGAGAAACTAAGAAAACCATGACATCATCATGTCCCGAACTGCTTCAAGATGTAGCCTAGTGATTTTAGCATGTCTAAACTTTAAAGAAAATAATCAATTATTCTGTCCAGAAGAGGAGTAGGGCCACTGAAGGAAAAAAAAAAGAATTGTGAATTATTTTTTTCAGAATTCTGACTTTAATATCAGAATTCTGACTTTAATATCAGTGATATTAAGATTAAAGTCAAAATTCTGATTAAGTCAGAACTAAAAGTCAGAATTCTGAGATTAAAATCAGAATTTTAAGATTAAAGTCAGAATTCTGAGTTTAAAGTCAGAATTAAAAGTCAGAAATCTGACTTTTAATTCTGACTTTAATCTCAGAATTCTGAGGGGGAAAAAGTACGATTTCTTCTTTTGTTTCTCTTCAGTGGCCCTAATCCCCTTCTGTGATTCTGCCATTTAGCAAATAGAAATAATTTAGCTGATCCTAACTAACCTGAAGAAGGAAAAATTTAATCTAATTTCATGTCCGATAAAGAGTCGTTTTAACTTCGTTTGAAAACCCACTTTAGAACAGTTTGACTGTGGATTTAAACGTTACATCCCTGTTCTGCGTTCAGCCTAGAAGTATTCAGAGTGCCGCTGAAGGGAGCCCAGCTGCGGTGACAGTCGGTTTTCTGAGCAGGTGGAAGCAGAGGACTGCTGTGCGCCGATCTCCACCAGAACCGGGTCGGCATAAGCCCCGCCTCTTTGCCACACAACAAAGTGCTCTTTGTGAACGTGTCAAAAAGGACTCTCATCTCCGAAGTGGAATATAACCATGTCAGCTGTCAGGGCGCCTCTCACATGACCGGCTTCCCCCGACAGACGTTCACGGCACCTGTGAGCTGTCGGTCAGACCTGCACACATGACCAAATTGTTGTGCCACCGGAGACAAGGACCATTTGTGGTTGAAAATACTAAACCAGCCTTAAACTTCAGACCAACCTGAAGTTCCTGCACATAAAAAGTGGAAAAATCTCAACTTTTCTGTTATTGCTTCTTTGCAATGTTTGTTTTTTGCCCTAATTTTAGTATTTTATGTCAAACAGGGAAACCAGCTAAGTTTTGACCCATTTCTATCACACTTTTAACCTCAGTCAGAGTAAAATAGAAAATATGGATTTCAATCATTATGGGACAAAAGCTTCCAAACCAACCTGGTCCTATGTGAAAACTAACCCCCCCCCCCCCCCCCCCCCATTGTTAAATCATGAATCAACTTGTTTGATTCAGTTTCATTAACGGTATTCAGGTCTGATTACAGTCAGAGCTGTAGAAGACATCTAAAGGCCTCACTCCCTCAGGTTAAGGTCAGAGGTCATGGTTTCGTTAAATAGTCGATGTGTCCGTTTCCACCTGGCGCGTAGCGGCGTGAATCAGAAGCGCTGTCGGGCCCATCTTTATTTGAATTTTTTACGCGGCGATCTCAGCAGCTTAGATCGGACCGGACCGGAAATCAGACATGGGAGTAGTGTAAAGAATCCAACAAATTCCAAAACAAAAGCAAAACGCAGATTTCTGATTATTATTACTATGAAACAAACATAATCACCGGTGACACCTGGTTTGAACTCAGTGGGTCATCATAGATGACAAGAATTTAATCCTTAAAGTGGATAATCAGGCAATTTATCTGATACCAGTGATCATTTTTACAAGGACAACATGAAAAAGCAAAAGGCATGGACAGAAATATCTTCAGTTTGGGAGTGGTTGTTGAGTTTGTGATATTTTTTAACAGAATTACTTATTTCTCTTGGATACCGCCCTTTAAGTTATACAATTCTCTGGTCATTTTCTTGATTTCCCAGGACCAGCCGGGTCGCAGATAATGCAAATCTGAAACGCTCTCTGAGCTCACAGGGAAAACACTTCTATTACGTCACGCTTACGCGTCCTGTGGAAAACAGGAAGTAAGAAAGAGAGAAAATGAGCTCCATGGGGAGCATTCCAAGCCCAGAACCACTGCTGACCCCTAAAGAACACACCAGTGGAAACGGTCCCACTGACTTTAATGGTGGCTACCAGCTGCGTATTACGCTTCGCAGATGTTACGCGCCGCTTACGCGTCCGGTGGAAAGCAGGGGTGAAACTGCTGGAGGACAGACTGACCACTTTTCTTCACTCTGCTACTTTTCTCTCCTACTACTCTCCAGTTGAATTATTTGCTGTTATTTCCACTGTTAACTTTGTTTTTCTCTGTGTTTTTCTCTCTATAGAAGCTACACCTGGGGCCTGTTTCACAAAGCAGGTTGAACAAACTCTGAGTTAAAACCTCGACTCTGAGTTGAAAAACTCTGAGTTTTCGGTTTCAGAACAGGTGTTAACAATCAGATCAATCAACTCTGAGTTAAAGTAACTCTGAGTTACACTCGTGCATGAGGATATAAAAAGCCCTCATCAATGGGACACAGATAACATGATTCACCATGGCAACCAGTGAACAAAAGGGCAGGTCCTACTTCTCCCCAGTGGAGATGGAAATATTAATGACAGCATATGCTGAAAATGAGCATATCCTTAAAAAATAAAGCAATGCTGTGGCAGCGGCAAAAGAGAGAGAGCTTGTGTGGCAGAAAATTGCTGATCAAGTCAATGCGTGAGTATTAATTGGAGGGGAAAAAAAGACATGTTTGGTCTTAAATGTTCCACTCATTCAACATTGATATCTTACATGTTTTTTTGAGCACATAGGTGGAACCCAGCAGGCCGAAAAAGGACATGGCAGCCACTAAAGATGAAATACAAAAATACAGTTCAAACAGGTAAGGTATAATTTAATTATTACCCATTGTGGTGATGTTTAGCCTGCCTTCATTAAACTGCATTCAGTGGTTACATTCTACATGTGATAGCTATATTTAAGTAATTAGGGAAATCCCTAAATAATGAAAAAGCCACATCTTCAGTCATACCATCGCTGCCAGTATTCAATATTGTCTATATGTAAGCCACACCTTAATTCCTGTTATATGTGCATGTCTCAAAATTTGAGTTCTCTGCATATGTTCAAATTTGACCTCCATCGTAGCCAACAGAAAGAAGGCAGAGGCCAGAAAAACAGGTGGTGGTCCAGCACCACCACAACTCACAGAGGCTGAAGAGATGGCCCTCAGTCAGAACCGTGGGCGACCAACTGCTGAGGGCATCTCTGGGGGGAGTTCGTCGGACCCAGCCATGCCTCAGGACACAGAGGCCTACATTAGAGGTATATCATTCAAATAAATGGCATATGTTAGATGTAATGGCCATCCATTCATCTGCTACAGTTATCTGTAATTGGCTGCTCAGATATCAATCTAATCTAAGGTGGATAAGAGTCATAAGAATTGTGATGGGACCTGCACTGTATTACCAAAACGAAGGTAGAAAAGAAAATAGGCAGGGCACTCTTCTGGGTAATAATCAATTGAATAATCTTCTTCCACCAGTTGTTGATGGTGTGATCTGTCTTGTGGAGCCCTCTACTATAAACAGACTTCCATGCTGTTGTAAGTAGCTACCAGAGTTTTTATTTATGTTTTTTTAATTTATTTTATTCCAGAGTTTTGATGATGGGTAGAATATAACACAATAATTGTTACAGGAGGATGATGAAGACACCTTGTCAGCCACCACAGGGAGGGGAGATGCAGAGAGGCCTGTTGAGGTCAAAACCTTTGTGTAAAATGACCTTGGTTTCAGTCAAAGTTAGTGTTGTTCTGCAATACAACTTGCAGCTTCTTTTTCTCCAACAGAGCAATGCTGGAAACAACAGAGGTTCCATCAACTTCCTCAGTAGGAATATTCAGTATTGACCCACAACTTACTATGACACTAAGTAGACATGGCTCTATGACATTCAACTTCATTTGTGTTCCTATAGCTCCCTGTGAAGCAACTATATAAGGTCCATCTCCAAAAACAAATTGAAAAAACAAATGTGGAAATGGAACACATAAAGCTACAAGTGAAGAAGACACAAATGGAAATACAACTGCTGGAACATAAGTTAAAGGTGGGTGATGTGCCCACAGGTGGATGATTTTTTATTTTTCAATCAACAAAATAACTGTAAACATGCAGGAAATAAAGAAGACCTCATAAAATTAGAGGCCTTTTGTCCTTGTCTGTCTGGCAGACAATGTCGCGAACAGCTCTCCCATCTTGTGCATCAGCAGCGGGGTTGGGATAATCATCTCCATCATCAGGGGTAAGGGTGGGACATTGTTCCCCTCTGATCATGGCAATATTGTGCAAGATTACACATGCCACAATGATGTCACATGCCCTTTCCGGGGAGACCCTGAGCATACGCAGGCACTGGAATCTGGCCTTGAGCATCCCAATGGTCATTTCCACCCTGGCTCGCGTCCTGCAGTGAACTATGTTGTAGCGTTGCTGTGGCCCAGGATCAGGATCAGGGTAAAGGGTCAGCAGATGGCGCTGGCAGGGGTACCCCCTGTCACCCAGAAGGTATCCATCAAACTCCCCTATGATGATAAAATGTAATGTTTCAGTTGCAATAGAAGGATATACCATATTGATCACAGTAGGCTATATAACTATACTGAATATAAACTCACCACGGGCAAATCTGTCACTCAGTGTGGACTCACGGAAAATTCGAGAGTCATGTGCAGACCCAGGCCACTTTGCTTCCACATTACTGATGTATTCTGCATCACTTATGACCTTCACAGTGGAGAACAATATTTAGTGGCAGTTGCTGTATTGTGACGTGTACATTTCATTTGGAATGCTGAAAGCTATTATTTAGGCTTACCTGTACATTAATGCTGTGGACAGATTTCCTATTCACATAATCTGCTTCATTTATTGAAGGAGATATGATAGGAATGTGAGTCCAATCAATGCAGCCAGTCACACCTGGAAACCCTTAAATATATCAAATTGAGTTCTTCCAGTCTCAACATTTTTAATTGCTTGACATTATTCATTGCTTACACTGATACCTGCAATTCTGTGGAATGCTTCCTTGAGATGTCTGGTGGTTTTGTGACCTGGAAACACTACAAACGTGTACAGTAACTGTTTAAGTGCAAGGGTCACATTTCTCACAGCCCGACAGACGGTTGCCTTTGGATACATGCTCCGCATCACCGATATTGTACAAAAAACTGCCGTTCGCAAAAAAACGTAGCGCAATACGAAGAATTTGTTCGGAGCAGAGGGCTCTTCCACGATGAGTCATGTGAGAAATGTGTGGGCCAAGCATATTGTTTAAATAAACTATTGATGGTCTAGAAAAACGGAAACGTTCAAAGAGGTACTCATCATGGAGTGATAAAATATCTACTCGGGGTCTGATAATCCTCTCCCGACGCAGATTTCTGCGGATTATCTGCGCTTCTACATCAACAGGCTCATCAAGAAACGGACACGCCATGTCTGCCACTAATTTCAGACTGCAGCTTCAACTTCAGAGCAGGAGAAACTCAGAGTTATTTGAAGCAAACCTGCTAGCGAGCAGGTTAGGTTCACAGAGTGTGTTGCCCGGGTAACTGACTCAGAGTTACCCTGAACTGGCTTTGTGAAACCGAAAACTCAAAGTTTCCCTCATCTCAGGGTTAACTAACTCAGAGTTTTCACTAAACCCGCTTTGTGAAACGGGCCCCCGGTCTGGTATCCTGCTTGGCTGCAATGCCCTGTTGGACGGGGGTCATCGACTGGGATGATCCTCCCAGTAACTGAACATCCACTGTGTCCTGTTATTAAGTTTTTACTTTCTGTAACATAGAAAGTTCTCTTATATCGGATCTTCTGTTCCTTCTGTGTTCTGCTCTGTCTTCTCAAACCCCCAGACGGTCGTGGCAGATGGCCGCTCCTACTGAGCCTGGTTCTGTTGGAGGTTTCTTCCTGTTAAAGGGGAGTTTTTCCTCTCCACTGTCGCTACATGCTTGCTCAGTATGAGGGATTGCTGAGGTTGGAGTCTGCATGACTCGATGTGATCTGCTGGGATTCCTTAAATAGAAAACTTTAAACTGATTGGAATGTTTGTATTGAAACAACTTTTCTTGTAAAGTGCCTTGAAATTAAACATCTCTTGGTGAATCGGCGCCATATAAATGAACTATAACTCCAAAAGAAATGCAAAGACAGTTTTAAAGTCTTGGTCTGGTGTTTCTGAGTGATTGATGTAGCAGCTGAACCCACTGGACTGCTTTTCAGCTTTAGTCGTTAGTATTTAGGTCATCTGCAGCAGCCGTCCGTCGGAAAGCTACAGATGACGAAGAGGAGAGTAGCTTCATCTCTTAGACCGTTTGAGAGCTAATCTAAGGGCCAGATTTTATTCTGTTTACGCTCTTGAAGCTGTGATGTATTTTAACAATGGAGGTGTGTAAATTGTAGCGGTGCTGGGGTTGCTCCTGTCATAAGGCCAACCCAGAGCAAACATCTAAACTAATGTGGTTGAAGGGTGAAAGCTGTTTGAGGCCTGTTGGGTTTGTTGAGATTGTCGAACCGAACCTCCCTGCTTGGTTTTTGTCTAGATGAGGTAGGATGGTGGGTGAACCAAAGTTTTCTGAGCTGAATAGTGACCGGCGGTCCTGCCTGTGGAGTTCCAGCGTTCGGAGGAAGGGGTAAGAAAAATGCAGAGACCTTTATCCTCAGAAACGTAGGTGGGGAAAGAAGTGGTTTGGTAACAAGGTTCTGTGTATTATGGACCAAATCATGCATCTCATGTCTCCTTTAAAAAAAACAAAGATACTTTCTCTTAAGCACGCTTCGGCCATATTTGAATCTCATTTGATACCTTGTTGAGTAATGCTGCATTTAGCCCTAATCCTGACTTTGACCTTTGCCCCCTAAATACGCCAGGACCTGCATGGAGTCCAAGAGTAGCACAAGCTGCTGCAATAAGCAGCCACCAGATTAACACCAAGTTCTCTGGAAACAATGTACTTAAACTGTTGATTTCAAGACAAAATTGTTTACCTTTTTTATTTTTATAATTCTTAAAAGTTTTACCGGATAACTGTGTTGAGGAATGTGAACAAAATATTAAAGACACATCAGTGACTTTGCTTTTTATTCTTCTGAATATTTTCTGTTTTCAGGATCTGTGATTGGTGTTAATAATGATCTTTGGACCTGAAATATGACTTTTCACCAACAGAGGGCGGTAGTCGCTACCCTATCTAAGCTGTCCTGTTACATTCACACTTTATTTTCAAAACAACTGAGATTCTTCCCTTTACAGATATGATCTTTGTTGACATTAATATGAAAGAAGTTCCCATTCTGCCACTAAAACTGCTTTAGTTCTCCTAGGAAACACGCCCACAAGGTTCAGCAGTCTGCTAACGTTTTGTGATTGGAGAAGTTCTGTCTCCTCTCCGGTTGATCAGAAAGCTGTTCTGTTGGGTTTAGGTTCTGGGCAGCTGCTCAGCCATAAAAACGTTATGGGGTGCTGTTTGTAAAGTTACAGTCAAACATAATATGAATTATTTGGGTTATTTAGCCTATCAGAAGAGAAATAGATGGGAGTTCATTTTTTGAAGTCATATTTTTATCATGTTGTTCATTTATAAATGTCACAATTTGTAACTAAATATTGAACTAGCAAGCCAATTAAATATTTAGCTTCCTAACTAAATTAGTTTCAAACTACATATTTAGCTTTAAAGCTAAATATGTAGTTAGCTTGTTAACTAAATGGCTTCTTAAATAGTTAGTGCACAATTTAGTTTGCAAACTAAATATTTAGCTTCCTAACTACATATTTAGTTTCTTAACTAATTTGCTTCTTAAATATTTAGCACACAAACTAAGTATTTAGTTAAGAAGCTATATATTTAGCTAACTAAATATTTATTTAGGAAGCTAAATATTTAGTTGGTGTGCTAAATATTTAAGAAGCAAATTAGTTAAAACTAAACATTTACCTACTTAACTCAATATTTATTTTGGAAGCTAAATATTTGGTTAGCTAAATAGCTTCTTAAATATTTAGCACACACACTATTTAGTTAGGAAGCTAAATATTTAGCTTCTTAACTAAACATTTATTTAGGAAGCTAAACATTTTGTTTGCAACCTAAATATTTAGCTACAAATCCTGACTTTGACCCTTGCACCCTAAATCCTAAATATTTATGTAGGAAGATAAATATTTATTTTTAAATATTAATTTCTTCACTGTAGTGAAGAAATTTCATGAATGGACTTCTTGCACAGGCGTGATCCTGCCACGGTGTCAAGCTTGACGTCACTGAACACCCTTTGAGCGACTCATTCTGCACCAAATGTTAGTAAAGGCAGTCTGCAGGCAAAAGAGCTGGACTTTATTCACCGCTACCATGGGAGTGGTGTTGATTGGCAACATATTGCATGTAGAATAAAGATCTGGAAGTTTGAATCTGCAGCGTTGGAAAACAGGACGGGAAGCTTTTAAAAGAAAATGAATGTTTTGTTTTAGTTCGAAACCTTATTGAATGTCCGGTTTTTCACTGAAGATCTGGGTTTTCCCCTGAGGTCCATGACTAATATGAACAAACGTGATGCATGAAACATCTCCAGGTGTTTCTGCTCACTTTCATACTAAATCTATTTTAAGGAGCTCCTCAGAAACAGTGATTTATCTACAAGGAGACGTCTTGTATCTCTGCAGGGTCAAAATGACCTGATGACTGACAGAAATTATAGCTTGAATGGGATGGAAGTGCTGAATAGAGGGAGCATTGCCCAAATAAAATAACATTGACAGATTTTATTCCTTCTAATTAACTGACATCTTCTCGGCTCTTTCTAAGTTCAGCCTCTGCTGTGACTCTCTCCTTCCCACTCCCTGTTTTATTTCCCCGGGAGACTCTCTAAGTGGAGCGGTTTGGGATGAAACTGTGTCATTCAGTGACCCGATTCCTTTCTCTGCCTCCGTTCATTAGGAGGGAGATTCCCTGTATTGCACAACCGCTGCTGCAATATCATCTATTTTAATTTGAATGATTGATGGTGGCTACCCGGTTTGGGAATCCCCTGAAGAACTGGACCAGTGGAATCCTTTCAGCCTCAATAAGCTTTTCTTATCGGCTTTTTCAGCTAATTTGTTGTGAACGTGTTTTTGTTTCTGCTTCTCTCCCATCACTCTCAAACCGTTCCTCATAGTCTCTTGGAAGTCCACTCAGAAACACCCGTAGGTATTTATTGATGTGACTCCATCCGGCTCCAGAACCGATCCAATAAAAATTTCATGAAGTCCTTTGTTATTGCTTTCTGTCGCAGATCTCGCCCCCCTTCCTGAAGGGGACATTTCTGGTTCAGCTTCTGCAGACTGCAGCTTTCAGCTCAACACAAACTCCAATCATTTTTATATTATTTCCACAAGAATTATTGATTGCTTTGGGGTGCTGTTTTTAAAGTTACACAGTCAAAAATGAACAGCAGTAATTTGAGTTATTCAGCTTGTCATACGAGGAAAAAAAGGGAGTTCATTTTTTTAAGTCATATTTTCACTTATGTTAATCATTTATCTAAAAAAATGTCAGTTTAGAACTAAATATTTAATTATTAAGCTAAATATTTAGCTTTCAAACTAAATATATTGTTTACAAACTAAATTAGCTTGGAACTAAATATTTAGTTAGCATCTTGCTAGCTAAGAATTTAGCTTGCTAATTAAATATATTGTTTACAAACTAAATATTAGGTCCAAGCTAAATATTTAGTTAGCATCTTGCTAGCTAAGAATTTAGCTTGCTAATTAAATATATTGTTTACAAACTAAATATTAGATCCAAGCTAAATATTTAGTTAGCATCTTGCTAGCTAAATATGACTAAATATATATTATTTAGCTCCAAGCTAAATATTTAGTTAGCATCTTGCTAGCTAAATGTTTAGCTTGCTAATAAAATATTTCCTTTACAAACTAGATATTAGGTCCAAGTTAAATATTTAGTTGGCATCTTGCTAGCTAAATATTTAGCCTGCTAATTAAATATTTTGTTTACAAACTAAATATTTAGCTCCACGCTAAATATTTGATTAGCATTTTGCTAGCTAAATACTTAGCTTGCTAATTAAATATATTGTTTACAAACTAAATATTTAGCTCCAAGCTACATATTTAGTTAGTATCTTGCTAGCTAAATATTTAGCTTGCTAATTAAATATATTGTTTAAAAACTAAATATTAGGTCCAAGCTAAATATTTAGTTAGCATATTGGTAGCTAAATATGACTAAATATTTATTATTTTGCTCCAAGCTAAATATTTAGTCAGCATCTTGCTAGCTAAATGTTTAGCTTGCTAATTAAATATTTTCTTTACAAACTAGATATTAAGTCCAAGCTAAATATTTAGTTAGCATCTTGCTAGCTAAATATTTAGCCTGCTAATTAAATATTTTGTTTACAAACTAAATATTTTGCTCCATGCCGTTACAGTCTATGCTCCACACTAAATATTTGGTTAGCATTTTGCTTGCTAAATATTTAACATGCTAATTACATTTCTAGCTAAATATTTAGCTCAAAACTAAATATTTAGCTCACAACTTAGCTTCTACATGGTGAGTAAAGGGTCTGGAGTCACCTGCAAAACATTTCAAATTTTATTTATAAATAATTTTTAAAAACGATATAACATTTTCCTTCCACTTCAGGATGTGCTGGTCTGTCACAAACATAGCTGAACACTGGAGTTTCTGGTTTTAACGTGTCAAAATGTGGAAAATTTAAGGGTGGTGAATAATTTTTCGAGGCAAATTAGAAATTGATGTAGATTCCCCCTTCATACCAAAACCCTGGTACCACTCTATACATAATTAAAACCATGCATAGCTCCTTTCTACCATAGCGTCTCTCACAAAGACCCGCCTCATGGAGCTGCAGGTCGTTAAGTCGGCTATGGAGGGGGGAATTGGCAGTCTAATTAACGTCTGCTGTTTGTTATTCTGTTTCTCCTCCAACGCAGCAGCTAAAACAGCGCTTCCTGTCTGCTGCTCTCAGTCCTCGATGAAGAGGCCTGAGTCTGCCCAGCCGTCTGCAGCCATCAAACAGACGGCACACGAGAGGTTTAGTCCCCCGTCAGCTGGGGGTGCTTCAGGCCTTCATGGCACCGTTAGCTCATCTGGATAGCATCACTCGTTGGAGGTGTAGTAGAAATGGTGATATCACTGTGACCCTTGGTTGGAGCTGGGATGCGGTCTCCCTGAGTCATTTGCTGTACAATTCTACAAAGGCTCCTGCTTTAACCGGACTGCAGCGGATCTGCATAACAGGTGACAAAGAAAACGTTCAGGAGCTCCGCCATGTTCAAGGTGGCCTCAGTCCAATCCATTAGATTGCTGCTCCAGCTAGAAGTTTACATCCACTTATCTTGGACTTGAAGGTCCTATACACTTCTGCTTTTATTGATGTCTTTTTTTCCCCCTCAGGGTGCATTGATTGTGGAGAATATGTATTTTAATGGTGTATTTTCTCTAGTCTATGCATACATCCTCAATAACACACTAAAACATACTGGGCTTAATGTGTTGTTGGTTCCCACAGAGCAGATGAACAGCTCCATCTCTTCTGCCTACACGGTTTAGGACTGTTTATGGGAATATCTGTTCATATTTCCAACAGAGCATTCAAGAGGTCAGACACTGATGTTGGGCTAGAAGACCTAGGTCGCGGTCTCGGCCCTAACACAATCTAAAGGTGTCATATTGTTTTGAGGTCAGGACTGTGCAGGCTATATAGTCTTTTTATTGAACTCTTTCGCGTTTTTTACGTCCAGTTGGCGACACATTACATACTTCCGGGTCAAATCTGCCTTTTTGGGCGCCACCCTTTCAATGTACATTTAGCCTACATATTATACCTCGTTTGAAAGTTAAGATTCTTGAGATTCCAGTGATGTATGCTAATCAAGGATAAAATCATCAACTCACCAGTTGAAACCACATATTGACAGAACCTAGCCATCTCGAACAAAAAATTTCTTTTTACATCCACAAGGGTCCAGTAAATGTCCTGCAATAAAACAGTTGGTCCACGACAAGTCGTCCACAATTCAACACAATCTGCCACTTGATACCCTGATAATTCTCTTCCTTGGGTGTATTTCTTACAAGGTTAATATCATAGCTTCCGTTGGCATGCTCATATTGACCTAAAAATAAAACAGCAGCGCCCTTCTTCTTTGTGGTGTTTATTGGCAGCTGGCAAACAAGAAATTGGTGCATCACCGCCACTTACTGGTATGGAGTGAGGACCAGAATGTCACTCAAGGTTGCACTTGCCTCTCTAAGACTGGTGATGTATTAGCATCGTCCCTGCTTGTGCTAGCTTTGCTCTTGTTTTTACTAAGCCAAGCTCTAATGTCCATTTTGGCATACAACCGTATTAAAGTCTCTTCTTTGCTGTCTCCAAAAGCCCTGATTAAAAGCCCACAGCACCCTCTGCTGGTTGTCTTGGCTCAGTGCATTGCATGGTTGCAATCTCATTTACGTGGCTGTTGTATTCTGTTGTAATCTGTCTTGGGCGGGCCCGACTCACCCATTGGCCTGCATCAAACTGGTTTTGGAATGGATAAAGCTCATTTATGCTCTACGCAGCTGACCCATTCGGAGCTACACATACGTCGCTTGCGTCTTTTCATGCATAGTTTTGGTAAGATCTCGGCATGCTTTCTGATGAGAAAATATGTGCAGTACCCTGGGGGCAGTGTTGCGCCATGGAGAGAAAACACGTAGTTGAAGAACCACTCGAGGACAGACAAAAAGAAGACGAAGAAGAAAGAGAGGAAGCAAAACAGCAGTCGAGGTATGTTTGAAAGGTGTTCATGCTCTCTTGCTATATTGATCTTTCTCTTGCTTTATTGTGCATCATGTGTAATGTGTGTTTCAAGCTAATTTGCTACTTTTACTTCTAATTTCCAACGTTATATTCCATGTTTGTTTGTTTTGATTTGTTTTTAATCACCAAATCATGTAAAGCACCTTGAACTACCCTGTTGTTGAAAGTGTGCTATACAAAAAAATTTGCCTTGCCTTGCCTAAAAGCCCAACATTTCTGTCCCTGATAACTGTATGCAAACTTCTGACTCTGTAAATACAATGGTAACTTGTCATCTTTCTCCATCTGACCCAGTAAAGCACAGTAAGTGATGAAGATGATCAGACACACCTTTCCATGTAATGTAGCGGAGCAGCTTTTCCTTCCGTCCCGTTGGTTGCTGATAAATCAGAAACAACTCGGCCTCCGTGAACCGGAGTCGTTTCTGCACCCCGACCCTGCCAACATCTCCATCTACTGTACCCTCAGCCACACTTTAACAGTTTGGCATCTTTATTGAGTTGAGATTTAAATCCTGTCCTCGCTCTTATCGGCGTCGTCCCTCGGAAAGGAGGCCACTGCAGATGTTTGCTGGAAGAAAACCTTTTTTTAAACCAGAATACAGAGAAAGTCTTCTACCCACGACTTCGCTTCCATCATTTGGGTGTGATGATCTTGCTCTGCTCCCTGCATGGAGTCTTATTATTTTTAGCTTACATTCATGTATTGCTTGTTACATTAAGGATTCAGGTCATGTCTTATTGCTGTTGTGGGTAAAATCAGAGCTCAATAATGGTTCAGGGAGCCATCCAAAGTGCCTCATTTAATTTAATGTGCTTGGTGTAGCAATTTAGAGTAGATTTGTTCAGTGTGAAATTTCCTCTAGGAAGCAAATGGTCCAGTTCTTCTAATTAGAGTGGAGGTGGTGTTGGTAGACCATTTTCTAGTTGGGTTTTTGATCAGTTTTTGTTGATCAAGTCCTCACAGATTTCTTGTTCTTGCTCTTTTGTCACACCTAATGGTTTCACATCAGTTTCAACATTGATATCAAACAAAGAAAAGTTTCAAACAATGATTTCAACTATTAAGGGAAAAAATATCCATGCCATCTTGGCCCTATGTAAAAGATAATTGCTCCCACTTGTTAAATCATATATGAACTGTGATTAAGCATATCGTTTGGACAGTGGAGTTCTGTTCCATGAGCCAAACCCAGACCTGATTACTGCCAGACCTCCAGAATCAATAAATTGTTTGATCAGAACCTGTCTGACAGCATGAAGTAGGCTGAAGATCTCAAAAAGCAACACATCAGGCATGGATCTGAAAAAATTCAAGAACACATGAAAGTCTCTGACATCTATCAGTCTGGAAAGGGCTACTAAGCTATGGCTAAGGGGCTGTTTACACGACAACGTTTTTCAGCAAAACGGAGGTTTTTCTCTCCGATTCGGCCTCCCGTTTACACGACAACGAGAAAACGGGGGGCGAAAACGCTGCTTTTGGGAAACGGCTTCCAGAGTGGAGAGTTTTGAAAACGCTGAGGGATTCGTTGTCGTGTAAACGCAAGCCGGAGACTTTTGTGTGCGTCAAATAATCAATATCCCTTTAATTGAGCGGAGGACTACAAAAAGACCGCCATTGTTAGGTATCATGAAATGTTTCTTTTCCGGGTTGTGAGGGGGAAACCTTGGAACACTGCGTACACGGGGCACACTGCCATCTAATGGCCGGGCATATGTACTACATTGTTTTCCATCGCGCGCCCTGTCGTGTAAACGCAGCGCGTTTTCACCCGCATATTCAAAGAAAAACAACAACGTTGTCGTGTAAACAGCCCCTAAGGCTCTAGGACTCCAGAAAACCTCAATGAGAACCATGATCCACACATGAAGAACCCATGGAACAGTGGAGAACCTTCCCAGGAGAGACCGTCCTACCAACTTTACTCCATCATCGCCTCATCCAGGAGGTCCCAGAACAACATCTAAAGCTCTGCAGGCCTCAATACCCCAGCTAAGTTCAGAGGTCATGATTCAATTATAAAAATAGATATTAAAAATAGTCTGTGGACAAACGTGGACCTCTTTGGAAGGAGTGTGTCCCGTTACATCTGGCATAAAGCTGTTAAGCATTTGATAAAAGGATCAAATCAAACAAGATTTTGGATTGGCGTAGTCAAAGTTAAGGTTTAAATCTGATTGAGAAGCTGTGGCATGACTTTGAGCAGTCAGTGTGTCAGTGTGGCTGAACTGAAATGATTCTGCAGGGAAGAGTGGACCAACATTTCTCCACAGGGACGTAACAGAATTTATTGAAGTTTCCACCGACACGAGAGGCAGAAGCAGTTCTCACATAAGGCCAAGTTGGTTAAGCTACCGTCACAAAGGTTCTTACGAAAAATGGGTTTGTACGAAATCTGGAGTTCGCAGACATTGGTGGAGGGGGTTCATAGTTTCCTACAACCTTGTTAGGAAGTTACTGTATATTGACTGCCGTTCAATTCAAAGAGCAACTTGAGGCATTCTTGAGGTGATTTTCTGTCGTACGTTGGACGTAAAGTTCTTTTGTTTTTTGCAAGGGTGCCTTGGAACCTTCCTACAGTGTACTCATGGCCATCCTACGAAAACTGTTGTCGTAAGGTGGCCGTACGGACACTTGTATGAGCAACACACGGCAAACTTAACTCCTACAGCTTTTTGCATGCTTTGTCAATTTCAAAGCCTCCAAAATTCTGTGACTTAATCTGTTGGAAAATTGTAGGAAAAGTTTTTGTTTTATGGCAATAATGCCGAGAAGACTACAGCTGCACGTTCTGCAGGTGCAGTAGGAGGACAAAGAAGTTTTATCCCCCGCTCCCCAAATACGCATTTCCGCCTTACGAATAGTTGGGGGCGTTCCGAATTAATCTCTGTTCATAAGATGTTCATAGGAACAACTATGAACAACTTGCATATTATTGCGGCATATCTACCGCCACCTTAGGAATCTGGGATTCTGGAATTTGTCTCCTGACGTTAAATACCCCACGAAAAATCGGGAGTTGTTCTTCGTTTGTTCCTGAGGTAATTGTTCGAAGGGTTTTGCGAATGGTCTTCATGACGCGTTTGTAGAAAATCTTGGACAAGACCACCACCCCTGGCTAAGAACTTGCGAATGAGCTACAAACACATTATTATTCTAAGGCTGCATTAAGGAAGCCGTGGGAAATGGTCTGAAATTTCTTCATAGGTTGTTCTCAGCTCTTCTTACAGGTCATTTTGACCGAGCCCTTAGCTAAAAATTAAATCCTAATTTGAAAACCGGATTTTTATTTGCGTAATTATCATTTTTTTCCTCTTTAAAAGTTTTGTGAGTGGCCTTTATTTGAAAGTGGACAGCTGAGAAGACATGCAGCAAATGTCTGCGGAGCCGGAACTTGAACTCGGGACGGATTATCTGTGTGTCAAATGAAAATTCATCCAACGATCTGTAAAATAAAGGGTTGCACAGTAGCCCTGTAGGAAGAACTCTTTCGGATTTTAAATCGCTACTTAAGGCTCATTATTTTTTATTGGCTTTCAGCTAAGTTATCTCCTTTTTACTATCTATTTGTGGTGGGACATGTAGAATTTTGTGTTTTATTATATTCTTGTATTATTTATTTCCCTCCACCAGGAGGGATATGTTTTCGTGCCCGTCTGTGTGTTTGTCTTTGTCTGTTATCAAGATAACTCAAAAGGTCATGGAAGGTTTTCGATGACATTTTCACGAAATATCCGCAGTGGGACCAGGAACAACTGATTAGGTTTTGAGGTTGATCCGACATGAAGCTCGTCTCCACCCACCTACAGTACCACCGGTGCTAACCTCCGCTCCTCTCCCGTCTCAGAGAGCGCAGCAGCCCCGCTACGATTGGAGAATATGAACAGCAAATTAATCGCACATGCACAAATCTCCCCTCTCTGCTGGAAGAGCACAGCGACAGCATGAACACAGCCATGCATCTCATTAAGAGACATTTTATTGGAAAAGTAAATGTCCCCCTCCCGCGCACACCTTGCAACAGGCACAGCTGACAATATTGACCAACACTTTTGAGTGTGAGCAAATTCGCAAAACCCCACAAAAATTTATTTTAACGTTATGGGCTTGGGTTGACAATAATTTGAATGAAATGTGCTTTATTTGGAAGATGTCAATAGCGTGGTTTAGTCTGACTTTGTAACTGATTAGTTACGCATCCAGGATGCAAATAGCTGTTATAAATAGATGTTATAATTTAGAAACTCCATCGAGGCAAATTATAAGTGCATTTTATATTGTCACGCTGATTTTGTGTTTGTTGTTTTTTGTGTTATTTGTCTTCATTCACAGCATACACAGCAAAGCCAGTGGCGTAGCCAGAAACTGCTTTGCAGGTGGGCCTATCAAAAAAAAATGGGTGGGCCATATAAAAATTATTTAAATGAAGTTAATTTGCAAGTTCCACTGTTGTTTCACTAGAAATGTCTGTGTACATCAGAAACTGACAGGAAGTTTTAACCAAACACCAAAAGAACAAAGTGTAAACAACAATATGGCCGCTGTCAGACACCGAAAGCTTTAAATAATTTATTCCCTGAAGGGTTAATATTAAGGCAGCTTACCCTGTAGACAGTAAAAGTTTTAGAAGCTGTTAATCATGTTGCATCTTTGCGCCATTTTTGCTAACCAGAGGTAAGAACGGAAGTTAAACAGGGCGGGATCATCTAGGCTCTGTGAGCTCAGTTGACTGGTCAGCTTTTCTCAAGGGACTATGGTAAACAAAACTCCCCAAACTAACAGTTTTTTTAATCAATGTACATTATTGTCACATTTAATTGTTTTTAATGCATGGAACTGTACTTTATTGGATTAGTCTAGAATGTTTAGCTAGGGATCCTAATATTTTCAATAAAAGTGTTCATTTCAAAACTACAATGTTAGACTTGGTTACACAAAGGAATCTCACAGCTAGCCCTAGCTTGTCTGGAGAATTCACAAGGCATGTTATTTAAAACAGCCAATTATGCCAAGTCTTGCAAAGATGTAAATTTTACCTCCAATTTTGTTGTTTTATTTTATGATGACTTTAAGTGAATTCCCTGAAAAATAAAACATATTGATATGTATAGTTTGTTCTAATTTCTTTTGAGAAAGCCATTTATTTGGGTGGGCCCTAGTCCAAAGTGGGTGGGCCTAGGCCCCTCCAGGCCCACCCATAGCCCCAGCTGTGATCAAAAGAAAAGCTCCTTGCTGCTCCACCACCTCCAAATGGGGGATAGAAAACTGACCTGCGTTTTCCAAAAGAGGCATGCACTGGGGGGGGGATAACACTTGTTTTATTTTTTTTCAATGACATCCGCATAAACACAGACTGTGGTAGAACCACAGTGCTGGTTCTGTTGGACCTCAGTGCAGCATTTGACATTGTTGATTATCATATATTATTGGAACGACTGGAGAGCTGGGTCGGACTCTCTGGTACACTACTTTGCTGGTTTGAGTCTTATCTAAAGAACAGGGACTTCTATGTTTCAATAGGAAACTTTTCATCAGAACGAACAGAAATCACATGTGGGGTGCCCCAGGGCTCCATCCTGGGGCCCCTCTTATTTAATATCTACATGCTCCCACTAGGCCAGATTATAGCAACCAATAAGATAAGCTACCATAACTACGCGGATGACACTCAGCTTTACATTACAATGTCACCAGGTGACTTTGAACCCATTCAAACCTTAAATCAATGCATTGACCAAATATATGGATGGATGTGCCATAACTTTCTCCAGCTGAAAAGAAACAAAACTGAAGTAATTACTTTTGGACCTAAAGAGGAACGATCAAGAGTCAGCACACAGCTTCAGTTAATACAGCTAGAAACTACTGATCAGGCCTGAAATCTAGGTGTAGTAATGGACTCAGACCTGAACCTCCAGGGTCACATAAAGGTCAATAACAAGGTCAGCCTTCTATCACCTGAAGAACATTTCTAGGATTAAAGGACTGATGTCGCAACAGGACCTAGAAAAACTCATCCATGCGTTTATCTTTAGTCGGATTGATTACTGCAACAGCGTCTTCACAGGTCTGCCTAAAAACTCAGACAGCAGCAGCTGTCTGATTGATTGTGTGTCTCATGCTAATTTGCTACTTTTACTTTTAATTTCCAATGTTATATTCCATGTTTGTTTTGGTTTGGTTTTTATATCACCAAATCATGTAAAGCACCTTGAATTACCCTGTTGTTGAAAGTGTTGCTATACAAATAAAATTGCATTGCCTCGTGATGCCACCCTGGCTAACTGCCCAGGTTGCCCATATCAAGAACGGTTCATGGTTTCTTGTCCTGTGATGGATTTGAAGACCTGTCCAGGGTGGACGATGAATGTATCTGAAAAAAACGCCTGAATGTGACAACAACAAAGAAGGAAACGGGTGAAATTTGCTTTCATCTTGCTGCAGCTTCTGTCCTGTTTATATCCTGTGGATTGTGTGTGTGTGTGTGTTCTTGTTATCTATCCTATTTAGGACCTTCTCTGGCATATTCTCTAACCTTCTGAGGACCGATGGACCTTGTAGGGACCAAAGCCTGGTCCTAATATGGTGGACCCCCTTTTTTGGGGTTAGGGTTTATGTTTAGACGTATGGTGTGAATTAAGTTTTGGTTAAGGTTAGGTTAGGAATAAACTGGTAATGGTTAGGGTTTGGGTTAGGCATGAATGCAGCTATTAAAATGAATGGAAGTCAATATAAAGTCCTAATATGGGTAGAAATACGGACTTGCGTGTGTGTGCATGTGTGTGTGTAGTAAAAGCAAAGCCGCAGTGACTCCCATCCTCTGCTTCCTCTCCCTGAGACGCCTCGCTTGTAGTGAGGAGACTCGCCACTCCTTCCGCGCCTGCAATTGGAAGGAGGAGGCCACCTCCCTCCCCCTGCCTCATCGGTATGCAGGCGGCGCAGTGTGTGCATGAGAAGAGAGGAGAGCGAGAGACGTAGCTGCAAGTCAGTGCGATGGGATAGAGCAGGAGGCGGAGGAGCCGAGTGAATGAGAGCTGCTGGATCTGCGTCGCCTTTAACCTGCCTGAAGCTGGGGCCACCGCCACCGCCGCGCCGCGCCGCTCCGACACAGAGCAGACCCTACGCACCGATCGCTCCACCCGCCGAGAAACACCAGAGATCCAGCTCCCCGGGGGGGCTTTTCTCCATCATCAGCGGCCTGACGCCACGATTCGGGCACCAGCCGCCACCAAACCACGTCTGCTTCCACCTCATCCCTCCTCAGCAGCACCTCTCCTCCCTATGCCCTTGTCCTCGGCGGCTCCTCTCCCCTCCCTGGCCAGTATATGGATAGAAGCTCCCTGTTTCAGCTCATACAAGAGCAGGTAAGCGTGCGGCGTGGGTTTCTATGGTTACTCGGGCTTGCCGTCCACCCGGGGGACGGAGACGCGGAGGACGCGGTGAGAGCGCGTCGTGGAGCCATGTTGGCCCGGAGCGCAGAAGGTCAGACCAGGAGCCCCAGCAGAACGGGGACCCACCATGTCTGATTTTATCCCGCTGATGATGAAAAGGGACGGATGTGACTGCAGCAATCAGTTCAAGCATCTTATTGTTGGTCAGATATAGCTAAAAAAAACATCCACATTTGAAGCACCTATTATGTATTATAAGTTATTTATAGTCATTTTTAGTGGAACGCTAATAGTAAAACAAAGCTCAGCTAGATGAGACTGTGACCATTTTTAAAGGACTGTGTTGCTCAAATGTTATGAGTGGTTTATGTCACACATGCAGTTGGGGGGGAAAAAAAAACCTCCACCATAAAGTTTGGAATTTGCTTCTGTCCTTTTCCAGGTCTGGATAAGCATGAGTAAATTAATTTTTGTTTGGAAAACTGTTTGTTCCAATTGTTCCACTTTCTAAACTAGAAAAATCTAATATTTCTTTACAAACAACGAGATTTTGCAATAATTTAAACTCTTATAACCTGGCTTCTTCTTGATTCAGTTTAAGTTTAACATTGTAGTCATCTGTGTTTATGTTTTTGACTTATTGATTTAATGCACACTATGCAAAACATTTTAAAGGGCTATTTCAGGCCTTTTTATTGGGACTCTTTAAATTCAGGTTTTAGGATCAATGGTTGTTTAACTGGATCCGGTTAAAATGCCAAACAAAGCTCTAAAACTGCTACATTTGGGATCCAAACAAAATAAATGTAATGTTGTTTACAAACCGAGCTTTAAAGAATCTACGTTCCTTTTTTATGTGTCCAGGAGATCTAGATACTGAAATGGAGCCGGTTATACAGCTGTAGGCAGAAGGCGGTGTTTTGGTCTGGTGGTTCTGTTCATGTAGTGGTTCTGCTTGCCTGGTGGTGACCGTTTGGAGATCATGCTCTGTTCCGATCTGTTCTGATCCTGGACAGAGTGGGTGGGGACCGTCCAGTCTTTCGGATCCCCTCACTATCCTCTGCAGGGCCGCCTTGCAGCTGGAGGACGATTCCAACACACTTTCCAAACCAGCCCACTTTTCAGGAAGGAAGGAAGGACGGACTTTGGATGGATGGATGTATGGACGGACTAAGGAAGGAAAGTCCTACGAAGGATGGATGGACTTAGGAAGGAAGGAAGGAAGGAAGGAAGGAAGGTCTTAGGATGGATGGATGGATGGATGGACATTGGATGGATGGATGGATGGATGGAGGGAAGGATGCACGGACTTAGGAAGGAAGGACGAACTAAGGAAGGAAGGTCCTAGGAAGGATGGATGGATGGACTTATATTGTTTTTACTATTATTGTTTTGTTTTATTGTACACCACTGCAAACCAAATTCCCTTTGGGGCAATACATTGAAATTGAACTGAATTGAATTAGGAAGGAAGGACGGATAGACTAAGGAAGGAAGGTCTTAGGATGGATGGATCTTGGATGCTTCTAAACTTTAAAGGGGCTATATGCAATTTTCTGAAATGTAAACTTGCGACTGACCCCATGTGGCCAAAAAAGGAACTGCTCTTCCTTTCTGCTCGCTCTTGCAGCGCGCGCTCGTGCGCCGGTCGCGCTCAATCTTGGATCTTTTTCGGGCACTTGTCAGGGGTTTAACTTTTTTAGTCTTATGTGGAGTTACTGTTGGTGTCAGAGTTGTCCTGGGTCTCTTCTGTGTATTCACACAATCCATTGAACTGCTAGTGAATGCTGACTAGCGGTGGTGGCAGAGTGACCTGAAACATTTAACATGAACGCGCTTGACTTCACATCCGCAGACAGCGCGGGAAAATCCGACCCGACAGAAAATAGAACAAATTGGATACAGGCTTATAGGTGCAGCCACTGTGAGCTGCCAAGGTGTCAGTATGATCATCAGGAGATGTTTGAGTCATAAATGGTCAAATAAAAAGCCTATTGTTACGTTTATTTTGGGGAAAAAGTTGCATATAGCCTCTTTAAACTCCGCCCCTTTCATGGTTTCGGGACGCTGCTGGAAGCCTGGATGTAACGATGGATATTTTTTCCTCATCAGTTTAAAATCACGTTCTAAGTTCAACTCATCACGCAGGTTTTATTATTTTCCGGTTCTGGTTCTGTTTAGGCCCATATTTGACCTTTAAAATGTGTTTTGTCTCTCTGTTCCAACACATTGAGGCTGGTGAAAACGTTCCTCCTGACATCTGGTTGTGTGGAAACTGTCAAATTTAGCTCCAGAATTAACAAACCGAGATGGATTTGTGGCGATGACCCGAAACACGTTTTTATTTTTAGGTGGTGACTCTGGGAAACATTTGTATGTTTTTGCAGCTCTGCTGTTTCCTCATTTAAAGCGCGTGTTTCCTGGTTTGGATAATTAACTGGCCTGCTGGGGTTTGGGCTGATTGGCAGATTTATTGGGTCGCTCATTTTGGCGTGGAGGGAGGAATTGATTGACTGGCTGCAGGTGGTTTTAGAGGTTCTGAGCGACCCGTCAGCAGCACGCTGAAAAGACCCGAGGGACTGCGGCTTTATGGGATCATGGCCACAGCAGCATTATTTCCATCTGTGTTGCATGTTCATGAATTACTGTTGGCTCGGGTTGAGAAGATGCTTTCTGGTGACACTTCTGGATCCGGATCCATCCCCCCCCCTGCATCAGTGAGCCTGACTCATCTGTGTCAGTATCAGTTGTGATGTTAGGCAGAGGCTCTGAACATGGAGCCGTTATTTCCAGGTTGTAAGCAGCTACTTGTTTTATTGATCCAAAGCTTTATTTTGCTTATGCCAGCATGTTCTTATGGACGGTTTGTGTCCTATTAAGCTCGGGTCCGAACTCGATCAATCTCAGGCTGACAGCAGATTTCTTTCTTCTATTTATGGGACTCCATGTGGCGGCCTTTGATTTGCAAAAAGGTCTCCCAATTAGACCAAAAGGAGATGAAATGCTCCAACAATCTGCTGCCCCAAACCTTGGACACTTTCTCGTCATCTTTTTCCAGACCAAAGCCTTGTTGTTACAGCTCTACCCTGCACATTTTTGTTCTTTCACTTTTACTGCAGGCTTTCCTCAACACACACACACACAAGTCTGTATTTCTACCCATATTAGGACTTTATATTGACTTCCATTTATTTTAATAGCTGCATTTATGCCTAACCCTAACCATTACCAGTTTATCCCTAAGCCTAACCTTAACCAAAACATAATTCACACCATACCTCTAAACCACCCCTAACCCTAAAAAAGGGGGTCCACCATATTTGGACCAGGCGTTGGTCCCTATAAGGTCCATCGGTCTTCAGAAGGTTAGAGAATATAACAGAGAAGGTCCTAAATATGATAGCTATACAAGAACACACACACACACACTATTTTGACAAAAAACCTAATTGCGGTTTTTCTGACAAATATTGCGATGCGATTTTCGATTTTTACTTTCGATACTTTTAAGTGCATACAACTAAAATTATGAATGAAATATATTGTTACTTTTACAACACCGTCTTGTACAACTTGACACACATGCGAACAATATACAATAACCTAAAAAATAATTATGTGGCCAGGGCTCTCCTCTGAAGAAAACGACAGATGGACTCAGTGTTCCCTCGCCCGGACGCGGGTCACCGGGGCCCCCCTCTGGAGCCAGGCCTGGAGGTGGGGCACGTTGGCGAGCGCCTGGTGGCCGGGCCTTTACCCATGGGGCCCGGTCGGGCTTAGCCCGAAGAGGTAACATGGGCCCCCCTTCCCATGAGCTCACCACCTGTGGGAGGGGCCATAGGGGTCAGGTGCTGTGCAGGATGGGCGGCGGCCAAAGGCGGGGACCTTGGCGGTCCGATCCTCGGCTGCAGAAGCTGGCTCTCGGGACGTGGAACGTCACCTCTCTGGTGGGGAAGGAGCCGGAGCTGGTGTGCGAGGTTGAGAGGTTCCGACTGGACATCGTCGGACTCACCTCGGCGCACGGCTCTGGCTCTGGAACCCGTCTCCTCGAGAGAGGTTGGACTCTCTTCCACTCTGGGGTTGCCCCCGCTGAGAGGCGCAGAGCTGGGGTGGGCATACTTGTTGCCCCCCATCTCGGCGCCTGTACGTTGGGGTTTACCCCGGTGAACGAGAGGGTAGCCTCCCTCCGCCTTCGGGTGGGGGGACGGGTGCTGACTGTTGTTTGTGCTTACGCGCCAAACAGCAGATTAGATTACCCACCCTTCTTGGAGTCTTTGGAAGGGGTGCTGGAGAGTGCTCCTCCTGGGGACTCCCTTGTTCTGCTGGGGGACTTCAACGCTCACGTGGGCAATGACAGTGAGACCTGGAGGGGTGTGGTTGGGCGGAATGGCCCCCGCGATCTAAACCCGAGTGGTGTCTTGTTATTGGACTTCTGTGCTCGTCATGGATTGTCCATAACAAACACCATGTTCAAGCATAAAGGTGTCCATATGTGCACTTGGCACCAGGACACCTTAGGCCGCAGCTCAATGATCGACTTGGTTGTCGTCTCATCTGATCTGCGGCCGCATGTTTTGGACACTCGGGTGAAGAGAGGGGCAGAGCTGTCCACTGACCACTACCTGGTGGTGAGTCGACTCCGATGGTGGGGGAGGACGCCGGACAGACCTGGAAGGCCTAAACGTGTTGTGAGGGTCTGCTGGGAACGTCTGGCAGAGTCTCCTGTCAGAAGGAGCTTTAACTCACACCTCCGGCAGAACTTTGAACACGTCCCGGGGGAGGCGGGGGACATCGAGTCCGAGTGGACCATGTTCCGCGCCTCCATTGCCGAGGCGGCTGACCGAAGCTGTGGCCGCAAGGTGGTCGGTGCCTGTCGCGGCGGCAACCCCCGAACCCGGTGGTGGACACCGGCGGTAAGGGATGCTGTCAGGCTGAAGAAGGAGTCCTACCGGGTCTTTTTGGCTTGTGGGACCCCTGAAGCAGCTGATAGGTACCGACAGGCCAAGCGGGATGCGGCTCGGATGGTTGCTGAGGCAAAAACTCGGGCGTGGGAGGAGTTTGGAGAGACCATGGAAAACGACTTCCGTACGGCTTCGAAGCGATTCTGGTCCACTATCCGGCGTCTCAGGGGGGGAAAGCGGTCTGCCACCAACACTGTTTACAGTGGGGATGGTGTGCTGCTGACCTCGACGCGGGACGTTTTGGGTCGGTGGATGGAATACTTCGAAGACCTCCTCAATCCCACCGGCACGCCTTCCAATCTGGAAGCAGGGTTTGGGGACTTGGGGTCGGGCTCTCCAATCTCTGGTGCCGAGGTCACCGAGGTCGTTAAAAAGCTCCTCGGTGGCAAGGCTCCGGGGGTGGATGAGATTCGACCGGAGTTCCTCAAGGCTCTGGATGTTGTGGGGCTGTGTTGGTTAACGCGGCTCTGCAATATTGCGTGGACAGCGGGGGCAGTTCCCTTGGATTGGCAGACCGGGGTGATGATCCCCCTGTTTAAAAAGGGGGACCACAGGGTGTGTTCCAACTACAGGGGGATCACACTTCTGAGCCTCCCTGGTAAGGTCTATTCAGGGGTTCTGGAGAGGAGGGTCCGACGGATAGTCGAACCTCGGATCCAGGAGGAACAATGCGGTTTTCGTCCTGGCCGTGGAACACTGGACCAGCTCTACACCCTCAGCAGGGTCCTGGAGGGTGCGTGGGAGTTCGCCCAACCGGTCTACATGTGTTTTGTGGACTTGGAGAAGGCGTTCGACCGTGTCCCTCGGGGGGCCCTGTGGGGGGTCCTCCGGGAGTATGGGGTACCGGGCCCCTTGATACGGGCTGTTAGGTCCCTGTACGACCGGTGCCAGAGTTTGGTTCGCATTGCCGGCAGTAAGTCGGGCTTGTTTCCGGTGAGAGTTGGACTCCGCCAAGGTTGCCCTTTGTCACCGATCCTGTTCCTAACTTTTATGGACAGGATTTCTAGGCGCAGCCAAGGCGTTGCGGGGATCCGTTTTGGTGGCCTCAGGATCGGGTCTCTGCTTTTTGCAGATGATGTGGTCCTGTTGGCTTCATCGGAGCGTGATCTACGGCTTTCGCTGGAGCTGTTCGCAGCCGAGTGTGAAGCGGCTGGGATGAGAATCAGCACCTCCAAATCCGAGGCCATGGTCTTGAGCCGGAAAAGGGTGGGGTGCCTCCTCCGGGTCAGGGATGGGGTCCTTCCCCAAGTGGAGGAGTTTAAGTATCTGGGGGTCTTGTTCACGAATGAGGGAAAAATGGAGCGGGAGATCGATAGACGGATTGGTGGGGCATCTGCAGTTATGCGGGCGCTCTACCGGTCTGTCGTGGTGAAGAGAGAGCTGAGCCAAAAGGCGAAGCTCTCGATTTACCGGTCGATCTACGTTCCTACCCTCATCTATGGTCACGAACTCTGGGTGGTGACCGAAAGATCGAGATCACGGATACAAGCGGCTGAAATGAGTTTCCTCCGCAGAGTGTCTGGGCTCTCCCTTAGAGATAGGGTGAGAAGCTCAGTCATCCGGAGGGGGCTCAGAGTAGAGCCGCTGCTTCTCCACATCGAGAGGAGTCAGTTGAGGTGGCTCGGGCATCTGGTCAGGATGCCTCCTGGACGCCTCCCTGGGGAGGTGTTTCAGGCACGTCTCACCGGGAGGAGGCCCAGGGGAAGGCCCAGGACACGCTGGAGGGACTATGTTTCTCGGCTGGCCTGGGAGCGCCTTGGGGTTCCTCCCGAGGAGCTGGAACAAGTGGCTGGGGAGAGGGAAGTCTGGGTCTCTTTGCTTAGGCTGCTGCCCCCGCGACCCGACCCCGGATAAGCGGAAGAAAATGGATGGATGGATGGATAATTATGTGGCCAGGGCTCTCCTCTGGCTTTTGTCTGCTGTTGAACCTGAAAAATCTCTACTATAAACTACATAGTGATTGAGGTAATGTGATTGTTCAATGCTTCGTGATTATTAAATACCTGAACCTAAATACCAAAGTATAATAAGACATAATGGAAATTAACTTAAACAGGTTGCTTAATTTTTTTTTTTAATTGACGAATATTTTCCATTGAAAAATAGAAAATGAACTCTTATTAGATTTAGATTTACAATTAGAGAACAAAATCTTCTGCAGTCCACTGCCATTTACTAAACATGAAACTGTTATATTGCACATTTTAAAATAAATAACAATAACAATTAAAAACAAGACCTTATCCAGCCTTCTGCAAGATAAGACGTAGTAACCTGACAGTAGGGTTGCCAACTCCCAGCAAAAAGAACAAGGAACCACCCCCCACCCTCCGCCTCATGATGGTTAATCCACCTAATCGACTTTAATTTAATGCACTTGTAAAACAAATGCACAGAAATGAATTATTTTTCTATAATAATTAAATAGATTCAACATCTTTCTTTGACAGAACTGCAGACTGCACAGATGGTACGTTCCCGAAGGAAAAAGTACAATAGCTTAGTAGGATACTGTATTAGACTTAATATTTGCTGTATACGATAAAGGATTTATGACCACTATATCCAATTGGTTGCAAGAGTCAGATAATTATTTATTAAAAGCTAGACATTTTAAATGAGAATAAGAAAGAAAAGTATTTATTTGTGCCCCCCTTTTCCTGTTAATGCCCTACCTGGCCCCCGGGAAAAACTTTGCTAGAGCCGCCCCTGCACAGTTACCAGCTGTCAGCTACATAAAAGGATCTTGGTGTTATTTGTCTCTCAGAAACAGTTTATAACTTCCCTTCAACTCATTCATGTCACCTAAAAGGTAAACCAGTTTCTCCATCAGCTGTTCAGCTCTGATGATTCAGTAAGAACATCTCCTGGTTTTATCTTCATGTTTCCATCTCACCACATATCCAAACCGATATCATGACCAGCAGCTGTTACGGCTGTGGCTTCAGCAAACATCAGAAAGTCATATTAAATCATTTCTAACAGGTTATCAAGCTTAAACGTGCTGCTGTTGTTGAGCGCGACACCCGCTGGTTTCCTCTATCTGCTAAAAGTCCGCGATAAACAAACAGAAACGGGACTGCGACAGAAAAGCCGATCAGCTGATCATTGATCAGTTTCATGATTGAAGGAGCAACAGGAGAGGGAGGGGAGATGAGAGAAGACGAGGCAGCTGCGCAGAGAGACAGAATAACTCCAGCTTTGTGTCTTTTCATTCTAGCTGAAATACGGGACAAATCGCGTTCCTTCTCACCTCAATACGGAACGCGTAATATTTTCTCTGACTACGGGACGATTCCGTTTTTTACGGGACGGTTGGTAACCTGAGCGCGGCAGCGGAGAGAGACTGACAGCAGAGATCTGCAGCCAGGTTCCTCTCCCGCTACCCGCTGAGAACAGTGAGAAATACATTCTGCTTTCACATTGAACAAGTCGCCAAAAGTCTCTAGCAACACATGGAAAAGCCGCTAGATCTGTCACTAGTCACTTTTTGAAAAAACCGTTGCTAGGGGGGTCGGAAAAGTCGCTAAATATAGTGACAAAGTCGCCAAGTTGGCAACCCTGCTCTGCATACAAGCTGGTTTCCCATCACCGTTTCTGATTGGCCAGCAAGCCAGGAATGCGAGACTCAACCATTTTGATTGGTGAATAGGTTTGTCCCTCAAATGTCAGGGGCGGGGAAAAAAACCCTCAGCCTCCTGAGGTTAGGTTATTGCAGGAGTTAAAACCTCCATATCGATGCGATAAAGGTTAATCGTGCAGCCCTACCACACACACACAATCTCATCAGTATCCCATTTGAGATAAAAAATTAAATAAATAAAAAAAGAGTAAAACTATGACCAAATCTTGGCAAGGGTTATTATTAGATTTTCACCTCGTCACAGTTTTTTCCGTATCGCAGTAAAAACCTAAAAGTTCCTAAAAATTTAAAACAAATAACTAATAACTGATCTAATTAATTTTTATTTAACAGAAAAAAGCAACAATTATTCCAACTGCTGCCACCCAAATGTGATTGGATTTAAAGGGTTGTACAGAAAGTTATGTAGTTATTAAAGGAGGCGTATGTACGATTGTGGTCAAAACTGGTACTGCAATCACTTTCAAATTACTGTAGAGCTGTGTATCCCCTCCCTGACTCGAGGTCGCCAGATAGGCTGCAGGATCCAGCAGGAACGTAGGCGGCTACAAGGAGCTTCCAATGGCAAGTGACAAGTCCTACACTATTTTCTTCTGTTAATTATGTTTATAATGACAGAAACACGTGCTCTGATAATGCATCGCTAATGTTAGCAATGAAGACTCGCCGTTTTTATTTCCTTACCTTTTCAATTCGATGACCCTCCTCCTCCATATGCGCTAAATACACAAATAAATAAATAAATATCGATCTTTTTATTTATTTATTTGTGTATTTTAACATGTTAGCCTGTTTTACACGGATAAAAAACAAAAAACAAAAAAAACATAGACACATCGTTCCAGTGTTTCCTCTATGGGAGCCCTCTGCCCTGGGAGCAGTGGTCGGCTGTAGCTGCCTGGGTGGAGGTCACAATCCTGGCCTCCCCTCCTCTGGACGCCCTGGGTCGGTGCCTCGGCTGCTGCTGTTGACCCGCTGCTGCTGGGGCAGATGGCTCCCTTGATGAAGTTCCTTACCCAACCTGGCACATCTGTACTCGGCCCAGTGTCCATCCTACTTTCTATTTTAATCCCCTTTTAATGTTGCTCTTTAATGTGTCTGCACATGGGGATAGGATTGGGGGGAGGGTAGTATAATTGTGTTTAAATTTGTGGGGGGGTTATTCTGTAAAGCACTTTGAATTGCATTTTTTGTATGAAAAGCACTCTATAAATAAAGTTTTTTTTTTTTTTATAACGTAACCTTACTTTGCACCAACATGCATAACTTTGTTCGACTGTCATGAATATTTGAAATGTCCATTTACATGAAGTACAAGTTGGCCAAACATAGATGAATCTTTCCTGTCCCGGAGAAAATGAGCAACGTTGGCGTCCGTCTTCAAATTCTTCTCTGTTTTCATCCGTCTCCATCTTCCAAAGGCGTCTCCTACACAAATCCTTGTTTTATTTCGGACTTTGTCACGACGTATTTCTGAATGATAACGAGGTCTTTTAGGTGTAGTAACGTTAGACATTTTTTATCCGAAACACTTTTGTAGCTGCAGCTGTAGTAACTAGAGCAGAGCAGAGAAACACTACTGACTTCCTGATTGGTAGATAGGTGGAGGGCGGAGCTTCAGGCCAAAACACAAGATGACATCATCAACATCAGGTGAGGGCTGCAACTTCACTTTTTAAATGACAATATCCTGGCCGTACTACTGTGGTCAGTGATATAAGTATTTGAAATGAACATGATTTCTTAATGTCTAGTGACATATCAGGGCCATTTTATGATTAATTAAAATACATTTCTTACATACAGCTCCTTTAAATGTCAGTGCCCAGTTAATCAATGGAAGCAACAAAAAATAATCGACATGCCCTAGATGGGATCATTTTAAATTATGAATATACGCAGTTATCCCTTTGTCTCTAATATGCACCTAAATTTTTATTTGAACATATCAATTGTATGGCTTATATTCAAAATGACAACTGTGACTAAATTTGGCATCTTCTGACAGCTAAAATACAATCAGTTGTTTTTATTCAACTGTAATTAGGCAGTGAGAGTTTAAATCCTTGTTAAACTAGTAACCAGCTCATACTTATTTATTTCCTTCTATTTTTTAAATTTAAGGTTCAAAACCTTTTTTCAGTTCGTTCATACTCTGTTTCTCTGTTTTCTCTTTTTTACATTGTTTTTGTTGGCATGTTGTGGTTTGGGGGGGTATTGCTGCGGAATTATTTATGCTTTATAATAAACTCTTTGGGTGATTCAGAGATTTTTCAGGAAGACACTTGGTAACAAAAGGTGTTGGAGCTCCTGCAAATATACTCACAAATGTCGATACTTTCTAAGTTAAGGTATTTTTAACAACAGAAAGACATTTAATGTTGCAGTATGTTTATTATGATTGTTTTATTAACATTAATGAGCAGGGGGAAAAAATGCAAAGGTTAAAAATGTCCAAATTTAAAATATTTTGCCAAACACAAAGCTTATAATGTGCACGTTAGTTTGAAACAGTATGCTTTGTTTAATATTATCAGTTCTTTCTAAAAAAGAACAAAAACAAGCAGCATCTGTGTTTTCTCAGCACTGTTACTGTCTAGTTGATGTATTTCTTTGTATTACTTCTGGCGTTTTATTTAAGATTTCGCTTCACAAGGAGAAAATGCTGACATCCGCTGCAACTTTGACAGGTTTCCCTCCTTCAACGCACCCCAAACAAATAAATGGGCTACGAGCTGGACTCTCTTGAACTTGACTCCATGCTGAGGAGGCAATTTGATTCAGGTGTTTTGGATGTGAGACATGATCTAAATGTTGCAGGACTCTGGCCCTCGAGGACTGGAGTTAAATTGGATATTAAAGGCCGTAAACCCCAGTGCAAACATATCTTGCATGTATCTTTGCTGCAGGTCTGAAGGAGGAAGATCGCGTTGAGCCTATCAAGAGGCAGAGAGAATGCACCGCATGACTGAGTTCGTTGTGTTTTCTCTCTCTCTCTCTCTCTGTGAAGTTCCTGCGCTGAGCTCAGGGTATTTCTGGCCTTTCTAAACTCGCACATTTGCTCTTTACATTGCAGCACCGCTGATAACATGACAAGCCTCTAAAGTTAGCTGTAAATAGATGGGCGAATTTCTCCTCGTGTCTGGTTTGGGTCTTATCAGACTTGTTTCCAGGACATGTTCGTGTCGAGCGGTGAGCACCCTCCTCCTGTCTAATCCTCCTGCTCGTCTTTGTGCTCTTTAAAAAAAGGAGCGATGCCATTGTTTAGTTTCTGGAAAGTGTAATGAGTCTGTCCGGCCGTGTCCCACATGAGGTGAGGGAGTTGTTTGGACCTTTGGGTCATCCTGTTGCAGAACTGCATGCAGAGCATGCTCTGTGATTATTGGAGTCCGTGACCCTGTTGTCGGTGAGTCCTCAGGGCTGCAGAGACTACGCGGAGGGTTTTATGTGATTCCAGTAGAAATAAGTCTGACCCTGTAAATACCACAGCCTTCTCCACGCGTAGAGCTTTATTCAAACTTAGCATTCCAGTTCACAGAAACCAGAATACTCCACAGTTCTGGTGCTAAAAACAGGCTCCAAGTTTTAAGTGCTGCCAATTTTCAAATTTAGAAACATTTCAGAAATCAGTCAGATGTTGAAGTGTTCTTTCTAGACTGTTATGAATAAAGTACACACAAAAGCTGAATTCAATTCATCACTTCATTCAAACACCTTTTTTTTTTTTTTTTACCATAACTGAAAGTTTGTAAAAAGAAGCTAGAAAAGCACCTCGGAGAGCCCAGACCTCTGGCGAGGCAGCTCAGTGCCCCCCAATGTTGTGACCTAATTCTAACTTTTTTAGATTCCTTGACCATGAAAACGGTCCATTAGATGAGATTAGATTTTATTCAACTTTATTGTCATTGGACAAATAAGAACAACTAGTACAGCGAAATGTAGTTTAGCATCTAACCAGTAGTGCAATAATTTAAAAAACGGTCCTTTAGCAGCTGGATTCACACTGATATCATTATTAGTTCAGTAGCTATTCACGAAAATCACTTTTTCGGTTAAGGCGGTTGTCGGATCACCCCAAATTCTAATTCTAATGTTCCTGGTCCGATTGTAGACATTTCTACAAAAGTTAATCAAAATCCACCAACAATTTTTTTTGACTTATGTTCCTGCTTGGGTCCCACCACGACAACGTTGCTGACTGTAGTATTTCCTGTTTTTAAAATGTTGTTCATTATTGTTACATTTAGTGTCGATGTGCGTCGCGTATCGGTTCGAAACCGAACGCAACATTGTTCCTGCTGGGGAACAACTGAAACCTTCTTTCGGGACAATTTCCTCCGCCGTTCCTCGCTGAGAGATCTTTTGCAGTTCAAGTCATTTACTCTCTTTTGTGGTTTGACAGGAGCGGGGGCTTGGTGACGAAGATGTTTGTGTTTGTGATTGGTTATGAGTAAGTAATGACTCTTGTAATAAGCTACCCAATATGCTCAAATGAAAAAGGAATGGAAACTTATTTTTTATTGAACTTTTTATAGACTTCTATCGATCTATATACATTATTGAATTATCGTCCAGCCCAGGTTAAAGTACTTTGTGTGCGATCAAGTGGTACTTAATACAGATGTTTGTTGGAACACTGATATCTCTTTCGCTGGTAACCCCTATTACCTTTTAAAAACGAAATCTGAATTTATGATCTAACTATAATCCTCTCCTGGGTTTTCTAAGTTACAAGTCGCAAATACAACAGTCACTTGTGTGATTGCTTCAGACGGAGGCTCCCGTCCTCCGGGTGTTTTCGGCCCACTGGCTGTATGTTTATTTTGTAATGGCTGCAGTCAGACTCTGGGCCTCAGGTTTCAGGTCACCTGGGTGATGATTCTGCCGTTGACCCGGGGTCAGTCGGTGCTGAACCTTGCGGACGTGCCGAGGGTCACCGCTAAGCAGCCCACACGTCTCTGCCTCTCGTCTAAGTCACGAAAGCATTATCACCTTTCGGTCCTGTCCGTCCCACGTCCCCCCCCGGACATTGTCTCGTCTTCTCATTCCATTAATCCTGTTTTTTTCTCTAAAGGCAGAAAATCTATAGTCTCACTGCCATCACCTCTGGAATATCCATCCATCCCTTATCTATATCGTCTATCCTTTCTATCTCCAGTAATTATCAGACGAGAAGCGGTCCATATGGATGAGGCTGGAGACTGGATTGGCGTTTCTCGTACTTTATTACGGCCATTCTTGACCCGTCTGGGCCAACGTTCGAACTCTCTTGCAGCTCCGATCATGTCAGCTGAGGAGGACCAGAGGTGGACCTTGGGGGTCACGACATGGAGCAGCTACAGGGGAAGCGTAAACCTTTCAACACCAGATTCCAGATTTAATATCTCATTGACACGGGCAAAAAGCGGCTACATAACATCTCTCGCTGTTGGATTTTTCTAGAGTCCTGACAGATGACGAGATGAAGTGTGGCCGTCCTTGGGGGCAGAAGGTCGTCAGAATCTTTTCCCACCAATATGAATGAAGTGGTGAACAAAAATCCCCCACAAATGGCGTAAATAAAGAGCCTGGTGGGTTTTCTGATTTTGACAAGTGATGTCTCAACAAGGTCATCTGAATGGACGATCCCTGGTTACTTTGAGCACCCTTGCACCCATTAGAAATTGTATCAACATCTTGAAATATTTCTGTATGTTTTGGGCATTATTGTGGTAAAAGAAAAAGAGGGGAATGTTACAGAAATATTTCAACATCTCAAGGTTATGTCAATTAATTGATTAAGCCATTGTTAGTAAAGGCATATGGGGAATATGGCGTTATTATTAGAATCGGGGAAGAAGCCTTTCACCTCACTCCGCAGCCGTTCGCAATTTCCACTGCATGCGCTCTAGATCCGCTCTGCTCTGGTCCGCAGCCCAGAGGTGGTCAAAGAAGCATTGGAATTGCGAGATCTCCCGATAAAAGCCAGTAATAAATGCGGAAGTCAGAACAAAATTCTTCATTCTGTGGAAAATGAACAGAAAAAAACAGTTATTCTCTGTTATTCTGTGTCAAGATATTTTGGACAACATATGTAGCTAACACCACATTGGAAATTATTTTCATAACTTGTTACCTGTAAACAAGTCACTCAATAAATCACTATTTAAAAACAGAAGTAATTACTTTTGGACCTAAAGAGGAACAATCAACAGTCAGCACACAGCTTCAGTTAATCCAGCTAGAAACTACAGATCAGGCCTGAAATCTAGGTGTAGTAATGGACTCAGACCTGAACCTCCAGGGTCACATAAAGGTCAATAACAAGGTCAGCCTTCTATCACCTGAAGAACATTTCTAGGATTAAAGGACTGATGTCACAACAGGACCTAGAAAAACTCATCCATGCGTTTATCTTTAGTCGGATTGATTACTGCAACAGCGTCTTCACAGGTCTGCCTAAAAAGTCAATCAGACAGCTGCAGCTGATCCAGAACGCTGCTGCTCGTGTTCCTCACTAGAACCAGGAAAGTAGAGCACATCACCCCAGTTCTAAAGTCCTTACACTGGCTCCCTGTAGCTCAGAGAATAGACTTCTAAATACGCCTACTAGTTTATAAATCATTGAATGGCTTAGCACCAAAATATGTTGAAGATCTACTGTTACTATAGCAACCAACCCCAGACCAATCAGGTCCTCTAATTCCAGTCTACTCAGCATCTCTAGAATCAGAACCAAACATGGAGAAGCAGCTTTCAGTTTCTATGCTCCTCTAATCTGGAACAAACTTCCAGAAAACTGCAAAGCTGCTGAAACACTGAGGTTTTTTAAATCACGGCTAAAATGAGCTGCCTTTGAGTCATGTTTTCACGTATCATGTTTTGTGTATGCTTCTTGCTTTATTTCTGTTTTTACTTTATATGCTTTGTCTGTGTTTTACTGTTATTTTTATTTTATCCCCTTAATTATGTAAAGCACCTTGAATTACCTTGTTGTTGAAAGTGTTGCTATACAAATAAAATTGCCTTGCCTTATTTTCCCAATTTAGCCGGGGGGACACATTCTGAGAGGACCGTCTGATTAACAGTAGCGTTCACAGTTGCCATAGTTCCCTTTTGCCAGATTGGTTGGGTTGAGCCGAAACGGATCTCGATCGGGTGGGGGGGACATAACCCCAGGATTCGAACCCATGACTTTCTTGCTGTGCCACTGTGCAGCCCTGGAAAGCCAAAATGTCGGAAGGAAAGTGATTTTTTTTTTAAAAAGGGGGAAATGCAAGGGGTTGGGACCGGTAACCATAGCAACGCATGCAGCTTGTCAAAGTGCCGCTGTCTCCAGTGTAGGATTGCTTCAATAACTGCTCCCCCCCATCGCTCCTCCTGCCAGACCTCATCCATCTCTGCTCCTCATCTCGGTAATTGATCACCCTAATTGGCTGCATGGAGCAGTACCCCCTCCATCCCTTGTTCCCCAGCAGATGATGATGATGATGTCCCCCTGGGTAGCATCCCTCTTGAGCAAAGAAGAGAAGGTGTGCGGTGTGGCAGCTCGGGGTCGACCCTCAGGTGTGTGAGCTGCAGCAGTGATGCGCTGACACATATGTAGGCTGACAGTAATCAGGCGTGGTGAAGAAGAAGAAGAAGAAGAAGAAGAAGAAGAAGAAGAAGAAGAAGAAGAAGAAGAAGAAGAAGAAGAAGAAGAAGAAGAAGAAGAAGAAGAAGAAGAAGAAGAAGAAGAAGAAGAAGAAGAAGAAGAAGAAGAAGAAGAAGAAGAAGAAGAAGAAGAAGAAGAAGAAGAAGAAGAAGAAGAAGAAGAAGAAGAAGAAGAAGAAGAAGAAGAAGAAGAAGAAGAAGAATTTGAATTTGAATTTGAATTTGAATTTTAACACACCATTTATTTACAGTATTACTATACAGTTAAAACGATACAATCATACTAAAACGCTACCAAATTCTAGCTTTCTATTTACGACTCTGCAGAGAACTTCCTTCTTAGACCACTGTTGTGCAAAACTGTCCAAGTCTTGACTTATGGAAAAATATGCAAAGTCCAACCTTAGTCTGGCTCTAACATTCAATTTCCACAGTGTTACAACGTCATAGGCTTGTTCCTTTTGCAACTTATCTCTCCGAGATAAATATATAGCCAACTTGGCTTCACCTATTAAAAAGTTTAAAACCTTGTTCCTTATCTTATATTTTTTGTTTCTCCTTATCCCAGAGATAAAAACAGTTGTAGAAAAAACCATGTTAAAAACGCTAAAAATCAACCTAAGAATTTTAAAAAGAGGATCAAGCCTCTTGCACTCAGTAAAAACATGGAAAACACTCTCAGATAAATTACAAAAAGGGCAAGCATTAGACACATTTGCATTGAACTTAGATAAGAAACAATTTGTAGCGATTGCGCCATGCAGAATCCTCCATTGTAAGTCCCCAGTCCTCTTCTTCAGTGGAGGACAGTACAATGTTGACCACTGTGGATCGTACCCTCCAAGTCTATTTGCCCACACTGTAGAGGTTCTTCCTCTCAGGTTCTCCATGTTGATGACCTTCACACAGTTTTTATACAATGTTTGTTTATCAACGCCTTGAAGAGACAACTTTCCTTCGCGCTTAGTCCACAACAAGGGTCCATCAGTGTCCACGAAAGGAAGAGCAAGAAACAAGTCCGGAGGGTCATCAGACGGGTCTGGTGCTAGATCACCTTCATCCATCCTCCTCATAAGAGCCCACTCCTTATCCGATATTTTCCTTCTCAAATGTCCCAGCGCCATCTGGATTAATCGGACAGAGCTGACTTTCAGGGCTAAGGCCAGACTGGCAGCGTCCGAAAGTGTGTTGCCTGCCACCTGCACAAGTCTTTTTAAATTCACTAGTCCAGAATAATACAATGCTCTTAAGAATCCAGGCAGAGGGTGATCGGATACGTCGAATCTTGCACCATCAATCAGAGGTTCTTCCAATAACCAGTGTAAAGATTTGTGCTCGCCTCCAGTCCACTTAAACAGAGCACATACTTTAAAAACACTTTGATAAAAAACAGGCAAGGTTTGTAAAAACGGTGATTTAAAACCCGTTAAAAACCATGCAACATCTAGATCCAAACCACCCAGACGCCTCAAAACACAACAGGTCACACCTCTCCAAACCAAGTCAGAAGGACCAAATAAAAACCGTTTCACAAATTGCAACCTGAAGGCGGCCACTCTACTAGACAGGTGAACCAGGCCCTGGCCCCCCTCCTCTCTGGGTAAAAACAGGACAGCTTGTGGTACCCAATGAAACCTGTCCCAAAAAAAGTCAATCATTTTTTTCTGTATTTCTGCTATTAGACCATACGGTGGTTCTAAGCACACCAGACGGTGCCACAGCTGGGAGGCAACCAGGTTGTTTATAACCAGGACTCTTCCCCGGTACGACAGCTGTGGATGAATCCACCGCCACTTTGCCATCTTCTCAATAATCCTTTCAAGGATTCCTTCCCAGTTTTTCTTTATTATATTTTCGTTGCCTAGGTAAACACCCAAGTATTTCAGGCCATCCGTCTTCCATTGTAACTGCTGAGGCAGTTTAGGGGGATAACCTCCCCACCCTCCAATCAAAAGAGCATCACTTTTCCCCCAATTAACTTTTGCGGAAGATATTTTTTCAATCTCACTGACAACATTAGACAGAATCTCAATATCGGACTGATTCTTAATAAAAACAACAACATCGTCAGCGTATGCTGATAAAAATAACCTGTCAGTGCAACCGGGCAACGTTAAACCACCCATAGTTGACCTGAGTTTGCAGAGGAGGGGTTCCAGGGAAAGAGCATAGAGCATCCCAGACAGGGCACAGCCCTGCCTGACACCTCTACCCACCTTAAAAGGAGCACACAGACTGCCGTTAATCTTCAGTACACTCTCAATGTCACTGTACAACACCCTGATCATGGCTATGAAACCAGCATTGAACCCAAAACTTTCCAAGGTTTCCCACAAAAAGCAGTGTTCAACACGGTCAAAAGCCTTTTCTTGATCTAATGAGATCAGGCCGACATTGGCTTCCAATGAATCAGAGACGTCCAAAATATCTCGAATTAGGTAGATGTTATCTACCATGGACCTGCCTGGCACACAGTACGTCTGGTCACGATGGATAACCTCCTCCATTGCTCCTCGCAGCCTCAAGGCCAAGGCTTTCGACAGAATCTTGTAATCCGTGCATAGAAGAGACACAGGACGCCAGTTCTTTATATCCTGCAGATTCCCTTTTTTCGGCAGGAGGGTGATGACCGCTCTGCGGCATGATAACGGCAGTACACCACACCTGAGGCACTCATTGAAAACCTCAAGCAGGTCGCTAGAAAATATGTCCCAATACGCTTTATAAAACTCCACTGTTAGGCCATCGATGCCAGGAGCTTTCTGTCCTTGCATTGTTCTTAATGCAGCACCAAGTTCAGCTGCTGACAGAGGTTCAGCCAGCCTGGCATTCACTCCATCCGAAACTTTCGGCAGTCCAGTTAAAAACTCCTTCAACGTGTCTCCATTATATGCCTGTTCGCTCTTATACAGAGAGGCATAAAAGCTTGCCGCCCTTTGCCTTATCGCAGCAGGTTCAGTCAAATTACGTCCATCGTCTGACAGCAGGGAACGGATGATTTTCTTCTGTCCGTGTTTCTTCTCAAGACTAAAGAAATAACTGGAGGAGGCATCCATCTGGGAGATGTTTTTCACCCTAGAACGCACCAGAGCACCCTGTACTTTTGTATCAAGCAGGTTAGCCAAAATGGCTCTTTTAGTCTTAAGGACTTCAAAATGCCCTTGATTTCCTGTGGACTCACATAATTGCTCACACTCCACTATATCAATCTCCAGATCACTAACAGATCTGATGATGTCGCGTGTGACACCAAGACTGTACTGTTGACAGAGTTGCCTGATTTTTACCTTCCCATGATCCCACCACTGTCTCAGAGATAAAAATTCACCTTTTCTCTGCCTAAAACTAGTCCAATAAAAATCTAAAACCTCCTTAAAAACCTGATCAGCAGTCATGTTAAAATTAAAATGCCAATATGCACTCTTAGGAGATACATACAACTTGGAAACTGTACATTCAACCAAAGCATGATCAGTAAAACCCACAGGTAAAATTTTGCATTCACTAAAAACATTGACATGATGCGAAAAACAATAAAATCGATCCAGCCGAGCCAAAGAGATTCTACCTTCGTTATGGTGGGACCATGTATACTGCCTGCAGTCAGTGTGCATCCTTCTCCACACGTCCACCAGGCCATGATTGCAGATCAACCGCTTCAGGATGCGGGCTGATGACAAATGAGGCTCTACATGGTTCCGATCCAGACTCTCGTTTACTGTGCAATTAAAATCACCCCCCAGAAATAAATAATCTGTAACATTAAAATTTTTCATTTTCTCATTTACAGTGTCAAAAAATGTTACCCTTTCTGCTCCTACATTAGGAGCATAAATATTTAAAACAACAACTGTAAAGAGGTCAAACTTAGCTGTTACAGCCAGAGCTCTCCCTTTAACAAAGGATTCAACCTTCACTGAGTTTGGGGAGAAGGCCTCAGAAAATAAAACCCCCACTCCCGCACTTGCCGATGACCCATGATCTAAAAAAATGTCTCCTCTCCATTCTTTGTTCCAATCAACCTGATTTAAATCATCGCTATGAGTTTCCTGTAGTAGAATCACGTCCATACGTTTAAATTTCATTAATTCAAAAAGCACTGCTCTCTTTCTTGGATCCCTTGCTCCATTTATATTTAAGGAGCACACCTTAAAATTATTCGCAGCAGCCATGATATAAAAAAACCGATTGGTAATTAAAAAAAACACCAGTAAGATTATGTCAATAGTCATAATATTCATAAATTAATGCTGTTTTTTAATCTTTGCCAACAGTTTCTTCAGTCTATATACCTCTTGATTTGTTAAACTGGTCTTTTCCTTGTTTGCAATATGACATTTCGCAGATCTACAAAAAGTTTTTACATCAGGAAAGAACGTTTCAATATTCAACCCTTTCATATTTTTTGTGTCATGTAGAAAGCTCTTGATTTCTGCAGCAGGGAACAATTTTTCCTTCCCATCAGAGGCCTGACTTAGTGACACGTCACTAATGTCAGAAGAAACACTCTCACAGTCACTTTCATCTGACGGATCCTGATGCAGGCTAGCCTGCCCAATCTGCCTACTGTTTTTTGCACCGGTTCTTGTTTCAACTGTTCGTTCAGTAGACACATTTCTTTTCTTTGAACTTTTTTTCCAAACAGAAGTAGGAACCTCCATCTCCATTTGCTCAGCTGGTTTTTTAAAAGCTCTGATACTCTCTCCCTCACTACTTTCCTCACACACACCCTCAACCTCCTCTTTCCTCGCAGTACTACTCTCTGACTTCTCTAAAACCTTAGCACTAGCTTCAGTCTCTCCCTCAACCACCTCACTACTACTCTCCACCTGTTTCTCACCCATCTCTCTGCCTTCCTCAACAACTGTCTCACCTGTAACTCCTTCCTGCACAACCATATACCTAATATCAGTATTTTTGAAGTCAGCCTTTGATTTCTCTTCATTCTTGCCCTGTCCTCTCTCAGAAGTGAGAAGAGTTGTCAATTTCAATGGCACACTCCCCTCTTCTGGTACATTTTCCAGACTGGAATCACCTTTATCCTCTGTACCGATCAGATCAGCAACACCAGAACCTGTTGTACCAGGTTCTGTCACACAGACACTTACAGCACATGCTACGCCCTCACGGCTTGTAACAGGGGCAACAGGCTTTTCTCCTGTGTTAGCCTGGTCGGATCCAGATTTATGAGGACACATTTTAACAGTGTGTCCTTCATTTTTACAGCCGAAGCACCTCATTGGAGAGGAAGTGGCATATAGGATGTAATCATAATCATCCACCTTTACATGGAGCCTCAGATTAAGCTCTTCATGTCTGTTTGTGAGAACCATGAAGACTTGTCGCCTATGAGAGACGACATGGCTCAGCAAAGGCGACTTACATCCAGACAAAACCTTTTTAACGGGAGAAACTACCTTCCCATGCCTTGACAATTCTTTTTTTAAAAATTCATCACTAATGAAAGGAGGAACATTTGACACAATGACCCGCGTAGCCGGCTGGGCAAGCGGGACAACCGGCACAAAGGCTCCCCCCACGGTGATTCCTTGCTCAACGAGCTTATTTGCCTGTTCCACTTTCATTACAAATAATACCACGGCTCCGTTCATCCGCGCCGCGGATTTCACGGAGCCGTGCCCCACCACCTCTCCGACCGCCAGGGCAACGTCCTCCACGCTACACGGGAAGCCGGCGCTAACACGAACGCCGTTCTTCCTCGTGAGCGCGGCGAAGCCGCCCGCACCAGCCATGGCGCTGGCGAAAATTCGCCTCCCAGGCTGGCCTACTACCTCCTAACAACACAGAACACTTAAAACTTAAACACGAAACGAAATCAAACGACAAACAGTAACTAGAAAAGTTTAGAAAAACCACACTCACTCACTCGCTTTCTCTCTCCTTCCACTCCACTTCCGCTCAGAAGAAGAAGAAGAAGAGGAAGAAGAAGAAGAAGAGGAAGAAGAAGAAGAAGAAGAAGAAGAAGAAGAAGAAGAAGAAGAAGAAGAAGAAGAAGAAGAAGAAGAAGAAGAAGAAGAAGAAGAAGAAGAAGAAGAAGAAGAAGAAGAAGAAGAAGAAGAAGAAGAAGAAGAAGAAGAAGAAGAAGAAGAAGAAGAAGAAGAAGAAGAAGAAGAAGAAGAAGAAGAAGAAGAAGAAGAAGAAGAAGAAGAAGAAGAAGAAGAAGAAGAAGAAGAAGAAGAAGAAGAAGAAGAAGAAGAAGAAGAAGAAGAAGAAGAAGAAGAAGAGAATCTTTGTCTTTTCCTTTTCACCCCCCTCCTTTCCCACATGTCGCTACGTCGTACGTTTCCAACACTGCAGATATCTGCACCGTTCCCCCTCAGGGGGGGAAACAGGGCCGCCTTTCGACAAATACCCACAGACCTCGGAGTAAAAAGAGGATTATCTAAAAATAGCCCCGGGCTTTTCGCCACCTCAGTCCGTTTTCACATTCCACTTTGGCTTTATATGCATTTTAGGGTGTCTTACGATGGCAAATTACTGGTAAGATTACTGTCAGGACACGTGCTGTGGATTTTGTCTGCAGTGAGTAAAAAACGGCAAAGTGTCACCAGAATAAAAAATAAAACTCCGGATTTATTCCTCAGCAGACACGGCAGCTTTTTATGTATCCATTTTAGTTTCTTCTGCCTTAAATTAACGCCACTAGCCGAGCTTTGTATTTTATTTTCCAAAACTGAAACTTTTGGGAAAACCAAACTTTATTTTTAGCACATTGAAACCATAAGACTCTTTTTGAGAGATCTGCTCAAAAATGCCCTGCCTATAATGAAATGAGTGTATTTCTGAAACCATGAGGTCTATTTGATTACTTTAGGTCAAATACTGAAGGTAACCCTTGTGAGATTTGTTAAGATGTGTAAATATCAGTACTTGTGTTATTGATGAAGTGTTAATGAACATAGCACATTATAAAAACCTTTATTTTTTGGTCCCTCTGGAAAAAAATTAATTACTTTCAGGATTAATATCTTTTTGGAAAAATGCAGCTGCAGCCTCAAACCTCAATAAATATATAGTTAAACATCTTAACATGATCTGTACAAAGATTGATCCCAATAAACTGAAATATTATAGAAGTTCTTATACAGAAACTTCCGACGAGGACTCCAAAATGACACAGCGTGCCGCAATCTTTTCCATTTCTCATTTTAATTTACTCATGTATAGTGCAATGTTTTTAATTATTATGTGACTAAATAGATTTATTACATTCAAATACAACTGTTTTTATAATTTGTATAATTTCTGTCTCTTTTATTGGGGGTTTCAAAGCTTTGCGCATGCTCATAATGCCTCTTTCTCCCGCCAGGACAGATTTTAGTCCAACACACCAGGAAGTGCCAACAGAAAATGCTAAGAAAGTCTCAATAAAATGAACTTTTCTAGGCGAAACTTCGAAGATAAGAAACAAAGTGTCTTTTGCTTTGTTTGCTAAAATGATTTTTATAGTTTTTCTATGGCGTCCATCTGTCTGAAACTTGATTATTTGTTCTAAGAGAAAGATGTATAATTAGCATGGCTGTAGCTTCAATTTGGTGGGTGTAGAATGTGAAGCTTAGTAGCACTAGAGCCAAAAATGTGGCATTTTATTTCACACACAGTGGTGCTGTATTCCAATTAATATGTTGTTTTAGTTGCGTTTAGAGCAGGTAAAAAAAAAATCTAAAATCAAGGAATAATTGTTTGACAAAAAAATGAGCCGTGGAAAAAATTAGTTTTAACGTGATGCCGACCCACCCTTAGTCCTGATAGCAGCTGCAGCTCATCTGGGAAGGCTTTCCATAAGGTTTATGTGTGTCAATGGGAATTTCTGACCAGAACAGCATTTGTCTGGTCAGACGCTGATGTTGGGCGAGATGACAAAGGACGAGCGCAGGACTCCACTCCAAACTGACTCACCTGTGTCTTCGTGAACTGATGCCCGGTCATGTAGGAACGGTTTGGGGTCGTCCCTGAACTGTTTCCCACAAAGTTGGGAGCATGAAATTGTCTAAAATGTCTTGGATTGCTAAATGGACTGAATGTATTTACTCAAAGAACTTTATGGTAGAGCCAAATTGACCCAATGGCACCCAGAAAGGGACACATTCAAACACAGATACGCAGATTGATGAATCAGCTTGTCCGAAAAAAGGACTCCAAAGAAGACAGCTCTGGAGCCCAGCTCTGCACCAATGCATCTGACCCTTTGCTTTGCACTTGGAGATTTAAGGCTTGGATGCAGCCATGGAGACCCATTCCATGAAGCTTTCATGCTATCGTAGAGGTCTGTAGCTCTCTACTATATAGAAAGGCTAGTTTATATTCTCTGTCAGCAAGTTTGCAGCCACACGCAGTATTGACGGAGACGTTTTCCTTTTAAACTTTTACGTTGATGTGTCACTGTTGCAAAACAGTTCTCCTCCAGGACAGCAGGGGGCGCAGACTTTTTCTGGAGGGTCTGACTACCATTGCAGTGACGTCTCTGGTTGAGTTTATTTACTTCAGCTTGTAAACGCACATCCGCTCAAGGAGCAACGGTCAACATAGAGCGAGTTTTGATTGAGCTGGAAAGCTTTTTAGTAGAAGTGCAGCTCATAGAATCCTCTAAAAACTCATGGAAACAAACAAACTCAGCGTCTGTTTTGTTGTTCTCTACACCTCCTGGTGTTCAACATCACCAAAAGACCAGATTAGATAAACTGGCTGTACTGACTTTACTAGTGGTCAATCAGCTGGGTGAAGGCGGAGAAGTGTTTTTGACGCGCTTCTATTAATTGACCAGAACATCTTCTTGTTTGTGCGATGATCCCGTTTATTTTATCCAGGTTGTACTGACTTTTCTTACAAATGCATGTGCTGTTTGGAGATGTTCAAAAAGGATTAATTCAAAACATGATGTGGCAAGCGTTAAAAACCGTGCGCTCACCCCGCCACCCATGCATAGTTGGATCTGCCAAATCACCTGTGGAGACACCTATATAGTTTCTGGCGTGGCCCGCCACCACCACCATAGGTGAAATCTGATAGAAAAATGAGATAAAGAAATGGCTCCTACACTGGCCTTGTAATATAGAGCATCTAGTGGCCAAAAGCTGCATTGACTACTAATTACATCGACTATAGAGGACCCTTCTGGTGAAATGATGTTGGGCTGACCAATCACAGACGCGTGCTCTCCATTGCGTTCGACGGATAGTTAAAAAAGTGGGCGTCCTTGCGGGCCTGTCGGAGAGCCTTTGCGTTGAAGGACATTTGCTCTGCATGTCTGCGCACCGCCGCAGACGGAGAAGCACAAACTGGGCTTTACGGCCCGAGGACACAGCTGCTCCTCTGGGAAATAAAAGAAGCATTTTTGCACCGTTACTAAAAAACTTTTTCTTTCTTAGAGCAAAAATAAGAAAAGAGGTGCAAACACGTACATATTGTACACATGGACATGCATTCTGTAAATGTTTATTTTTTTTTTATATTATCCTACTAAGTGGCACATTCAAATCTGAATATGCCACTTTTTTTTAATAACTGCACAATACTTTGGTTTTGTTATTTTGTCTTTCGTGTACATATATTATTCTTAATCCTTTTTTTATACTTGTGTGAATCTAAATGCTTCTGTTGCCTATAACTTTGCTGCTGCTACAGCTGAATTTCCTCCTTGTGGGGCAATAGAGGATTATTCTATTCCTTTATCCTTACTTTATTTCTACTAAAGTTTATCTATTTTTCTTCTTAATGTCTACGCAATAAACACTTGAAAACCGAAGTCGGATACCTTGTGAGAACACAATAAATCTGATTCTGAGGTAACGGGTAATGCATCTACGTTGATGTACCTGTAAAAATCAACACGCTGCAGCAGGACACCCCTTTCCAAACTGAGCCCTCAGTTTCTTCCTCTGCTTCACTGTAGGGTAGTGACAGTGCTGTTTAAATGCTTTGAAATGATCCTTAATCTACGGAAGCCCTAAAGGGTCTTACATACGTACATTTTATTTCCCCCGTTTTCCTGTGATAATGAGATAATTAATTAGACATCTCAAGAAAACAAAACGACATTGTCTGTTAAATCACTGCAGGAAACATCATTCAGTGTAGCAATGTCAGAGGAGCAGGATAATATCGATCACCGCATCACATCTTTTCAATCAAGGCCTGAGACAGGCTGAAATAGCTTTATGCTATCACAGATAATGAACAGATTAGTGTGCGTCATCTAAGAAGATGGTTAGCAAGGCTTCATCTTTATCGGAGGCGCAATCTAAGTGACCCTGATGTAGTTATTCATTTGAAAAGTCAAGTCTCAAATTCATTATTATGAGAAAACGGAGGAAATAAAATGTATGTATTTATGACCCTTTAGAGCTTCCGTATTATTCACTGACGAGTGTAGAATATTCATGTATAGAAACCCACACACACCTTGGAGGAAACACAAATGATCCTGATTTATCTTTGCTCCTTCTGTGAGCAGTGGAGCTTCAAGCTTAACGGCGTCCTTCTCCTGCAGCTCGTGTTACATCTTTGTCCGACTGCGTCGGAGCGGACCTCGCTGAGACCTGAAAATAAGCAACAATGATCCTACATGACTGGCTTCGCCTTCGCCATCTGGAGCAACTCGACCTAATGAGGTCGCTTGCTTTCAGGAATTGCTGAAATGACTCCTTCCGTGCAGCCTCTTACTTGCATCCTCAGTTTTGTCCTCAGGCGCATTTTAACTAATGCTGTACCAAGCGGAGCTGGCAAGAGAAATTAACTCCACTGAGGAGCTACTGAATTGCATTTGGGACAGAAAACAGGGAAGAGAATGAAGCATTATTAGGCTGTAGATCCTGGGGATGCGCTCGTCTTTTATTTTTATATGGTCGGGTTGTAACCCGAGGTCAGCGAATACGGGGTACCGTTTATAAAGTTACACAGGCAAAAATTAACAGCAATAATTTGGGTTATTTAGCCTGTCATAGGAGAAATAAATGGGGGCTCATTTTTCAAAGTCATATTTGCCATCTATCCATCCATTGTCTTCCGCTTATCCGGGTTCGGGTCGCGGAGGCAGCGGCTCTACTCTGAGCCCCTCCTGGTGGGGCTCTTCCATCTTGGCTGCCTCACGATTTCAATTCGATTATAAAAACAATTATTTTTGTTTCATATATTTTTCCCCATTTTGGGTTTTTTCTTCATTCCTTCCATGGCTACTTTCTACTCTTAAATCCATCCAGTTTCCATTAATTGAAGCATCCAAACCAAATTGATGTTCATATCAAACGACAAATCAAACCGACACGTGTCCAAAATATGTTTTATAATCATATCAAGGTCATATTTTCAATGAAAGCTAAAGGAATTTAGCTGGCAATTTAAATATAATGTAGGGTGACCCTATTTTGATTTCCATCAAAGACGAAACTTGATCCAATCCTTAAACACGTCAATCATTTTCTGTTTACTTAAAGAAAACTTTTGATTTTAACATATTTAAAGTATTCCTGCTCTATGTGGTTAAAAGAAAAAATAAATAAACTTTAGATCAGCTTTTACAAGTCAACCATTACAGAAATAACTTTAAAATCTAAATAGAAATAATTAATCTCCTATATTGGAAAATAAACCTGTAACAATAATAGCTCCTTTTTAAGTCACACAGGATAAAAATTACATAGAAATCAGAAATTATATTCTGAGAAAATAAGTATTATTTTTTTATTCAAAGGAATAGAGAATAAAAAGCAGAATTCTCCCAAAGAAACGTAAAGTTTATACTCCAGTCTTTATTTTGTTCGCTGTCTATTTAATACAGAGCTGTAACTTTGCAGCGTTTTCATAGTTTCTGCGTCAGATTGACCTATGGGATGTTTGCCACCTGTCATACACAGAAACTAATCTACCAGCTATGAGTACGCTGCTCTCCGCCACACATTATGGGATGGAATGAAGGACATTTCCTTCCTGTTTCAGACCTAAAGCTACAGTAGGGCTGACGTCTGGTAATCATGAGCAGCAGCTCGGGGAGGACGCTCCGGACAGCACCGAGAAACCTCTGCTGCTGCTAACATGATGCACAACAACAGAGACGCTTCGTTCACAACTAAAGGGCAAAATATTTGCTGTATTTTGTAAATTTCACGCTGCATGGCTGAAACAGCTGCAGCCATGATGTGTCCACCGGTCCGTCCCCTAAAAATGTCCATGTGGCACGCCGGACTTTTATGTTTTTTGTCATCTTAAATATTATGAAAAATATTTAATTTGTAACATTTTTGAATCCCTATCGATTTGGTACGTCCCATTGCAATCAATCGATTTATTAGTGAATCGGCACAGCACTAAAATGGGCCTATTCCAATCACTGGCTGATTAATCGGTGCATCTCTATTTGATTCAGTCTCTAACCTGGTGGTGACCGAGAGAGCAGTCCTCAATCATTTTTATTTTTTCTCCGATCAATAACAAGGAGTCCCGTGTGTGTTTGGGTCCTCGGTGAGCGTGGATTGTTAAAAAGGGAGCTTACGCATCAAACTGGAAACAAAAGACCGCCTCATTTAATCCAAAGGGTTGTTTTTCTGTGTGTGTGTGGAAACCACCCAGCCTGACTGATCTGCTGTTTATTTCTTTCTGGGGGGAACATGAAAGTAGCACACAATAATTAATACTCTTGTCATGTCTCTGTTTCTATGGACGCCCTGTGGTTCTGTCTGTTTAGACGTCTCTGTTGTCTTTCACTGATCACCTTCCCTCGCAGGGATGCAACTGGGTCATTCTCTGAATTCGGTGCACTTTGGGTTCTCTGATTACTGAAATATATCTACCAACACAAATTTTTCTGAACATTGCATCTGATCAAGGACTATTCGTACCTCTGAGAAACTATATTTATGCACCTTAGGCATAAAATCTCAAACGCTATTAAGAATATTTTTGTTATTTTGCTTGACTTAAAGCAGTTTTTTGTTACGAGGGTTTGAATGTTATGGGGTTGAAGATTTTAGCTAAAAGTAGCCATAAATCCAGATTAGCTGGTGTGTGGAACTGCATATAGCACGAGAAAAACAGGAAATGAATGTATTTCTTTCTAGACAATCATTAGCTTTTTCAAAAGCAATCATAAATATAATTTTTTCATATAACGGTGTTGAAAGGTTGATTTTGACAACATCAGTTTGATGATAAAAACAATAACATATAGGTCAGAAAGTATGCTAACACTTAACCTCCCTTTACTGTATGAGCAGGAAAACACTCGAGTGATGTCACTAAGAAGGTTTAACTGAACAATTATTTTTAAAAAAGGGTAAGATTTAAATATTACATTATTTATTTTTCTCATAATTTTCTCATTAAGGCTAAATAAGAGAGGCAAAAAATACATATTACCAGAAAACAAAACAAAAAAACTTCTGGTTACTGTCTATTTACATTTATATTTAATTCACAGAAAAATGAACTTTGGTAAATGGGGACATGTTTATTTGGCTGACCTCTACTCATTAGAAACCCATAAAAACATAATTTCTGAATATGTTTGTGTTTCATAATGCAAAAGGCACATAGATCCTTCTATTATTGTTTTAAAATCGATTTTGTGATTTACTTCAAATGAAAATACAATAAAGTACTAGCGAAGATTAGAATTGGGCCTGCTGAGATGCTTCAGTTAACAAAAACAAGATTTTTAGGAGTTATTATTGATGAGGGTTTGAGCTGGAGAGGACACATAGATTGTGTTTGTGGCAATATTAATAATTCAGTTGGTATAATAAGGAGGATTAGCCATCTTGTTACTACAAAATGTCTTCGTACCCTATGCTACAGCTTCATTTATCCGCATTTGTCCTATTCTAACATAGTGTGGGGCAGCTCTTTTCCTACAAAGCTACATAGAACCCTAATTCTCCAGAAACGGTTTGTTAGGATAGCGGCTCGGTCAGATTTCACGTACATCTTCAGCGCCGTTATTTAAGAAACTGCAGATTTTTTTCCATTTTTGACCTTAACACCTTCCAAATATGTGTTTTCGTGTATAAATTATTTTCGTCAGAAGGAAAGATTCTTGACCAGTTTACGTTACATTTTAAAGCTAACTCAGCCGTTCATGCTTGTAACACTAGACAGGTAATGAATCTCCATCCTCCAAACTTCACCACATGTAGAGGCATATTTTCATCTAGAAAAAGCTGTTATTTGCATAATAGCTGTGTGAATGCTGTAATGCTGAATTTATCGGCCTGAAATGCTCTTAAAATTGTTGAAAATAATTTGAAATAGCTGAAAATCTCCTTTTTGAAGTTTCAGCTGAAGGAAACATGTATAAAGTTGGACTGTAAAAAGTGCTTAAGAAAGTTGAAATGGCTGCTTGGTCACATCGGCTTAAAGCTAACAATCTTTCCCACCATATTCTGTTTACTTTGTTGCAAAATAATAAATATATAATAAATAATAAAAGCTGAACGAGTGACAAGAATTTGTTTGAAGTCAGAAGAACTTCTGAGAACCAGAGTGCACCCTCTGAGCCGTTGTCGGGGCAACCCATTATAAAAAGCCTGAGAGCTGAAAAATGTGATTGTTTTTTACGCGATCAAATCTCAAAAATGGTCAAAGATATACAAATTCTGAATAATACTGTAACAGCCCAATGTGTTGTGACTAACTATGTTTTAATCATGTTTCTAGCTGAAAGTATGCAGGAGCTATTAAAGCTGAAAGAGGCGGACGTTTCTGTAGAATATTTAGGAATTGCCATTCATTTCAATGGAACCGAAAAAAAATCAATAAAAATGATCAATTACTTGAAAATGGTTGAAGATATCGACAAGAGAAATCATAGCAGGAATGAGCTGAACGTTATGATACCAGAAGGGTTGAAATAGCTGAAAGTATGCTGAAGTTATTAAACAGCAAAAACTGGCGGAATAAATAGATAATAATAATAATAAAGAGAAACAGAAACACAGCATTCACACAATAAGATTTAAAGGTACACAGATATGGAATAGATTTTATCATGTGGCGAGGCCTGCTGATGAGCTGATTCTATAGATTTATTCCCCCGTGTATTTTCATTTGAATGAGAAATACTTGTTATATCACCAGTACTTACCATTACATTTTTTTAGTTTTTCCTCTCTAATGTTTTTATGAGTTGTATTATATCGTGTTGGCATTCCTTGGCTATTTTTGCCTTCTCCGGCACTGAAAATGCACCAGTATGTCCTTGGTGGTGTTGTTGTTGTTTGTTTGTTTTTTTTACCCGTGCAAATAAATAAAAGAAAAAAAGAATCTTTGTGGTGAACAAAGTGCAGGTGTCTAAACCTGTACGCGTGCGTCTCTTTGCAGTTGGACCCAGAGAACACCGGTTTCATCCCAGTGGAGAACTTCACCAGCTTGGTGGAGCACCATGAGCTGCAGCTGGACCCGTCCAAGCTGGACATGCTGTTAGCGCTCGTCCACAGCAACGAGGAGGGACAGGTGTGCTACCAGGAGCTCATCGAGCTGGTGAGTGAGTGAGTGAGTGGGGGGGGGAAAGCTTGCAACGTTTGATTTCAGGAAAAGGTTACCGAATCGATTCGGTCGTCGCTGCGAAGGACGATCGATCTCTGCGCTTAGCGTGTCGGTAAATCCGGACGCTTGGCGTCACCAGTGGAGCACGGCGAGAGCCGCGAACACCCACAGCAGCCTGGGAGGACACGTAGTTCAAGCTATGGATTTTATTTAGAGGTTATCAGCCAACTGCTCCGGGTCTGTGTGTGTTTAAGGGTTAGCTTCAAACTGGGTCGTTGTGATCGAGTCAAAGGAAACGGGGGGTTTTTGTAAGCAAAATGGTAAAAAGGGTGACATGCATTCATACTCAGCCCTCCTCTGCTGCACACAGTTTTATAGAAATTTGTCTTTTTTTGCACCTAAAGATTAAAATTTATTCTAGTTCTTCTTTACAAAACAGCTCAAGCTCTGATCCGAAATTAGATTTAGGTCTGGACTTTGACTAGGCCATTTCTGCTTTGATCTAAACCATCCCATAATGTCTCTGGCTGGAAGGTGAACCTCAGCTCTTCTGCAGCCTCTAACAGGTTTTCCTCCTGGATTGTCCTGATTTAGCTCCGCCCATCTTCACATCATGCTTCCCTGCTGAAAATGAGCCTCCCCACAGCATGATGCTGCCACCATCATACATCACGGGGCTGGTGTGGGTCAGTTCAGGTGGATTAAAATGAAATATGATGAGAGAAATAGTAAAAAGGGGTGTGAATACTTTTGGCAGGCTCTGTTTGCTGCTGTTAGGTGTAACACTTTGTTCAGTCGCGCTTCTTTAGCTGTCGGTGTTCAGCAGGATGTTGATTCTCTCTGAGCTCCAGCCATGCTCTCCTCCTGGAGCTGTAATTAACTCACCGCAGAGCTTCTTCTTGCATTTCTTTGCTTCTTTAAACTCATTTCTCCTTTTCCCCTCTGGTCTCTGCCGCTCTCTCTCTTCTTATCTCTTCCTCTCTGTGTTTTGCTCCCTGTCTTTTGTAATGAAAGCCTCATGAGTCCGTTCAGTCGGCAGCTGCTCCCATTCCTGAAGTTCAGTAGAGAAACAACAGTAGTCCTCTTCTCCTCCTTCCTTCTTCTCTTTATTCCCTTCTTTCCTTGTTTGCTTCTCTAGCTTTTCCCTTCCTTCGTACCTTCCTTCTTTCCTAAGTCCTTCCTTCCTTTCTTCCTTCCTTTTTTCCTAAGTCCTTCCTTCCTTCCTTCCTTCCTAAGTCCGTCCTACCTTCCTTGTGTCCTTCCTCCCTTCCTTTTTTCTAAATATTTAGTTCCTTCCTTCCTTCCAAATTATTTTCTTCCTTGTGCCCTTCCTTCTTTCCTTCCTTCCTTTCTTCCTTCTTAAGTCCGTCCTACCTTCCTTGTGTCCTTCCTCCCTTCCTTTTTTCTAAATATTTCCTTCCTTCCTTCCTTCCTTCCTTCCTTCCTTCCTTCCTTCCTTCCTTCCTTCCTTCCTTCCTTCCTTCCTTCCTTCCTTCCTTCCTTCCTTCCTTCCTTCCTTCCTTCCAGGCGCCCTTCCTTCCTAAATCTGTCCGTCCTTCCTTCCTTCCTTCCTTCCTTCCTTCCTTCCTTCCTAAGTATTTCCTTCTTTCCTAATTCCTTCCTTCCTAAGTCCGTCCTACCTTCCTTGTGTCCTTCCTCCCTTCCTTTTTTCTAAATATTTAGTTCTTTCCTTTCTTCCTTCCTTCCTTGCGCCCTTCCTCCCTCCCTCCCTCCCTCCCTCCCTCCCTCTCTTCCTAAGTATTTCCTTCTTTCCTAATTCCTTCCTTCCTTCTTTCCTTTCTCCTACTCTAATTAAATAGCTGTAGTGAAGCCGTTCCCACGGCAACAGCAGGCTCTTTCAGATCTTTTAGTATTTTTTTCCTCGTCCTTCATGCAACGTCACGTTCCTCCATCTTTTGTCCAGAGCTGCTTCCTCTCTGCTCCTTCTGGCTTCGCTTCCTTCGACATCAGGGAGGCGTTTTTAAAAATTGCTCATCAGCCAAATTGCAAATTGCCTTCTATTATCGCAGCATTGGTAACGGCACGCAGTAATCTGATTTCTGAACGCCTGTCCCTACGCTGATGTCGACCCCCCAGGTCTGATTTTCAAAGATTGATCTGATTGATGCATGTGAGGGAACTTAGTTGTGCTCCTCTGCACATGCAGCCAATTAGCGTTTAAACAAACACTTTGAGGAGGTCTATAAGTAATTAATGCTGCTTCCTCCCCCGATTCCACACAGACTCATATTCATACCCATAAGCTCCGCCAGCGCCGATTTGCTGAGTAATTCAGGTGATATTAAAATGTTGATGTGAACGCGGCGCTCCGTCCTGCTGCATGTGATGAGAGGTCTGTCTCCTCCAGGATGGGAGGAAGCAGTCAGGTCGTCAGGTTTTGAGTCGGAAGAGTTTGATGGAAGCCTTAAAATGATTTTAAAATCATCAAAAGGCCTCAAATGAGGCTCATTTCCCTCTTTACTATCAACTCTACTGTTGGTGCAGAAAGTCAGGAAGGAAGGAAGGAAGGAAGGAAGGACTTAGGAAGGAAGGAAGGAAGGAAGGAAGGAAGGACGGAAGGAAGGAAGGAAGGGAGGGAGGAAGGAAGGAAGGAAGGAAGGAAGGAAGGAAGGAAGGAAGGAAGGAAGGAAGGACGGACAGATTTAGGAAGGAAGGGCGCCTGGAAGGAAGGAAGGAAGGAAGGAAGGAAGGAAGGAAGGAAGGAAGGAAGGAAGGAAGGAAGGAAGGACGGACAGATTTAGGAAGGAAGGGCGCCTGGAAGGAAGGAAAGAAGGAAGGAAGGAAGGAAGGAAGGACTTAGGAAGGAAGGACGGAAGGAAGGAAGGACGGACTTAGGAAGGAAGGAAGGAAGGAAGGAAGGAAGGAAGGACGGAAGGAAGGACGGAAGGAAGGAAGGAAGGGAGGGAGGAAGGAAGGAAGGAAGGAAGGAAGGAAGGAAGGAAGGAAGGAAGGAAGGAAGGAAGGAAGGACGGACAGATTTAGGAAGGAAGGGCGCCTGGAAGGAAGGAAGGAAGGAAGGAAGGAAGGAAGGAAGGAAGGAAGGAAGGAAGGAAGGAAGGAAGGAAGGAAGGACGGACAGATTTAGGAAGGAAGGGCGCCTGGAAGGAAGGAAAGAAGGAAGGAAGGAAGGAAGGAAGGACTTAGGAAGGAAGGACGGAAGGAAGGAAGGACGGACTTAGGAAGGAAGGAAGGAAGGAAGGAAGGAAGGAAGGAAGGAAGGAAGGAAGGAAGGAAGGAAGGAAGGAAGGAAGGAAGGAAGGAAGGAAGTGTTTGTAGCGCCCTAGGGGACCCCTAGGGCGCTACAAACGCTTCCTTCCGTCCTTCCTTCTTCCTTCCTTACTAAGTCCTTCCTTCCTTCCTTCCTTCCTTCCTTCCTTCCTTCCTTCCTGCCTAAGTCCGTCCTTCCTTCCTAAGTCTGTCCTTCCTTCCTTCCTTCCTTCCTTCCTTCCTTCCTTCCTTCCGTCCTTCCTTCCTTCCTTCCTTCCTTCCTAAGTCCTTCCTTCCATCCTTCCTTCCTTCCTTCCTAAGTCCGTCCGTCCGTCCTTCCTTCCTTCCTTCCTTCCTTCCATCCTTCCTTCCTTCCTTCCTAAGTCCGTCCGTCCGTCCTTCCTTCCTTCCTTCCTTCCTTCCGTCCTTCCTTCCGTCCTTCCTTCCTTCCGTCCGTCCTTCCTTCCTTCCTTCCAGTGCTGCATGTGAATATTAAAATCAGCCCCTCCTCCACATTAAAGCTCTTAGCTGGCAGTGCGGCCCCCAAATGTAATTCAGCTTAAGGCCTCATCCAACCCACGTCCGGCCCTGTTTAAAGTGGAGGTTCGTGCATCGGTGCTCGTTGCTGTCAGACGTTTATTTCACCGCTACCCGGCGGTCTGCGCCTGAACGCTCACGCACGTGGACGTGCGTGAGCGTTCATTGGTTCAATCCGTGTTTCTCTCAGGGCCGTCTGAGCTGTAGGATACTGAATCATTTCAGCCGGAGGACAGAAAGGAACGCTCAGCTATAAACTCCATCATGCGCTGTTCACCACACATAGACAGTCAGTGTGTTGCTCTTGTTTCTGGTAATCAGCCAACATGTTCTGCTATGCAGCGTTCTACAAACAGCCGATTATCTGTGGAGACATTTTTCAGGATTTCTGCTTCTGAAGCGATGGTCTCAGGGTCCCCTGATGCCTCATGTTCAGGTTGTCACTGAAGAACCGTGTCTTTGTTGCTGTAATTTAGATGCCCTGATTAATTACATGGTTTCAGGGTTTGTCTTCGTCTTATGTTGAAGTGGATTTTAAATCCGTTGCTTTCAGCCTCATTTTTACCTCTTTTTTTTCCCACTTGTGTGTTCTGCTCACAGGATGCAGAGCGACAGCTGCACCTTTTCTGACTTTTCAGAGCAGAAATCTTTACAGTCTTCTCTGAAAGCAGTGTTTTAAAGCCATTTAGCGCTCCAAGTGTTGTTACCTGTCAGCATCACGTCCTCCACTGAAACCTCCAGCCGACGCTTTCTTCTTTTAAACGGCCGCTTCGATGCACTTTGCCTAAGTGTCCGAGAGTGAAGGCCTCTTCTCTGGGCTCCGCCGCCGCCATGATTAAACCATGAAGGAAGGGCTGTGGCCACAAACCGCTGAGGGGAAAACATAGACGAGAGGAGACTCTCATTTTAAAAGGATTTGAGGAAGAAGTAACCCGAGTATCTGGGTCAGGGTAGAATCAACGAGGCTCAGATCCTGCGATTCAGGGTTCTGCTGTGAGAGTGCATGAGAGGCGCTGTAATCGGGAACAGTGACACTTTCAGTCGGGTCGTTTTTAAGTCATTCTGAAAGTCTGTGCAGTGTGCATGTGGAGGAAAGGCCTGCAGAGGAAACTTTTAGCAAAAGCAGAGAAATCTCTGTGATCTATTTTTTTTTTTATGTCTTTTTTACTTGTATATTTTGGGAATAGCTTGGAAAGTTGTCCTCTGTTCTGATGAAACCAAAACTTTGTCCTACATGCAAAACACTGTGTGGAGGAAAACTAACATTACACAACACCCTGATCAGGCAATACCCCTTGCCAACCCTGACATGGTGGTGGCAGCATCATGCTGTGCGAATGTTTTTTTTCAATAACTCTCCTAAGTCCTTTCTTTCTTTCTTTCTTTTCTTTCTTCCCTCCTTCCTACAGCCTAACGGTGCGTTCACACCAAAGCGTCAAAAACGCCAAAGTTGGACGCTTGAACATTCGCAGCTTGACGCGCGTCCAATTCGCTTTGGACGCGCGTCAAGCTGGAAACACGCAACATGTGGGAGGAGCTAGTGCCAGACGGTGTTTTTGCAAGATGGCAGCTGTCGATCTAGCGTTGGAAGAGAGAGTCTCCATTCTCTGTTTACCGTGGAGAGTATCCTGCGCAGGTTCAGTAACGTGAAAACTTTCACAAGTGAAATGAACTCACCAGGTTGCCGTATCTCCTCACTTATATTCCTCCAATCAGCTCCTTTTTATTCCCGTCTCTGTAGAGAAAGCAGCTGGTGTCGTGTAGCTCGAGGTGATCAGCCGCGGCCGTCATCAGGATTTCCTCCATGTTTATGAATGGCACCTGACCCCGTGAACCGGGTCACAGCCGCACGTGACACCGCGTCACCAGGCTCCTGATTGGTTGCAGAAGCGCGAACTGACGCCGAAGTTCAGGTTTGTCAACTTCAGCGGCAGACGAGAGAATGCAGAAAATGCACCACGGAAAATGACGCGCGTCAAACGTCTCATTCGCGCGAATGAGGCAGAAATGCGTTTTGTGACGTAAAACTGCTTCTGACGCAACGCAGAAACCCTGACGCGTCTCATGGCGCTTCTGCATTGACTTTACGTGTAAACCTGACGCCTTTGACGCTTCAAACGCGTTCGGTGTGAACGCACGGTGGGTCTTTCCTTCCTTCATTCCTTCGTTGTGCCCTTTCATCCTCCCCTCTTTCCTTCCTTCCTTCTTTAACATTACACATCACCATAATCAGGCAATTCCCCTTGCCAAAGGTTGCTAGAAGTCACTGAATGACGTCATTGCGTCCTTTGCATTTTGTGTATGTAATTGTAATACACGCTGTAGGAGAAGGGAATCAAATATTTATTGAGGAGTTATTACTTTTAACCATTGATGGCAGTCTGGCTTGGGTCGGTCTGTTATAGGCTCAGGCCATAAGTTCATATGTGTTTTTTGCATCACTAATTTTGGCATAAAAATCCACCTTACAATACAAGCCACACAGTAGCATCTCCAGTAAACGGCGTTAACCTGCCTATTATTTCTGGGTTCGATTCCCACTTCTACCCGTCCAGTTTAGACTGAGACATGATGGCTGTTTAATGCCTGTCACAGAAAGGTGCACACACAGTGGCTGAGGTTATGATGGTGAAATTGGTGATTTTTTTAGTGTGTTCTGGTTTACTTTAGACAAAGACATTTTAAATTTACATCCCGCCCTGACTAAGCGCGGGTAATATCAGCCAGTGGCTTCAGACCAAGGGGCAAACTCCGCCGGCCGAAACTGAGGCCACTGCAGAAATGACAAAAATTTCCGTTCTGGCTGCAGAAAGGAGAAAGTTCCCATTGATTCTTATGTTAAAAAAATCCAACTTCACAGCAGAAATAATCATGTTTACAGCCTGGTTCAAAAAAAGCATTTTAGGTTTAATGGGTCAAGTTTATCGTCATGAAAACTCTGAGGGGGGTGATTATTTTTTTTATAACCCATGCATTTAGATGTAATTTAAGCTTGAAATTATTAATAATAAGGAGCGTGTCGTTTTGATTGACAGGTCTCAGAATAGGCGCTAGCGCTGGACTATTTATTGAAACTCTAGAAAGATTGTAGCTGAGCAGCAACATGAACCAAGTATGGTTTGTTCCATTTGCAGGACTACTGTACCGCGTCCTTGTTTTTCCCGCCAAGAACGGACCTACGACTATACCTGCCAAGCACACAAGAACGTACTTGCGTAGTTGGGTGTTGAGAAATGGCCCAGATCTAAATTTATATGAGAATCTGTGCAAAAAATTTGGAAAACCGAAATCTGCAGATGTCCTCCATTCTATCCGACTGACTATTCTGAGAAGAAGAAGAAGGGACCACTTTGTGTTGGTCTGTCTCATAAATCCCAATAAAAGACGTTGAAATGATTTCTTATCATCATCATTGAGCTGTAAGGTCTTAGCCATGTGCTGCGGCTAATTGACCCGTTAAGGACCATCGACTGAAGCCTAAACCAGAAGGTCTATTAGTCCCCTCGCAGCTGCCAAGAACAGGATGGACAGAACACATTAAAGGCTGTAGATTTGACCCATTCAGGCACCCGTACAGGGAGACACTCTCTTTATCTAGTGTTTATAGCCTTAACCTTAATTATTCCCTCATCAGGGAGCTTGTAGTATTACTGATGCTCCCCCTCCAAGGTCTTTCCCCGCCGACGTTTCACTGATGCTACTGTATTTATTTCCGTGCGCCTCTCTCTCCCAGCCTCCTCAGGGTTTCTGGCTGCTCCCGCGTGCCTCGCTTTTTGTTCGCCGTCTCTTTCCTGCCATCACTTCAAAAGGCTGCTAATGCTCGCTTTAGAGGCGGCAGTCCCGCACGTTGAGCAAGGTGAAGCAGAGTGACAGCTATGCTAAGCCGTGTCTGCGGGGGGAAACGAATCTTCACAGAGGCAACATGAATGGGAGGGAGCAGCAGGTGCTGTCAACCAGCCCAGCGTAGACTGAATCAACTCAGAGGAGAGAGACGGTGGACGAAAAAGTGCTTGGATGCGCTTTCTTTCACTTCCTTTTTTATGAGAAAAGCTAAAGAAGGAGAAATAGGTTGTCTCACCTTAATTGTCAAATTAGGACCCTAGCATTTATGGCTCGAGATGTTGGGGGGAAAACCCACAATTTTAGTTCATCATCAAAAACTAACTGCGATAATTTCGCTTATTTAGCCTGTCATCATAGAAGAAAACAAGGGGCAATTTTTTTTGTCATATTTGGGTCCATCCGTGTTATTTATTCGTTTATAAATGTCAGTTTGATAATAAATATTTAGTTTGAAGCTAAATATTAGGCTAGCAAGCTGAACTGTCTAGCTAAATATATACAGTACTGTGCAAAAGTTTTAGGCAGGTGTGGAAAAAATGCTGTAAACAAAGAACGCTTTCAGATATAGAAATAATGATTTATTTTTAATCAATTTACAAAATGCAAAGTGAGCAGACGAAAGAAAAACCTCAATCTTTATATCACCATATTTGGTGTTACTACTGTTTGCCTTCAAACCAGCATCATTTCTAATGGGTAAACTTGCACAAAGTCGGGGATTTTGTAGGATTATAAGCAGCTGTATGATCAACCAATTATACCAAAATCATCATGATCCCCATTGTCACACGTAGGTTGAAATACAGTCATTAACTGAAACAGAACCAGTTGTGTAGGAGGCTTACAACTGGGTGAGGAACAGCCAAACTCTGCTACTTAGGTGAGGTCGTGGAAGACAGTTTCTTGTCATGGAGAGATTGAGCTCAGCAACAAGACGCAAGGTAGTTATACTGCATCAGCAAGGCCTCCCCCCCAGACAAAAAAACTTCAAAGCAGACTGGGGTTTCTATATGCTTTTTTGAAGAAGCATAAAGAATTGGGCAACGTTGAGGATCGTAGACGCAGCGGTCGGCCAAAGAAACTTGATGAAAGACACTTTGGAAAATGACTCTCTCTAACCAGCTTTAGCAGCATCTTCACAAGGTCTTTAGCTTCTGCACCTTGAATTGCCCTGTTGTTGAAAGTGTGCTATACAAATAAAATTGCCTTGCCTTGCCTTGCCTTGTTCTTTACTCGATTCACACATTTCACACCAGAACCCGATTGCTTCCTGGACGCTATGATGGCCTGACATTCCCATGATGTTTACACTTCAAACTAGAAGTGGGCGATACAAACGGTATAAGGTAGAAGTGATATGAATTTAGCCAAAGGTCGGGATTTTGACCATACCGGCCTATCACAATTACGCATTTTGATGATGTCATCAAACTTTGCCTACGTTACTTTGTACCAGGTGCAATGTGCAATGTTTTGTCTTTACACTAGATATTGCAAGTTTGAAATGTTTTGTTTTCCATTTAAGCTGTTAGAAAGGTGTTGAACTTGAAGTGTTTTTAATTCAAATATGTGCAGGGTTATTTTTATGCGAAATTAAATTTATAAATAAGTAACTAGGAAAGCAGACAATTTTGAACTTTGTGTTTTCAAAACATTTCATTTAAAATAGCTTCATATTTATTCATGTTGTGAAACTTTTTGTGCTGCATTTTTTTGGAAAAAGATTTGAATATTTTTAAAATGCATTTTTGCACAATAAATGTTGTTTGAATGGCATTCTAAGCATTTTTCTAAGTTGTTCTGCTGCAGTGTATCTGGAAAGCGAGAATGTTCATAAACAGTCATTTTGACAAAAGAAAACAATACCGCACATGCTTCAGATTATATAATTTATATTATAGATTTGAGGCCATTTCGCCCAGTCCTACTTCAAACCTTCAGACCTGAAGTCGTTGGACCCAATGAACCAGACTTGTGGAGATCCACAGCTCACACCATTTCATCTGTTGGATATTATATTTTAATAAGACTATGTTTAAATTGACTACATATATTTTATCAGAGGAGAAGCTTGAACTGTTAAAGATAAGTAATAGTTGAAAGTTCGATAATCTAATATTTTTGCCAATTTTTCCTGTAAGAAAACGTTGTAAATCTGACCAGAATATTACCACCACCTGAGAAGATTCCACAAACATATGTTCAATATTTTCACCATTACATTGACAATAAGAGCATTTGTTGCACTACAAATATCGTCTCATACGGGATAGTATCTATGTATAATTTAAAAATAAGACTTCTTTATTCTTATTGGTAATTATATATTTATAAGGTAATAGAAAATCTGCATTCCATTGTTTATTACTCAGAAAATCCCACCTATGTTTACATATGGGAGTAGATACGTTATCTAATTGAGCTTTGATAAATTTGCTTGTGCATTTCTTGTCTTTTATATCAGTTCCTTTAGGCTAATCGAAATTGGGTTGTCATGTAGATGCTATTCAAACTGGAAGTTGGCGCAAGAAAAAATCTCAGACTTTCCGAGTGGGAAGTCCGACTCCGAGGCGTTCCAGGTGATTTTTTTTTTTTTCCTATTCGGAAGTCAGAATTTCCCAGTTCGAACTACAACTGGAACACATCATTATATTCAGTGTATGTAAACATTCGGTTTCACCTTTAAGCTCAGCTCAACATTGTTGTTATCGCGGGACAATGGCTCCTCCTACCCTCTGTCTACCCCCAGTGTCGTATTTAGCCGTCATTAAGGTAGCAGCCGCCTCTACCTCTCTACACTATAGCTGCTCACATTAGTGTTTCTTGAATTTTTCCTGATTTATTTCCATGTTTTTCTCCTCTTATGTTTGCCTCATCCTCCTATGGGGTTCTCTAGTGTGGTAGGGCGGGGCGATATAATCTGAAACATGCACGGTAACGATATTTATTGCAATATATTCTTTTCTTGTGTTTATAAATAGGCCAAATGACATGTTTTTGAACATTGTCACGTAACAACGATTTCAAAAAAGTATAGAATCCCATTTAAAAAGAATACAAACGTTTTTTCTGACAAGTGCAAATTCTCATAACATAAATAAAGATGAAGATATTTTAAATAAAATACAAGCTAAATGTTATGAAAAGACTAAGTTCAAAACTCTTTCAACTGAAATACAAAATGTAACAATAAAAAAAAAATGTCTTCCTGCTTTCCTGATTACCTATTTATAAAAAATTCTATTCCACATAAATAAAGCGGCACATATTTGAAGTCGAAATGCTTACATTCAACAGTTTTCTTTTTATTTAAATGTAAAACAGCAAATAAAGTTACAATATCTAGTGTGAATAAATACAAACACGGAATATCCTCCATGCGTTCCTGGTACAACGTTCGTAGGCACAGCTTGATGACATCATCAACATGTGCAATCGCGGTAGGCTGGTATTGGGAGCCTACGGGTGTTTCTCAGTGTCAAGGAATGCCTTGGTAGGCGAGGCGCCTTGCTTACGAGAACACTGTCCTTCCTTGGTCAAAGAAAAGTGTTAAATGGAACAGACTTACCTCACGTTACCACGGCCCAGAGCTTGCAATTTTGCTTACGCGCTCTGTTTACTTCCCGCCCATCGTAGTAGCATAGAAGCTGCGACTACTAAGCAACTAACCAACCATAGATAACTGCTTTGGATCTAAAAGACATTTTAGACATAAGCCCGATAGCTACAATTAGTTGACTTACATTTAAACTGGAAAATTTGCCCCCGAAGTAGCTGCTGCCGGCTCCTGATCCACCATGTTTTTGAAAATACCGCAATGTATTCTGGGAAATGTTTGACCGAGGGAAGGCATCAATAGAGCGATAAAAGTTATTTTCTGGTCCGCTTTGTCTTACATCCTGAATCACACATATGATGTACCTCAATTTAAATAACAACTAATGATGATGCGTTTAGACTGTGTTTGTCAAGTGATTTGGGATTTATTTGATTGTAAAAATTTGCAATTAAAAGGCCTACAAATCAGAAGTCGCATATATGAGGTCATGGAGCTAAAGCTAGCTAGCACTAGCTAAAGACCTTGTGGAGCTGCATGCCGGCTCTCACTCTACAGAGTATTTCTCCTCCAGCAGAGCTGCCAGTTTCCACATTTATGGTGGTTTTCTCCACGTTTAACGCTCCTTCCTTCGTCCTGGAGGAAGGAGGCGAAAACAGCTAATCTCACTCCACCTTCTTCTTCTTCTTCTTCTTCTTCTTCTTCTTCTTCTTCTTCTTCTTCTTCTTCTTCTTCTTCTTCTTCTTCTTCTTCTTCTTCTTCTTCTTCTTCTTCTTCTTCTTCTTCTTCTTCTTCTTCTTCTTCTTCTTCTTCTTCTTCTTCTTCTTCTTCTTCTTCTTCTTCTTCTTCTTCTTCTTCTTCTTCTTCTTCTTCTTCTTCTTCTTCTTCTTCTTCTCCTTCTTCTTCTCCTTCTTCTCCTTATTCTCCTTATTCTCCTTATTCTCCTTCTCCTTCTTCTCCTTCTTCTCCTTATTCTCATTCTTCTCATTCTTCTCATTCTTCTCATTCTTCTCCTTATTCTCATTCTTCTCATTCTTCTCATTCTTCTCATTCTTCTCATTCTTCTCCTTCTTCTTCTCATTCTTCTCATTCTTCTCATTCTTCTTCTTCTCATTCTTCTCATTCTTCTTCTCCTCATTCTCATTCTTCTTCTTCTCATTCTTCTCCTCCTCCTTCTTCTCATTCTTCTCCTCCTCCTTCTTCTCATTCTCCTTCTTCTCCTCCTCCTCCTCCTTCTTCTCTTTCTTCTTCTTCCTCTTCTTCTATTAATTAATTTGAGATCTCAAGAAAACAAAACAATATTGTCTGTTAAATCACTGCAGGAAACATCATTCAGTGTAGCAATGTCAGAGGATCAGGATAATATCGATCACCGCGTCTCACATCTTTTCAATCAAGGCCTGACACAGGCTGAAATAGCTTTATGCTATTACAGATAATGAACAGATTAGTGTGCGTCATCTAAGAAGACGGTTAGCAAGGCTTCATCTTTATCGGAGGCACAATCTAAGTGACCCTGATGTAGTTATTCATTTGAAAAGTCAAGTCTCAAATTCGTTATCACGAGAAAACCTAGGACAGTTATCTTGTTTTCAAGAGAAAACGGGGGAAATAAAATGTATGTATGTATGACCCTTTAGGGCTTCCGTACATTTATAATAACTTTTATCGCTCCATTGACTCTCATTAATTTTTTCCTTTTTTGGGGCAATAGGGGACCCATGAACTGGAAGTAGAAGGGCGTGACTTAGGATCCCCATAGTCCAAATCTCAACCGTTGGCTAAATTTGTGTCATTTGTACTTATACAGTTTATATTGGCCAACACTATGTGGTTATACCTGACGTTCAGCAGGCCGAGGTCTGAGATCTGCCTCTTTTCTCCTACATCGTCAGTTTTTTTCCCCCAGATAGATGTAAATATCGTTGCCTAGTCAGCTTTCCGGCTTTCTATGAGTTGCATTGTTTAGCTAAAGATATCAGCCCTTTAAAGGATCCCTGCTGTGCTGAGCTGAGCTGACTGAATTTTCATTTTGTAACTCGGGTGCAAAAAGAAACGTCGACGTGTGTGTGTGCATCCCGATACCTTTCTGCCTCTGCATTAGGGTAGTTTTCATCCTACGCCTTTATTAAAGAACTTATCAAGAGCCTGTCCTGCAGGCTGCAGCGGCACTGCTCACTAAGCAAACCTCTGTGAACATATTAACACACACACACATTTTCAAACACCTCGTCTTCTTTTCTTGGTAAATGTTCCTGTAAACAAAATGCACCTTTTAGTAAGCGTAAAAACCCATTAGCAGCTATTTTAAATGAGCAGGAATCCGTCCTGCTCTAAGCCAGGCTCACATTCATTGAATCACTTATATATTTTTAATTGATCTCTCTTCTTCATGAATATTCAGCAGTGGTTTTGTCGACTCTCTTGCTGCGAAATTAAATCAGCGACAAAACTTTGATGTAAATATTTCATTTCCAGCTGAAATAGGAGGAAAAAGCTACATTTATTTCCTTCTTCGGTTTTGATAAACAGGAACCTCTGAAGATTCAATAACCACAAGCTTCTGTTTGACCTTCAGGTTTTGGCTCCAAAATGAATAAAATGTTGAACTGAAATCGTTTTTTATTTTTCCATCTGCTCAGTCAGCATTTTTTATCACATCCTCAGTGCTGAGCAGAAGATCTTTACTAATTTTCTGATTAATTATTCTGAATAACCTTTAACCTCATTTTGTTCTGTATGAATCATTTTACTTGGATCAAACGTTGAACAGATTCGAGTATTTTAATAACCCACCTGGACAGTAAGTAAAATCTCTACCTGTATGTGATAGAAAGTGAAACAATTCTAAATTTTTACACCACCAAAGTAAAAGTTTTATTATTCATGAAAGCCTCTGAACAGCACTAAATAATAAAAGGCATTCATTCATCCAAAACTGAAAACATTAGCTTTTTCTTTGTTTATTTGGCGTTGGCTCCACTTCTTCAGTCTTTAAAGATATTTTTGCACAGAGTAAATAAAACCCTTATTTAACAGAACAATAAGCTACTATTTTAGATGAAAAATAGATTTTTCTTCTACAAATTTACTGATTACAGTGAACATGTTTGGCCAGTTTTGTAGCATGTTTTGCTAACTTACTGTAAAAAAGTGAAAAGTGTTTACCTGTCTGTAAACCTATTTATTTAGGTCTGCATATTCTCTTTGATTTTGTTGTTCTAGTTTAAGGTTTTTCATTTTTGGATCTTTGTTGATTTATTTTACAGTTTTTATCTTGTTTATCCTGCCTATTTTATTTATTTTCTTGTTGTACAGTGTCCTTGGGTGTCTTGAAAGGCACTTACAAATAAATTGTATTATTATTATAAAAGTATGTATTTTACTCTTTGAGGTCCGGATTTTTTTTAAAAAGAAGACAAGAGTGAGGAACAATATTTTGCATTTTCAGACTTTCTTCTGTGCTCCATCTTTTTATTTCTAGAAAGGAGGCTGGATGTTCCAGGCGAGATTTGTGCACTTTTTGAGTTTTTCAAGTTTTTAAGTGCTGCGTATTGGATTTCCAAAAGGGCAAAAACAATTGAGACAGCAAAATTTGAGGCCCGAACTTCACGACCTTGGATTTGTTTTTTGCTCCGTTTGTAAAATGATCCACTTCCAAAGGCTCTGAAATACTATCTGGACAAAGTGACGAATTAAGACAAAGGCAAGAGGTGATGGGGTGAAGTTAGCTCAGGAGCTCGTTCCCTAACCGGGTTGCCGGTTCAAACCCGCTCTCCTGTACTCTCGGTCGCTGTGCCCTTGTCCTTGCCTGCTCGTGGTGGTCGGAGTGTTTTGGTAGCCTTGGTTTACACTATCAACGTGTGAATGGGTGAATGTCTGACTTGAAAAATCAGACCATTTAAGATGGGGAAACAACAGCGCCATTGTTACTGTACTTCTCAACAGATTCTACACAATATAGTCTGTAAAAAAAAAAAAGTTTGTTTCTACTTTGTAGAAATCCTTTCTCACCTAAATCTGTTCTTTTCTTTGGACTAGAGGTCCAAAATCAGCAAAGTATGTGTGGTTGGGAATTTTAAAATGAAAAATATGGGTTATATATATGTGGGAATCTTGGTGTGGTTTAAGGGGTATGTGCATCAAATCTTTATTTTCCTGGTAAGTGTTTGTAGACATTTTCTACCCATTTTGTTCTTTATTTCAACTGTTTTAACCGGCTGAAGATAACTTAATGTGTAGCATACCAAGGAGTTTTTTAAGATTTTATCAAGCATTATTTTTTATTTTTCTCTTGCTTAAACTGATTGTAAAACTTAAAATATGTTTATGTTGGACCGGGCATTAAGAAATTTGACAGATTTTGTGAACCAGTTGCATATATGAAGGAAAATGCACCATTTTGGAATAATCTGTGTTTATTGTGATGAAGGCTGTAAAATTTCTCCTGAGAGTTTTGGGGTGAAAGTTCAGTTCTCTAAACACAATTCTGGAGCGCCGCCAAGTGGTTAGATAATTATTAGCTTTAGAAATTATTATAATCCTGCTCCCCTGTCATGTCAGCCACTTAATTCTAAGGTGAGAGAATCTTCTTTGGTGCAGACAGAGCATCTGCATAGTGCTGTAGGAGCGTTATTGGGTCAATGCTACGATATTTACAAATAAAAAGTGGTGCATATGAAAGGTATTTATTGCGACCCAATATCTTTTTTTTAAATGTGTCCCAAAAAATCTGTGGCAGCCTGTTTCAGCTGGAGATCAAGCTACACGTGTTAGTGTCAGAGGCGTAAAAAGGTGTTGTTTTTGTTGTTGTTTTTTGCAGCAGTCTTCGTCCACAATAATATGACGTGGGTTTCATGGCGGATTTTTTTCTTTTTTGTACTCATGCAGATCTCATGGCTGTCTGAACTCTTCCTTATGCTCCATTTTTAATTCCGAGTTGATTATGTTATAAGCAGGCAATTGTTCTTTGTGTGTCCCTCAGATGAGCAGCAAGCGCTCCAGCAGTTTCCGACGCGCCATCGCCAACGGCCGTCGCACCCTGCAGAGGGAAATCCTGCTGGACGAGACGGGCCTTGGGCTGTACAAACGCTTCGTCCGTTACGTGGCCTACGAGATCCTGCCCTGTGAGACGGACCGACGCTGGTACTTCCACCAGAACCGTCTTTGTCCTCCTCCCGTCTTCATCGCCGTTGTCACCATCGTCCAGGTTGGAGGACATTGTTTGGTCATTGGATAGGTGATGATGTGCAGATTTAAAATACTCTCTTTGTTCTACTGGAGACTCCTGCTGCCAGCACTACAAACCTCTAAAATGACAATCCCGCTTTCTGAGTTGTTCCCAGAATAATCACTTTGGAAAGATCCCCTGCTTTTAAACACACACTTTTACTTTTAGCTTCATATGACCCGGTGTTCTGTCGATGTGGCCTACCCCGTCAGAATAGCATACTGGAAGTTTATTTTTATAGCGCCGTCTGTCAGTTTAGCCTACTTTATCGAAACAGCATACCAGTGTTTGTGACGGGGTCTGGGTATGCTGTTTTGACAGGGTTTGCTTCATAGAAAATACAGCTTATAAAAAGGTATGCCGTTTTGATAGCCACTTGTTTAATAGAAAGTACAGTTTATGAAGGAGCATGCTGTTTTCTCGACTTGTTCATGGCAAGTCTAAAACCAGGAGAAGTCGTTCTGATCCCGAAAAAGAGCCGCATGGACTCCTCATGCCTTTAAAATTATCCACATGCGCATCTTGTAAATTTAACACTTAAATATTAAATCTGAACACTGGCATTTTTTGTCGGCCATAACTGCTTTAAAATCTCAGCGAAGTATTTTTCTCATTTTTTTTCTGACCATACAATTTTAGAAAATACCTTAGTTTAAATATAAAAATGTCTGACTTTTTATTTCAGAGTTTTTATTTTCGAGTTCTTTTCTTGAAAAGGTGTTACATTAATCTCAAAATCTTTTGACAGAAATTTACTCCATTTCTTTTTTTTTTTTTACTTACAATGCAACCGATTTAACAATTTAACATGACATTACACAATTTTACGACTCCGCTTGCTAAAAATAATATATGGAAAACTTCTGTTAACATCTTGTAATTCTATAAGGCGTGCAGTTAGGTAATGTGTATATAGTATGTGATAATACAGCCAATCTTACCGCTTGTAGCCTAAGGAATGCTGAATTGATGGTTTGATTTTAACGCATGCGCAATTCCACAAGTTTCACTGCTGCGCATGTGCATTACCCGAAGATATGCCGTTCTGATGAGGTGTTCTGATGGTGTTCCGTCAGAACACCGGCAACCCATTCGGGAGAGCCGGAGGCTTAGTGTGTGCAGTTTAATGCTGTTCCAGTCAGAACTTGTGCAAGAATTTTGTAGTCGCTGACTTTGGATCTTCATGATCACCTAAGATGCATTAACTGATTATGACTATGATTCATTTGGGAAACATAAAAAAAGACTCATCTAAATGGTTGAAGATTATGCAGGAAAAATAACTAACAAAACTTCCTCATTTCCCCTGAAATCATCAGAATTTTAAGGGAGAGCCAAGTCGTCTCAGACTGGCTCTGAATGGCCTGTAACGACAAATAGAGTGTGATAATAACTGTTCACATAAATTTTAATTCACAGAGACAATGCGCCATTGTTCTATGAAAAGAAATTAATGGAGCTGAACCAGATGTGTTTTTTCCCTGCAGGCGGTGATTGTCTCCACCAGCCTAATAAGCATCAGCTGAGGAATACAGAAAAAGACAAAAATATCACATCTCTCTAAGAAAGTACAATGGGTTTTTTGTTTAGCGGGGCACCTTCTGCACCTCATCAGCTTTTTAACATAGCCAGCGCGTCCTCTGTGTTGCAGATAATCGTGTTCATGTGCTACGGCATCATGCTCAACAAGTGGGTTCTGCAGACCTATCAGCCGGACTTCATGAAGAGCCCGCTGGTCTACCATCCCGGTCACCGTGCACAAGTCTGGCGCTTCTTCAGCTACATGTTTATGCATGTTGGGTATGTTGCTTCTTGTTCCTCATCTTGATTATTTGTTTTTGACTTGATTGGCTGCTGCTGCTGCTGACGAGACTAAACTGCAGCAGCACCAAAAATCTTCTTTAAACCTTCTTCTGTCTGCAGCTTAGAGCAGCTGGGGTTTAACGCTTTGCTGCAGCTGATGATCGGCGTTCCATTAGAGATGGTCCATGGCATCTTACGGATAAGCTTGCTTTACATGGCTGGAGTCCTGGCCGGTGAGTAGTGCATACTGACATAAACAAGCTTTATTGGTGAAATATGAATAGTGGAATTTTATTGTGTTCAAGCTGAATTTTTTTTTAGGTGACTTTGTGTGCAATGTGTGGTTTTTTTATTTAAGGAGTAAATCAGCAGTCTAAGAGCACATAACTGTTACACAGCGCTGCCCACATTTATTGCCATACATACAGTGGTTGTGTTAAGTGAATATTTTCTGAAAATTTTAACCGTTTTTTTTTTAAACGGTAACGTTTACAAAACAATAATTCTTTTATCAGCAGATTTTCCCCCACTGAGTAAATCATCTCAGAACAAAGGTTGGATTTTTCTAAATTTTCACTGTAAGATCATGTCACTGCAAAGGATTTTCCCACATCTCTACCAGGGGTGCCAGTAAATGTGACACAGGCATATTTTAATATTTTGGAGTGGAATATGTGTTTTTCTTTACTCAGGAAGCCAAACAAGAAAGGCTGTTTTGTTTTCTTCGGTTCTGTTTGTGTGTGCTGTGTCAGACTGCAGCGAGCGACCTACTTTATTTAGTGGTTATTATTGTTTACACTCTGTCTCTTACTCCGCTGGTCTGCCTGACATGCTCTGTTCACTGGTTTTGTTGGGAATGGGTTACTGGTGATGTCGGCCGAGTAAAAAACCCAGGAGCTGCTTCATGATGAAATCCTCGACCGCCCCGTTTTTTGGGTGAACCTCACACAGCGGCTTCCGGACGTAAACACTGAAGGAAAGAAGCTTTTTAACTTAAACCTCATTCAAAACCAGATTTTTTAAAGTTTAATTCAGTTTCTTTTCTGTTTTTTCTGTAAAGCCCAAATTCAGAGGTAACAGCATCTCAGGGAAAATTAGTGCAAACCCAAGTCTGTGTTCATACGATCAAATTTAGAACATTAAAGCATTGCTCACTGGAACGGTTCGTGTTCTGGATTTTATTCATCTTTTTCAGCCCATAATGGGACTGCTGTTGACACCAATAATCATATAGTGCTATATTTATCTCACGTCAGTAACATGGTTGTCAAGCTTTTCTTTCCATCTGACTAAAAACCCAAATTCCTCCTTCTTCCTCCTCCTCCTGCGGCTCCCTCTGCTCGTGCTAAATCTCCCACTCCTCTCTACTCTTGCATGAACACACACTGTTAACGCTCATGAATTATTGGGCCTTTGATTCATTCTCAGCATTGATGACAGCGAGCCAGCCTGGAACCTAAAGCAGAAAGTCTGAGAGACGAACGGGGGGGGTTCTCTCTCTGGAAGCAGCTCAGCTTTGATTTGTTGTTGCTCTTCTGAGATTTAAGCTGCAGCTCGAAACAAAAACAAAAAAAGGATAAAACATGGAGGAGATCATGTAGTCGCTGTTATACCTTCAGATCTGGGTGTTGCTTTAAATTCTTCACATCCTCACCACAAATTAAACCTTTTACTTTTTTGGAATTTAATTTTACTTCATGACGTTTTGATTTCATGAGAAGCTAATTTAGGTGTAGCGGTGCCAAACCAATAATTGCTTTATAGATACAGCGGGGCAAAAAAGTATTTAGCAGCCACCAATTTCTGCAAGTTGTCCCACTTAAAAAGATGAGAGAGGTCTGTTATTGTTATCATAGGTACACTTCAAATGTGAGAGACAGAATGTAAAAAAGTCCAGGAAGATCCATTGTATGATTTTTAAAGAATTTATTTGTATAAAGGTGTAGAAAATAAGTATTTAACACCTACAAACTAGCAATAACTCTGGCCCACACTGACATGTTACTTCTTCTTAAAGAAGCTCTGCTATCCTCCACTCGTTACCTGTATTAATGCACCTGTTGGAACTTGTTATCTGTATAAAAGACACCTGTCCACACCTTCAAACAGTCAGACTCCAACCTCCACCTTGACCAAGACCAGAGAGCTGTCCAAGGACACCAGGGACAAGATTGTACACCTGCACAAGACTGGGATGAGCCAATCTACAATAGGCAAGACGCTTGGTGAGAAGAGATCAACTGTTGGAGCAATTATTAGAAAATGGAATAAATACAAGATCACTGACATTCTCCCTCTACCTGGGGCTCCATGCTAGATCTCACCTGGTGGGGAACACATGATCTAGAGAACGGTGAGGAAACAGCCCAGAACTACACGGCGGCAACTGGTCAACGACCTGAAGAGAGCTGGGACCAACAAAGATTACTATTAGTAACACACTTCTTCGTCATGGATTAAAATCCTGCTGCTCTCGAAAGGTCCCCCAGCTTAAGCCAGCACATGTCCAGGCCCGTCTAAAGTTTACCAGAGAGCATCTGGATGATCCAGAGGAGGATTGGGAGAATGTCATGTGGTCAGATGAGACCAAAATAGAAATCTTTAAACGCCACTTGCCATGTTTGGAGGGGGAAGAATGCTGAGCTGCATCCCAAGAACACCATACCCACTGTGAAGCATGGGGGTGGAAGCATTATGCTTTGGGGCTGCTTTTCTGCAAAGGTCACAGGACGACTGATCTGTATTAAGGAAACGATGAATGGGGCCATGTATCATGAGATTTTGGACAAAAACCTCCTTCCATCAGTGAGAGCATTTTAGATGAAACGTTGCTGGATCTTCCAGCATGACAATGATCCCAAACACATCGCCTAGGCAACAAAGGAATGGCTGCGAATGTCATTATGAAGGGTGAAACACACTTGGAGTGTTAAGAGAAACCTGTTAGATCATCTGGATATTATGCTTGGCTCATATTACGCTTTTGCGAGCCATGCGCACAGCAATAGGCTGTGGGGTTAGATCAGCACGAAATCCCTGAGTACACCAAATGTTCATTTATTGTTTTATTTATAAAATCCTGTGACCTAGTATCGGATCAGATTCTTCCTTTAGGATTTCGAAGGCCGCTTGGCTTCTCGTTTCATCTCGAGCTGATTTTTGTCTAACTCTTTGATCAAACGCTTCAAACACTGACTTTTTAATAACTTGTGTTTATCGGCGGCGAAGCAGGATAATATCCGCGGGTTCATTTCTGTGACACCTATGTGTCTGAATAGGTTCTGAATTTTTCCCCCTCAATCTCCAGGTTGACTTAGTTTTTTATAAGTCAAAACTTTTCTCTGCTAATGGATGTCATAAATTACGCATCGCTTTAGATTACGCTTGATTTTTCCTTCCCTCCCTTTTTTATTTTGCCTATAGCTCGCTCATGCTTTTATTCATGAAGCTCTTTTCTGTATTTTTTGCTCATGAGTTCTATCGTGAGGGCTGTGCACGCATGTTGCTTGTTGTTTTTGTAGGTCAGCATGGCTTTCAAGTTTTAGCTGCGCTCCATAGGTGGATTTGTAGAGCAGTGTGCTGCAGGTATTGCGCCTTTATGCGTTTGGTGTAACGTTGCCAGGTTTGTTTTTTTTCAAGCAGGAAGTGCCTTCAAAGGCAAAAAAAACCCCAACAGTCTTTGAAGATTGTTTAAAAAACGTGGAAGTCGTATGTAGTTCACATCTCTGTGGGGGAAAAGATGGACCAGAAGCGGTTTATAACTCAGCCCGATTTGCCGGTTCTTTACTGTCATGCATTAGCTGAGAACACGGAGCGACTCTGGACGGTTCGTCCTTGACTCTGTGCTGACAAAAGGAACAGTTGGGTAATTACTTTTTAGCGGTGCCGTTGCAGACTGTGCTCCTTGTCCTTGGATCATTTTGCATCCACTCAGTGGTGCCTCACAGCTCTGCAGCACAGGGAGCACGAGGAGCTCCTCGTGTCGAGGAACAACTCGACTCAGAGATTTTGTCCTTGTGGACAAGATGCATCTTGAACGTTTAGTAGTAACAGTATAGGTTAGTTTTTCCATCTGCTCTGTGTTTTCTTCCCTCGAGTCATAAACTCTTTGAGCGTCTCTGTGTGTTTCAGGACATCAACAGGTGCTAAAACATCATGTTTTTCCTCATAACCCGGTGCGAGCCTCGGGGTGTCTGCCTCCTTTCACACCAAACGCTTTTGACAAACCAAATCATTCTTAAGAGCCAAAAAAGGCTTCTGGAAACATGCTCCGCTCAGCTTAGATATGACTGTGATGTTTGGTGCTTTTTTTCCTTTTATTTCCCCTCCCGCTTGTTGTCTGTCAGCATTCGTTCCGCGGTCTTTAATGTGACGCAGCGTAGATCTGGGGTAAAACTTTCACTTTGAATTATCTGATTTTTGTCACCCAGTTTGTACTTGAAAGAGGAAGTGCTGTTGTCTCAGCAAGAGCTCATGATTTCACAATGAGTCAGAGAGAAAAGTCTGTAATCAAGCATGAAGGCCCCTCAGCAACGAATTAAAGGTGTTATTGAACATTGCATCTCCTGCTTTGTGGTTGACGCTCAATACGTTGTCTTAGTTTTCTGTTGCCAAAATACTTGAGCTTTTTTTTTTATTAGTTATGTATTATAATAAATACATTTATTAAAGGAGTCATGACCTGTAATTTTCACTTTTCCATGAGAAAAAAAGTATGTTATGATTGCCTAACGATTATACAGTGCCCGGGAAGCCGATATTTAAAAGTGAAGCGTTTGTTTACCCCTGGGTTCGTCAACTAGCCCACGCACACTCAAATACGTGGTTTTAATTTCTGGCCGACTTGACGTCAAGTCAGCGCAGGATATACCATATATAGACATCGCAGACCTATGCTGCAGGAAGCCCGCCCCGCCCCTCTCTCCCTCATATTCAGTCCCTCATATTCGCGACCGACACCTCACCGATTCAAAGTACGAACTCCACCGTGAAAGATGCACAAACGTTTGCATCGAAGCTCCGTTTGGAAAAAGGGGCCATTCCAACAATCAGAGACTTGCCTGCAATTGAAACGGTAAGGCTGTGTTTTTATTGCTCTGCTGTGTGTAACAGACAGCAGCTAACTGCTAATGTATGCTAGCGGGAGTAGTAGATATGGGTTAGATATGCTGACAATACAGCCAAAGTATCGCATCAGATCTCGCGAGACAATAATGCCTTCAGAAATAAGGGTCAGAGGAGCTCTGGGTTTATTTTTTTCACTTTTTTCAACTTTTCTTTTTTAGAAGGGCCTGAAAGACTATAATAGAGCGTGGATATCCAAGATAATACTAGGTTATGACTCCTTTGGTATGGTAATGACCAACATGACCTGCTAACAGCTCAATATCTGAGCAGCAGAGACGATATTCCACATTAACATGTCCTGGAAGGCAAGGCAAGGCAAGGCAATTTTATTTGTATAGCCCACTTTCAACAGCAGGGCAATTCAAGGTGCTTTACATGATTTGGTGATTTAAAAGAAACACATAAAAGAAACACACATTATACATGATACACAATAAAGCAAGAGAAAAATAAAAAAAAGCAAGAGAGCATGAACACATTTCATACATATAACATCAAGCATTTACTCAAAGGCAATTCTAAACAGATGGTTTTTAGTCTCGATTTAAAGCAGTTCAGAGTTTCAGCAGCTCTACACTCGTCAGGAAGTCTTTTCCAGATAAGAGGAGCATAGAAACTGAAAGCTGCTTCTCCATGTTTAGTTCTGAGTCTAGGGATGTTTAGTAGGCTAGAGTTGGAGGACCTGAGTGGTCTTGGTGGTTGATACCATGACAACAGGTCTTCAACATATTTTGGTGCTAAGCCATGTAATGATTTATAAACTAGTAAAAGTATTTACTCGTCTATTCTCTGAGCTACAGGGAGCCAGTGTAAGGACTTTAGAACTGGGGTGATGTTCTCTACTTTCCTGGTTCTAGTGAGGAACACGAGCAGCAGCGTTCTGGATCAGCTGCAGCTGTCTGATTGACTTTTTAGGCAGACCTGTCAAGATGCTGTTGCAGTAATCAATCCGACTAAAGATAAACGCATGGATGAGTTTTTCTAGGTCGTGTTGCAAAATCAGTCCTTTAATCCTAGAAATGTTCTTCAGGTGATAGAACGCTGACCTTGTTATTGCCTTTATGTGACCCTGGAGGTTCAGGTCTGAGTCAATCACTACACCTAGGTTTCGAACCTGATCAGTAGTTTCTAGCTGTATTAATTGAAGCTGTGTGCTGACTCTTGATCGTTCCTCCTTGGGTCCAAAATAATCACTTCAGTTTTGTTTCTATTCAGCTGGAGAAAGTTATGGCACATCCATCCATTTATTTGGTCAATGCATTGATTTAGGGTTTGAATGGGTTCAGAGTCACCTGGTGACATTGTAATGTAGAGCTGAGTGTCATCCGCATAGTTATGGTAGCTAATGTTATTGGTTGCTATAATCTTGCCTAGTGGGAGCATGTAGATATTAAATAAGAGGGGCCCCAGGATGGAGCCCTGGGGCACCCCACATGTGGAAGACACCATCAGCTGTTTCCAAGCTCTGCTAATCCACCTCATTTGCTTTTGCCACTCCTCTTTAAATCTGTCTGGTGGTGTTGTCAGAAAGCCGAGCAAATCGTTGGGGAAGGAGATATGATAGATGAAGGAGAAAGTTTGAACTTTGTTCTTTCTCTCTCCTCTTTGGTCCTGCTCTGCATCCACGAAGCCTCCTTTTTTGCTCTCCTGGGATTTGGGGTCAGAGTTCAGGGATCAGTTAAGACTTCGACATGCTAGTCAGCTGCTCCCAATTGTAAAACAAAAATACCTTTTTGCTATGGTTACGTATCATAACAACTGTCTACAGCGTGGAAGAGTAAGTGCAAAAATCCTTCCAGCTGCACAGCATCCAGAACCAGAATTGTCCAAACAGACCAACAAGAATAATGCCCAAAAAAAGTCTAGAAGAAGAACCAATCAGAACTAAGAGAGCTGCTCCAACACGCTGCCACCACGTTGCTCTAGAATAAAATGCTGCTGCAGAACCTTTGAGGCGAAATTTTCCCCCTGGAACCCAATTCAAAACAAAACAAAATGTTTTGCTTCCCCTATAAAACGATGGTGGATGTGTGGCAAAAACTGTTAAAAGCGTTCCCGTGTGGACATGGCCCAAAAGAAAAGAAGATACGTGAGGTGTGACTTGGATATCTGTGAAATGACTCCTTGCTGGTATAACTCCTTTTTTGCACACGGCAGGATTTGTAAGCCGATTTCTAACCCAATTCTTCCCTTCCGACAAGCGCAAGGACGCCCCGATTATTGGGATGGCTCTTAGGCCATGTTGTTGTTTTTTTTTACCGAACATCCTCACCACCTCGTATTTAAAAACATAACAAAAAACATCCCAACCTAACTGCATAAGTGCGTTGTTAAGCACATTCACAGACATGCCAAACCTGTAGGGGGCAGTAGTTCCCCGAATCCTATCCACTCAGAATAACTTTCTACTGTCTTAATACTACATTAAGCAGTAATTATGCTTTTAAACAAAAGCAAGCGAAACGCGCTTGGACAATCGTTAATGCTAACACATCTCTGAGGTCACCCATGCTATTTCTGAGTGGAAACAAAGGTCGCACATGTGATGTCGGAGCATTTCTGTCGCAGGTAGTGACGTTGTGAAATCTAAAAACCCCGGTTATTGATATCCACAAGGGAACGCTTACAATGGCGAATTCGCATTTGAGGTTTTTGGAAAGAATCGTCTTTGATGCCGTAGATATGCGTTTTCTCGTGGATGACTGGCCAAATCGTAGAAAAATATTTTCGTTCAGTGAGATACCCGGCTACGTGTGGACAAGGCCTTAAGATAATCCTAACAGATATTCCTGCCGTGCGTGGTGCGTTGTGAGGACAAACGAGCATGGAGCCTTTTGAATGTAACGTTTAGCCAATCAGAAAGCGAGGCAACAGGCACCGATACGCCTTAGAAAGCATCTGTTATTATTGTTATTTCCAGGTGTTGGCTGTCTTGACCCCAGCCCACAAATGCATAGAAACAGACCAATCAGACCAAAGTGTGTAACGACATTTCCGGGTGAAAAAAATGTGTCTCCACTCCCTTATCCAGCGCTTTTTCTTTTTGTATCGGTTTTTTTTTCCGTTCCTTTGAAACCAGTCCAAAAACTATCGCCAATGCCTCCTTCTTGGTTGCCATGTTTATTTACTCCGTAGTCACGTTTGATCTCGTCAGGTTTTGCGAGATTTCCCATCTGAGCTGAGAATGTTCACGACTAAAATCTGTTAATGTGGCCACATACCACTGTGTATTATTTAGAATGAATAAATATATATATTATATTCATTGTTTAAAACTGTTTATTATTTGTATCCGAGATTTTTTATCCCTACATGTGTGGTCTCTCAAAGTTCAGAAATCGTACGACTATTTTAAAATCTTGCCTTAATTAATTAGTGACATTCCTAAAAAGCACCAAGTCCGGCCACGTGTTGTGTTTCACTCTTCGGCATTTGATTGATGTTGCTCAGGGAGCAGGACTGGAGCATTGTCAGGTTTCTGCTGCTGCAACAGGATCTGCTGAAACGTCCTTATTTATATTTGCATTTGGTCTCTAAACACTCAAAGTCCTCAGATTTCTCATCATCTGTGTTCATGTTCCTGTTACGTACATGGAGATAAATGGATAAACGGTCATAGCACATGTTGAGGAGAGTTGAACTGATTATATCTGCTGTTAGTGAGAAGATGGCCTTGGTTCTTGGTCAGAAGTGGATTCCTGAAAATGTTCGCTGATGTTTATGTTTCAGCTGAGACACACGAGCTGCACGCTCTGCCATGCTGGGATTATTCTGTAACGTCCAAAATGCCTGAAATCTTTTTTGATTCACTGATTCTGTGCTATGTTGTAGGTAAGGCTCTATTCACTATAAAACTAAACATTTAGGAATGAAAACTCGCTGTAAATGCTGAAGCTTGGCGTATTATCTGATCATAAGTCTCTGAGACGTACTTTCTGTTTAGTTTGATGTGATTTCACCAGCTTCATGAATTAACTCCTCCGTTAGCCTCAGACAGCTGAGTTATTTTTATCCCGTTATCTCATATAAACAAAGTTCATTTTCTTGAGATAAGAACCGTTGTTTTTCACAGGATCTCATGATGATTAGGTCTGACAGTGATGTCTTGCAGTGTGACAGTTTTACCTTTAGTCCCAGAATGCCTGTCCTGATTTTTGATTATTGTTTTGTTTTAAAATAATTTCTAATAATCACAAGAAAACATGCCTTTCTAGGTCGACTGTTGTGTCAAGAAAAACAAAGAAAAACAAAGAACTCTCCTGCTTCTTTGTGTTTCTTTCTTTGGAGAAGAGCCAAGAAATGAGACATGCTTAGAAATATCCTTTTATAATATCAGGGTCATAAAGTGTTTGATAATCTCAAAATAACAATATGAATTAATTTTGCCGGACCTGACCCCGTGAACTGGGTCACAGCATCATGTGACACCACGTCACCAGGCTCCTGATTGGTTGAAGCGGCGCAAGTAGACGCCGAGGTTCAGATTTTTCAACTTCAGCGGCAGACGCAAAAACGCTCGTGATGCGCATATGTACAAAATGCACCACATAAAATGTTCGCACGTCCATTTCCATTTCCTTCTTTGATGGCCAGCTCCATCGCCTTTAACTTAAAAAGCTGCATTTCGTCGTTTGTTTTCCATGATGAGGGTATGTGCATGAAAACTACAGCTTGTGTCTTCTTCGGCGCATCATCTTTCCCCACAAATTTAAAGGATTCTTCTTAAAATCAAAAAAAAATATAGACAACCCTGAGCATCCTCTTCATGAGACGATCCTGCAACAACAGAGCGACTTCAGACGGAGGCTTCTTCAGTTTCGCTGCAACACAGACCGCTACAGGAAATCCTTCCTGCCCACAGCCATCATCATCTACAACAACTCCTTAAAGAATTAATTATATGAGCTATACCAACACTTAATTTCTCTTTGGGATCAATAAAGTATTTTTGAATTGAATTTGAATTGTCTAAATTTTGCGCTTCCTGCTATAGCGCCCCCCGGAGGCCGTTAGCCAGTAAAAATCTATAAATTATCCGTGTCGTCGTACAGGACGCAAGGTCCAAAGGGTGTGAAAGAAGTCCGAAAATGGCGGTAATTATAAAATACAACAAACAAATAGCCAACATGGAGTTAAACTGGGGAAAACTACAATATAAAATAGTAAAAAAAGTGTCGATTAAAAACAGACGTCAGTCACCAAAAGCTTAATTAAAGTAATGTACGCGAGGTGGGATGGAGCCAAAATTGTGAAGAGTTTTGTAAAGCTTTGTGAACAAAGGACACAATTTTAAACTGAATTCTGTACGGAACGAGGAGCCAGTGCGAAGTGTAATTTATCTCAAATTGGAGTGATACGGGATCGTCGGAAAACGTGCCGCTGCGTTCTGGACCTTTCGTAGACGGTCAAGTGAGGACTTGTTCAAACGAAAAAAAGGACAGAACTGACGTAATCAAGTCTACATGTGATGAATGCATGAATAACTGATGTTTTCTTTTAAGAATCTGTTTAGGCCGGGTAATGCGACACAGTTGGGGGGGGGGGACAAACAAGATTTGATGGTGGCAATCAAAAATAACCTTCTTATATCTTCAGATAAAATTAGTGTTTTGTTTTATTGCGTGATTTATATCAATATCAACAGATTTGAGGGGTTTTCCCATATCGCCCAGTCATAATGGAGGGACTATTTATCCAGGGGTTACCTTGGGATCCTGCACAAACGTGTCTCTGGGAAGAGGAACGTCCCGGTTTGGTAACTTCAATAACTTCATAGTGATGAATCTGCAGTTTGGTTCAATATGGCTGTATTTCTGTAAAGAAGTTAAATCGGATATTTATACCCCACCTCCATGTTGGAGCAGCGACTGAACGAAGTTAATGAGGAAGAGATGCAGATAAAGAGACAGAAACCAATGGCTGAATTAATCAGCGAGGATACTGGAGGAGGCGACTCTGTGACTTTGTCTCTGACTCGGCCATGTTTGAAAGCCGGGCGATCTGATTGGCTGAAGGTGCGTGTAGGCCACTTTGAGAGATGAGGGCTCCTCTGTGTGTTTGTGTTGTTGTTGCTTTGTGAATATCAATTGTTTCCTGCTTGCTGTGATACTGACGGCGTGCTGTTGGAGTGGTTGCGGTGGCGACCCGTGTGTTTGGAGCCGCCGCCCGTTTACACGGCTGCCTGGGATCGTCGGATGAGTGGAAACTCTTGAGTTTGTGTTAAGCGGCTGGTTCTGGTTCTGATGTTCTCCCAGGGTGCGTAACGGAGCTGAATGTCAGGAAGCAGTGTGACCTTGGCGTGTTGCAGAGCCTGCCAGCATGATTATGATAATCCCTCCCATCTAACCCCTCCGGGTGGCGCCACCGAGCTCCCTTCCTCTGCAGGCGCCTCCTGCTGCACCGATAAACGGCTCCAACCGGCCTGCAGGGGTTCAGATTCACTTTCCTTCATACACCGATAGATATGGGAAAATATTTACTTCCTTCCTTCCTTCCTTGTGTCCTTCCTTCCTTCCATCCTTCCTTGTGTCCTTCCTTCCTTCCTTCCATCCTTCCTTCCTTGTGCCCTTACCTAATTTCTTGTCCTTCCTTCCTTCCTTCCTTCATTCCAACCATCCTTCTTTCCTTCCTTCCCTCCTTCCCTGTGTCCTTCCCTCCTTCCTTCCTTCCCTCCCTGTGTCCTTCCTTCCTTCCTTCCTTCCTTCCTTCCTTCCTTCCTTCCTTCCTTCCTTCCTTCCTTCTTTCCTTCCTTCCCTGTGTCCTTCCTTCCTTCATTCCAACCATCCTTCTTTCCTTCCATCCTTCCTTCCATCCTTCCCTGTGTCCTTCCCTCCTTCCATCCTTCCCTGTGTCCTTCCTTCCTTCATTCCAACCATCCTTCTTTCCTTCCTTCCCTCCTTTCCTGTGTCCTTCCTTCCTTCCTTCCCTCCTTCCCTGTGTCCTTCCCTCCTTCCTTCCTTGTGTCCTTCTTTCCTTCCCTCCTTCCCTGTGTCCTTCCCTCCTTCCTTCCTTGTGTCCTTCCTTCCTTCCATCCTTCCTTGTGTCCTTCCTTCCTTCCTTCCATCCTTCCTTGTGTCCTTCCTTCCTTCCATCCTTCCTTCCTTGTGCCCTTACCTAATTTCTTGTCCTTCCTTCCTTCCTTCCTTCATTCCAACCATCCTTCTTTCCTTCCTTCCCTCCTTCCCTGTGTCCTTCCCTCCTTCCTTCCTTCCCTGTGTCCTTCCTTCCTTCCTTCCCTCCCTGTGTCCTTCCTTCTTTCTTTCCTTCCTTCCTTCCTTCCTTCCTTCCTTCCTTCTTTCCTTCCTTCCCTGTGTCCTTCCTTCCTTCATTCCAACCATCCTTCTTTCCTTCCTTCCTTCCTTGTGTCCTTCCTCCCTTCCTTCCTTCTTTCCTTCCATCCTTCCATCCTTCCTTCCTTCCTTCCCTGTCATTCCTTCCTTCATTCCAACCATCCTTCCTTCCTTCCCTCCTTCCCTGTGTCCTTCCTTCCTTCCTTCCTTCCTTCCATCCTTTCTTGTGTCCTTCCTTCCTTCCTTCCTTCCATCCTTCCTTCCTTGTGCCCTTACCTAATTTCTTGTCCTTCCTTCCTTCCTTCATTCCAACCATCCTTCTTTCCTTCCTTCCCTCCTTCCCTGTGTCCTTCCCTCCTTCCTTCCTTCCCTGTGTCCTTCCTTCCTTCCCTCCCTGTGTCCTTCCTTCCTTCCTTCCTTCCTTCCTTCCTTCCTTCCTTCCTTCCCTGTGTCCTTCCTTCCTTCATTTCAACCATCCTTATTTCCTTCCTTCCTTCCTTCCTTGTGTCCTTCCTCCCTTCCTTCCTTCCTTCTTTCCTTCCATCCTCCCTTCCTTCCTTCCCTGTGTCCTTCCTTCCTTCATTCCAACCATCCTTCTTTCCTTCCTTCCCTCCTTCCCTGTGTCCTTCCCTCCTTCCTTCCCTGTCATTCCTTCCTTCATTCCAACCATCCTTCCTTCCTTCCCTCCTTCCCTGTGTCCTTCCTTCCTTCCTTCCTTCCTTCCTTCCTTTGTCATTCCTTCTTTGATCCCTTTGTTCTTTCATCCTTGTTTCCTTGCTATCTTCCCTCTAGTTTCTGTTTTATTTAAAGCCGTCTCACTGTAGAAATCTGTAAATGTCTGGAATGTTTCCATTAAATTGTGCTGAACCCTTTGATGGTAACCCACCAGATACGGTCGCTGTTTCCTCTGTCATGGCGGCGTGTTTGTGTGGAGCGTTCCCGCAGGTTCTGGTAGAACCGTGTCTGCGGACGCCTTCAATGCTCGGCTCATTCTTGATTTACTGCAGCGGTTGGTTCCAAGGTTTCGCGTCACGCTCTCCGTCGCCGTCATAACCTTGAGGAGGAGGAAGGGGAGAGAAAAAGATGGTGGCCCGTTTCTTTTTGATGAAATGTTGGAGGGAACGACACGATTTCTAACCAAAGCGAACTGCTTCGTTTTAGTAGCCGTGGGTGACACAGATTAGTCTTCATTACACAGCAGTAACTTTTGTGGTATTGACCATGTTAATAAATGAGTTTTAAATATTCATGTTCCTCAGGATGCTGTGCTGAGTCCACTCCTCCCTGAAGCTGCAACGAGAACCATCGGTTTTCACTGGAGGTTGCTTCATTATCATCATGTTGTCCCTCATGTGGACATTTTGGACAGATCTGATAACCGAGGTCTCGAAGGAAGCAGAAAATGATGTTGCGAACAGCAACCATACAGATTTACTGTAAACATGATGGATTGTTTCTAAACCTCCTGTCACAGAAATGCTGCTATTAAGTTCCTTTTTCTTTATCATATTTAGATAAGTGTCGTGATCGATCGGCTTCAAAATTGGTCAGGATGGCCTTCAGGCGTGGGGGAAACTAAAGTTAATAAAATCCTGAATTTTCATGTATGTTGGAGGGGCGGGGCCAGGTCTCAAACGTTGAAAAAAACGCAAAAGTTAAAATGTTTTCTATGCAGAAACTCACAGAGGGATGAAACTTGCTGTGGTGGATCGACATCACTTAAGCCCTGCTCCCCCTGAGAATGATGAATAGTGCAAAATTAGCAGATTAATAAGCCAAATACTTGATATAAAAATCAAACCATCGTGGCCTCTAGTGTGGCTGTAATACAAATAAAAATAGTAAATAAGTGAAATCAGACGTAAGACAATCGTAGAAAAGATGACAACTCACGCTGCGTTTCAAAATCCTGCCTTCAGCTTGTCTTCTTTTGACAATAATCAAGTGATTCTCTGTGGGGTTTAGGTCAGGTGGGTTTACTGACCGATCACGCTCGGTTACCGTGACGATTAAAGAAAGCATTGGTACGTTTGGCAGTGTGGGCCGGTACCAAGTCCTGCTGGGAAATGAAATCAGCATGTCCGTGAAACATGAAGTGCTCTGAAATTTTCGGATAGATGTTTCTGCTGATTTTGGACTACCACACTTTTTCCTTCCACTTAACTTTCCATCAACGTACTTGGGTAAAGCCCTTTATATGCCAACAGCTTGTTCAATAAGGATCTTTTGTGGCTCAGAGCCATTGGAGGGTGTTGGTGAATGTCTGCTGGAGTCTTCCCCATGATTGTTTCACTCATTTCTGTGTTAAAAATATTTTTTATTTGTATTTTTTCTAATAGAAACTGATTCTTAGAAGTAAGCGATAATCATTAAAATGCATAAACAATCACGCTATGTGTAATTGATCTATATTAGTTTCTCTTTTTGAATTGAATGACTAAAATAATTTAACTTTCTAATGATTTCTACTGAGATGCACCTGTAGGTGGATGGGTTAAAAACATCACAGAGCTCCTCTGTCTCAGTCCGGATGGCCGTGTCTGAAACAGCTGCAGGATCTGCCACAGCGTGTCATGGCGCCTCATACGCTCACGCTAACAGTCCCCCACCCCCTCGCTTCTAATTTGTGCTTGGTAAATAAATCTGGCCCGGCATTTCCTCCATTTATTAGCCGGCAGAGACGGCGCTGTGGCTGCAGAAGTGCTGACGGCAGCGCGTCTCCGTGCGGTGCCGCGGGACTTAATGCATTTCTGAAGCGGCCGTGTCAAAACAGAGGAAGCTGAGCTTGAAGGGAAACATCATCAGTGGCTGAGCTTCTGGTTTTCTTCTCCTAATGTCGTCATGTGAGCCGAGGCACTTTACCTCTTCTCTATTTAGAAATAAGTCGATTTAAAAAAAAAAACTTTTGTCAGGTTAGTTCACAAATTTATATCTCAATAAAATAAGTCTAGATGGTTGAGTTTGTGTCTCTTGGCACCCTGGAGGAAAGAAGGGAAGCTGATGACCTGAATAAACAAACACGTACTGTTCTTTAATTGTCCTCTTTTGAATGATGTCTTGGCTGGACACCTGAGAAGGGAACCTCCTTAGCATATTAATGTCCCCCAACACCCTTTACAGAATAACCATGAGACAACAAACCAATCAGGCATAAGATTATGACCGCTGAGTTTCTAAACAAAAACGAGGAATTTGTATGCGGTTGCGCTTTACTTTCAGTAAATAAATTTAGAGTATAAATATATTAAACAGGGAAAATACGAAATAGAAAGTCTTGTCCACATGTAGGTATTTTTCTACGGTTTGGCCTGTCATCCACACAAAAACGCAGACTTACGGCAACTAATACGTCTTTCTTCAATCTTTTTAAAAACTCCGGCCCAAGTGAAGATTATCGTTTTCTCCATTGTAAGCGTTTGCTTGTGTGTTTCAAAAAGCCTGGACTGGACTCACACCAGTTTACATACAGAGCTAATAGAATCACAGAAGACGCTGTAGCTACAGCCCTCCATGCTGCATTGTCCCACCTAGAGCAGCAGAGGGAGCTACGTAGAAGAGCCGGTCCAAGGCAGAAGCGAACTAGGCCGATGCAGGTGTCGGTTTCCGCTTCCTGGGTGTGTTCATCAAGGAGGGCCTGACCTGGAGTGTATACACTGTAAAGGTCGCTTAAAAAGGCCCAGCAGCGACTGCACTTCCTGAGGGGTCCTCAGGAGAAACAGCATCACACAGAGACTGCTGTTATCCATAGAATCCACCCTTACATACTGCCTGTGTGTGTGGTTTAACAGCAGCCCAGAAAAAAGGCTCTCCAACGGGTCATTGACACGGTCCAGAGGATAGAGGATAGTCGGCTGCCCCCTCGCCTCACTGGACGATCTCCACAGTGCTCGCTGTGCTAAAACAGCCCAGAGCATTGTCAGAGACGCTTTCCATCCCGGTCACTCTTTGTTTGAACTGTTGCCATCAGGCAGACGATACAGGACAATCAAAAACAAACGGACTTGGCAGCAATAACCACCCGCTGTTTTATTGAGGCACTAACTGTCTGGCACTTTTTTGATTTGGTTGTACAGGTTACAATGATGATAAAGGAAATTTGATTTGAAATAACCGGAGTTTTAGGCTCCGCAACGTCACTTTCCGCGACAAAAATGCTCCGACATCACTTGTGCGACCTTCGTTTAATACTCAGAAACAACATTTATGCCCTCAGAGCTGTGTTGGCATTATCGATTGTCCAAGCGCATTTTGGTTGCGCATTTAGAAGTTAGAAAGTAGAAATTTGCTCAGAGCGGATAGGATTTGGGAGAAGTACTGCCCCCAATAGGTTTGGCATGTCTATGAATGTGCTTAACGACGCACTTATGCGGTTAGGTGTGGACGTAGTTGGTTTTTTTTAAGCGAGGTGGTGAGGATATTCGTTTTTAAAAAACCCCGGCTACGTGTGTACAGGGCTTTAAACTGCCCTACTGTCTGTGTCAACAGAGGTAACAAGTTAATCTGGGGTTAAGCTGTTACCTGACCCAGCTGACTGGATGTTGCATGAGTTATACAGGTGACGTGGGCGGGGCTACAGCGCACCACTAGTCTAATTGTTCAATCACCGCTGCAGAGTTCCTTTTCACAGAGGAGCCACTGGAGTTTCCCTTGGTTTTATTCGGCTTTTTATACCCTTCTGTATACGTGAAAACTAAAATTATATTAGAAAAATAACTTAGTATTTATGTTGGTGAGGCCGGTGCTCCTTCCCTTCAGCTTCCGGATGCTGCTGCTGCAAAACAACGCAAACGTCACTGACTAATTCCTGGAAGAAATATTTTTAACAAACATTATTAAACTCAGATGTCCAGTCTGCTGGTACCTTTTCAAGTTCCTACTTTCAGCTAGAAGAGTTTCTGGTCGTAACTTCTGCCAGCAGGAGGCTGGTCTGCACTTTATTAGTTTGCAGAGTCCCATGTGTTGCTGGCTACAAAGTGCAGTGAAGTTATGCCTCTGTATGGAAACTCTTTACGCCTCTGTGCCGTGCTGAAAAATACAAATACATGTACCGTTACACCCCTAATACATAGTGTTTCTACAATAGAGGAAGACAAGGTTGAGGCAGTCTGGGCGGAAGAAACTGTCTCTGTAGCGCCACCTGAAGGTCAAAGTCTAAACAGTTTGTGTCCAGGATGTGGGGGGTCGGCAGAGATGTTAGCTGACCTGATGAAGGGAAGCTCAGCCCTGATGATCTTCTCTGAAGACCTTCCGTAATTGTCCCATGCGGTCTGGACCGGTCCTGTTTTGCCCACACAGTGATGGACGAACTCAGGACAGACTGAATGTGGGCCGTGTAGAAGATGACCAGCAGCTCCTGGTGAAGGTTGGGCCTCTCGAGTTGCTCCAAGGCTACTACTCTCTGCTGGGCCTTCTTCCCAACAGTGTTTGTGTGCTAGGACCATTTCAGATCCAAATCAGAGCTGCAGCTTCTTCTTTCAGCTGCTCCCCTCAGGAGTCGCCTCAGCGGATCATCTGCCTCCATTTCATCCTGTCTTTTCCCTCTTCACCTGTTAGACCAACCCCTCTCCATGTCCTCCTTCAGCACGTCAATCCATCTTTTCATTGGTCTTCCAATTTTCCTCCTGCACGCCACTCTTCATCTCCAACATCCTCTTTCCCATGTATAGACCACCTCTTCTCAGAACATGTCCAAACCATCTCAGCCTTTCACTTTGTCTCCAAACCGCCCAACCTAAGCTGTCCCCCTGATCTTCTCATGTCTATCCCTGCAGGTTCTCAGTCTTCTAGACACAGTTTCCAAACCATATCAGCAGGTACAAGACTTTTCCGTCACATATCACTTCTGACACTCATCTCCATCCTTCCTGCTCTCTCTTCTTCACCTCCTTCCTACACCATCCTCTGTCTTTAAAGGTTGACCCCAGATTTTGGTGATTCACATCTTTGCTTTGGCTCAAGTTTTATGCCTTCCTGAGTTAATGCACCCCCCCCTGGCCCGCCCAAGACAGATTACAACGCCTGTGTAAATTAAGTTGCAACCATGCGATGTATTCACCCAATATAACCAGCAGAGGGTGCTGTAAGTAACTAATCAGGACTTTTGGAGGCAGTAAAGAAGATACTTTTTATACGTTGTATGCCAAAATTGACATTAGCGCTTGGCTTAATGAAAACAAGAGCAAAGCTAGCACAAGCAGGGACGATGCTAATACATCAGCAGTCTTAGAGAGGCAAGTGCAACCTTGAATGACATTCTGGTCCACCCTCTATACCAGTAGGAGCCGGTAATGGACCAATTTATTGTTTGTCAACCACCGATAAACATCACAAAGAAGGGCGCTGCTGTGTTATTTTTAGGCAAATAGGAGCCTGCTAACAGCAGTTATGATGAAAACTTTGTGAGAAATATGCACAAGGAAGGGAATTATCAAGGTTTTGAGCAGCAGATTAAGTTGGATTGTGGGTGTAAGACTTGTGGAAAAACTATTTTATTGGAGGACATTAATTGGACCCTTGTGGACGTAAAAAGACAGTTTTGTTCAAGATAGCTCAGTTCTGTCAATGATATGTGGCTTTGAACGGTGAGTTGCATATTATCTTTCTTCCTGAGTGTTTACTGTTATTATTTGGTCCTTTATTGGCATACACCATTAGAATCACAAGAATCTCAGCTTTCCAAAGATGTCTAATATGTATATTTACATGGAAAGGGTATTGAAAAAAGGGCAAATGTTACCCAGAAGAGTTTAACGTACCGTCAACGGGACGTAAAACCGCAGAGGGGCTAAATAGAAACTGTTTACTGCCACAGATTCTCTATTGGATTGAGGTCTGGAGACTGGCTAGGCCACTCCAGGACCTTGAAATGCTTTTTACGTAGCCCTTCTTCGTTGCCTAGGCGATGTGTTTGGGATCATTGTCATGCTGGAAGATCCAGCCATGTTTCATCTTCAATGCTCTCACTGATGGAAGGAAGTTTTAGCCCAAAATCTCCCGATACATGACTCCATTCATCGTTTCTTTAATACCGATCAGTCGTCCTGTCGCCTTTGCAGAAAAGCAGCCCCAAAGCATAATGCTTCCACCCCCGTGCTACACCGTGGGTATGGTGTTCTTGTGATGCAACTCAGCATTCTTCCCCCTCCAAACACGGCGAGTGGCATTAATACCAAAGAGTTTTATTTTGGTCTCATGTGACCACATGACATTCTCCCAATCCTCCTCTGGATCATCCAGATGGTCTGTGGTAAACTTTAGATGGGCCTGGACATGTGCTGGGATTAAGTAGGGGGACCTTTCATGTGCTGCAGGATTTTAATCCATGACGACGTAGTGTGTCACGAATAGTAACCTTTGTTACTGTGGTTCCAGCTCTCTTAATCATTGACCAATTCCCCCATTTAGTTCTGGGCGGTTTCGTCACCGATCTCAAGATCATGTGTTCCCCACCAGGTGAGATCTTGCGTGGAGCCCCAGGTCGAGGGAGATTGTCAATGATCCATTTTCTAATAATTGCTCCAACAGTTGATCTCTTCTCACCAAGCGTCTTGCCTATTGTAGATCGGCTCATCCCAGTCTGGTGCAGGTCTACAATCTTGTCCCTGGTGTCCTTGGACATCTCTCTGGTCTTGGCCATGGTGGAGGATGGAGTCTGACTGTTTGAAGGTGTGGACAGGTGACTTTTATACAGATAAGGAGTTCAAACAGGAGCCATTAATACAGGTAACAGGTGGAAGATGGAAGAGCTTCTTAAAGAAGAAGTAACAGGTCTGTGAGGGCCAGAATTATTGCTTGTTTGTAGGTGCTAAATACATTTTAGCTGATGGTTTAATTTTCTGCACCTTTATACAAATACATTTATTAAAAGATCATACAATGTGATTTTCTGGATTTTTCTTTTACATTCTGTCTCTCACAGTTAAAGTGCACCTAAGATGAAAATTACACACCTCTCTCATCTTTTTAAGTGGGACAACTTGCACAATTGGTGGCTGCCAAATACTTTTTTGCCCCCTTGTCTTTGGCAGCGTGACGAACAAAGCTGGACGAGAAGCCAAGTTTATATTCCTAGTGGTAGCAGGATGGTAAGGTGGGTGAATATGCTCAAAGTTTTTCAGTGTGTGCTGATGTTACAGCAGAAAATCCAAATGTAGTTTATATTTACCACAGGGATGCCAATAAACATGGAGGTACAATAAAACATCATTATTAGGCTTCTCAAACATGACAAAAAGGTTTTTCTAAGCCTGAGATGATTTATTGACTTATGAAATGCTTAAAACTGCATTTTTATAAGATATTACTTATCTGACAGTAGACAAACAATCTTAGTGGTTTAACCTTTAAGCTCACTACTTATCATGATGAACTGCACACATTTACACTGAAAATTAAAAGGTTTGAGTCAAGAGGATTTCTTGTATTGTATAAAACATCTATTAAACGTTTAGCTGTAGCAGCCTAGAGCTTCCCACATGTATAAAGAGCATAGAGCAGACGGTGGAAAGCCTGTTGGCAGGATTCGCCTGGTTTTTCCCTGGATCATTTACTGAAGCCTTCGAGGAGCCTCCTGTGGAGAGTGACGCAGCCCCAGGCGCTGTCAAGAATGTGTTCGGATCCTAGTCTGCACCTTGTCGCGCTGAAAGAGAGAACATGCATCTGCCCTGTAGCTTGAGGGCAGTCTGGAGTTACAGTAATGGGGTATTAGGTTTGGTTTCTTGACTTCAGCAGGGACTCTACAGCTGTGACGCAGCAGCAGCAGCCTGTTTTCTGAGGGATATGGGGCGCCGTTTGTAAAGTAACACGGATAAAGGTTAAAAGCAATACGTTGGTCATAAGATAATTAAACAGAGGTTCGTTTTTCAATGTCATATTTGAATCCATGCTATTTATTTATACATGTCACAGTTTAAATCAAAAATATTTAGTTAGCAAGCTGAACATTTGGATTCAAACTGAAAATTTTGTTTGGCTAAATATTTAGTCTGAAAAGTAAATGTTTAAATTTGAACTAAATACTTATGCCATGTCCACACTTAGCCAGGTATCTCACAAAGCGACGATATTTTTCTACGATTTGACCTGTCATCCATACGAAAACAGATTTACGGCATCAAAAACACCGACCAAAGTGAAGATTTGCAAATTCTCAGTTTCAAGCGTTTGCTTGTGGATAGAAATAACCAGGGTTTTAGTCACTGTCCGCGACAAAAATGCTCCGACATCACATGTGCGACCTTTGTTTCCACTCAGAAACAGCGTGGAAGCCCTCAGAGATGTGTTGGCATCATTGACTGTATAAATAATGGACAGCGTTTCCGCACTCCTCCCCGTTTACCAAAATGACCACGTTCATGGGGGAAATCATGGCGGATTTACAGACTCCTCCTCCTCCCCGGTTCTGACAGCATGTTCCTAAAAAGGGCATAAGGGCGGGATCTTCACTGTAGACTCGGCCCTGCTTGGCCCTCGTGGGGCGTGTATTTGTGTTGTAATCCCGCCAATTCTGCTCCCGCGCCTTTAGTTCTGATGCTAAACCTGGCTAGCTAAGCTAAAGGCTAATCCGCTCATTGACTGTATGTATAGCGCTCCCGCTTCATTCTACTGCAGCCATCTGTGCGCCTCAGACGGCTCTCTTTTTTCCCCAATCTCATAAGGTAAGAACTCATAATTTAAAATAATTATTAAAATGTAGTGTTACTATAATTACAGTCGAAAGAAATACAGCAATTTAAACTGAATTATCACAACGTGATATCGAAGACAATTGGATAAAGAGTCTCAAGATAGATTGCTGTCAAAATGTATGTAAAGCCGAGTGGATGATGTTTATTAGCCTAGTCTAATCTGCAATATGTTTATATGTGTGTAACATTGACTGTATATATAGTGTAAAATAATGTGTCAAGTATTAAATTCCCCGTATGAAACGTGCGTGCACTGTATGTGTGTTGAATGCGTGTGAATGAAGGTGCCTCGTGTGTGCTGCTATGAATGGATTAATACGATAATAATTGTAATTTAATAATGATTTAAATTCTACTCCCCAGAAATGAATACTAATAAAGCCACGGTCGACAATATCCTGATACAGCTGAGGGCTTGGACTCAAGTCAGGAGCACTTTTTTCACCTTTTTTGATGTTTTTTTATTCTTGAAAATAAAAGTTGTTAAAGGTTGTGAACGCCTTTCTGTTCCCGCAAACATATGCTTCATTATCAGAACAAATAATACTGATCATCAGAGTTTGCATCTTTGAATTGATAAGAGGTTAAGGTAAGGTTAATTAAAATTTTCTATTAAACAACATAGGCGAACACCTTCATAAATGAATGGCTGCAGTTTACACGTTCCGTCTCCGCAGCAGAGTTCAAGAGGGGATTCTGCGCAATCAACCCAGAATCCAGCAGAATCCGTTTGACAGAAATAATGTTGAGGTTCATATGTTGAGGTTCATATGTAGCCTCAGTTTAATTAAACGTTCGTATGGATTTGGAATCCATACGAACGTTTAATGTGTGCGCTGATTTGGGCATCGTGCTGGACCTTTTCAGAGCTTTAAACTGAAAAAAGTGTATTATTCCTTTAACTTGTAAATAATACGACTAAGATCTCACTAGTGACCAGGTTTGTTTCAACTCCATGCACAAAAAATATTTGTTTTTATACGGCTTTGAAGACAAACCGATCGCAAAATTTGTGGAAATGATCCTAAAAGCGCTCAGTGTGTGTCCGTCTTTCCTCTGGGAAGCATGGAGCTGGTAGCGCAGCATAATTACAACACCTTGGATTAAAGAGGATACTGAATATATGAAAACTGCACTGGTGGATGCACTGTTTAAAAAACAAGCAACAAAAAGAACATCAGGTTTTTAAGTGGTGGGGACAAAACTGTAATTACCAAATATTATCGGGGACATGGTCCCGGCTACAATGACTCAAATATCTATACTTTCCTGCAGCACCCCAAATCCGTGCGCACGGTTTAATAAACTGAGGGTATAGAGGGATTCTTACATCTGAAAAGTATTTTAGGACCTGACCCCGGCTGGGTTCCAAGGGGATTTTTTTTCCCCACAGAAAAATATGCAGAGAGAGTTGTGGGTCTGAGAGGACGGACAAGGTGCTGATGCTGCCACGTGGAAATAATAATTTTACCTGCTATGACTGGATAATTCAAGTGAATTCTTATCTTTAATTTTAATCATCTTAATATATTTGATCTTATCTTAATTTTTTATGCCATCAATAATTTTGCAAGATGCACTGCAGCCTGCATACACAAACCTGTCGTCATTTTCATGAGTAAAAAGTAAAAAAAAATATCCCCCCCTCTGCTTTTTTCATAAATCGCACACTGCATATCAGCAGCAAAATGTTATAGTGGTCAAACAGACGAGGGGGAAAAAAATGTAACTTACATTTTGTAATTACAAACATATTTTACTTAGTCTCACACATTAGTCAACAGTCTAATATATCAAAGTGAAAAGCCTCAGACAGAAAGCGTTAGGTTGAGCTCAGCTCCACAGCCAGATAGCCTCTGCTAGCTTCATGCGGCTGCACAGCGAGCTATTAGCCTAGCCGATGGGCCAGGCAGCGACGTAAACGACCTGTCAATCAAAGTCCGGCCCTCATTAATTATGCAAGATTTATAAAATGTATCCTACGTTAACCAGCCTGGTGCCTCTGGGTTTTTTTAACCCAGCGTAATCACAGGAGCAATATGTAGCTGTAGACAGTTTTTAAAAAATAGGCACCAGGCATTAAAGTTGTTTTTAACGTGTCTAAAGTGCAATGTATTCCAATTGGGGACTAGCGGCTGTTTGGCGGTACTACAGCAATGGCGGCCCCCAGCGTCGTAGTCAAAAAGCAGAGCAGCCAGCGGCCATTGGTTGGCATCATCGATTGTCCAAGCGCTTTTCCCTTGCTGCTGTATTTAGAATTTAGAAAGTTATTCTGATTGGATAGGATTTTGGGAAGCTACTGCCCCCTACAGGTATGGCATGCTTATGAATATGCTTAACAACGCAATTATGTTGTTAGGTGTGGATGTGTTTTTTTGTTTAGTTTTTTATACTAGGTGGCGAGGATATTTGTTTTTGTTTTTTAAACGGTAACAAACATGGCCTTAGTTAGGAAGCTAAATATTTAGCTAGCAAGCCAAACTGGCTAGCTAAACATTTAGCTCATAGCTAAATATTTAGAAATTCTAGACCAGAAACCAGTACATTTCCATTATTGTAAAATATTAGAGAAGCTTCAGCTACTTAATCTCAACACTTATCAGGTGTTTTTGGATGTCTGCCTCGTTTTTCAAAGTTTTAAATGAGCTTCCACTCCCTACCTTTAAGGGATTTTATACATAAAAAGATGAATACCAGAGTAAACACTAGAGCACTAATCAGAGGAGATAGTGACGTTAGATGGCGCAGGACTACATTTGATCAATCTGTGGTATCTATTAGAGGTAATCAGTCATGGAACACCTTACCAGTTCATGTTAGGGACTGTCACAATTATTCAATGTTTAAAAAAACACTCAAACAGTATTTAATGGGGAATCAGCACTGTACTCGTACCTAAATTAGCTTTAATGTCTGAATGTGAGGTGTTAAGTTTTATGTGATTATAGTGTGTTGTATTTGCTTATGTTGTACTCTGTTTAAAATGCGTTTTGGATGTTATGTGTATTGTTTTTGTGTTACCTGCCTTTTAGGACTACGAGTGAAATTTAGCTATTGTGCTAGTTCCGGCAAATTTACATTGATGCTTATCGCTGATTTGTTGATACATTTGCACTGTCCTAATTCAAATAAATAATTCAATTCATATTTAGCGAAAATGCAAATTTACTTGCCAATAAGCGGAAGTAGACTACCAAAATAAAAGCTGGGTCTTGAATTTGAATATTAGCCAGATGTTTAGCTCTGAGTAAAATAATTATTTCGAAGCTATTATCTTTAGCTAGGCAGTTTAGCTTGCTAGCTAAATTTTTAGTTTGAATAAATAACATGGACGCAAATATGACTTTGAAAAACGAACCCACACTTTTATCTCTTAAAAGTAAATAACCTAAATTATTCCTGTCAATTTCTGACTGTGTAACTTTACAAACGGCACCCTGGCGTTGTTTTTACATTCTGCATTGCAGTGCACTTGTGGATTTTATAAGCTAACAAGAAGATCTGAGGATCTGGATGATGAATACGATGTGGGGGGGGGGGACGATTTCAGCCTTTTGAGCTCCTGCTGAGTTCAACAATCCTAAATCACTTCAAACAGCAGAGCTCATATGTCAGGATGCAAGCCGTAGTGGAAGAATGGTAGCTCATCTCCCCTCAGTGGAGCCCGCCTCTTCCTCTTAGCTCTCCTCTTCCTCACCTACAGATGGTGATGTAGATTCATCACCAGGGTGTCTTTCGGTGAGGTGGTCTGGATCTGTTACCTGACTGCATCACTGCTTTAACAGCATTACTGTTGGATCAGTTGACTGAAGGTGTTTTGGTTGTTTCACGGCTGCTTTTTCACCCGATTAGGGTTGTTTTTGCCTGGAGGGCATCTCATCACATCTTCTCTTGTATTTCTGCAGCTTTACTCGTGTTGACCTTTCAAAAAACTGAGCGCACAGCAAGTTATTATTACTGTAACAATCCGACAGAGCTCACAGTCCTCGTAGATGTCTTGAAAACAGCATGCTCCTCTTACCAGCTAAGCTTATAGGTTTATAATATATAAATATAAAAATATAAATATACAATTGCAATACAGACAGGAAATCCTTCCTGCCCACAGCCATCATCATCTACAACAACTCCTTAAAGAATTAATTATATGAGCTACAACACTTAATTTCCCTCTGGGATCAATAAAGTATTTTTTAATTTGAATTGAATTAAACAGCAGCGTGTCAAGCGAAAGGTTTGGTGGTAGGATGATTACGGTGTGGGGTTTCCATTTTTCTTAACGCTGCCGCATACCAAGATGGAGTCAGTTTGGGGACATGACCATGACATAGGATTTGTCCTTGGCCCCTTACTATTTAGTTTTTATATTCTCCCTCATGCAAGAATTATTCAGTCCTTTCCTGGCATTTGTTACCCCATTTATGCGGACGATATTCAACTATATACATAATTTAGACCGCACGAGCTGGATAAACTCTCTACTCTCCTCCAGGGCTTCTCCCAAATTAGTGACTGGCTTTCCTGCAACTTTCTGGTTTCAAATTCTAAGAAGACTGAAACTTTAATAAATGCTCCCAGTCATTTCTTCTCCAAAATTCATCAAACCCTTGCTTCACTCTGCCCGGGTACCAACTCAAAAGTGAAAAACCTTGGGAGTCACATTTGACAGCTCCCTAGACTTGGACTCTTGTGTTTCATCTACTTCTCGCTCTTGTTTCTTCCACCTTCGTAAACAATGCAAAAATTAGACATTTGGTCTCCAGATTTGATCTAGAAAAAAATCTAAAATTGATTTAGTGTTATTACTATAAATTCCAACTGATGATGTTGGAATTTCCCCAAAACTGACAGTGTTGTCAGATTTGTTATTTTTTACAATTTTCTACTCCATTGGTTCAATGAGAGCATTTTTAAATATCGATAAATTCAAAGCATGATTAAATGCAGTTGCAGTTTAGTAACAAGAATCAGGTTTTTTTATGTCCGTGGTCTCCTGAAGAAGCCAATTTTAAAATGGTTATGTTGAGGGGGTTTTTAGGCTGGTGTTTGTGTTTGTGGGGCTTTGACTGCAGTGATATGCAGTTGTCTAAAACAAGACTGGAAATAAATTTATAATACTGTTTTTTCGTTAATTTGATTAAAATCACAATTAACACCACAAAATATTGTGATGAAATTTAAGTTCATATCACCCACCCCTACATCGATGGGCAACCTCTACCCTGTAAAAAAACTTTTAGGAGGATTTCCAGCAGAAACGATGAGCCAGGCCTTTTCATCCAACATCAGTGTCTGACCTCACAGATGTGCATCTGGAAAAATGGTCAAAAACTCACATAAAACCTCGTTTTATGGGCGCGTTTTTGGGCAAAGTGTGGGTCAGCATTGTACCAATTGCTGTAGACTAGGGAAAGTTTTGGCAGTATAGTGTGAATAAAACATCTGCCTTTGTACACCCTGTGTATGTATTATTATCAAAGTGTGAAACGGCTTTTCTTCAACATTATCTCAAAGACCCATGGCGGAGGGTGGATTTATCTTCTGGATTTACAGTCCAAACATCCATTTTTACCCTGAGTCCAGCTGAATAAAACTCGTTCAGAGCCTCTCATGTTACCTGACTTTCTGAAAAGAGACTGTGGGAAATTTGTTGTCATATTTAAAGAAACACGATTTTATTTCTAGTTTTAGGGTTTAAAATGGAACAGAACAAAACTTTTGCAAAAACAGATTGCATACATTTTCTTCCATGGGATGTTGATATTTGTGGAAAACTATGACAAAAAGCACAGTTCGCAAACTAATAAGAACAAAAATAGACCTAAAAGTATGTACTTTTAGTGTCGTTCTGTTGTGGAAATTGTATGCAATTGTTATATTTCAAAAAACTGAAAAACTGCTAAAACCTGCATTTGTCATCCATGCATGCATTGTCTATACACGCTCGTCCATGCAGAATCACGAGAAAGCCGGTGTCTGTCCAGCAATCAATGGGTGAGTCATGTTTTTGGACTGTGACAGGAAGCTGGAGTACCTGGAGGGAACCCACATGTGGACAGAGAAAACATCCAAACGCGCAAATGCCATGCAGAAAGACCCCAGGGCGGGATTTGAACCTGGGACCTTCTTTCCTGCAAGGCAACAATGGACCAATTCAAATTTAATAATACTTTCATTGATCCCAGAGTTGATCTCCTGTAGCGGTCTGTGTTACAGCAAAACTGAAGAAGCCTCTGACTGAAGACGCTCAGTGTTGTGTATAATTTTCTTAATTTTATGAAGAATCCTTATTTGCATCATCATCTCCAGATGTTCCACAGTTGTCCCAAGAACAGAACCACAACCTTCTTTATCAGGTTGTTGAGCCTTTTTAAGTCCCTGGCTCTGATGCTGCTACCCCAACAGATGACGGCTGAAGAGATTACACTCTCCACAACAGACTTGTAGAAGATCTGCAGCATCTTGCTGCAAACCTTGAAGGACCTAAGCTTCCTCCAGAAGTCCAGTCTGCTCTGTCCCTCCAGTCCAGTCTGTTGTCAAGGTGAACTCCGAGGTATTTATACTCCTCAACCACCTCCACTTCTTCTCCCATGATGGAAACAGTGTTTGACTTATCCCTGTTTCTTCTGACAGCTACAATCATCTCCTTTGTTTTGTTCACATTCAAGATGAGACGATTGTTTCCACACCATGTCACAAAGCGGTCCACCAGCTCTCTGTATTCAGCTTCTTGTCCATCTCTGATACACCCGACAATCGCAGAGTCATCTGAGTATTTCTGCAGATGACAGGTCTCTGATTTGTACTGGAAGTCTGAGGTGTACAGAGTGAAAAGGAATGGTGAGAGTACGGCCCCCTGTGGAGCTCCTGTGCAGCCCAGCATTTGTCATAAATTATGTATTTGAAAATCTTAGTTGGTTCTTTTTGATTTTTAGCCAAAGTCATTAAGAGCAATTAGGGAAATCTCCAAAGAGGCGATTACAGGTTTCAGACCCCTGGCTTAAAATATGAGCCTACAGTGACGTTGTTATTAGGTCTGACACTTATAATCTTTAAAGTGTTGTGTAGAAATTTGTTAAAGTTTTTCTTTTTATCCAGTCTTTTCAGTTTAAAACCAAATTCTAGATACTAATAAAAATGAATCAGATCCACACTTATAGTCTTAATTATCATTTGGGGTTAATATTTGTTCATCCTGACTCATTCATACATTTTATCAATGAATTAGACGCAAAAAATAAAAACATCAACTTAAAACCTCAAGCAGAAACTTCTGATTCTACTGAAAACTCACATGAGGAATCTCCTTGAATCTTTTGCTGAAGCACCGACCTTCATGGGCCTCATAAATCCACATAAAATAACCGGCGGCTGTCAAAGCGTGGACCGATGAACGGCTTAGGAAGGTGGTCTGATCACCATCCGTCTCTCCGTGATCATCGCCACGGCCTGACGAGCCGTTCTTTGGGCTGATGTTTACTCTGAGCGCTCACACAGAACGCGAACCCTACAACATGCATTATACAGTGGCTTGCAAAAGTATTCGGCCCCCTTGAACTTTTCCACATTTCGTCACATTACAGCCACAAACATGAATCAATTTTATTGGAATTCCAGGTGAAAGACCAAAACAAAGTGGTGTACACGTGAGAAGTGGAACGAAAATCATACATGATTCCAAACATTTCTTACAAATAAATAAGTGAAAAGTGGGGTGTGCGTAATTATTCAGCCCCCTGAGTCAATACTTTGCAGAACCACATTTTGCTGCACTGCCAGCTGCCAGTCTTTTAGGGTATGTCTCTACCAGCTTTGCACATCTAGAGACTGAAATTCTTGCCCATTCTTCTTTGTAAAACAGCTCCAGCTCAGTCAGATTAGATGGACAGCGTTTGTGAACAGCAGCTTTCAGATCTTGCCACAGATTCTGGATTGGATTTAGATCTGGACTTTGACTGGGCCATTCTAACACATGGATATGTTTTGTTTTAAACCATTCCATTGTTGCCCTGGCTTTATGTTTAGGGTCGTTGTCCTGCTGGAAGGTGAACCTCCGCCCCAGTCTCAAGTCTTTTGCAGACTCCAAGAGGTTTTCTTCCAAGATTGCCCTGTATTTGGCTCCATCCATCTTCCCATCAACTCTGACCAGCTTCCCTGTCCCTGCTGAAGAGAAGCACCCCCAGAGCATGATGCTGCCACCACCATATTTGACAGTGGGGATGGTGTGTTCAGAGTGATGTGCAGTGTTAGTTTTGCATTTTGGTCTCATCTGACCAGAGCACCTTCTTCCACATGTTTGCTGTGTCCCCCACATGGCTTGTGGCAAACTGCAAACGGGACTTCTGATGGTTTTCTTTTAACAATGGATTTCTTCTTGCCACTCATCCTTAAAGGCCAACTTTGTGCAGTGCACCACCAATAGTTGTCCTATGGACAGATTCCCCCACCTGAGCTGTAGATCTCTGCAGCTCGTCCAGAGTCACCATGGGCCTCTTGGCTGCATTTCTGATCAGCGCTCTCCTTGTTCGGCCTGTGAGTTTAGGTGGACGGCCTTGTCTTGGTAGGTTTACAGTTGTGCCATACTCCTTCCATTTCTGAATGATCGCTTGAACAGCGCTCCGTGGGATGTTCAAGGCTTGGGAAATCTTTTTGTAGCCTAAGCCTGCTTTAAATTTCTCAATAACTTTATCCCTGACCTGTCTGGTGTGTTCTTTGGACTTCATGGTGTTGTTGCTCCCAACATTCTCTTAGACAACCTCTGAGGCCGTCACAGGGCAGCTGTATTTGTACTGACATTAGATTACACACAGGTGCCTCTATTTAGTCATTAGCACTCATCAGGCAATGTCTATGGGCAACTGACTGCACTCAGAGCAAAGGGGGCTGAATAATTACGCACACCCCACTTTTCAGTTACTCATTTGTAAAAAATGTTTGGAATCATGTATGATTTTCGTTCCACTTCTCACGTGTACACCACTTTGTTTTGGTCTTTCACCTGGAATTCCAATAAAATTGATTCATGTTTGTGGCTGTAATGTGACAAAATGTGGAAAAGTTCAAGGGGGCCGAATACTTTTGCAAGCCACTGTAGATCTGTCGGCCCAACTCCAGCAGAGCCCCAAACTCCATGAAGAAGTGTCTCGTTTTTTTAATTTTATTTAATCAGCCCTCTTTGCTTCTCTTATCCGCTCATTTCCATAATTACCACAGGCTGCCGGCGTCCTCGCAAGCAGCTGCCATCATGATTTCCCCAGCTCGGGTTTCTGTCCTGCTTCATAAAAAGAGTCACAGCAAAGCGTTTGACATGTTAGATTCAGTTTTCCCTCTAAACCGGGATGTCTGTTTAAAACTTATGAGGCCATGAACAGGGAAAGAAGATCAACACTGTCACTTTAAATAGGGCCGATTTTAGATGTTATCTATAATGGATAGGAAAAATGAAAGTGAAAGACAGGAACTTTGGCGGTAGTTATATTCATACATATTTATTGCATATTTGATAACTGACATTTAAAATAAAGCAAAAGTAACTTATGCTGTAGCAGAGAAGGGGTGGGGGGGTTACTGCTTAATTCTGTTGGTCCAATCACAGCCCTATAATCAGGGACGGGTTTGATGCAGCGACCGCACAGAGTGATGAATTACTCATTTAGGCATTCAAGATGGCCGACGTGTCACAGCAACGTCTGTTCTGACGTGTTGAAATGTTACACCATTTCATGAATTTTCAGGCTTTTCTGCATCATTTCTATTCCGTTCCTGATTAGACTTGGAAATCACATTGTTGTCCTCAGCAAAGCAAAATGCCACCTTTAGCTTTTTTTTTTCTGGTTCATTGCAAGTTTTTACTTCATAAAACCCTCCAACAAACCAACGTCTATTTTCTCTGTGTGCTATAGAACAGGGCTGTGCAGCAGCTCTGTTGGTTCTGATTGGTTCTTTTCTAGACTTTTGTTGTGTGTTTTTTTTTGTTGAATCATTGCCTGTTTGGACAATTATTCCCTCTGGTTCTGGATGCTGTGCAGGTACAAGGATTCTTGCTCTTACTTTTTTCAAAAACCTTTCGGACAGTTACGATGCGTAACCGTGGAAACAAGGAATTGTTTTTAGAACTGGGAGCAGATGATTAGCGTCTCAAAAGCTCATATCCCCTACTCCAGCGTCTCTCCATCCGGCTTTCTGACCACACGACAGAGATTGAGAAAGGAGCGGCAAAGGAGGTGGATTAGCAGAACTTTCAAACAGCTGTTGGTGTCAACCTGGACATATTCCTATGGAATATCGCCCCTGCTGCCTGGATATTGAGCTGTTAGCATGCCATGATGGTCATAAGAGCGTCATACAGCAACAGTCTGCAGTCAGAGGCTTCTTCAGATTTGTTGCAAGACTGACTGCTACTGGAGATCTTTTCTGCCCATCATCTTGAACGCTTTGAAGTTGCTTGGATGATAAGAGTTACAACAACATTTAATTTTTCCTTTGGACTAAATGTAGGATTTATGAATGAATTCTCTGTTATTTCCTAAGGCGCATTATAGAGAGAGAAACTATTGCTAAGTTCAACTATTCGTCTCCATGCTTTTAATCACATTTCAAAGACCTAAGCGTCTAATAATTCAATTCAGTTTATTTCTATAGTGCCGATTCACAAAAGATGTCATCTCAAGGCACTTTACAAGAAAAGTCATTTCAATACAAACATTCCAATCAGTTTAAAGTTTTAGCTAGTTTTCTATTTAAGGAATCCTAGCAGATAATCTCTCTGCAGGATTTACTGATTGGTGGATTTCACTTGATGGATGATAAGAACAAATAAAGCTGCTAATATTCAGTCTGCATGAAATTAAAACCATTTGCTGTGGCAGCAATGAGTCCTGATGGGGGGGGGGGGACGACCTCACAACCAACCCTTTTTTCAGGTAGATTTCGCACTTTGGCGTTCGATTTGTTCTTCGTGGGTGTTTACTTAGATGCTTTCTCGATGTAATGCAGGGGTTTTCCAAATAAATTTCACGACACAAAAAAAACAAAAATGGAAGTGAATCTTGAAGGGGACCAGGATGGACTAGGGCTATAAATCCCATCCCAGTCATCGTTTACGTATGGGTAGTATTAATAATAGCTGGAATGTCATATTTTTTAATGTGTCATTTGTTATGTGTGTCTAAGTTTGTGTTTTATGCTATTATTGCTGCTTTTATTTTGTATTATTTTATCCCCTGCTGATGTAAAAAAAAGAAAAGAAAAGCTTGAATTGCCTTGTTGTTTAAAGTGTGCTACACAAATAAAGTTGCTTTGCCTTACAAGTGCACCAAGTGGTCAGAGGTGTGAACACTAATCTGTCAAAATGACGGACCGCCTTCGGATTTTTCCGTCACCGTAAAAAAAAAAAGACTGTCAAACACAAAAAATATTCGGTTAATGTGACTCCTGGTTCATACGGTAACCGTCTGTAAAGTTTTGATGCTGGACGACTCTGGGTACGACCTTGGACCCACCTTGGTTTAATAAAAGGTTGTGCTCTAGTTAATCAAAGACATCAGTGAATGGCGTATGTGAAACATGAATGTACCAATGCTGGGCGATTTGTTGGGAATTTTAGTGATTTAGAATTTGTAGAATAAAAAAAAAATCATTTACACCTATTAAGATGTTAGAAGTGTATTTTCCAAAACAGAAAATACTTTACTGCAAAGCAAGCAAGGATGAACTCTGCTAACTTTAAAAATCAACTGCTGCTCAAAATGAACAGGAGGTTCAGAGAGTAACACAAATGAAGGAACTGTAATCTAGAAGTACATTAGGGCCGGGCCATTTTGAAAAAATGAAAACTATTTTTTTAGCAGCTGCTATGTTTATTTGACAAGTTTTAAGTTTATTTAACATGTTCTAATATCTGAAAGGTGTAACACAGGCTCATCAAAAAATGGCATCCCATTTTCTTACAAACGTTGTGATGGAACTTGACAGTTTGGTCTTCTTTAGGTCATTTGGGGAAAGTCACAGCTCTTATGATAGTTAATCTGCAATTGCACTTTTTTAAAAGGTTATTTTATGAAAAAGCAACTACTTGCAGAATCATGTCCCATCGTCTTTCTTGCACTACTCAGGAGAGAGTGTCTTACTGCTGTCAAAAACGAAGTAACTAAGTAACTTTTACTCTGAGTACATTTTAAATAAGCTACTTTTTACTTTTACTTGAGTAATTTTTTAGACTGGTAATTTTACTTGTACTTCAGTAAAATTTCATCACAGTAGTAGTACTTTACTTTTGGACGAAAAGAAGAATGATCAAGAATCAGCACACAGCTTCAGTTAATCCAGCTAGAAACTACAGATCAGGCCTGAAACCTAGGTGTAGTGATGGACTCAGATCTGAACCTCCAGGGTCACATAAAGGTCAATAACAAGGTCAGCCTTCTATCACCTGAAGAACATTTCTAGGATTAAAGGACTGATGTCACAACAGGACCTAGAAAAACTCATCCATGCGTTTATCTTTAGTCGGATTGATTACTGCAACAGCGTCTTCACAGGTCTGCCTAAAAAGTCAATCAGACAGCTGCAGTTGATCCAGAACGCTGCTGCTCGTGTTCCTCACTAGAACCAGGAAAGTAGAGCACATCACCCCAGTTCTAAAGTCCTTACACTGGCTCCCTGTAGCTCAGAGAATAGACTTCTAAATACTTTTACTAGTTTATAAATCATTGAATGGCTTAGCACCAAAGTATGATGATCTACTGTTACTATACCAACCCCCCCCAGACCACTCAGGTCTTCTAATTCCAGTCTACTCAACATCCCTAGAATCAGAACCAAACATGGAGAAGCAGCTTTCAGTTTCTATGCTCCTCTAATCTGGAACAAACTTCCAGAAAACTGCAAAGCTGCTGAAACACTGACTTCTTTTGAATCACAACTAAAAACGTATCTGTTTAGAGCTGCATTTGAGTCATGCGTTCATGTATGCTTTCACCTTTATTGCTGTTTTTACTTGATATGCTTTCTGTCTGTTTTACTGCTATTTTTATTTTACCCCCTAATCATGTAAAGCACCTTGAATTACCTTGTTGTTGAAAGTGTTGCTATACAAATATAATTACCTTGCCTTTCCTAGTACTTTTACTTGAGTAGAATATTTTAGTACTCTTTCCACCGCTGGTTTTTAACACCCAGCTGAGACCTACAATATAGGGAGCAGATTCGGTTTGTATTTAGTAAACCCAAGTGGTGCCCATACATTGTGAGCTCAGGCCCATTTAGTACAGTCCAACCTGGGAACCTTCACCATGACTTCAGCCAACACTAACGGGAAGAAAGCTGGAGGTCTAAGCAGTAAACATGGTCCATGTGTGTTGTGGACAGTGAGCGAGTGAACGCAGCACCGCATTCAGACTCTTAATTAGGTCATCTGCTCTTTTTATGCACTTTGCAGAGCTTCTATTGCGTTGCATTGGTTCTGAACGTCGTGCCGTTTACACGTGTCAAACGTGCAGAAATCAAACAGGAATATAAATGAATTCCTACCAGTTTAATTTCTGAAGATTATCGCCGTACCGTTGGCTTCAGCCTCGACATCCAAACTCAACAGGAACCTCCGTCAGTTCTCCATCTGAGAACGCGCTTTACTAAGCCCACAAATCAACTTGGAACGTCGGGTCTTTGTATCAAACCCGGTTGTTTACGTCTATATTTCTGTAAACCATAAACTACCTCCTCTGACACCAGTGACCTGAATGTTAACTGTGCAGAAAAAGGTTTTTATTTAGGATCCTGATTAGAAAACGTCATATTTTAGTGAAATGCTGCGTTGGAACATCAGAATTCGTTCTCCTGCTGTGTCTCTTTGTTTATAATCGCTCAGTTGCTGGAATTAAATCAACTTCTGGACATTTGCTTTAAACACAATCAAATCAAATATGCTATACATCAGCTGTGATCATTAAGGATGTTAAAAATGTTATTGAGATATAATAAATGACCAACTATGGGGATGGCTAGCGTGACGTCACGACATCTCTTCCGGGTCCAACCCGTCGCTGCTCCTAATGTAAACACAGTAGCCCAGGAACCGGTCACTTTTTTTTTTTTTTTTTCCGGTGACATTGTATTTTGCTCACATCCCAAAGTCAGTGAAAAAAGGTTCTGAACTCCTACAACTCAAACAGAGTTGTAAATGTTAGTGTGCTGTCAGGTGGAAGTCTGAAAGGAAAAGTACAGGCTTCAATGAAAAGTTAAATTGGTGAGGTCCTGACTGTGACTCCTCCGGCTCAAAATTTAATTATTTTATTGCTTTAAGCATTAAACAAATTGTTATTCAAATGTTTAGCAGTCGCCCTTTACCATAAAATGTTGTACATTTGCCACGGTTTAAGCGTTACAAGTTTCAGGAGCTAGCGTTAGCTCGCTAACATAAGGCTGTCGGCCACCAAGCTAACTTTACTGTACCAGTGTAACATTAACTATTGTACTTGGCTATGTTAGAATAAGTACTTATGGTTTGTTGACAACTTAACTGACTCTGGAAAAGTCTTTCTCACCCAATAAAGATTAGACTGCTTAGGATGTTACCCAACTAGTTGTTAGCGCCACCTAGCGCAACACAAAGCGTTGCTCTCTGTCTTTTAGCATTAAGTTTTTTGTGAGGGTTAGCAAAGTTGATTTCACTCAGGTAGCCTACACGCATCTCCTACCTCATAAATCCCATAAATTATAACTTTCATTCTCGTAAATGAGTTTATCCATCCATCCTATGCAGAGTTGGGGGGGCTATCTCCAGCAGGTCGCCAGTCCATCGCAGGGCAACACAGAGACACACAGAACAAACAACCATGCACGCGCACACTGATACCTAAGAGCAATTTAGAGAAACCAATTCACCTAACAGTCGTGTTTTTGGACTGTGGGAGGAAGCCGGAGTACCCGGAGAGAACCCACGCATGCACAGGGAGAACATGCAAACTCCATGCAGAAAGACCCCAGGCTGGGATTCGAACCCAGGACCTTCTTGTGGCAAGGCAGCAGTGCACCGCTGGGCAGCCAAATGAATAAATGAGTTTAATTTTGTAAAATATGACTTTTCATAAACAACCAGCTGCTTGATTCTCATAAATAACGACTTTAAACTCATAATTACAATAAACTAGTAAATGATAACTTCATTCTCGTAAATATTGACGAGAATCATGCAGCATCACGTACTTCACCCTGAAGCCATGTTGATTTTATGCAGTTAACGATTTCTCTTAACATTTAATTATCACCTAAAAGCAGACGGACTTTTCAACCGGGCCTGTTTGATGGCTCCATTATTTCCTGATGTCGCTGAAAACACGTAGCTTTCTGTTCAGTCTTCAGAAGTCTAGAAATGCACCGATATTAAATTGAATTCAAAGTTTGAAGTTTTTGTGTTTAATAAGCCACGTCACAGTTTGAGTTTTTGTTAAACTCGTTTGATAATTTTGTTGCCTTCAGACCCTCTTAGACCAATGTTTTAAACTTAGTTTCTCCTTAAACTAACCCGGGTCTGTCCTTTTTTATTTTGACAAACAAACTAAAGATATCCCAGATCACAAACTGTGATTTAAAGAATCCGTATTTAATGTAGAATAATCTTCTCTAGATTCAGTGAGTCCAAATATTATAGATTTTAAAATAGGCCTCATTACAGCGGACAAAAATCTGTGAAATAGCCCTTTACCACTCTGCCGACTCAGATTCCAGGTAAATGTTCAGAATTTTATAAAAACGGATCACAAACTCTGTAAATTTGTGTATAAAAAGAATATTATTCTGAAGCTACAACCTTGTAAGAAATCTATTCCAAACCTTCAGTTGTTTTCACCTAATCTTTGATTTCCTTCCAAGGCAAGTTGTATTGAGTTAGGATATGTTAAACTATTATTAAGGCCATAAAAAACAATCCGTCTCACAATGTTTGAAAAATTACGTTTCTTCCAGTAACAGCCGCGTTCTTCAAGCATGAGCTTGTAGAAGTCTCGTATTTAAGCTTAAATTAAAGTGTTTAATAATCTTCATTCCTTCGTCTCTCCTTCTCATCAGTAGCCACTCTTACTTCCATATCTGCATTTCCTAAATTAGATGAACATAACCCAAAGCATTTTTAGTCCCTTGTAAGTGGATTTTAATCTCCTCTGGTCTTACATGGAACATCCAGAGACTTCTTCTTCTTCACTTACTGATTGTTTTACTGTGATTATCTCGCTCGCTGCATAGTGAGTGTGTGCACTCTGGATTTCTTTTAGCTATAATTGCATGTGAAGATCAGCCGATGCAGCGCAGAGCTGTTAGAGAAAAAGGGAAACAGTTTGAGGAAGGTGACTCGAAGCGTTATCTGACTCCTGCCATTGTTTTTATCCCTCGCTGCTGTAAAATGCTGTTCTGTCTCTTTTTCTTCTTCGTGCCACACGCTCCTCCCCTGATCTTCTCTCCTCTTGTTTCCATCCCTGCAGGCTCGCTGACGGTGTCCATCACAGACATGCGAGCTCCAGTGGTGGGGGGCTCCGGGGGGGTCTACGCTCTGTGCTCGGCGCATCTGGCCAACGTCGTCATGGTAACTGCCATCCTCAACGCCATGATCAGCGGCATTGTTGGGTCTGAAAGCGGGTTTTTTGGCGCAGAAAACTGCATTCTGTCGTCGCTGCTGCACTGAAACTGGAGGGTTTTTTTTTTTACAACCGATGTCAGATATTTTATTTCCAAGAGCTTCGTGTGAAAATGTCGTTAGATAATAGAGGCCAACACCTTTACCTTTAAAGAGGACATATTCTGCCCCTTTTTAAAACGGGTTATAACAGGTCTGTGGTCTGTGCAAACACTTTAATGAAGTTCTTTGCACAAAATCCCCTCTCACATAGAGCCATTTCAGCAGCTCAGTTCTTCACTGTTTCAGTCCCTTTCAGAATGAGCTGTTAAGAGGGTTCTGTCACTTTTATGCAAATTAGCAGATTCAGACCACGCCCATCTTGTTCTCCTCTGTGGCTGCAGGTTTGCCATCGATCCTGCCCATATTGACAATGAATAAAAGTGAAAATAAATCAATTCTTTATATATTTCCACATATTAGGGCTGGGCAATATGGCTTAAATATAAAATCTACGATTTGTGTGATGCCACCTCCGATTTCCGATTTTTTATTGATTTTATTTTCTTCTCCCTTTCTATTCCTGAAAAGAAATTTAAAATGACAGAAAATATTTTTAGAACTTGCTTTTATTTTAATCATCCTTTATGAAAATGAAATCTTCATAAACAGAAAATTCGATTAATCAATAAAATCGATTTATCGCCCAGCTCTACCACATATATTCATTTACTTCCACTTTTGCTTACACATTTATTTATTTGGTTACTTACGCATTCATTTACTTATTTCCAATTGTATTTCCAAATTAATGCATTCATTTATTTTTAATTTTGGCAAGATCAGTCCTCCATTTAGAACAGATGAGAATGTCTGAAACGGATTGACGGTTTTTATTCATGTTTGGAGTGTTTATAGTGGCAGCAGAGACCTGAATGGCAGCACAAAAGGATAAAAAAGGGAACATTTGCATAATATGTCCCCGTTAAGTGAACAAGCATCCTAGAGATTCTCCTGAAGGTTCTTGTGACCGATTCTCCTCTCGATTCATGACTGTGGTCTTCCTGTCACCCTGATCCCGTGTGAGATGCCTTCCACCAGAGGGGGATCTACTGGGGGGGGGCAAAGGGTGGCAGTTGCCACCCTAAAAGAAAGCCTTGCCACCCCTGCTGCCACCCCAGCTGGCAGTAATGAATTCAAGAAATAGTTACGTAAAATTGGACTTAAAGAGCTTGACGCTCCTTTTTCATGACATGAAAATCGCCACATTATAATCTCTTTGGTGAACCTTTAAAGCTGCTCTGCTGAGTTTGCTGAGAGTGCTGCCTCCATGTGGCTGTCAGAGGAACTGCAGTCAGCAAAATGCGCACAAAAAGAGCAATTTTCGCTCTTTTTGTAGCGCAGGACAAAAATCGTCTCTTTTTTGACTTACGTTGATTTTGTACCGACCCGAACCAGCTCAAAATAAATGGAATTGCAACCTCCACATGCAACCGTATCAAATGGTACTAGATTCAATCGTATTGTCAAGACATTGAGGAAGGTGACTATAGAAAAGCTGACCATAGATTAAAACTTTTTTTTTTTACAAAAATATTACGTAATTCAGCTTAAACGTGCTAAAATAACCTCAACCAAAACAGATATATGTATGTACCTATCATTTATGTAAACACTGCTGAGTGAAGAGGTGAAGCATGTGTTTTGACTGAACAATAAAACCAGTTTGGTACCTTGTTTCGGCAAAACATTTTTTTTCAACACAATGTATATATATATATATTCATTCTGGCATATGGTGCCACCACTGAAAAATCCTTGCCCCTCACTTGCCACCTCGTAAGTCTTTTTCTAGATCCGCCACTGCCTTCCACGTTCTCCTCGACTCTCGGGCCGGTGTTGGATCTGACGTGTCACTGTGGGCCGCCGACAGCGACTGACCCAAAGCAAATCGTAGTAGCTAACATTCTGCTCGGTTTGTTACACGCGACGGCTACTTGTTGTTTGGAGAAATCCTTCAAGGCAACTCTTATTTCTGCCAATTCTCCCTCTAAAATACAGAAACCTGATGTTTAATTTGAGTTTCTTTATTCAGTGGAGGAAATACTTTTAGGAAGCAATTTTTTTCTACAGAAATCACAGGTAAAACACTGTGAATAATTTCTATTCAATTATTGTGACAGAACTATTCAATTCAGTTTATTTATATAGCGCCAATTCACAACAGATGTCATCTCAAGGCACTTTACAAGAAGTCACTTCAATACATTTATACAAACATTCCAATCAGTTAAAAAGTTTCCTATTTAACGTTCCGAGGGCCCGCGGGCGGGCCCAGCCCATTTCCTAGTTTAAATCCTTCGATTTTCTGACTTCTAACTTTTATGAACCTATACATGTTTTATATCATTGGAAAGCTAAGAGTCTTGTGATTCCAATTATGCCTGGCGTTTAAGGATACAATCATAAGTGAAGACACAGTGAGCGCTTTTGCCAACACAAACGTTCTCCTGACGGAGGTATAAAGATATGGAACTCATCACTTTGTAGTCCAATAAACGTGACAAAACCGATCCATTTCGAACAAAAATTGTCTTTTTTACATCTATAAGGGTCCGAGTAAAGTCCTCCAATAAAGTGATTAGTCCAGGACAACAGCAAAACCGATACAAAATGTAAAACAAACAGTGAAAATGCGCTTCCGAAATGTCTATGGCCATTTTTGTAGTCTTTACGGCTTTGTTTCCGATTCCTTCGCTTCCACTTCCGCCTACAAATGTCACTGAGCATGCCCAGAAGAAGAAGAAAAAAAAAACAATTCATCCGGTTTATTCCTTACGTAGGGTATATCTCCAACCAATGGCGCATGGATGGAAAGTCACGTTATGGTAAGTAACTCAAACCAATCGCGGTCCAGAACTCTGATGATTGACGCATCGAATAGCCAATGTAATGCTGTAAACGCAGATATATAACATGACCGGGCTGACTTAGTCGCTGCCATCGTATATGACGTGCGTAAAATGTCTTATTCATGAAGAGATTACGCACAGTGCGTACCAGTAACGTACTGTTTCAGCACCGTGTCCAAACAGCCTTTATGATTAAAATACAACATTGAAGGAAGCCGTGGAGCTCTATATGGTAAGATGAAGTTATGATTCTGATGATATTTTTAATTCAGTGACGACTACCGCATTTACCCAGGAGATGGCGGATATGTCACACTTTTGACCACCTTTGACCTGTAGTTATAAAAATGTGTGCAGAATACTCATTTTTTGGTTTATTGCTGGATGAAGGTAATACTTCAGGCTTTAGACCCACAGTGTGTTTTAGGTCACCACCTCTTTTTAAAGCCATTTTTACAGCACGTATTTATATAAAATAAATAATCGGACACAAATAAAATAATTTTTCAGTGTATTAAAATTCCTATTGCTATGTAACAATAGCACTCAGAGATATTAACACAGTTCTGGGATACATTTTAGAGTGTTTGCTTTCCAAAGAGATCCAACCATGTCTCTACTCAAAATGGTTCAAGAACAGCTTTAGGTTAATTTTGGGTATGCATTTTTAAAAAATGTAGGGCGGAAATTGCAGGAATTTTAAGGGAGGAATCCCAGCAGATTGCGTCAGTTTAGTAGTTGTTTTAAAATGATACTTGATCAGAGCGTCCAGGAACTTTTAATTAATGATCCATGAAGTTAAACCCCTTCAAGGGTCAAGTTTATTAAGCACATTTCGAACAACTCATGCTGTACAAAGTGCTTTACAAACCAGATGGTGCTACAATGATGTCATAAAAATATAAAAGGAAAATAAAAATGTATTTAGCTACCAAGCTAAAACAGGCAACCTAAACATATAGCTTTGAAGTAAATATTTAACTCAAAGCTAAATATTTAGCGAATATGCTAATTCACATGCCAAGAAGTGGAAGGGGACTATCAAAATAAAAGCCTGGTCTTGCTAACCTCTATATAACCTCGTGCTGCTGGTTTATCACTGTTGCTGTAAATCTATCGATTAACGTCTGTGTTGCCATTAAAACGGCTCATCCTACGTTTTATGCCGAAATGTTAGGCAAGTCGGGACAAAAATGACGAACGACAAAGAGGTGACATTCAGTCTCGCCAGTAGTTATATAGAGGTTCTCAAGAACCAGCTTTTATTTTGATGGTCCGCTTCTGCATATCAACAGGTACATTTGCATATTAGGTAAACATTTAGCTCTGAGCTAAATGTTTAGTTTGAAACTAAATACTTAGCTCAAACTTAATATTTATTTTGCAAACTATTTAGTTTGAAATTAAATATTTATTTCACAAGCTAAATATTAAAGGGGCTATATGCAACTTTTTCCCCTAAATAAACGTAACAATAGCATTTTTATTTGACCATTTATGACTCCAACATCTCCTGATGATCATACTGACACCTTGTCAGCTCATAGTGGGTGCACCTATAAGCCTGTATCCAATTTTTTCTATTTTCTGTCGGGTCGGATTTTCCCGCGCTGTCTGTGGATGTGACGTCAAGCGCGTTCATGTTAAATGTTTCAGATCATTCTGCCACCACCGCTAGTCACCAATTAGCCTACACTCGCAAGCAGTTCAATGGATTGTGCGAGTACACAGAAGAGACCAAGGACAACTCTGACACCAACAGTAACTCCACATAAGACTAAAAAAGTTAAACCCTGAACAAGTGCCCGAAAAAGATCGACGATTGAGAGCGACCGGCATACGACGGCGTGCTGCGAGAGCGAGCAGAAAGGAAGAGCAGTTCCGTTTTTTGGCCACATGGGGTCAGTCGCGAGTTTAAATTTCAGAAAATTGCATGTAGCCCCTTTAAAGTTTGAAGCTAAATATTTAGTTTGTAAACTGTGACATGAATAAATAACATGAATGCAAATATAACTTTGAAAAATGATCCCCCTATTTTAAAAATAGCTAGCGCTGGTGGCTCATCTGAGACCCCTCAGAGTTGTCATGACGGTAAACTTAACATATTAAACCTAAAATGTAGTCAAGTACCTAAAGCAGTGATGGTTACAGAGTGTAACAGCTGCTGGGAGGAAGGATCTACGATAACGCTCCTTTGTGCTCCTAGGATGGAGCCGTCTGTCGCTGAAGGAGGTTTCTAGCTCAGCAGCAGCTTCATGCATGAAGCAGGAGACGCTGTCCAACAGTGATGCTATTTAACCAGAGCTCTTCTGTCTCGCACCACCTGCACTGGGTCGAGGAGTGAGCTGGCAACTGGAAGAACAGCTGACTTCAAACAAAGACGGTTGAGGCAGTTCTTCAGTTTATTCTTGCAAGAAGGAAGAGACACAGATCAGGATCCTGGTCTGTGTCTGACTCATTCAGATTTGCAACTTAGTTTTATACACAGTTAGGTCACACCCAGTAACTTTCCACTAAACCCTCACTATAATGCAGGAAAACCAGTACAAATTGAATGCATTGCTTTGACTAAATCAGGATCCTGACACCCCCCCAGCCTATGCCCAGTGAACCTCCCTGATAAAAATGTGCAGCTGTGGTCTTTCCCCCTCACAAACCATAAGTTTTCACTCAGATAAATGTTAACATACCTAGGCTATAATTACTTAACTTTGCTTCACACCAAAACATCCTAGGGCAATGTGGAGTTTTTGAAATGCTACTGGATCTTCAACTGGAAAGGTGTATTTTAGCCATATGAGACTAAAATTTGCTCCAGGTGGGTCTGTGGTGAAAGACAGAAACATTATGAGTAAAAGCACCTCATGGCTACTGTTAAAGTATGGCGGAGGTTCGGTGATCCTGTGGGCCTGTTGCTCCTCCAAAGTTCCTGTTAACCGTGGTTAGCATTAAAAATTGGTCATGACTGGATCTTTCCTTTGGTGTCAGATCGACACAGAAATGGTGTCGATTGCTGGACCAAAATCCCGTAGAAAACCAGTTGTGTGAGCTGAAGAGAGCCGACCCAGAACTCTGGATGATCCAACCCTGAGCAAGAACAACTAGTGTGGTCCTATTAAAAGAAGGGTTTTTATTAACAGTGGGGGCGCCAATAAAAGTGACACCAATGACTTAGTTGAATACCAGTATTCCGTAACCCATTACTGGGCAAATGACTATATTTGAGCACTTTGTTTTCTGTAATTCTCTGCATGAAAATCCTTTTTTTTATGTAACAGAAGAAAAAGTTTGTTATATACCAGAATAAAACTCTGGGGTTGAATTTTTTATTTGTAAACTATTTCAACGAGTGCCCTATAAAGGGTTAATGTTAGACTTTTTTTCCCCTCACTGAATAAATGTTCTGAAACTAAAGGTGGGGTTTTTCTTTTCACACTGATCTTGTGTCGCTGCAATAAAATCTGAATTTCTCTGTGAGTTTTCATTCATTCTTACTGAGCGCTACCAATCAGTGGGGACAGCTTTCTATTTAGTAGACCTTAAAAGTTTGCCTCATAGTTGACACTTAATGTGTGTCAGAGTCCTGCAGCGCTCTTCCACTTTCCTCTACAGATTCTGCATCTTTGCATCCTGCCTGTGACGCTCTGAACTTTACCTACACTGCCACTTCTCTCCTCATCCTAACTTATGATCACAGCAAGTTTATTTCATACATTTCTTTTAAATGTCACATGTTGAGGCCCTGTTTCTCTTTACACCGCGGTGTGAGAGTAAAGGCCGACACCGGGTCATGTTCCCTCAGTGTGGGACTTCAGGAAGAGTCGGATCGCTGCAATAATTCAAATGTCACTCCAGCGGTTATTTATTTCCCCGTTCTCCTTTTCCTTTCGATGATCACTATCCCAGTTAATAGAGCAACGCTGGACTGGAACCAGTAAGCGGAGAGCAGAACAATCACAGCTAATTGTTCTTGTTTAAGTGTTTCCTTCTGTCTCACATGAGATACATGGAGGGTTGTTTATGCTCCTGTGTGTGATGTTAGTTTGGGTCATAGTTCTGCACTGACCCTTTTTTGTCTTGTTTTTGCTTTGTGTTGCAGAACTGGGCCGGGATGCGCTGTCCGTACAAGCTGCTCCGCATGATCCTGGCGCTGGTCTGCAGTACGTTCTCTCTCTACCTTTTTTTTTTCCCTTTACAATGGAGACATTTAAAATATAAATACATATAAAAGGGAAAGTAAAACATATGTTTTCATTGCATGTAAATATGTGTATACAGTGTTTTTATAAGGCTATTAAAAGGTTGAATTAGTGCTAATATGCCTTTTAATTAGGGATGTAACTGTACACAAAAATCATGGTTCGGTATGTTTTAGGTACACTTCAAGAAAAATAAATAATAAAATGTGCATATGACTTTTTAACGGAAGCCTAGAGCTGCCACCCAGGTGAAATAAAAATAGAGCTATATCACGTTATAATTTGATTGGATTTAAAAAAAATAAATAAAATAGTACAAGCAGACATAGCCAGAGTAGAAAACAATAGAACCACTTGAAAACAGTCTGTGCTAATGTTTAGAAATGTTTAAAAAATACTTTGTCCATATTTGAGAATAAAACATGCTTAAATCGCTTTGGATTTGTTTTGATATTTCAACAGTCTAGTCTCCCAGCTATACTTGAATGCAGTTGCATGTTAGGAAAATCCCTTCTCATCAACAGGGATTCCACTGACTTGTGTTTTATCCAAAATAAGTTGCTTGGGCTGATTGGATGCTACTGGTAGCCATGTTGGACATCAGCTGGTTTTTCTCTAGTATCAGTGATGTTTCCATTCAGCTTGACTTTGTTTCAGGTGAATCATTCAGTTCAGTGCAGAGCGTGTTGTGGACCTTATTGCTGCTGAAAGATGCGTTCTCTGACAAAGTTCTGGTTTGGTCCATCTTTCTTTCTCTAATGTAGCTGCATGAGAAACCATTAATGTTCCCAAATAGCAGAGTTTAGTGATAGCTGGGAGTCCTTTCTGTTTTGTTTTGTTGTCACTTTTTAAAGTTGCCCTGTGGAAACGTTGCACTGCACTCTGAGTTCCGCACTGAAACATTCTGCATGGGTTCAGGTAGAAAACAGTTCGGTACACGTGCGTACCGAACTGACCGGACCGTACCGAAAAATCTGAGTAAATGTACCATTACATCTCTACCTGGTATGGATCTTTGAAGTCTAAACAGTTCGTGTCCAGGATGTGTGGGGTCTGCAGAGATGTTAGCTGCCCTTTTCCTGACCCATGGCCTGTACAAGTCCTGGATAAAGTGAAGATCAGTGTCCAAACTGACTGCATCATCAGCCGATCTGTTTGCCAACCCGCTAATCAAACTGCAGGAGGCCCAGCAGGGGGTCTGTGATGTCCTTTAACACCAGTCGCTCAAAGGGTTTTACCACATGTGTCAGGGCTACAGGCCTGTTGTCATTTAACTCCATGACGCTGTGTTCAGTTGGTCAGCGCCGTCTCTCAGGCATGAGGGCCAAACAGCGTCAGGTCCTGGAGCTTTCCTGCTGTTCTGATGCTAAAAGGGCCTGTTATGTCTTCCTGGGAGATCTTACATCCAGTCTAGGGGGGTCTGAGGAGTGGATGGTGGCTGGTGCATTGGGGGAACTTCTGTCTCAGAGTGAGATGTGGCCGATTTGGTGGGAGATCTCAACGGCTGCCTTTCTAAGCTCTATGTCGCCTGGATAAAAACATCTTGCGTGTCTTAAGGAGAAGATCTGTTACATAACCTATCAAGGTTTGCAGCTCATAGTGAGAGATGGAACCGACTGGACTTGCTCCGCGGTTTATCAGGCTTGCATCTTGTCCCTTTTGTCCACATGAAGGCTGATACTGTGCGGCTGGCACCAGCGAGCAATATGTTCCTTCCATCTGGTCTGAGCCTGCCGCCTCCAAACCCTGCTGGTACGTTAGATTTCTCTTCACTGTTTCACCAACAGTCCAAAATAAAGTCTGACGCTTTTCTCTCGCACGCTACTGTGAAAAACTGAATCATCGTCTTGTTTGCTCTGGGTTTACGGCATCAGCGCCAAGAGTGTCTGTTCAGCCAAAGGGATGTCTGGTAAAGCAGGAGCGGGCAAACAAAATCGGAGCCCAGTTTTCAGAATACAGATACGTTTAAATCCTCCTGCAGCCGTCCTCTAGCATTAAATTCACTGTAAAACAGGGTTTTCAGTACATGGAAGCCTAGATTATACAGAAATTCCTGTTGTCACATGAGAAGAAAATCCTCAAAGTTTATCTGTTTTAAATAAACATTTTAAATCCTTTGATGTTTTCATAAATGAAGATCTAAGAAGATCTAGGTTTCAAATAATCTTTTAATTTGACCAGCGTGTTTTTTCTTAATGGAAGTGCTTTCCTCCAGCAGTCGATAGTCGAGAGGCGGGGCACACCCTGGACAGTTCATCACAGGACAAACAACCATGCAAAGATTCACACCGGAGGACATATTAGAGAGACAGATTAGTCATGTTTGTGGACTGTGGGAGGAAGCCGGAGTACCCGGACAGAACCCACGCATCCACAGGGAGAACTTGCAAACTCCATGCAGAAAGACCCCAGGTCAGGATTCGATCCCAGGACCTTCTTGCTGCAAAGCAACAGTGCTACCAACTGCTCCACAATGCTGCCCCCAGAATAAAAACACTTTTAGATCTAAACCTATGAATAATGTTTTGGAGGACTAATCCTGCCAACATTGACAAATAAATTATTACATTTATTTATGCATTTCAATTTCAATATTTACTCATATTTAATTATTTGCACATTTATTTATGCTTTTATCTATTTTTCTAATGTATTTATTTCTAAATATATCTATTTAATTTCCATTACATTTTCTCATATATTTAATTATTTATTTCCACATTTCATTTATTTTTCAATTCATTCTTATTTTTATATTCGATTTATTTCAATTTTATTTCCCCATACATTTCATTGGTTATTTATTTATTTTCAAATTACTTCATTTATTTATTTAGTTTTATTTTTAATTTTGGCATGATTAGTCCTCCATATGACTTTGGCCTTAAACTGTAGATGTAGATGAACGTCATCAGAGCAGATGAGTAATGGAAAAGTTGTGGGTTCGAGTCTATTTCCCTCCTACCAAATGTCAATGTGCCCCTGGGCAAGGCACTTAGTCTCAAGTTGCCTACTGATCTGAGAATTAGTGAGTGTGACTGACTGGGTGAACTTGGCTCTAGTGTAAAGCGCTTAGTGGTTGGTATGACAAGAAAACCTCTACAAGAGTTCAGTCTATTTACCATTTGTTATTATTATTATTATTAATAGAGCAGATCAACATTTTAAAGGTGTGAAAACAAACGCACCCCCAATATAAGAAGACGTTGTGCTGAGGGAAGATAAGCATAATAGAATAAAATAACCTCTTCATTTCCCGCTGTTTGTGCCAAAATGGACCAGAGTCATTAGTTTCTCTGTTTGGCCTTCATGTGTTTTTTAGAATGGAGTTGTGTCAAAAATCTCCTTCTCTTGTCTTTTTATCTTTCTTCTTTGCTTTGCTTTGCTCCGTTCTGCAGTGAGTTCAGAGGTGGGCCGTGCAGTCTGGCTCCGTTTCTCGCCGCCGCTGCCCTCCTCGGGCCCCCAGCCCAGCTTCATGGCTCACCTGTCGGGGGCCGTGGTCGGCATCAGCATGGGGCTCCTCATCCTGCGCAGCTACGAGGAGAGCCTGCAGAAGCAATGCTCCTGGTGGGTCATAGTCTTCTCCTTCATCACCTTCCTCCTCTTCGCCATCTTCTGGAACATCTTCGCCTACGAGCTCCTCGGGGTACAGATACCACCTCCCCCCTGATGATGCCCCCCCCCCCCCCCCCAAATTCCCTACGGCTTTCCCCTTTTACTCTCGATTTCCTCCAACGTTATACCCAAACGAGATGATTCAAACGAAAAAAAATCCAACAAGAATCCTTTTTTACAGATACTTTGCAAATCAAAGAAATATTTCTCTTTTATTAAAGAGGGATTACAGTAGCAACAAGTACAGCTCAAAGTTCCTCAGATCCATTTTGAGGAGCGTTCTGTCTTTTTTATAAAAACATAAACAGAACTTCATCCACAACAACCTATCATTTGTTTTTCTTTTATTTCATTCATGCAAAAACCTCAAATAAGAAGATGCTGACGTCATCATATGTGCCTCTGGTGGCGGGGAAAAGAATAGATCTTATTCTGCACGATTGACAGCCGCAGCGCTCCTTAAAATCATAGGAGTCACATTTTGTTTCAAGACCGCTACACATCAGATCTGCAACAGAACATTTGTGTTTATTTCTGAAGGGCCACACTAAAACTAAAACTTGACCCAGAAGCACCAGTGATGTATAACATTTGGCTTTGCGGGGTCACTGTGGCTCTATGCCAAACTGAAAACACAAGCATCCAGAGTAAATCTCTGGAGCAGTTTTAGTTTATTTAAAGCCTAAACATTGGAGGTGCACCGATCAACTGACCGCAGATTGGAATCACTATCTCTATTAAACAACCCACTGCGCTTTGATTCCCTTTTGTTGATTATGGGTGCTTTCACACCTGCAGCATTTGGTTCGATTAAAACGAACTCAGATACGGTTCGTTTGAACTGGTGTGAATGCGGACCAGCGAGATTTGGTCCGGACTAACTAACCAAAACGGACTCTGGTGCGGTTCCACTTCAGGAACCGCACCAGAAGTGCAGGCTGGATACGAACCAGCCTCGGTTCGGTCCACCTTCCTGATAAAAGGCCTTTTTGTTCCATGTAGGCATCTGTAGCGCGCCGCCGCGCTTTGCACTATGGGAGGTTTCTGTGTTGTAACTTGTTAGCATTAGCGCCATCAATGAATCGTGGTCAAACGTGGAGTCGGGAGGAAGTCCAGTGCTTCGTCGAGATTTGGTCGATGAACGATGTAAATATGATGTATTACGACCAACACAACAAGAAGACGAGCGCAATCCATCTGTGTATGCAGAGATAAGTCTGTTTATTTCCGGGGGTTTCACCGCATCTGCTGCTGGACCGATACGGAAATGAGTGACATCATGCATCCATTTCCTGTTTGTCTTTTTCTTGGACTTTCTTTCGGCAATTCTTCCTACAGCGCCACCACACGCAAGGGGGATAAACAACATGTAAAAGGTTTAGTTCGTTTGTCAAAAGTGCAACGTGAACACGAACCGCATTAGCTCAAAGTTGCAGAAACGTTGCAAAATTGGCCCCCAATCGTACCGAGTCCAGCGGACTAACAGGTGTAAAAGCACCCTATATTTCTTCAGCAGGTCGGACTTTAAGGGTGCACTCGCCACCAGCCATGTTTAGTCCGCTTGAATCGAACTCTAGTACGTTTTCCCAGAGAGTCTGGTTCGTATGCGGAACTCCGGTCCGCCTAAAAACCTCGACTCGGTTCAAGTGAACTATGGTGCGGTTTGATTGCATATGTGAACGCCAAGCAGGTCGGAGGATGCTCCAAAAGCAGGAAGCGGACTATAACGCAAAGCATTCTGGGTAAATACAACCAAAACAACCTCGCAACAACAACTCTGCCTCGTTGTCTGCTCATGCCGAGAACCATCGCTGCAACGTATTTGCTAAAGACAACAGAGCGATCCTAAAACCGCTAAAATCTGACGACACGCCATGTTAGTTTACATTTGACGGACCAGGGAATGCCCTCCAAAGCGGTGCTTCTCTTTTTTAAACGGCGCCACCACAGGCAGGGAGGTAAAAGTATTGCTCAACAACTGTGGTTCGTTTGACAAACAGCAGTGTGAAAGCAAACCTCACCAGCGAGAGAAAAGCAACAATGATTTAATTTTGCTCCCCAGTCAAAACCGTGTCTACCGGACTGTCAGGTGGGAAAACGATCTAAAGAACACACTGAAAATCGGTACTACCAGAAAAAGGTTGATCGGTGCATCTCCACGAAAGAGTACGATACATTAGTTTACTCAACCAGTTCATCTAAGCAGCATACTTCTACATCTTTACTTTGTCATGACATCTACACTGTGGATACAGAAATTAGCACACACACACACACACAACATAAAGAGGCAAAGTTAGAAAAGTGTGATGCAGGAGAGAAGAGGCAGTCCATCACTCCAGCGACTGAGCGCCTCTCATTGCTGTGCAGCCATCATGTTTGTACCTGCTCAGCACGCCGTGTAAAATATGCCATGTCATGCTCACACACACACATTGCTCTCCAACTTGTGTTCGAGAGCAACCGCTGCCTGATTCTGTCGGTCGACGTGGGCGAACCGACGACAACAACAAAAACAACAACGGCCGTGTTATCGCTCCCACAAAAACTGAACCGCAAGAGACTAAGACGCATCACCGCCTGACCTCTGACCTGCGGGGCTCTGTGCGTCGGGCCGAGTTAATACCTCAGTTTCTCATTCTTCTTAGGGGCTGTAAACATTTGTAAAGGAATGTAACTGTAAAGAAAAAAAAACTAACAAAAAACAAAGGTGTTAATCGGTTGTTTCCGTTTTTCCTTTGCTAGAGGATGTGTAAACTGTATGTTCTGAACCGAGACTATATTTATTTATATTTTCCCGCTTTGAAGGGGAAAAGAGGGAAAAATTTCATATGGTGCAAAAATACTTGGTATGATTGTCCTGATACATCATGACTGGCTTCGATCCTCTAAAGTATGGAGGCTGGTTTATTAGGCGACCACCAATGAGATTTTATAAATCTTTAGTCAGTGCTTTATATAATAAGCCATAGGAAAGACTAACAGTATGGAGGGTCAAAAGGCCCCTATTTCATTTGTGAATTATGAAATAATTATTTCTTTATTTCAGATATTATGTAAATTAGAAATAAACAGATTAAATAAAGAAATCTATTCCTTATTTATTTGGGTTAATTTATAAGACACACAATAGATTAATTAACAGTGAAAAAATTATGTTTTTTTCTGTTTCTTATTATAATTATGTATACGGTTACTATTTCTTTTATTATAGGGATGAGCTGTGGATAATTCAGGGGACGGGGCTTATAGGTTTTTGATCTGGAGCTGCCAGAGGGACAACTAATAAATGATGAAGTCATTATATATAATTTTAAGCTAAGAGCGAAAAATTTTAATTATGAAAGCCCACGCTTCAATATTTAACTTTAAAAAAAGAAAACTATGGATAGATTTATTTGTTCCAGTTTTATTCAAATTCTAACATGATTGCTTAATGATTTATATCTATAATATATATGTATATTTACAATTTATTGGATTGTGGCACCTTGGGTCCCTCCATATGGTGGTGCCACAGTGTAATATATGGAATATTAAATAGTTATTTCTTCATGTTAAATATGTTATATAAATTGGAAATGCATACAGATAAATTCAGTTAATCATTTATTAGATACCAATTTAAATAACAGTAGGAAACTATGCATTTGTTTTTATTCATATTTTATGTTTTGCAATGATATATTTAGGTGAGTGTTTCAGGATTAATTTTTTATTTACACTTTTAAATAAGCTGAGGGTCAATCAGTGGGCGGGGCCAACCAGAATGACAGTTTAAATGATTTCATGGCACAATCTAAATAAAAAGTGAAATCTGTGATTTTTAATACATAGTGAGCTTATTGTTTCAATTATTGATTCCCACACTTAACCTTTTGAGTAATTTAAATAACAATGAATAGATTTGTTTATTTAATATATTTATTTCAGGTTTTATTTGAGTTTGAACAAATATAAATAATCATCTAAATTATCTTGCATATTAATTAGATTGTGGGACATTTTTACCCTTCATATGACTGATGCAGACAGACGCAAAGAGAAAATGGGGGGCTGTTGGTGTCAAACCTGACTTTTTAGAAATGTGTGGGTGCGTGGATGCTTGATCATAAATGATGTGAAATGATGTTTGTTCATTCCTGTGAACCTCTGGACTGTTTAACAAGTTTTCATGTAGCTAAGCCTTTTTTTTTGTACTTCCTGTTTTTAGAGTAGTCGATGCAGCGTTACTTTGTGAGCGCCCACACCTCCAGATTGTCCCTTCCCTCTGCAGAGTGTGTCTGCCTCTCTGCAGCTCTGCTAGGAACAAGCTATGGACGAGGTTTCTGTCGTGTACTCTCTCTGGAGAGATTCAAGCTTCAGGAGAGCAGTTACATTTCCTCAATGCTTCTTTCTATTTTTCAGTCAATAATTGAGTCCAAAGGCTGCCTAAGGGGATTTTTTTCGGGGCTGGTCTTGACAAGTCAGCAGAGCTCAGCATTTGTGTCTGCATGAAACTGTCAGTAGTGACAGAAGGTTTCTCGTTAAAGGAGGTGGATGAGTATGAAACGGCTACAATAAGCCATTTTTAGAAAAATTTTAACAAGATATTTGGTAGTGATGAATCTTTGATGGAACCTCATGCATATCAGGAAATATTACACTACTGCTTAGTATAGTAAAGGTCTGTTGGTGAATAATGCATACATGCCGGGTTAGCCTGTAATGAAGATGAAAGAGGAGGCCTTGGAGAGGTTAATGTGCCTCTTTAATTTAAGATTCATTGAAAATCAGAAGGTTTGGAGCAAAAAAAAAAAAAAAAAAAGGGCTAGTAAATGGATCTGTTTTGGTGGAGCACATCGACTGTGTACCCACCTCCTCCGTGGAACAAACGCCTTTTAGGAGTTTGTGCTCTTAAAGCTGGAAATTAGGAACTGCTTGAGTTTTAGCAACAGATGGATAAATGAGGAAAGTTTCCAAGCATTTTTGGACGCCAAATCTGATGCATCTGAAAGCGGATAAAAGCTCTTCCACGGCTGACCTGCAACTGTACAGAGCTGTGACAGACAGAAACAAACCCCAGCGTAGAGACAAAACGTCTTCAGGTTCTTTTAAAAATATGGGGCTGTGTGGAGCACTTACTGGTAGTCAGTATTTTATCTGCAGTAGACAGCGGTTAAAGTGAACTTGTCCAGATCTGACGCTAACATCTTGACGCTGCTGAAGTGTGGCTTCGTAAAGACAACCCACTGACTACAGGATTCACTGACGACTCATCCAGGGAGGGAGTACCTGAATCCTGGACTCGGACTCAAGTCACTTTTAAGGGACTTGTGACTTGACTCAAGCAGCACGCCAATGACTTGCACTTGGACTTGCAACGTTGGGACTCTGATTCCATCGTGTGAAATGGCTATTGTTGGATGTAGCATGTAGCTGATGCTAATGTTAGTTTGTTAAATTAGGTCAGATTTCTGGACAAATTTAGTAACTTCCCAAAGCCTTTGTAAGTGTACCGGTGATTATTTATTGTTTTTAAGTTTATTTTAAGCATGTTTTAGTTTTTTGCACGTTACTGTGTTAGCTCGGTGATCGCATGGGGCCTGGAGTCCAATTATTTCTCTTTAAGTCTCCTTCACCGAGAAACCATGTAACTGTGTTCTTTTTTAAATACGATCCGTCAATCTGTGTTGGATATGCATGCGGAAAATTTTGTCCAATCCCCATTGCCTGCGTTAGCCACAGAAAGGAAATAGATGGCAGAATCGAGCGAGTCAGAAAAAGCCGGTCCCTTATATGTTATGGAGAAATATTCCATTAAAGGCCCCGCCCACCTTGGATTGCGACCACCCACATGAAGGCCGGGGTGATTTTGCAACCAGGAAAGACCAGAGCACGTCTCTGCTACTAGAAGCTAACCATTAGCAACTCTGCTAGCAGAAGCTAACCATTAGCAAGCTTGCTAGTAGATATTATTAGCAAATCTGCTAGTAGAAGCTAACCGTTTGCAACTCTGCTAGCAGAAGCTAACCATTAGCAACCTTGCTAGTAGACACTATTAGCAAATCTGCTAGTAGAAGCTAATCGTTAGCAACTCTGCTAGTAGAAGCTAACCGTTAGCAAGTGCTCAGATGGTTCTTCTTCTACGTATTTTCTCTCCTCATCACAACACTGCTCCTAGGGTACTACACGGTACGGCACGTATTTTCTCATCCGCTAGCATGCCAATATCCTGCCAAACCAACGCATGAAAAGACGCAAGCAACGGATCTGTGGCTCCGAATGTGCTACTTGCGTAGACCATAAATAAGCCTTAAAAGATCAGGGGTCTTATTTATAAAATGTGTAGAATCTTTACTAAAACCATACTTAAGCTCAGCAAAAAAATTTTACTTGTGGCAAGTAGGTTTCATATCTATCAAACTTTGAGTACACACAGCTGCACGCAATTTCCGCTTTATAAATCACACTGTCCCTAGAAATGCGCTCAGGTGATTTTGGATCATATCCCACCTCCTGCTCACCCACTTTCTGCCATAAACAGCCAATGCAAAGTGCCTGGTGAATATTCTGCATCAACTTAAGCCGGCTGATATGGGGCGGTTCCCATGGCAACCGAGACACAGAGAAAGCTGGTTGGAGGAATGCGGCATAAACCGTTTTATTTCATTCAATCAATCAACATTTATCTATAAAGAGCTTTACTCAGCCAAAAGGCATCCAAAGTGCTTCACATTAAAAGACAAACATATATCTAACAATAAGAAAACGTGTAACAAGACAACCGTAAAGAGATAAAAATAAAAAATATAAGCAGCACCACAAGCTATAAAACAAATAACAATAATAAATATAGAGTTTGAATTATATTATTACTACTTATAAGATTGAAATAAAAGCAAATTAAAACAAATAAAAACTCAATTACAGCAGAATGTAATACGTTTCAGCACTCCTACATATTTAAGCCTGACAAAAGTCTACTTTTACAAAGGATCATCTGCGCAAAATATTTTCTGGGGGTCGTAAATAAACAGAAGAGCTGCAAGTGACACAGGGTTGATGCAATCGGTGGGCCTGACATAAAAATTTTGCACAGCACATTCTGGCTGTGGCAGATGCACGGTTCCGTCGGGTTGGTAGATCTGACATCGGGCCCGGTTCAGTACATAGATCTAATATAGACTGCTTTAGGGAATCTACATCAACTCCCCCCCCCATCCTGATGCTGCCACTGGCTGATCTTCAATCAGCACCGGCGCATCCATTGTGCAGCATTATGCAGGAGCGTCTCTGTAGTATTTATATTTATACTTCACACGATTAAGGCATCAATAAGTGCAATGGTTGTATGATCTAAAGGCATACATATGAACATACTGTGATATAATTCTTTAATGCAACATTTTCCTTCAGAGACGGAGGGTGGTGTGTTTGTCTGTGTGCGAAGGTCTACAAGTCTGGAAATGTGTCTTAAATTAACCATGCTTCAATCTCAATAGCTGTGCTGCGTAAACAAGGTCCTTGTGGTTAAGGTTGAGCAAATTTTTTTCTATAAATATTGGGATTTCTACTTGACCTAGAAAGTGACTTGCGCAGTTTTCAGCTCACGTTTTATGCATAAGCAGGCTTTATAAATGAGACCCCTGGTGTTTTAGGATGGCAGAAACTAACTCTGATGAACTTAAATGACTGATTGCTGTCTGCTGCAGGTAAACTGCTGCTCTACACGTCCAAACGGTTCCCTTAACTACTAAACTTCTGATGTTAGTTGGAGGCATATTTACCGAAAAAACAATGGAATCGCTGGTAAAAGCTGACTCATCAGTTCTCACCCAGTTAATCAGCGGATCTGTCCTTTATTACCTTCTTCAACTCTGTGAAACATCCATGCTGTTTTTATTCAAAATAACTTAACAGCATGACTTGTATTTCTTACTATAAGCAGACTTTCTGTTGCTGTTTGCAAAAAAAAGTTACTCTTTAATATCTGTGTTGTATTCCCAGTTGCCAAACCTGATATGTGTGATGCCTTGTTCTATAAAAGCCCAGGACTAAAGCGGAGGTGAAGGCTGCGTTGTGGTTTGCTGTTTGATATGTTCTCCATGATCCTGTACAGAATCTGTCAGAGACATCTGTAGCTGCTCTGTGCCAACAAGCCCTGCCAGGTTGCCTTTCCGTAGTGTTTAGTTCTTAGATTTAGCACGGTGCAAGTAAAGCCGGCTTCTGTAGCTCCTGAAATCAAATGCATTCATAAAAAGGAGATATTTACAATTTGGTGTACAGTTTCTACAACTGTAGTTTTCATCAAGGGCAAGACAAAGTGTTTAATTTCTCACATTTCTCTGGGTAAGAACACCTAAATATGTATCAGAGTCTCATTTAAATACATGTTGGATCAGAAACTCGTTTTGTAAGGTTAAATAAGGTTTTCCGCTTTGCTTTTCATCCAGTGTTTTTGGCTTTGCTGCAGATTATTCACACATTCACAACTGAGCAACTCTTGGCCATGCAAAAAAACAACAACCTTGCAGGTGATTTCTGAAAATGGGATTAGTCAGACGAACGTTGTACCTGTGCTGCTGTGGTAGTTTTTCATGAGCTGCTTTCTTGTATCGATAAAATGGTGCCAAGCTTACGAGGCTCAATCTCTCAGACCAGAGAAGAGGTCATGCCAAAACAGCGTTTACAAAAAAGAAGAAAAAGAAGAAGCTATTTTTACTCTGGGTCAAAACTAAAAGAAAACTAAATTTACTTGTGGATGATTTATATCTAAGTCCTCGTGAATTACTCCACAAACTATTGTACTTTTTAAATGTTCTGAATGGAACCATTTTATATTGTATATATATGAATATATTTTGTTTTATTTTGTACTGTTCAATGTACTTTGCTTTAATTTAGAAACAATATAAATAAAGAAGAATACTGTGTTCACATGGTGGTTCTGCTGCTTTTGGATTTCCTCACATTGTTTTCCAAGTCAATCTGAACCATCCACCTCCTGTCAGAAATTTGGGACTTAAAATGTATTTTAATATATTTTCTTTTTTCCATGTGGACGAAGAATATAACAAAGAACTTAAATTACTGTAGACAATTTGAACTGGGTGTAAAGTTTTGAATTTGTGGATTTTCTTGATCAAGGTTAAAAATATAAAAACTAGGGGTGTAACGATGCACAAAAAAGTTTGCTACGTTTTCAGTACACTAAAGAAAAATAGAGAAATGTGCGTATTTCTTTATTTATTTTTTTACTTTGATCAGCATTATACAAAGAACCATTTTTCCTGAATTACTTCCTTTTAATTCCTGAAATTAATTTGATTGTATTAAGTTCCATAACTTAAAGTGGAAAGTACAGAACTGACTAGAGATTTGATTTGATTTAAAAATAAAATACATAAAATAGTTCAAGCAGGCATAGCCAGAGTAGAAAACAATATAAAAACTTGAAAACAGTGTTAATTTTTAAATAATACTTATAATGCCCAAATTGGAGAATAAAACATGCTAAAATCCCTTTGGAGTTATGATATTTCAATAGCATAGTCTCCCAGCTGTTGGGAAAATCCCTTCTCTCAACGGGGATTCCACCAACTTGTATTTTATCCAAAATAAGTAGTTTGGGCTGTTTGGATGCTACTGGTAGCCATGTGCAGCTGTTTTGGTGACACTTTTTAAGGTTGCACTGCGCTCTGAGTTCTGCACATAAACATTCTGCATGTGAAAACAGCTGGATTCATTCGGTACACGACGTGCGTAACGACGTGACAGGGCCGTACCGAAAAATCCGAATATTAATTCATGTACCATTACACCCTCAATAAAAACACCCCCAGACATTTCTGTAGCCATAAAGAAGTTCCGTGTTGGATACTCGATCAGTTTTTCTTGCAAAACTGAAAGAATTTAAATTATTGCTGACCAATGTCAGGGAAATGTCTAATTGCAATACTATTACTTAAATTAATATTAATATTAACCCCATTTTTCTTCCACTTGATTTTAAAGTAATGTACGTTTTAACAGCTCAGCCTAGGGCTGGGCAATATATCAATTATATCGATATATTGAATTTTCTGTTTATGAAGTTGAATTTTTGGATAATTGAGAAAATCGAAAAAATTAAATTTAATCAATGCACCTCTTGGGTTTCCATAGTTCACAGTGATGTCAGCTCGCCCAAGGCCTTCCATCTTGTTTTACAGCGTGTATTTATTTGGACTTTGAATTCAGGTCAACTCCAAGAACGGATGATTGAAATAAAAGCAAGTTTTAAGAAATATTTTCTGTCGGGTAATTACTTTAAGAATAGAAAAGGAGAAAAGAAAATCGGTTAATATTAAAATTCAATTTTGGGATGAAAACAAAAATCAGACTTTACTTTGACTCCATATCTCCCAGCCCTATCTCAGCCACTAAAGATCTAGATCAGATGAGGGCATTAAGAGCTGGGACATATCTACATGTAGAGTGTGCATACCAACCAAATATTGCATACAAACAGTCCTTTACGCTTGTGTTCAGTCTTGTTATGCAGTTCTAATTTAAAATCCCTGTTTCTAGTTTGGATTGAGATACTTTAAGGCACTGTTGTCCAAACGTTTGGTCATGTGGGCGAAAAATAATAAAATATTAATGTAATTGTCTTTTTTCGCAAAATATTTATGTAAAATCTTAAATTTGTCAGATTTTTCTGTAGAAAAAGCGATGTGTAAATCAGTGTAGATCCAAAATTTAAAAGGGTTTTGCCTTACTAAAAGACAGTCCTCCAGTTTGCAAATTCTTTCTAACTTAATTGAAAGAAATTAGAAAACATTTCTTTTCTCAGATATAAGGACAAGATTCAGGTCGCTCTGTCTTTAAAATAGTTTTTTGTATTCAAGCCAATTTTAACAAATTAAAAGCAGGTGTTGGAGCACCAATGTCTGCTAGATAGATGGGGTCCTAATTACTATGAAGTTAATCAGAATGTAAAAAGCCTGGTTGTTAAAAGACAAATACTTTGTTGTATTGAACATTTTGTGTGTTTTTTTTATAAATTAGAACATTAATATAATAAGCCACATTTATTTGATTATTCATTTATGTATTTTCTCTTTTTAATTTCAATTTATTTTTATATATTTAAATATGCTGCTCCACTTAGCAGCCCCAGAAAAAGTACTTTAAAATCTAAACCTATGAATTACTTTAGGGGGGACTGATTCTGTCAAAATTGACAAATACATTTATTTATTCAGTTTTTTCCAATTATATTTACATGTATTTTATTTTCTCATTTTATTCTTTATTTCCGCATTTATTAATTAATCTATTTATTTTCAAATTACCTTATTTATTTACAGTTTTATTTCCCCATGTATTTATTTTAAATGTTGGCATGATCAGTCCTCCATAAACCAGCCAATTTAAATAAATGCTATAATAATAAAGCAAGAATGGATTATATGGATCCAAACTGGTTGCAGATGGAGATTTTTTTAATATAAAGAACACTTTATTATTTCTGCAAATATAAAAGATACAGACATTTACACCCTTAGAGAAAGTCGAGGTTTGGGGATTTTTAGGAAACTTTAAGCTTCTTGGCTGATCTCTGCTCAGAGTCGGGGTCTGAGGTGCGCCGCTGCGAGCCGCTGCCCTCCAGGTTGAGATCCTTCAGTAGAGAAAGCTGCTGCTTGGTGGCTGTGGTCATCGCCCACAAGCACAACTCCAGCCTGTGAGGCGTCCAGTCCGGCTGTGGATCCACTGAGGACAAAAGGAAAAGCCACAAGGCTTCATTAGGTCCAACACATCAACCTCTGTTCAGACTGGATCCATTCCTACCAGAATCAGGAGTCGGAGCGCTAATCTGATGATGCAGACGAGGCTGTCATCACTTTACCTTTGTTTAGTTTTGCAGACTGCGCAGCCATTTTTTGCAGGTACAGAGCGTAGTGCTTAGCTGTGTACTGGATGGGCTTCAGCCCTGGTACGCTCTCCACCGCCTCATCAGACATGAAAGCAGCCAGTTCTGGTGCTCCTGCTGCCAACACAGCTGGAAGAACACAGACACAAACCAAGCTGTATGCAGGCATGAAGAGAATATACACTACTGCAATAAAAACGAGCCTTCTAATCTGACTCTTGAGCAAGAATCTGTTCACTTATTGAAAAATCAATCACCTAGTCCTCAAGAGACTCCTATGTATCAGTGTGAAATACTGAGCTTGCCAGTGTGATTCACCGCTGCTGTGTTCATACACAGAAAAGAGAAACGGCAACCTGAGGCGGTGGCGGGGCCGACTCCTTTCAGGGCGCTGAGCTCTGCGATGGCAGCCTGCACGTCCGGGAGGAGGCCGAACGCCTTCCTGGAGCATTTCTGAACACCTTCCGCACCGTTGGAGGCCACCAGCTGCTGCAGCCTCGGCCTGAACTTCCCTCTCTGGAGGGACACAGACGATACGTGTGGGATATTCAACAGAGTGATTACCGTAGTACTGCAGAAGACGGCGGGGAGCCCTTACAGTTAGCTTCCACTCCATCAGCTTCACCAGCTCCGACAGAGTGAGATGTTTGTCAGGTCGACTCGAAATCAGCGCACGCAGCTCCTCCTGGTACCTGGTCACAGACATGGACAGCTCAGGGTCCGCTAGCTTTAATCAAACATTAAAGAAAATGTTGACTTGACCAGCAGAAACTGAAGTAAAACAAGAGAATATGTGGATTCTTATCACAGTACTTGTTTACATAACTAACCCAGAGAAATAAGCCGAGCGAAGCTAGAGTCTGGTAACCAAATACACACAGAAAGACACGCAACCCCTGTTGTTGCTACATAGAAACAACCTTTCCAACAATCAGGTTTCCTGGAGGTGACTTAAACTGAGGGATGCATCAAAATTTTGGCATTAAAAAATGTGTTAAAAATCTACCAGAGGTGGCACTAGACATTTGTTATTTTGAGCGACTGGGTCAAAAAAATCTGGTAATTATCTATTTTCACCCGTCTATTTTTTTAATGACTGCATATTGATATTTATTTCATTGATTATGTGTTTTGTTTAATTTTTATCGGTAATGTGGTAACGTTTTATTAGTCTTATCAATTTTTCCTTTTATCAATGTTTTGCCTATTTCACTGATTTTAAGTTATGTTTTAAACTTCTTTTCTGCGCTTATTTGCTTCTTGCGCCTTTTGGTGCTTGGTTGCCTGTAAAGCACTTTAATCAATCACCTTTTTGCTTCTGAAAGTGCTATATAAATAAAAAGGTATTGTATTCAATCGTATTTAGTTTTTATTCATTTTAAATAATATTCAGTCCTAACAAGCTGAACAGAGAACTACATATAAACAATTAAATTAAACGATTGCACTTAAATTATGAACAGTGCACCTGCTGTGCCCTGAACTCACAGTCTCACATCTTCCTCCTGCTCCACATGGAACGGAAATGATCGCCTGCTTGTTCATAACCAAATAGTGGGATTGCTGCAGAAGTTACTGTCTAAAGGTTTAGGATTTTAGCATCGGACAGATAACTTTTCATGGAGGTTTAGATGTTGCTCTGGAGGATGAATTCGCACTCCGCTGTCCTACTGGAGAGTGGAATTAAATCTCCACTTCAGCTAAAGTTTGGAAATCAGGGAACGTTTCTCCAATTAAAGTGATCCGAAGTCGGAAAGAGTCTCTGAACGAGCAGTTTCCTGATCTGCAAGCTATCGCTTCAGCGGGAGGAAATCGCCCAGCATGCACCTGTGGTTGGCACGACACCGGGCTCTTGGGAGCGACGAGCTCCAAAGCCTCAGTAACTCGTCAACGCGCTGTCAGCTCCCGGTTAATGAGACGCGTTTAGTACTGTGTCCAGGTCTGAGATGATGCTCAGATTCTCTCATGGGAATCTTGTTTGGATTGATTCAGTTACCTATACTCCGTGTGTAAAGCTAAAAATCTCTGCACCAAGTGGTCAGGGGTCTGAATTGCAATCTCTCATAATGACCGACGGCCTTCAGATTTTTCCGTCACCGTTCTAAAAAACCGGCCAAATACTGAAAGGTTTGGGCTAACACGACCCCTGATATCTGCATCTTACCAAAGAAATAACCAAATTATTAAACACCTGAAAATGTAACTTTTTGGCCTACATCCAAATGCTACACAACAGAAAACCAACACAGTGAGACCTAGTGGCGGCAGCATCATGCTGTGGGGATGCCTTTCTTAAGCAGGGACAGGGACGCTGGTCAGGGTGGATGTATAGATGATTGGTGCTTTAAAAAAAACGGCAATCCTGGAAGAAAACCTCTTAGAGGCTGCAGTAGACCGAGAACTGGTGCGGAGGTTTGCCTTCCTACAGAACAGTTACCCTAAACATGAACATGGTTTTGACCAAAGGATATTCAGGTATTAAAATGGCCCGGTTTAAGTCCCGACCTAAATCCAAATGAGAATCTGTGGTAAGACTGGAAAATTGATGCTCAACGAGGGACTTCATCCAATCTGATTGAATCTGAGCTATTTAGCAAAGAACAATGAGCAAAATAAACTTCAATCCCCAGCAAAGGTGGGTACATTTACTCAGTAACATTTACTTGAGTAACTTTTTGAAAAAAAAGAAAAAGTAGTTTTAGGAGTAGTTTTACTAGACCGTACTTTTTACTCTTACTTGAGTAATATTTCTATGAAGTATTGCTACTCTTACTTCTGTAAAGTTTCTTGCTTCTCTACCCACAGCGAGTAACTTTGCAGAATGAAACTGAATCCTTGTTTTAACCAAAAACTCACACATACAGTTTATGTTGAAGTGAGACCTCCTGTTTATACACCAGCTTCATCGTTTTAACATTATTTTCTATCTGCTGAGGCTGTTGTGCCATTTGAAGGTCGAAGTGGGGGAACCTTACCCTGGTCTAACATGGATACATTACCTACTGTAAGTATTTGTTTCATTAGTTTTACTTTTAAAAAAATATTTGAAAAAGTGTTTCTTCTAGATAAATTTGTTATTTCACAGTTATGTCATGTATTTCTATTTATTTTAGTCTCTAGAATTTGCACATAACTTCATATTTCTGTCCAATTACATAATTTTAAAATATTAAATCATGTGCTATGATATCAGAACAAATACTCAAGTACTCAATACTTGAGTAGCCTTTTTACCAAACACTTTTTTACTCTCGAGTAATTTTTTTGGGTTACTACTTTGTACTTTTAGTTGAGTAAAAATATGTTGAAGTGGTGCTACTTGTACTTGAGTACAATTTTTGGCTACTCTACACATCTCTTGTCCCCTGGTGTGGACAGTTTAAGAAAAACGCCAAGACTTGCAGCGAAAACTGGTTCTAAAATAGTTTACAAAAAACCCAGTACGTTTGTGGTTCTAACGTGACAAAATGTGAAAGTGCTTAAGGGGCGTGAATACTTGTGGTTGGTGAGGAGGGAGAACTAAAATTACCACTTGTCAAGCTGTAGAAGCTTAGGTTTGCTGCCTTTGACCCTGGCCTCCACCACATCCCAGTACTTCTCATACACTCTCCTCCATGCAGCCGCTTCTTCACAGCCGAACAGAGCAGTCATAGTGGAGAGGTCACAGCACAAACTAAAAAAAAAATTAAAAAAATCACAGGAGAAGAAGATTGTTTGGTTAAACCTGCACATAAAACACAATTACAAACATTGATAAACTTGTCAACTGCAATCATCTCATCCATGCGTTTAACTTTAGTCAGATTGATTCCTGCAACAGTGTCTTCACATCACATCCGCCTTCTAAAAACTTTTACTAGTTTATTGATCATTGAATGGCTTCTTATGAAAATGCAATAAAAATATATTTAAAAAAATATAAATGAATGACTTGGCATCAGACTACATTAAACATCCGTTGTTGCATCAACTATTCAGAACACTCGGTTCCCAAGCTGGTTCCAGTCTGCTCTGCATTCCCAGAATCAGAACCAAACATGGAGAAGCAGCTTTTAGTTTCTGTGCTCCTCTAATTTGGAACAAACTTCAAGAAAACTGAAAAATGCTTTAACACTTAGGTTCCTTTAAATCACGACTAAAACCCATTAGTTTAGAGAGCTTCCTTTGACCAATAACAACTGGGACATCCTATTCTTCTTCTTTTTCCTAGCCTGTCATCGTTTTTCTTTTCGTTCACCATTGAAATTTTATTGTTTTTTTTCTTGTTTTATTTTCCTTATAATCATGAAAAGCACTTTGAATTGACCTGTTGCTGAAAATGTGCTATATTAATAAACTTGCCTTGCCAACAATCATCGACTCCTCTTTCTTCTTCTTCAGAAAGTGAAGGCTGCCGCTCTGCGGAGTTCTCGCGAGATTATAGCAAAAATACTACTTCCAGTGTTGCAAGCCGTTAGCAACAGCTTCCGAGCGTCAGGTTTGTAGTTTGAAACAATTTGTCATTATTACTGAAGCTGATGAACTTTTTTTACTTTTTTCTTTTTTGTATGGCAGTTTTCTAATAATATACGCTTCGAGCCTCATTCTGGCCCTCGCGTTTCCCGCCCGTAAAGGTTCTGGTTTACCGGCTAACGTTAGCATCACACCGCAGTCTTGTTTATGGTGGAAGTGAGTTGGGTTGTTTTCTGTCCAACTCACCAGCAGAGCGAAGAATAAAGCGGGGAAGGGGAGCTGCCTGGTTTACCTCAACAGGTTTAGGAGTGAGATGAACCCGCAGCGGAGCGGCGAACCAGGAGGACCTCACTAGGGGGAGCGGAGGGTTTAGGAAAGGAGAGCCTGGATGTTCTCCTTCCAGCACATGTTGCTCCAGGGATGATCTTCACGTGAGCACCAAGAGGTTGCTTATCAATCAGGGTCCGAACCAGAGGAGCCGGTAGGTCAATAAAACAAAACAAACACTAGCTGTCGCAGAAATGACTAAAGTAAGAGTAAAATAAGTATGTGGTAAAAAGAGTACTTTAGTTATGAACTAACTGATCATAGCATCTGATTTAATATTTTAAAATGATCTCATCAGACATACTAAAACATAAAGTGATGTGCAAATTCTCGTATTTTAAAAAGTGTATATATATATATATATATATATATATATATATATATATATATATATATATATATATATATATATATGTATATATATGTATATATATATATATATGTGTGTGTGTGTGTGTGTATATATATATATATGTGTATATATATATATATATATATATATATATATATATATATATATATATATATATATATATATAATATATGTGTGTGTGTATATATATATGTGTATATATATATATATATATATATATATATATATATATATATATATATATATATATATATATATATATATATATATATATATATATTCATAATTTTCTCACTGTTGTTGTTGTTTATTTATTTGTATTTAGTAGCGGACCATAATAGTCTAATTTTAATTTTTTTTGCTGAGATGTATTATAAAGGCCAGTGTCTCATGATGTACTCAAGGAGAACCTTTAATTTTGGCGAATCGGTGTATTGAGTCCTGTATGAGAAAATGAGATCCACAGAGTTCCATCATCATCTGAAATGTTGACTCAGCAGTTTCTCATTCCCAGGTTGCCTCTCATGGAAGCAGCTGCAGAGATTGATAAGACCATCAGTTGTTCACAAAGTCAGTACTCCAGTTGACATTTCTCTTTATTCATTGTTTGGTTACATACTCTAAGGCTCCATTGTTGCGCACTGATCACGGGCGCCACCTGTTGGTGGAAAATGTAACTCTTCTTCTTCTTTATTGTTTAATCTGGAGTAGGAAGATGGAGAAAATGTCACGGGTTACCACGGCCCTCGGCGGCAGCAGCAGCAGCATCACCGGCCGAACCATGTTCTGCCACCTGGACGCTCCGGCCAACGCCATCAGCGTGTGCCGCGACGCCACCCAGGTGGTCGTCGCCGGGCGCAACATCTTCAAGATATACGCCCTGGAGGAGGAGCAGTTTGTGGAGAAGCTGAATCTGCGCGTGGGCCGCAAACCGTCACTGAACTTCAGCTGCGCTGACGTCATGTGGCACCAGGTGGAGGAGAGCCTACTGGCCACGGCCGCCACCAACGGGGCCGTGGTCACCTGGAACCTGGGCAAGCCGTCCCGAAACAAGCAGGACCAGCTGTTCACCGAGCACAAACGCACCGTCAATAAGGTGTGCTTCCACCCCACAGAGGTGTACATGCTGCTAAGTGGATCACAGGACGGCTTCATGAAATGCTTTGATCTGCGCAAAAAGGAGTCTGTGAGCACTTTCTCAGGTAATCTAAGCTAAATAGTCATAAAAAATGAATATATATGTATTTATATAGGAACAATTCACAACACGTCTTCTCAAGGCACTTTACAAGAAAAGTCATTTTAATTCAATCATACAAACTATTCAATCACTTTAAAAGTTTTATATTTAAGCAATCCCAGCAGATTGCATTGAGTCATCGACTGGCAGTTGCATATATATATATATATATATATATATATATATATATATATATATATATATATATATATATATATATATATATATATATATATGCAACTGCCAGTCGATGACTCAATGCAATCTGCTGGGATTGCTTAAATATAAAACTTTTAAAGTGATTGAATAGTTTGTATGATTGAAAATTTGTTTTATTCCAAATAAGCCAGAGGTATGAATAATTTAATTCAATTTACAAGCAGGGTGTCCGCGGGGTCTTAAAACGTATTAAAAGTTGATAAATCAGTTGTGGGACAAATATGGCCCTTAAAAAGTATCAAAAAGTCTTATTTGCGATTCTATAAAGTCTTACATTTTGTGGGTATTCAAGCTCTGTCTAAATTGTTTGACATTCAAAATTGTCCATGAATTCATTAATTTTTTTCCTCGTGACGAATAAAACAAAGATATCCTGGAGTTCAGTTTGTCTCGAAGTCGCGCACGTACGTGTGACGTTGCACGTCTTGCTTCAGCTAACGTTCACCTGGCGCGAAACATCTAACTACAATGGGAAAAAATTGGTAAATATAAGTTTTCTGATTCCTGGTTGGCAATGCCGAATTTCAAACTATGGCTGAAGCCTGTCGCAGAAAACAACCGAGAAGCTTCCTGCTCAAGATTAACGTAGCGTCAATGACGACGGTATGTTGATGGCAACAATGTGGTTTACAGCCGGGAGCAGCTGATTAACATTGCAAAAGCTGAAATAATACCTCAACTGAAACCACAAATCCCTGATGAGTTGATAAGGAGGAGACGTGGACGCAGAGCAGGAGCTAAAAGGAGTCAGAGAAAAAGGAAGTGCAAGCCATCTCTTCCATCGATCATAATGGGCAACGTAAGATCACTGGCTAACAAGATGGATGAACTCCAAGCCCTTACAAAGACTCAGCCAGAGTACCGGGAATGCAAGGCAAGGCAAGGCAATTTTATTTGTATAGCACACTTTCAACAGCAGGGCAATTCAAGGTGCTTTACATGATTTGGTGATTTAAAAGAAACACATAAAAGAAACACACATTACACATGATACACAATAAAGCAAGAGAAAAAAAAAAAAGCAGAGCATGAACACATTTCATACATATAACATCAAACATTTACTCAAAGGCAATTCTAAACAGATGGGTTTTTAGTCTCGATTTAAAGCAGTTCAGAGTTTCAGCAGCTCTACACTCGTCAGGAAGTCTGTTCCAGATAAGGGGAGCATAAAAAGTGAAAGCTGCTGTGAATGCAGTGTTATGTGTTTTACTGAGACGTGGCTGTTGGATCATATCCCCGACTCCAACGTCTCTCTGCCAGGCTTCCTGACTGTACGAGCAGACAGAGATCTGAAGACGAGCAGAAAAAGAAAAGGAGGTGGAGTAGCAATGCTTGTCAACAACAGATGGTGTCATCCAGGACATGTTACTGTGAAATTTCGTCTCTGCAGCCCAGATGTCAAACTCTTGGCAGTGAGTTTTCGTCCATATTATTTACCAAGAGAGTTCACCAGTGTAATTTTGGCAGTTGTTTACATTCCACCTTCAGCCGTTGCCGACACTGCATGTGACGTCATCAGTTCCGTCGTTGCTAAGCTACAGACACAGCACTCCAATGCATTTGTGGCAATATCTGGTGATTTTAATCATGCCTCGCTCTCTACTACACTTCCAACACAGGGTCCCCACAGGGGACCGTACTCTCACCATTCCTTTTCACTCTGTACACCTCCGACTTCCAGTACAAATCAGAGACCTGTCATCTGCAGAAATACTCAGATGACTACAATTGTCGGGTGTATCAGAGATGGACAAGAAGCTGAATACAGAGAGCTGGTGGACCGCTTTGTGACATGGTGTGGAAACAATCGTCTAACCTTGAATGTGAACAAAACAAAGGAGATGATTGTAGATTTCAGAAGAAACAGGGATAAGTCAAACACTGTTTCCATCATGGGAGAAGAAGTGGAGGTGGTTGAGGAGTATAAATACCTTTGAGTTCACCTTGACAACAGACTGGACTGGAGACTGAACAGTGAAGCCGTCTACAAGAAGGGACAGAGCAGACTGGACTTCTGGAGGAAGCTTAGGTCCTTCAAGGTTTGCAGCAAGATGCTGCAGATCTTCTACAAGTCTGTTGTGGAGAGTGTAATCTCTTCAGCCGTCATCTGTTGGGGTAGCAGCATCAGAGCCAGGATTTAAAAAGGCTCAACAACCTGATAAAGAAGGTTCTGGTTCTGTTCTGGTTCTGTTCTTGGGACGACTGTGGAACATCTGGAGATGATGATGCAAAGAAGGATTCTTCATAAAATCAAAAAAAATATGGACAACCCTGAGCATCCTCTTCATGAGACAGTCATACAACAACAGTGCGTCTTCAGTCGGAGGCTTCTTCAGTTTTGCTGCAATACAGACTGCTACAGGAAATCCTTCCTGCCTACAGCCATCATCATCTACAACAACTCCTTAAAGAATTAATTATATGAGCTATACCAACACTTAGTTTCCCTCTGGGATCAATAAAGTATTTTTGAATTGAATGACACCCATCAACGCTGTCAAGACCCATATGAACGGTGCTGGCCACAAGACTGCCGCTAGCCGCAGAGAGCAGCAGCAGCAGCAGCAGCTGTCCATCGCCAGTTTCTGTGCTCCATCAGTGACGCTACCTCCAAGTACGACAGCTGAATTCGTTAGCACAGCTACGACCGCGACCCCTGCCTCGTTCTCTGCCGACATTAAGGTGGCTATGGGCGGCACACCGACGCTTCGCGCGGAGGTTATCTGGTGTCTTAACACTGCAGCGAATCACCGCTCACTAAACTCAAACGAAGCCATTTGTTGTGAGTAGCTGGTTTCTTGAGAATGTTACTTGCTGTGACCTAGTTTAGATTTCAATAAACCTTTGCTTTAAATTATTCTTTCGAGCTTTGTTCCTTCCCATCTTATCTGAATTCTGTTATATGGTTGTGCTCTATGGATTTAAAGCAACACTATGTAGTTTTTCAACTTTCATGATATATTTCCTAGACCCTTGTGATGTTACATCGACTTACAATAGGTTGAATGACACGCATGCCATAGCCTGACAGGGTCTGTATCGCTTTTACTGGCACTAGTAACTTCGGGGTGCGGGTAGTAACCTGTGCACAAAGAGAACTACAAAATCCGACTGCTGCTTTACGGCATACCTCACTTCCGCCCCCCACATGAGCCAAACAAGCATTTGTTTGCTGGCTGCAGGCTGATAGTCTTATTTATTTTTCTGGTGAAAGAATCTTGCCTCAGGCTATAATGCAAATCCATTTTTCAACTTTACATATTCATCTATGGTAGCTTGATATTATAATATTGACGATTATGGTTATTAGGCTACCTACCACAATAACCTGAATGGAATTGGCTTATCCATTATGTTAAACAGTAGCCAATAGGCTGCTATAATGACGCTGGCTTGTAAACTTGAGCTACACAATCTTTTGGCGTTTGAAGAAAAAAACATGAAATTGTATTCATATGTGCGCCGGCGTAGAGCTGTCAGCCATATAAAAAAGAAATTAGACCGTATCAAGTTATAACATGATAGTTTATGGTAAAAACGTTTCACGTTTTTACAACTATCATCAATTTCTTCATTATATGGCTGACAGCTCTACACCGCTGTACATATGACAGCTGAAATATAGAAAATGTACCTGGGATGAAGACATTTGACACGGAACGAAGGCCGCCCAAGACGTGAAGTCTGTAACGTTAGAGGGTATCGCTTGTCAATGCACGTGAATCCCCTGGTGTAACCATAACAGATTTTACGACACTAGTAGAAAACAATACCTTTTCCCCAACTGTAGGGGGACCCAGAGAGCAAAACCTACATAGTGTTGCTTTAACTGCAGATCACAACAGTTGAGCAAGTTAAAGATGCGTTGATTGCAGCTCAAAGTGCTGAGGAGGTCTTAAAGGAACAGGGGGCAGGATTTGTAAATAAAATAAACATCCATGTCCAGTTTTTTAATGCTGTTGGGTTATGAAGCGTTATAAACCAAAACTAATGAGCCCACCAACGTATCGCTCCATTTTCTTAAACTGGCTATGTCCCGAATTTCCTGCGCTGGCTTACGGATGTGACGTCAATTGACACGGCTTGCGCGTTCTCGACAGCTTTGAAAGAGGAAGAAAAATGGTCGCACACCTCCATTGATTTAATTGTGAGAATGGATTCTTCTCTTCTGCAACTGGGAAACGACCAAGGACGACTCACAGCCCACTAAAAAGTGGCACTAAGAAAAAGAAGTATGTCACTGTGAAGAGGCATGTTTTTTGTGAAGCGTTTGTGCGCGCTCCCGTGCGCCTGGCTGCAGTTACTTGCAGCGCCGGCCGCGTCGCTCGTAAGCTTCATTCTGCCCCATGCTCCTTTAAAGTTTTTTTGGAAGGTCTTTAAAAAGTCTTGAAAAGGTATTAAAGTTAGCTTAAGGGTTCCTGCATATACCCTGTTAACACGTCATCTCAAGGCATAATAATGATAATAATACATTTTATTTGAGGGCACCTTGCTAAAACCCAAGGTCACCTTACAGAGAAGAAAAATAGAGAAAAAATCATATATAAGCAATCAACAAAATAGCAAATCAGTAGACAGGACAACAACCAAAATCTAAAGTGTCTAAAGGGATTAAGCCTGTTTGAACAGATTGTTTTGGGCTGTGATTTAAATAAAGAAAGAGAGTCAATATTTCTGATGTCAGGATGAAGTGAGTTCCAGAGCGACTGAAAGCTCTGCTCCCCATGGTGACAAGCCGGGCAAAAGGGAAGGAGTGGCGATGTGAAGCAGGAGGGGCGAGGCTATGGTGGCACTTAAACGCCAAAATTAGTGTTTTAAAGTTCATCCGGGATTCTCTGGGCGACCAGTGAAGCTGGTGAAGAACTGGGGTTAACGTGTTCTCTGGAGGGAGTCCTGGTTCTGATCCGAGCTGCAGAGTTCTGGAGGAGTGGGAGTTTATGAAGGGACTTATTGGGGAGACCAAGAAGAAGAGAACTTCAATAGTCAATCCTGGAGGTGATGAGGTGATGGACAAGTCTGTTAATGTTACATTAGTGGCAGTATGCAGACCTGGTGATATAAATGAGAGAGTACTATCAGGTACGACACCCAGACTCATTACCTGAGGGGAAGAATGAACTTCGGAGTTTTAAAGTGGAGGCTGTGCCAACGAGTAACACTTCAGTTTTATTACTGTTGAGTTTGAGAAAGTTAGACGGGAACCATGATCTGGTCTCCATGAGAAAGTCTGAAAGGGAGGACTTTACAAGTCATTTCAATTTAGTCATCCATACATTCCAGTTAATCATTCGGTTCATTATTCCCATCAGTTTAAAAGTTTTCTTTCTAAGGAACCCCAGCAGATTGCATCAAGTCATTGACCTGCACCACTCACTCCTCCTGGAGCAACATGTAGCGACAGCAGACAGTCGCCTGCGTTGTCGTTGACTCCACAGCAATCCCTCATACTGAGCAAGAATGTAGCGACAGTGGAGAGGAAAAACTCCCCTTTAACAGGAAGAAACCTCCAACAGAACCAGAACCAGAACCTGGCTCAGTAGGAGCGGCCATCTGCCACGACCGACAAGGGATCTGAGACGAATTTTGGGCTTAATTGTATGACTCTAACATTAAACGTAATCTGATCGGTGTTAAATCTAAAAACTAGACGAGCGTACATGCTGTTAGTTTTGATGCATTTAATGAATGCGGGGGGAGGGGGATAAACATTTTCAGTATTTGTTTTCCCAATCAAGAGAAAATTGGGTTGTTAATCTCTGGCTGATTTATCGAAGCGTCTCTACTCCTAAAGAAACCTTGTCTTCAATTTAAACTCGTCGTATTTTTCTTTGATCGTGAACAGTTCAGTGTCTGCATGTTGGGCTCTAATTTAGATTCAGTTCAGTTCAAAAAAAAAAAAACTTTATTGATCCAAAGAGAAAATTAAATGTCCTTACTAAAACAATCCATGTTTCGTCGAAGAGTCGTCATAGATAGTGATGCTGTGGGCCGGAAGCAGCTCCTGTAGCAGTCAGTATTACAGCAGATCTGAAGAAGCCTCTGACTGAAGACGCTCTGCTGTTGCGTAACAGTCTGAGGACGTAGATGTTTTCCATGAAATGATCTCTAAGCTCCAGAGCAGAACCAGCCTTTCTCATCCGCTTTTTGAACTTTTCCCAACACACTGAATTTTCAAAACAAAATTTGATTGCTAATAAAATCGAAGCCGTGAAAAGCTACCAGTGCACCGCTCTGTTCCGTGTTTTTACCGACTGTGTTTCTCGTGCAGGTCAGTCGGAGAGCGTGAGGGACGTCCAGTTCAGCATGAAGGACTATTTTACATTCGCCGCCTCCTTTGAAAACGGAAACGTCCAGCTGTGGGACATCAGACGACCGGATCGCTACGAGAGGATGTTCACGGCGCACACCGGGCCCGTGTTCTGCTGCGACTGGCACCCTGATGACAGGTAACGCAGCGCTTTAAGCAGACCCCCTGTTTCTCTTTCCCTGCTGAAAAAAAGAAAAGAAAACATTATGATACTGCCACCGCCGTGTTTTACTGTGGGAAATTATGTTTTTCACTGTTACAGCAACTAGGGGTGTAGCGGTAAGCAAAAATCACGGTGCGGTACGTATGTTTGGGGACCTAAAGTGACGATTTGGTAAATTTTCGGTACAATTTAATCAGGAAAATAAATACAAATGTGCATATGACATTTTATTTTACTTTGATCAGCATTAAACAAAGAACCTTTTTTACTGAATTCCTTCCTTCCAATTCCTGAAATTATTTTTTTATGTTCTATAACTTAAGAAGTTGAAGTTGAGAGTATAGAATTGATTGGAGATTTCATTGGATTTCTTAAAAATAAACCAAGTAGTACAAGCATACATAGCCAGAGTAGAAAACAATATAACTGATTTAAAACAATCACTCAGTATGTTTACATGCACATCTAAATCGAGCTAATAGCTTAACTAGAATGGGAGCCTTTATCCCAGTTTACATGTCACTCAGAAAATTGAGTTATTGGATGAAGTGGGTTAGGTGGCGACATGCGTATTCTTCCGTTGGCCTAGAGCGTCACACAGATAGTAATTAAATACTGGCAGCAGTGAAGCAGACTAGAGTAAAACCAGGATATGCACAATGAGCGAAGAAATGGACGACAACAACGCTGCTGCACGGTACATTCAGTGCGTACTGTACTGTTTGATTGTGTTACACTCATTGCTGCTCATTTCGGTGTTGTTATTCCCGCTTCCGTGGTCTCGTCACTTCCTGAAGAGGGAGTGTCCAGGCTTCCAATAGCTCGTCTCAGCTGTGTTGACGTTTACATGCAGAGAAATTCATTGTTGTTGTTTTTTTTCAGAGCAGAGCGTGTTATGGACCTTATTGCTGTTGATAGATGCGTTCGCTGACAAAAGCCTAGTTTATATTTCTCCGTCAGCGAGTTTGCACCAACACGTATTGACGGAGACGTTTTCCTTTTATACTTCTCCGTTGTTGACTAGAAGTGCAGCTCATAGAATCCTCTAAAAACGCATGTAAACAAACACAGCGTCTGTTTTGTTGTTCTCTACACATCCTGGTGTTCAAAACCGCCAAAAGACCAGATTAGATAAACTAGCCTTGTAATATAAAGCATCTAGTGGCCAAAAGCTGCATTGACTACTAATTACATCGACTATAGAGCACCGTTCTGGTGAAATTATCTGGGGCTGACCGATCACGGACGTGCGCTGAAAAGCTAAAACATTGGGCTCTACTCTGTCCGTCGTTGCGTGGCCGTTGGAGAGCCCTTGCGTCAATGGAGGATGGCGCTGCGAGTCTAAAGAGTAAAAAACTACACATGACGAAGTTCTGGTTCGGTCCGTCTTTCTTTTTCTACTGTAGCTGCTTGAGAAACCATCAATGTTCCCAATTAGCAGAGTTTAGTGATAGCTGGGAGTCCTTTCTGGTTTTTGTTGTCTATTTTTAAAGTTTCCCTGCGCTCTGGTAGAGCGGTACTGAACGGATCCAGTTGCTTTCTACCTGAACACATGCAGAATGTGCTGAACTCAGAGCGCAGGGAAACTTTATAAATGGACAACAAAACCCAGAAACATCTAAGGTAAAAATACACAAGAAAATGTTGATAACATAGTTGATGAACAATTAATCCACTCCATACGCAGACAATAATTTTGATGAAATATTGAAGAGGAGGAGTTGAAATTTACCACACAGAATTCACGCCAAAAAGGGCGTGGCATCTGTTGCTTTGTTGCTTATTTGAATTTGGTGATTTCATACGGGTGATATCAATAGGTAACGTAGTTGACAAAGATTTCTCGGACACACACAAAGTGACTAATTTTATGTTTATTAAGGATTCAAATAATTTTTTTAAACACCTTTATCGTGTTTTAATGATTATTTTGAACAAACAATTCTGAAAATAATATACACAAATATGTCTTCTAGGGTTAATTTTTGAAGAGCAAGCACAAAAACGGCAAATTCCAGTATATAATTTGCATTTTTTGCTAAATAAATTAAAGAACTTGTCAACTTTCTGTATTAAAAGAAAGAGAAATATCACCCAATATAAAATTGGTCATTGCTTGAAATTTATATTTAGTTAAATTGATAAATACACCCCATGGACATGGTATGCACCCCTAATTATGGAATGACTCCATTAACATTCTGCATGTGTTCAGGTAGAAAACAACTGGATCCGTTCGGTACCGAACCGTTACACCCCTAATAGAAACCTCGAACGCCCTCTCATCTTCTGCCTTCCCTTTTCCTTGTTTCTGTGTCAGGGGGTGGCTGGCCACAGGCGGTAGAGACAAGATGGTGAAGGTGTGGGACATGACCACGAACCGCGCCAAGGAGATCTACTGCGTCCAGACCATCGCGTCGGTGGCGCGCGTTAAATGGCGCCCGGAGAGGAAGTTTCACTTGGCCACCTGCTCAATGATGGTGGACCACAACATCTACGTGTGGGACATCCGCAGACCCTTCATCCCCTTCGCCACCTTTGAGGAGCACAAAGACGTGACCACAGGGATTGTGTGGCGCCACCAGCACGACCCTCACTATCTTCTCTCCGGCTCCAAAGACAGCACCCTCTACCAGCACATGTTTAAAGACGCCACGCGCCCCGTGGACAAGGCCAACCCAGAGGGTCTGTGCTTCGGGCTGATGGGCGACCTGGCCTTCGCCGTCAACGAGAGCCTGATCAGCAGCGACGCCGGCAGGAAGCCCTACCCTGGAGGCGACCGCCGCTACCCCTTCTTTTCCTTTAAGAAGCCCAACCCGACGGAGCAGTTTGCCCACGTGTCCAGCGCTCTCAGTGTGTTCGAGACGGACCTGGACGCTCATCGCATGGACTGGTTTGTGAAGACGGCACAACTCTACCTCCTCAGTGGGAAGCCGTTCTCTGAGCTGTGTGACCATAATGCCAAGGTCGCGCGGGAGCTCAAACGACCCCAGGTAAGACGGGTCGGTTCCAGCTGACGTGAATACGCCGTGGGGGGGGCGTTGTTTATTGAATGTACATTTTTATTTAAAAATAACTTGAAACATTTCCACATTTTGTTGCGGTGCAACCACAAACTGCTGTTTTTTTTATTTTCTGAAGAAGAAACTTTCAGTCTCTAGATGTGTAAACAGCTGATGAGAAGCATCTCCACAGCATAATGCAGCCACCACCATGTTTCCCTGTGGGAACGGTGTGAAGCAGGTCGCGTTAGCCGAATAGTCAGTCATTTTGACGGATTAACATTCACACCCCTTCCCACTTGGTGCAAATGCGCAGACATTTTCAACTTTAAACACGGAGTCCAGGTAACTAAATCAGTCCCAAAAAAGAGTCCCATGAGAGAATCTGAGCATCATCTCAGACCTGGACGCAGTACTAAATGCATCTCGCTAACCGGGAGCTGACAGCGCCTTGAAGAGTTACTGAGGCTTTGGAGCGCATCGCTCCCAAGAGCACGGTGTCGTACCGACTATTGGTTGATGCCAAGGGATTTCCTCCCGCTGAAGCGATCAGTTTTTCCGACTTCTGATCGCTTCTATGGAGAAATGTTCCCCGATTTGCAAACTTTGGCTGAAGTGGAGCTTTAATCCCAGTCTCCAGTGTGTCAGCAGATTCAGCCTCCAGAACAACATCTAAACCCCCATGAGAAGTCGTCTGTCTGAGGCAAAAATCCTAAACCTCATGACTAAAACCTCTGCAGCGATCCCACTATCTGGTTATGAACAAGCAGGAGATGATTTCAGCTCCATGTGGAGCAGGAGGAAGATGTGAGACTGTGAGTTCAGGTCACAGCCGGTGAACTGTTTGTAGTTTAAGTGCAATCGTTTAATTTCATTCTTTACATGTAGTTCTCTGTTCAGCTTGTTTGGATTTAATATTATTACCGGATATAACAGGATTTTTCAAAACAGCAACTAGAAAAGCACTCGGAGAGCGCTGACCTCTACCAAGGAATCCACCCCCACCCCCCAGACAGCCAAAATCTAATCACTTGTTCCTGGAACCATTGCAGACATTTCCTGCAAATTTCATCCAAATCAGCCTATTAACGTTCGAGTTATGTTGCTAACTAACAGACAGACATGGAAACACACTCTGGCAAAAACGTAACCTCCTTGGCAGAGGTAAAACTTTTCTAGCGCCACCTCTGGTGTGAAGGGATAATATTAGTGAACCAGAACATAAACATTTTTGACAGTTTTGGTCACTTTTTTTTTTCTTTGTCTTTTTTTCTTATCCATTACAAAATAAAGTTGAAATATCATGAATAAAATAAAACGTAGATTTTAGGAATAAAGTCGAATAAAGTCCTACAGATCCTCCCACCTGAGTTGTGGATCTATGCAGCTCCTCCAGATGGTCCACCATGGTCCTGCTCCTCTGATTAAAGCTCTCCTGTTAGTCCAGATGGACGTCCACGTCCTGATAGCAGCAGGTCGTCCATCCTCTCCCCAGGTCCAGATGATTGATTGAACAGAGTAGAACCTGACCCTGCTGTAAACTGGACCAGAACCTCCTCCCTGACCTGCTGCTGGGCTCCTTGGTCGCCATTATCTTCTCTAACAAACATCTCAGGCAGAAACACAACAGCTTAATAACTAGGTGACTCCTGTAGGCAGTGGATTTTATTTCGGGGTATCGCAGTAACCCAATAAAATGCATGAAGTTTCTGGTTAAAATGTGACTAAATGTGGAAAACTTCAGTGGTTCTGAGTATTTTCTTTACCAAAGACATTAAAACCTTTAGAAACAATGAGTTTTTTGTTTAATTGAAAGGTTTCTACAACATGGACCATGCTGAGAATCATGTTTTCTGACCCGGCGCCGGGTCTAAACCACAGCCTCAGTAAACTCGGCAGCTTGCCACTGATGAACAGGTGAGGAGTCACGGAGCTCGGATGTTCCCTGCTCTCATTGAAGTGTTAAAGCCGAACGGTCGGGCGTTTCCTGCTTTCAGTTTCAGCATGAAGGAGATGGGCCCGGAGAGCAGACTGGAGCGCTGCAAAGGGGAGACCAGGCAGGATAACATCCACCTGGAGCCGGGGAACTCGCACGTCAGCAATAATAACGAAGGTGAAAGGTGGCTGCTGATTCGGGGATTCAAACCCGTCTGCCTGTCTTGACCTGAATCGCACGGATTTCATTTTTCAGAAAACGAGGAGACGGAGGGCAGCGACGGCCCCGCAGACTACATGTTCGGTGATGCGGAGCTGGACGACGACGACCTCTATCCCATGGAGCACGACAACCAAACAGGTCGGTCAGCAGTTCCTGTGGCCCGCCGCCGGGATGTTTCCTACTTAAATCTCGACCAACTTCTATGTACATATTTATATTATATAGCAGCGAAAAGCCAAGAGTCTTGAGATTCCAATGATGTATGCAAAACAAGGATACAATTATAACTAAAGATGCAGCGAGCGCTTTTGGAAAACCTTGAGTCCGAGTCATTTTGATTTTAACTTTCTGTCGATACCGAGTCCCAATTCGATCCTTCCGCAATGCATAAAAATGATAAAAAACAGAAAAAGGACGACACATCCAAGTTGTCCTTTTTATGCTTTTCTTAAAGTATGTAAATGACGCTCTACCTTGTGAGATTCGCTGAAGTGTTGCGCATGCAAGGTCGCACGTTGTAAATAAAACTTGAGTCGACCCATTGTGCAGTAAAGCTCAGCAGTGACATCAGACAAACTCCATACGTCCGTGTGGTAACCCCACAAACAAACTCCATACGTCCGTGTGGTAACCCCACAAACAAACTCCATACGTCCGTGTGGTAACCCCACAAACAAACTCCATACGTCCGTGTGGTAACCCCACAAACAAACTCCATACGTCCGTGTGGTAACCCCACATCCAAACTCCATACGTCCGTGTGGTAACCCCACAAACAAACTCCATACGTCCGTGTGGTAACCCCACATCCAAACTCCATACGTCCGTGTGGTAACCCCACAAACAAACTCCATACGTCCGTGTGGTAACCCCACAAACAAACTCCATACGTCCGTGTGGTAACCCCACATCCAAACTCCATACGTCCGTGTGGTAACCCCACATCCAAACTCCATACGTCCGTGTGGTAACCCCACAAACAAACTCCATACGTCCGTGTGGTAACCCCACAAACAAACTCCATACGTCCGTGTGGTAACCCCACATCCAAACTCCATACGTCCGTGTGGTAACCCCACATCCAAACTCCATACGTCCGTGTGGTAACCCCACAAACAAACTCCATACGTCCGTGTGGTAACCCCACAAACAAACTCCATACGTCCGTGTGGTAACCCCACAAACAAACTCCATACGTCCGTGTGGTAACCCCACATCCAAACTCCATACGTCCGTGTGGTAACCCCACAAACAAACTCCATACGTCCGTGTGGTAACCCCACAAACAAACTCCATACGTCCGTGTGGTAACCCCACATCCAAACTCCATACGTCCGTGTGGTAACCCCACATCCAAACTCCATACGTCCGTGTGGTAACCCCACAAACAAACTCCATACGTCCGTGTGGTAACCCCACATCCAAACTCCATACGTCCGTGTGGTAACCCCACATCCAAACTCCATACGTCCGTGTGGTAACCCCACATCCAAACTCCATACGTCCGTGTGGTAACCCCACATCCAAACTCCATACGTCCGTGTGGTAACCCCACATCCAAACTCCATACGTCCGTGTGGTAACCCCACAAACAAACTCCATACGTCCGTGTGGTAACCCCACAAACAAACTCCATACGTCCGTGTGGTAACCCCACAAACAAACTCCATACGTCCGTGTGGTAACCCCACAAACAAACTCCATACGTCCGTGTGGTAACCCCACATCCAAACTCTATACGTTCGTGTGGTAACCCCACATCCAAACTCCATACGTCCGTGTGGGAACCCCACATCCAAACTCCATACGTCCGTGTGGTAACCCCACAAACAAACTCCATACGTCCGTGTGGTAACCCCACAAACAAACTCCATACGTCCGTGTGGTAACCCCACAAACAAACTCCATACGTCCGTGTGGTAACCCCACAAACAAACTCCATACGTCCGTGTGGTAACCCCACATCCAAACTCTATACGTTCGTGTGGTAACCCCACATCCAAACTCCATACGTCCGTGTGGGAACCCCACATCCAAACTCCATACGTCCGTGTGGTAACCCCACAAACAGACGCCTTTGATACAAGAACTAGCAGGGGGTCACGTAGCTTGTTGCAGTGGCGGCTGGTGATAATAATTTTTTTTGGGGGGGGGGGGGGGGGGGGTCGCTCTTTTTTGTGTGTGTAACGTTCGGATTATCTCAGACCTGCCAATCTGTACGCAATTTGACATCTACATACGCTGGTACAAAATAAATAGTTCAATAAAGTTGAAAGAGTTTTTTTTGTAAGTCAATGACAGAATTTGGTTTAACTTCTGCCATTCTGTCTACAAATATGATCAGCCTAGTAAGGTTTTCGTGCAATCGTTGTCACGGTGTTGCCTGCGTACTCCCAGTAGTGGCAAAAAGCGTTGACTTGAATGGCAGGTGATGAGAACCAATCAGATTGGATATAATAACATACATCCAATTCTGATTGGCCAGGGAAACCAATTAGAGACCAGCTTCAGGTCAAATGCTGTCCGAAAATTTGAAGACTCAGATAGAGATCCATCTGTCCGGCGTCCCTCTCACATGAAACTGTATGAAACTTATTGAAAAACATAATAAAGAAAATAGTTAACTGATTAAAGCCAGTTTTTATTAAATGCTAAGGCTCTTGCTACTTACATTGTATAAGTGAACTATTTGATTTTTTTGTTTGATTTTTATATCATTTTTTATACATGTATAATTCAGGAATTTTGATGGGGGCGGCGCCCCAGTGCCCTCTATTGACAAGCGCGCTACTGGCTTGTTGTGAACGCCCGGCATGGCTGTGTCTGTAAAGTGGTGATGAGAAGGAATCTCATACCGTGGCTTCAGCTGCTCGGGGACACTGCGAAATCCAACGTTTGCAACCACAAACAGCGACTCGACATCCAGTAGGATCAGTCCGGCTGTCTTGGTTATGACCTTTTTGACCTTTTCACTGTCCTTAGGCAGTTTCTCCTTGTTTTTTTTTTACGTATCTTTTGGTGTCGGCTGGCTCAGTGTTTTTGTCAGGCTGCCGTATCATATTCTCAGTTTTGAATGCAGCTCAGTCTTATCCACCGACTGAAATGCCCAATTTGCACACATTACAGGTGGCCGCTGCGCTGCCTTCGCTGTTCAGCTTAAAATACGTCCAAACTGCTGACGTTTTCGCTCTAGTGAGGCAACACGTTTGCCCTGCAGTAGCACTTCTAGCTAGCAGCTGACTATTGCGTTGTCTCGTTGTTGTTGTCGTCGTCCATGCATCAGTGAATATTGATGTAGTGGAGCTTGTCGAAATCAAAACTAAACCACTGTCAACCCGTTTGACAATCTCTGTCTCAGGATGAGATTAAAACGTCATGCTTGTTGTTTTATGAGGTTATATCGGATTATTTCCACCCGATTCTGATCATTTAAAAATCACGTGATCGGATCAGGACATCCCTAATTCAGTAGCCTCATATAAGTAACAAAACCAAGCCATCTCAAACAAAAACACTTTTTTTAGATCCACAGGGGTCTGATTAAAGTCATTCAATAAAGTTGTTATTCCACAACAAGTCGGAGGTTTATAATAAGGCAAGATCCGCCACACTAAAACCGTATCTTCTGGTCTGTATTCTTTAGTTCCTCTTCCTATGTCATCACGTCAGCTAATATGCTAACAAAATCCCTACAAATATCACTGCAGATGCCTTGAAGGGTTGGCTTTTAATTGATATCCTAACTTGATCCAATAGATGACAGGTTGTCCCTTCTACTGTGGCAAATCTTCAACCAATAGCTGAAGGGTGAGAAGTAAGTTCGTCATTCTTCCGTGTGTAATTCGAACCAATCGCGGCGCAGAATGACAATAATTGACGCATTGAATAGCCAATGGAATGCTGTAAACTAGGGCTGGGCGATATGGCCTCAAATCAATATCACGATGTATTGAGCCATTCACCTCGATAACGATAAATGGACGATAACTACACTACCAACAAAAGAACTAAAGCTTTTTCTCTAAAAGGCTTCTCCTCTTCCTCCTCGACCAGCTCTACCTCGGATTCCATATTTGAATCCTCCTCCATTCGCTCACCGTTTTTCTCTTCCAGTGTTGCCAACTCCTCAGCATGGAAAGTAGCTATTGTCTGTCTCAAAAGTCATTAGAAGTCGCTAAATAACATCATCGCATCATTTGCATAATGTGCGTGTCATTGTAATGGACGCTGTAGGAGAGGAGAATATGTATTTTTTATTATCATAGTTTTTGCAGAATATTTTTTTTAACCATTGATGGCAGTGTGGTTGGGGTGGAACTGTTATATGGTTTTGCCTTTTGAGTATGTTTTTGAGTGGCCATGTCTTTTTATATCACTAATTGTGGCAACAACAAAAAATCAGCCTTACAAAACAGACAGTATGTCCATGTAACATGTCCTGTAATTGGCGTCAACCAGCCTTTTTAATTGAATGTTCGATTCCCACTTCTTTCTGTACTTCTGAGAGTCCAGTTTAGTTTATTCAAGAAGAAGAAGAGCATGTATTTATATAGGATCTTTCACAGATATAAAATCACAAAGTGCTTTACAAAAACAATTTAAAGCATTTATAAAATTACAAACAGATACAACAAAACATACTTACAAGGACCGATCAACTAAAAGCTCGTCTAAAGAGAAATGTCTTCAGCTGCTTTTTATTCTTAAGGAGTCAACAGAATCACGCCTCACGGAGGGATGTTTGCAGGGCATTCCATAGTTTTGGAGCCACAGCCTGAAAAGACACGTCTCCTCTGGTTTTAAAGCGAGTCTTATGGGTCATAAGGAGGTTCTGGCTCGAGGACTGTAGTGTGCGAATAGCCTGGTAGGGGCAAAGCAGATCACAAACGTCTCTAGGGAGCCGTCCATGCAAGGCTCTAAAAGTCTTAACCAGAGGTGAGACCAAGTCATTGTTTTACAAGTCTCAAGTCATTATCCTCAAGTCCGAGTCAAGTCTCAAGTCAAGACAGGAACGTTTCAAGTCATCAAGTCAAAATCTCTCAATTTCAAGTCATTTTTTTAATGTTGCAGTTCTATGTTCAATGTAAATCATAAAACATGTGTTCTTTTTAAAATCTTTATTTATTTCAAAACCTGATGAAACAAGAGCAACTGAACATAGAAATTTACCAAAAGTAGTTCTGAACTTTATGTTGTACAGTTTTGCTTAAACTTGCCAACAAAGAATAGTCTTCATTTAAACTTTAATTTCACAGAATAAACTATCATAATAATTTGATTGGCTCTTCTGCGGCTCTCGCACACATAGAGACGGTCCTCGCTTGTTGACATGGGATCGGCGAGATGACTTAACATTGCGCAATTTTGAAATAATAGATGTTTTAAACTTTAATTATTGGGTCAAATATCAAGTCTTTTCAAGTAAATAGGTTCAAGTCCGAGTCATGTCCCAAGTCATTGGTGTGGAAGTCCAAGTCAAGTCTCAAGTCCTAAAATTAATGACTTGAGTCTGACTCGAGTCCAAGTCATGTGACTTGAGTCCACACCTCTGGTAATAACAAAAAAAAAATTTAATGGACTCGGTATTTGACTGGAAGCCAATGCAAGGAAGATAAAATTGGCGTTTGCTTGATCCTGTTAAAAGCCTTGCTGCAGCATTCTGAACCATTTGAAGACGCTTCAGGGCAGATTTGATAAAACGGGTAAAAAAGGGAATTACAATAATCTAGACGAGACGAAATAAAAGCATGAATCACCAATTCAACATCAGAGTTGGATAGAATTTACCTTAATTTGGCAATGTTTCTCGAGTGGTAAAAACAGTCTTTGAGCAAACGTTTGGAATGGCTGTCAAGAGACAAAAGAGACCACGACCATGTCTCTACTCAACATGGTTCAAGAACATGTTTAATTTTAATTTGGGAGTTTGTTTGTGTCTGCTTCCTTTTTGTAGTACCAGAGGAGCAGGTGTACACGCTGCCCCCGGAGGCCTTCCAGCTGCGCCACGAGATCATCGACAACCCGTCCGCCCCGGAGCATCTCCAGCAGGCCGACTCGCCGCATGTCAGCGGCAACGAGGCGGAGGTCACCTGCCTGACGCCCATCGAGTCGTTCTCACTCATCTCCATCTCTCAGCCGCTGTACAGCCCGCATCTACACGCCAGCTTCTTCTGCCCCATCGTGCGGGAGATGCTGAGCCACTACGCCGAGCAGGGCGACGTGCAGATGGCCGTGTCCGTGCTCATCGTGTTGGGGGAGAGGATTCGCAAGGAGATCGACGACCTCACCCAGGTAAGGAAACGAGTCACTCCGACATCTACCCTCAAACACTGAGGGACTACGGTGGGGCAAAAAAGTATTTGGCAGCCACGATTTGTTTTGAAAGTTTTCCCACTTAAAAACATGAGAGAGGTCTGTATTTGTAATCATAGGTACACTTTAACTGTGAGAGACAGAATGTAAAAGAAAAATCCAGAAAATCACCTTGTATGATTTTTAAATAATTTATTTGTATAATGGTGCAGAAAATATGTATTTAGCTCCTACAACCAAGCAATAATTCTGGCCTTCACAGACCTGTTACTCCTTTAAGAAGGTGTTCTATCCTCCACTCGTTACCTGTATTAATAGCACCTGTCTGAACACGTTATCGGTATAACCGAGGCGCCTTGACATTGAGAAAACATCTGTGTGCACGAGAGAGCATGCACCAGCCTAGTTCACCTCGTTTCCACTATGTCAGACTCACCACCGGTAAGTGAAAATCTATTTACGACAAGCATCTCTATAGCAAACTTTAGCATGCTACAGGCCAATAAACAAGCTATCGTCTAGCATCAAACTCCTCACACATGATACACCTGAAAGTGCGCATGCGCAGAAAGCGAAAACCACCTAGGGACGAGCACGTACGACGGCCTTACGTAAACATATCACCAGAATGATTGACACTTAGGTGGACCAATAGTAAAGGCTACCCACCCGGAAAAAAAATCCTCCGTTATACATTTAATATAACAACACAATTAGTATAACAATTAGTATATTTGATACGCTTGCCCAACCCTACGGTCAGACCTTACTTCCTGATCCCCTATTAGCGATTTTTGTCATTTTTTTACCCAACCCAAATTCCTGCAGTGTGCTCGGACATGCTGTAGCTTTCTCCACCTTGCTGGCCTGGAGGTTATTCCCGCTTAAATGGGGGTCAGATCGTTCACCCTCCTATGATCAATGGCTGAAGGAAATCCTTTAGAACTTGAAGCTTGAAGAGCTTACGTTTGCTCTAAAAAGACTCGATCAGCCATTTTGGGAAAATGTGGGACCCCCTTCTTACTTTGATGCTTACTCTTACAGTATTGCCTGATACAGAAGCGACCTAATAATCTCCTGTGTCTTTATATTCAGCTTTCTGTATCTTATACTTTTATTTTACTCTGTTCCACGTTAAATGTTTTGAATTCCTTTTTTTTTTTGTAAAGAACTTATTTGTTTGTTCAGCTTATTTATTTACTTGGATTTTTTTATTTATTATTTATTGGGGAGATTTGAGCATGTATGTATGAGTATGGGTGAGATCTTCGGGGTTGGGGGGGGTGTTCTGCCTGAGTTTTGATGTTCCAGCTTAACTTTCGGATCAGACACGTAATCCTACAAGCAAGGATAGAAAACAAATGTCTCTCTGCTGTTTCTTTGGAAAGGGGAAAAGGCCCAAGGCTCTCACTGATTCAGCGTTGTGGCGCGTTAGATTTTTCATCCACTTTGTTTTTGTGTTAAATCTTGAATTATTGAAAGTATGTTTACATGTTACCATGGCAACCAGAGAGCGTTAGGAGGCTGAGTGTTACCCGTGTTATTATGTTGTCTGTTCGATGTTAGGAGGACGCTGTTAATAAAGCTGCAAACTCACGTTGGATTTACGTCTATTGTTATAATTTAAAAAATACCCCGTTTTTATACAGTCATTCATCATTTATCCGCCACATCTTACTGGCCGGTCCGTGAAAATATTGTCTGATATTACACCGGTCCGTGGCGAAAAAAAGTTTGGGGACCACTGATTTAAATCATTGTTGGACTCCTTTAAATGTGACTTTATCGCCCAGAACATTCGATTGAATCGTTTTGTTTTAGTTTTTGGACTAACTGAACACGCTCTCTCCTCACAGGAGCACTGGTACATGTCCTACATAGACCTGCTGCAGCGCTTTGAGCTGTGGAACGTGTCCAACGAGGTCATCAAGCTGAGCACTTGCGGCGCCATCACCTGTCTGAACCAGACCTCCACAACTCTGCACATCAACTGCAGCAACTGCAAGCGGCCAATGAGCAGCAAGGGATGGATCTGTGACAGGTAGCAACGCCGACGGTGCAGACAATCGTCTCCGGCAGATTTACTCTCATTTCTTCCCTCTCAAGCGCCTTTTATTTTTACAGAAGTTTACATACACCTTTTTTCGACCATCTCTGAAGTTGAATCAGATCAAATTTCTCTTGTTTGGAGTCAGAATTACCCAAATTATTTCTGCTTGCTAAACTCCTCCATAAAGGGAGAGAATGTGTCAGCTTCTCGCTAAAGTTTGCTCTGGCTAGGGCAATATGGCCTCAAATCTATATTGCGATATAATCTAAAGCGTGTGCGATAACAATATCTATTGCAATATATTCTTTTTATTTTATAGATAGATATATTAGCTGTGCTAATTTGGTTTTATTTAGCTTGACTAAGGGTAAAAACGACAGTTTGGGTTGTCCGTTTTTAAGACCGGATCTCTGACCTGCAACACGCGTCTTTCCTCTAGGTGTCGCCAGTGCGCCAGTGCTTGTGCGGTGTGCCACCACGTGGTGAAGGGGCTCTTTGTGTGGTGTCAGGGCTGCAGCCACGGCGGACACTTGGAGCACATCATGAACTGGCTGAAGAACAACTCCCACTGCCCTGCTGGATGCGGTCACCAGTGCGAGTACACGTGAGCGAGCCCCCGACCGCGGCTTCGGCCCTCCGTGGGAGGGAACGGCGAGCACAGACACCTAGGATCTCCTCATACTTCTGTGGCCTTCAGTCTCTCACGACTAGGTTCTGGAGAGGTTTTTTTTTTATGGGATCTCCTGGACAAACTAATTGTGACTCCAGTGATTTCACATCAGCACGATGAATCCCAGCAACGGTTTTAAGACCTACTGTAAACACGAGGACGTTTTACCTTGAGTTACTGATGTTTTACTCATTAACACCTATTTTGAGCTACTGTAGATAATGTAACGTTAATTTATAACGAGGAATATAGGTATGTGAGCAACACATTAAAACACGTGAAAAGTTCTGCTCCAGAAGCTCGTTTGTTCCCTACAAGCCTCACATCCCTGAAGCTACAACCAGAACTCCAGGCTGCAGGAGAATCACCCTCAGGACCAGGCGCCTCAGCTGCCAGAACCGCCTGATCCTGGTCCAACTGTCTTCAGAGCTTCTTCATGAAGGTGTGGGTCACTATGGCCAAATATAAAATGGATCAGCACATGAAATATTTACCTTTTAAATATACTGTGTCCACAATTATTTCTGAGGACGAGTTTTAATAATCGCCAACTCCAGAACTCTGTTAATCCAAAATGTTAATAAACCTCAAACATGAATGTTTAAGAAAGGAAAAGTGAGGTTTTTGGCATAGGAGAATATCTATATGGGCGACTATTATTGTGCAGGATTATGACACAACTCAGGAGTCGCGTTAACCGAATATTTTCCCGTATTTGTTTTTATTTTATTTTTTAGAACGGTGACTGAAAAATCTGAAGGCCGTCTGCCATTTTGACAGATTGCAATTCAGACCTCTGACCACTTGGTGCAGACATTTTTAACTTTAATCGTATAGTTCAGGTAACTGAATCAGTCAAAAGAAAAGATTCCCATGAGTGAATCTGAGCCTCATCTCAGACCTGGACACCGTACCCGGCCGGGAGCTGACAGCGCCTTGAAGAGTTTCTGAGGCTTTGGAGCGCTTCGCTCCCAAAAGCCCGGTGTCGACCAACCACAGGTGCATGCTGGGGGGTTCCTCCCACTGAAGCGATAGCTTGTGGGTCAGAAAAGTGCTCAGTCTTTCTGACTTCTGATCACTTCAACTGGAGAAATGTTCCCTAAATTTCTAAATTTTACCTGAAGTAGAGCTTTAATTCCAGTCTCTCTGCCTCCAGAACAACATCTAAACCTCCATGAGACGTCGTCTGTCCAAGGCTAAAGGCAATACCTCATGACAAAAACCTCTGCAGCAATCCCAATATTTAATTAAACACAAGCAGGTGATCATTTCAGTTCCATGTGGAGCAGGAGGAAAATGTGAGTCTGAGTTCAGGCCACACCAGAACTTTTCGTTTTTTATTAGAATTGTTTAATTTCGTTATGTATATGTACTTCTCTGTTCAGCTTGTTCGTACTGAATATTAATTAAAATGAACAAGAAATAAATACTATTGAATATCTTATAATTTAAAAAAATATGTAGCGGGACCTCTGGGTGCAACTAAATGAAAAACACCCCCCCCCCATCTCATTTTTAATTTCGTCTAAGTGAGAATTATAAACTAGGGCTGCCACAAATGATTTTTTTTTTTTTTGATAATCGATTAATCACCAATATTTAGCCGATTAGTCGACTAATCGGATCACAAATTGTATCTTATCGCAGCAGCACACAGCACTTCAAGCTAGAAACAAATGATGGTTATATCAGAGCATCTATCTCTAAGTGTCATGTGCTATGTAAAATACTGACAATTAAGATGATAGCTCATTCAGTATTTATGAACTAATTTTAAAATCAAACATTGGTGTTACAGCAGACGCAATAATGAAATTACCATCACTACCGTTAAATGTTACAGCTCTCAATACAAGTAATGCAATATCTTCAGTTAGAAGCTTCATCAAAACCGCTGTAATCCAGACTGCTACAGAAGATCATTCTCAAACCAAAGATTGCATTAAGAGAAAATAAGCGTTTTATTTTTATTGTAATAATAAAAATATGGCCACCCCACTGCCCCCGCGAAAAAACCGGCACCCAAAATCGTATTGAGTTCATACAAACCATAGTCCTCTCCAATCAAGACGTTACTGCAAAACCCAATTATTAAATACATAATTATTAAATAAATCGTAATTAAAAGTATATATATACCTCGCTACTGGCCATCAATTTCTGACTGAGGCGCTGTCTCAAAAGACAAACAGTAATTCTAGCCTCCACCTGTGGGGGGCGGTAATGAACTAAAAGGCGCTCATTCTGACAAACAAGTGCAATTGTAACTTATATTGGATTTTTTTAAAAAGGATAGATTTATTAAACTTTATTCTTGGTAATTTAACTTATTCGCCCCACACATTTTGACTCTAATTTCCCCTCCAGCTTCTCTGTTGCCACAATCTTCTCTCTACCTCAACAGCCTGAGGCAGGCAGCTAGCCTTGCTAGCCTAGAAGCCTCAGTAACTTGGGTGTTTTGAGTATTGAATCAAAAAGAGCCAAGAACCGTCAATCTGAACAGTTAATGGCAGTAGTCCCCAACCCCCGGGCCGTGGGTTATGTGGTACCGGGCCGCGGGCCACACACAAAGAATAAATAACTTCCAGTTTTTCCGTTTTATTTATTATCTGAGGGTGACCGCTGTTTTATTTTGAAAAATGACCGGATGTCCCGATTACATAGCTCAGTCGTGACCATCTTGACACGTTACATGTTAAGAGGCGTGTATTGGTCACGTGATAGTTACCGCTAAAATGAATCCCACAAGCTAGCAAGATGGATATAAAACAAATGTCTCTCTGTCGATTCTTTGGAAAGGGGAAAAGGCCCAAGGCTCTCACTGATTCAGCGTTGTGGTGAGTTAGATTTTTCATGCACTTTGTATTTGTTTTTGTGTTAAATCTTGAATTATTAAAGGTATTTTTGCATGTTACCATGGCGACCAGAGAGCGTTAGGGGGCTGAGTGTTACTCGTGTTATGTTGTTTGCTCGATGTTAGGAGGACGCTGTTAATAAAGCTGCGAATACACATTGGATTTACGTCTATTGTTATAATTTAAAAAATACCCAGTTTTTATTCCGTCCGTTATCATTTATCCGCCACAACTTAAAGGCCGGTCCGTGAAAAGATTGTCTGATATTAAACCGGTCCGTGGCGAAAAAAAGGTTGGGGACCACTGATTTAGGGGACATTTTCTCTGGGGCGCCATTGCCTCCCTTATGCCCCGGACAGAAGGTGAAAAGCCGAAATGTCCGGGTAAAAGTACATCATTCTACTGTTGATCCTAATGTTAGCAGCTAACGATCTAATTATCTCACGTCCTCAACGGGCTTCCTTTTAAAGATGCTCGAGCATCACCGTTGTCCTGCCGTGGAAAGTAGGTTCTACTGTGTGAATTTTGCACTACACATGCTTCTCTTTCATTTTTATAAAGCGCTCCAGAACCTTAGAGCTCCGTTGTCGGCTAGCCGTGATTCTGCGACGCCCCGGCTGACCCTGATTGCCACTACTGCGCATGTCTGTTAGGGGCAGAAAGGCAGAGAAAGGTACAGCGACAGGGGGGTATTATGCTTCTTCCAGGCACATATTACCCTTCTATAGCACACTTCAATAAAATTGTCACCTTAAGTCTTTTAAAAGTACGTCATATATCCAAATCAAGAAATTTACTTCCGTATTGGACGCCTTTATTTTCGCCTGTGCCTCTCTAAGACCCTCCTACTCTTTCTGACACTCCCCCTTCAGTTCGTCACATACCGTGCATCATCGCAGCACGGAGTCGGAAAATAAATCCCACAATTGACGTGCAGCTGGTGTGTTATAATTACTGCACCTGGGACTCAGACTGAGTTGTGTGAGGTGGGGAGGGGAGGGGTGGGGGAGCTCTGCCGGGGCGAGGCTCTCGGCTGAGTACATAAGGTCGGAGGAGGAAATAGGTGGAAAAGGCGGGGATAGGTGGGAGCAGGCGTTTCAGCAAGCCCGAGAACTACCAGCAGAGACTCAAAGATTACTCTAACATGAGTGAATGGGACAACACTTCCGACGTGTTTTTAATGAGGGAAAGACAGGTTCCCAGGATGTCAAGATTCAGAAAGTCTATTTTGCATAATACCCCGAGAAAAACAAAGCTTAAAGTGTAACTGATGTAAGCCACTTTTATGAAACCTTTATTTTTAATAATACAATCAGACAGGATGTGGTGCACAGTGCTTTTATTGTGAAGACCGGAAGAGCGGTTAGTGGGTAGAGCGCACGACTGCTGGATGTGAAGTGATGGCGGTGTAAAAAAATAAAGTGCCTCTCGAGTTCACAACTGCCGTCCTTTCTTCATATATCACGCATTACCCTCCATGGTTATCACCAGAAGACGCTCGGTTACATTGGTGGCAGCGGTGGGATCGCCCCAGTGCAGGAGTCCATCTTCTCCAGAGACGGTAAAAGAAACAGTTTAGTCAGCTAGCTGAAGTTAGCAATTGCTAACTCGCGCTTAGCTTAGCTGTAACAGGATAGATAGGACGTGCGCTAGCTCCACGTTTCGTTTTTTTATAGTAAGAGAGGTGTTTAGCGAGACAAAGAACCATGTGGATGCACGATGAATACCCGCTGGATTGCAAATCCTCCAGCCGGGAAAGACTTTTCTCTGGCAACAAGAAGATCGAACTCCCGCCACTCTTCTCCGGTGAGGACAGCGAGAGTTTTTCCTGCTGGTCGCGTCAATATGAAGTGGCCGTGAGAGCATTAGTGTCCGGTACCGGCGGTGATTATGACTATGAACTGGCCCGAATACTTCCTACCTGGCTATCCAAAGCTGCTTTTCTGTTATGGGACAGTCTGCCTGTCGCTGTACAGGCGGACTACACTACTGTGAAGAGCGGCTGCGAGAAACCTTTTAGACAAAGACATTTCCTGGACAATTTCAGAGCTAACCTTGCTGCTCGTCGTCGCACTCCGGGTGAAAGCCTGGATGTCTATGCGGCTGATATAGGGAAATTAGTAGACGAAGCCTTCCCTAACTACGGCGAAGCAGCTCAGAGGGAGGAAAAGTTTTGCAGATTCCTTGCTGGACTTGACCCCGCCCTAAAAGCCAAATGTCAAGAGCAGGGAGCAACGGACTTAGATGAAGCCCTTATTATCGCAGGCCGCTGTGACATGGATTGAGAGACTTTAAAGAGTGAATATACGTACCCTGCGATTGGTGCCACTGCAAGTAAAGCTGCCACTGCCCTGGTGCACTCAGTCTCCGAGGAGTTTCGTTGGCAGCATACAATGGAATGACTTGCTGAAGATATGAAAGAAATGAGGAGGGACATTAGAATTTTGTCGGATGAAAACAAAGACGGAAGAGTCATGGCAGGAGCACCGAATCCTTTTCACCCAGGCCTGCCCAATGTCGGTGCCAGTGTGGGGGCCTGGGCTGTCAGTCCCTGCGTTCCTGGGCCGTGCTGCGTGGACGTCCTTCTGCTCCGAATGGGCGAGGGTACCGTGACGAACAGTATGCCGGACCAGACCGTCGCTCTCCATCCCCCTCCACTGATCGCTCCTCTTCTCCTCGGGGCCGGAGCCCGAGACCGAGCAGGAACACCTTTTACGGTGATCCAGTGAGACGACGAGGGGTGAGGTTTCTCTCCCCAGACCGAGAGGACCCAGGCGACCAGTCGGGAAATAGGATGTAGCTGTCGTCGCTGCCCGGACCTCAGCTACATCATCTGCAGGGCCCCTGATGGAGGAAACCTCCCTGCCTTTCCAGAATCACCTGGTTGGTTGTTCCTCGGCTGCAGAGCAAAGATCCTCCTATGTGTGAGGCACCATTGAAGGTACTGAACTTAATATCTTGATAGACTCTGGTTCCACTGAATCGTTTATCACTGCAGATTTTCGCCAGTCCATCCTGGCCCTCCGCCAACGACCCCTCGGTTCGGATATTATTGCGGCCAGGGCCGTAAATGGACAGCTACTGGACACTCTAGGGACCATTACTGCCACCTTACGTTTGGGTGATCAGTCATGGCAGCATGTGTTCCATGTACTCCGTAAGTCCACTCAGACAGCTCTTCTGGGGCTTGACTTCCTGAGAGCACATCACGCGCTTTTGGACTTTTCCCGCGGTAGGCTGCAGCTTTGGGGCATGGACATTAGGTTGCTGAATAATAAGGACTTGATCCCAGTATGTTGTAATGTGTCCCTTACTCTACTTTGACATTGCCACCACTCAGTGAGATGCTGGTTCCAGTAAATGTCTCTCTTTCTGGGCCGGACGGCCATTTTACAGCGTTTACTGGTTATCTTGAGCCTAATCCTCCAAGTAAGAGTGAGTGTGTTGTGGCCCATTCTCTCACCTCAGTAGAGGATGGTGTCACTACAGCCCGACTGCTTAACCCTACGATCCAAGACATAACACTACGGGAAGGCACGCACCTTGGGGAGTTTTTCTCTGTAAATGAGGGGGACCTTTCAACCCCCATTATTAAAAGGGTGTCCCCTGTGGTGACGGACGACGTGCCGCCAGTGTCACTGACTCACTCTCCCACCAATTCATCCCAACTTGGACAGTTGAAGGCCCTGTTAGCCGAGTATAGTGGCATTTTTAGCATGTCCAAAGCGGTGACTGGTAAATGCACCCTTATCAAGCATTGCATCAATACTGGTGGTCACCCACCTGTAAGACAGCGTGCCTACCGGACCTCTCCCGAAAAAAGAGAGGAAATTGACAGCTCTGCTGGCCGACGGGGTGATTGAAGAGAGTTGCAGCCCCTGGGCCTCACCTGTCGTCCTTGCGAAGAAAAAGTCTGGTGAATCGAAGTTCTGTATTGACTATCGACGTTTGAACAGCATCACCGTGAGAGATTGCCATCCCCTGCCCCGCGTGGACGACACCCTCGACGCCTTGGCGGGGTCCTGCTGGTTTAGTACCCTGGATTTTTCGAACGGCTACTGGCAGGTTGAGGTGGCCGAGGAGGACCGCCAGAAGACAGCTTTCACCACGGGTCGGGCCTTTACCAGTGGAGGTCCATGCCCATGGGCCTCACTAACTCACCTGCCACGTTCCAGCGCATGATGGAATTGTTTCTTCGGGGGCTCCCATGGCAAGTGTGTATGGTGTATCTAAATGATGTGTTAATATTCAACCCCACCTTTGAGGAGCATGTGGACAGCCTGTGGGAGGTGTTTTCTCGTATTCAGGCAGCTGGCCTCAAGCTGAACCTTAGCAAATGTCATCTTGCCCGGGATCAGGTAGTATTCCTGGGTCATGTTATTTCCCACCGTGGGCTGCAGCCTGATCCCTGGAATACGGACAAGGTTAAGACCTGCCCCACACCGCAATCGCCCACGGAGGTGAGAGGTTTTCTGGGTCTGTGCTCATATAATAGGCGACATGTTAGGGATTTTGCCCATTGTGCTGCCCCATTGCATCGCTTGACATGTAAAGATGTTCCTTTTGAATGGACTAGTGACTGTGAGGCAGTGTTTGAGTATTTGAAATCTGTCCTCACATCAGCCCCAATTGTTACCATGCCAGATTAAGCTGTCCCCTTTAAAGTGTACACCGATGCCTCAATGGAAGCTGTTGGGGCAGTGTTGACTCAGGAGAAGGATGGACTGGAAAGAGTAGTGGTGTATGCCAGTCAGTCCCTGACTGTTGGACAGAAACGTTGGTCCACATTTGATAAGGAGCTGTGGGCTGTTGTGTGGGCTGTTCGGCAATTTAGGCACATTGGGTCATCTTCTTTTACTATAGTAACTGACCATAAACCTCTCTTAGGCCTACGATGCATGGCGATTGACAAGGATCCCTCTGGAAAAAGAGCCAGGTGGATGCTGGAACTGGATCCCTTTAATTGGGTCATGCAGTACAAAGAAGGACGGCGGCATACTAATGCTGATGCCCTCTCTAGGCGCCCCACTGGGGGGACAGAAGGTGCTGTCGTCTCGATAATGTTGTGGACACTTATACCATGCCCAGTGAATCTTACCCGCAGGGTGCAGTCCCTCAGCCTGCGGACCCTGATACTGGAGGACAGCACTTGCATGTGCTTTTGAATGAGACTAGGGCCCTGACGTTACAACAGCAGGATGATCCAGATATTAGTGTGGTGTTGCTCTGGATCGAGACTGGGGGCTCCTGTCCACGCAGAGGGCAGTTGAAAGGTAGCTCCCGGTGGCTCCGAAAGTTTTGAACCGAGTTCCCTAGGTTGTCATTGGTGAATGGACTTTTATGCAGGACGGTGAATTCATCTCCCCTGGGGGAAAGTCGACATCAGGTGGTTGTACCTGCATCGCTTGTCCCTGACATCCTGTTTCAACTGCATGGGGGCCCTGTTTCAGCACATTTCTCGGCACATTTTAGAGCTTCCAGTGACATCGAAGGGTCATAGATACGTGCTTGTTATTGAGGACTATTTCTCTAAGTTTGTCAATCTGTATGCTCTCGCTAATCAAACTGCCCAGTCTGTGGCTCAGTGTCTGTTTGAGGATTTTGTGTTATTGCATGGCATTCCAGAGGCTGTGCATAGTGATCAGGGCAGGCAGTTTGAGGCTGAGGTGGTGCAGAGACTGTGTGGCATGCTACACATTAAGAAGACTCGTACTACACCTTATAACCCTAAGTCTGATGGTATGGTCGACAATTTTAATCGTACGCTTATCGACCAGCTGGCGAAATCACTGCTGTCTTGCGGTGGTGAATGGGACGACCATTTAAAACATGTGGCTTTTGCTTACAACACATTGGTGCATGCTAGCACTGGGTACACTCCCTACTATCTTACTCGTGGTCGGGAGGCTTGTGTCCCTGTTGATGTGTTAGTACCGAGTCAGACAGGTAAATTGGCCCATCCCTTTGCTCATGATGACTTTGTCTCAGCAGTGGGGGAACGCCTAGAGGTGGCCTTTGTAAATACTAGGCGCAATGCAGCTGTTGCCCACGAGAGACAGAAGCTGTACCATGACTCTGATGCCCGCCAAAAGCCTTACACAGTGGGGGACTTAGTATGGCTTTACAATCCCAGGGAAGATAGGATGAAGTTGGCTCCCCACTGGAAGGGTCCCTTTAAGATCAGGAGTGTTTTGGACTCTTGAGGGTGTGTCGGGTCACACTTATCGCATCGGTGACCCCCTGGCTGATGATGCACCTTCCCAGGTTGTTCATTATGACAGACTAAAGCCATACACGGTTGGCCTTATCCCTGGGCACCCCTCATGTACCTGCCTTTGTCCCACTCCTGGTTCGACTTCGCTGCGGGGTAATTTGCCTACTGCTGGTCCTCTGGATGAGTGTGGGGCGGGGTTGCCAGTGGATGAGCTGCCTCGGACCTGGTCACGTGCGGGGAGGGCTGTAAGGCCTCTGGGTCAGTTTATGGATTTTGTCACCTACTGTTGATGGCTGTTTGCCGCGTGGGTTTTTTTTTTTTTTTTTGGTTGTTTTGTTTGTTTACTCTTCCTGTGTTAATGCACTTTTGTTTAGTGTATGTACTATAATGTTAATTGTTTATTATACTGTGCAATGGTTTTCTTTGTGTGTACTGTTGCTGGGCTGTTTTGGACAATTGTATTTTTGTTGTTGTTGCTCTTTGTGATGTAAAACGGGGACTTTTTTTTTTGTTGGGGGGAGGCATGTAAGCCATTTTTATGAAACCCTTATTTTGAATAATACAGTCAGAAAGGATGTGGTGCACAGCGCTTTTATTGTGAAGACCAGAAGAGCGGTTAGTGGGTAGAGCACTTGACTGCTGGATGTGAAGTGCCTCTAGAGTTCACGACTGCCGTCCTTTCTTCATATATCACGCATTACCGTCCGTGGTTATCACCAGAAGACGCTCAGTTACACTGAACCCCCTGAAAAATCATAACCCCGCCCCCAGACAACATTTGAAAAATTCTACAAAGTGGGCGGTGCCAGGAAGAAGAGAGGGCTATGGCCAAGTGTTGAGGAAAAGCGGAGGGGGGAACGTGGCCAAAGCGACGTTGGAAGTTTTGCGACTGATCGATCTGATCAACATTCATCTGTTTTGAACGTTAGCCTATGTTAGCATCACCATTCAGAGACTGGACTCCTCCTGTCTTCCTCTGCCTCAGCAGCACCGAGCTCGGGCGGCGCTGGCTCGGCGCCCTGAACCAGCGGATCTCCTCTGCCGTTATCGGAGATAGAGGAGTAGAGGGAGGCTTTATGGAGCCTAGCGGCCGTGAGCCGTATTAATTCGAGCCGCTGGCTCGGGGCGCTGAGTCAGCGCTGCCCGAGGCTGGTGCTGCTGCTGAGGTAGAGAGAGACAGGATGGGTCCAGTCTCTGAGTGGTAATGCTAACATAGGCTAACGTTACCCCTAACCCATAGAGTAACGTTCAAAAAGTATGTTGGCTATGCTAACTAAGTGCTAATGTGATAATAATGGTAACCTGAAAAAACCAATCCAACTCCAAACTCGCCACGGGGCCGGTATTAGTGATGTCGGTCGCGAACGAACTGGCTCTAAGAGCCCACTCTTTGAAGTGAACGATGGGAGCCGGCTCGTCATTGGGAGCCGCTTTTTAAATTTTTCATTCCCCCCCACTTGTTTTGGTACATTTTGTACACATTGTTTTGCATTAATTTTGGTGATACATACACTTTAAGAAACAGAAGATCTGAGGAGCCACGTAGGAGCCGAAAGAGCCGGCTCTTTATGGTGAGCCAAGCCAAAAGAAATGGCTCTCCAAAAAGAGCTGTTTTCCTTCACGGGAAATCTCCCGTTTAAGAACCCCCCAGAAGATCCTCATTTATCAACCGTACTCGCGCACAGATCTGTGTATATCGTGCGTAGGAACAATTTTAAGCATAGTGTGGTATTTATCATCTTGTACTTGTGCGTAGAATTGTTCCTAAATATAAGAAAAGCTCTGACCATGCATACGCACGGCATCTAGTGGTAGAACAAGGGAACTGCACATATTTATCTCATCACTTTATCACCTCTACCAAGGAGCTCATGTTGGCGTCTCTCTGTTTTTAAGCAAAATAACACAAAAAGTTATGGAGGGATTTGGATTAAACTTTCCGTAAATATTAGAAATTAGCCAATGAATAAATGATAACGTTTTGGGGGTGATCATGCATGGAGATCCTGTGACTCACAATCTGGGGGTGGTGTGAGGTGCCTCGTGGAAGTCTATGCTTTCGGTGTGGATTTTTTTTACTCGTCACATCAAGGCACTTCAGTTTAAAGGATGTTGTTCCACTTCTGAATCAAAGGTTACAAAAACTGTAATGAGGAACCGGGATGGTCCTGCTTATTGGTGCAGCAGGTTGTCTCTGTCTCCATGGTTACTGATGCCACCTAAAGCAGCGTCTCCAATAACGCCGGCCACATTCGGGTCACGTGTTGATCTGTTCACCCCCGGTAGAAGATCAGCTCCAGCTGTGTTGCTGAGGGACGTTTATTTTGATTTCACTTTGATATCCAACCATTTTGTTCCTTTATTTCGTGAATTGAATTGAACTGAATTTCCAACAGGAACCTCTCCACTGTCCCGACCGCATTTACTGCCTCTCTCACTTTCTCCCAGGCACTGATTTTTTTTTATTGGTTCCCCCTGAGCTGATAGAACCAAACTGAAATGTTCAGACTAATTTAACTAATTTTATTTGTTCAAAGAAGTTAAATATTTCCACAGAAGTGAATAACAGCAAATGAAACGATTCTTTGCCACATTATTTTATGTCTGCAGCAGGAATATAACTGCTGCATGCTGGAGGGGAGGAGACATGAAGCAGAGGAACCGCTGATAACAGAGGGCAGAAACTATCAGTGGTAAAATGAAGTTGCATCAACTTTGACAATTTTCAAATAGTTCATCATGACTTTTTTTTTTCCCCCACTCATGTTTCACCTCGATCTCTGGTGTCACTGAAATTCCTTTTTTCGCTCTCTTGGCCATTATTTTCGGGAAGAACGCAAGGATTTAATGCATGTGTCAGAGGAAGTGGTGTGACCATATATGGTTAATTGAAGGCGTTTCTGTATGCAAATGACTAAACAAGGACCTATAGGTACACACACGTGGCATTTATCAACACATGATTGCGGAGGAACATGCGTACGACTGGCCACTGCACATTTGATGAATCCGACTTTTGACTGTTTGTACGAACATTCAGAATTTCATTCGTAGGACAGAATATAGATAAGTTTCTACGAACGCTTGATAAATGATTATGGAATATGACAGAACTGGAAGGTAGTGAGTTCTGCAGCCCTCTGAGAGATCTTTGGTCGGCTAAATCTCGTTTTGGCTAATTTCTGCTTAAGAGTTCTAAAACAACATTTTTGACAATTGGAAACTTCTTTAAAGCTTCTGTACATAATCAAACTTTGTTACTTTGTTGGGGCTGAAAAGGGTCCTGATAAATGGCCAAATACAAACCATAATAAAGGCATTTGATTGGGGAAAAACTGGTTTCCCCTGGTTTCGCCCACTCATGAATATTAAATGAGCTGTGTGCTGATTGACCGGTTTAGCACAATGGCTCCATGACAGTTAATAGTTCTATAACCAATAGTTACATAATGCTGATGTTGAAGTGGGCGGGGACTTGAATGTTAGGGGGTGTGTCTACAGCCCGTCACTCCACGGAAATTACAAATTTGCACAAGAAAGCAGGTCGGAGACGGCAAAGACGTTTGTGCACACTCCTTGCCTCCACCCCAGTCAGTAAAGGGGATTATGATGTGGGCAACGTGGCCCACTGCCCAGGGCTGCACAGTCTACCGGGGCGTCACAAAGGAGTTTTCTGCTGCTGTATTCAAGCTGTGCTCCATGTAAACACTTCCATGTCATCCATGTTGGCCTTTTTCATTGTTTTGCAAGAAATCTGGGCAACATTTGGTCATTTATGGGTCAAATTTAAACACTCGGAAGGCTTGAACAGAAACTCTTGAAAACATAATTGAAATTCATGAAAACTTTATTGTATTTGTAAAAATGCATCTTTGATGCTTTTTAAAAAACCTGGATCCCTCTTGGATTGAGTTGATCATCAAAATCATATAAACAGACCGAACTGGTCAAAGCTGCATTTAAATGTGAAACATTTTTATTACAGATTCTTTAGATGACGGTTTCAGGTTAGGGAGGGGCTCGTCCAGAACCACCACTGACCCCCGGGTCAGAGGTCTTCCTCCAGCTTCCCTTTCCCACCTAAACACCCCATAGCATGATGCCGCCACCACCATGTCTCACAATAGATCAATTATATTTATAAAAAGTTCAAAGGAGCAACATGTTCCCTCTCTGCCAGTTTAAACAGAAATTTATGAGAACATAGAAGCTTCCACTGAAACGTTCCTGACTGGTTTTAACGCCATTAACAGACACGGTGGCACAGTTCGTGTTAACCACACGAGGGCGCCACTGAGAACAATTTGATCAGAAAGTTGAGTTTCAGGTAAAAACAAAATAAATCTGAAATTGTGTTAATTTGATAAACATTTAGGAGTAGCTCTCCAGAACATATTTTCCTCCATCTAATGGCGCCATCAGGACCACATGTCCCAGTTCTACAGCCCTCTGATCAATCATCTCCCTCCTCCTCCTTTTTCTTCTTCTCTGTGCATTTGCACGCCGTAACCACAGGAGTTCAGCACAAGCGTGTGAGGGGTCATGCACCCTTCCTGCCTGCTTGTCATTTCCCTCCATCAGCTGTCGGGCTTCCGGTCCTTGGGCCAATCGGAGGCGAGCAACGGGTCAGTTCGACTCGCCGCGGCGCTGGCCTTCACTCGCTTCACAGAGATGGTTCAGGGTGGTCGGCTCACCCTCCGTCAAATATTTGCAGTAACCCTTTAAAACACAGCAGAGAGGAGGAGTTTTCCGTTAATTTGGGGAGGCGGGGAAGACGTCTGTAAGCCGTTATTTTTAAAATAAATAACTACATCAACATTTAACTATTAACACGAGGACTCCCAGAACTCCCACTAGTACTCAATTTAACAGCTGGCATTCTGACCAATGGAATGCGAGACTGGTGATGACATCATATTGAAATCATTCTAGTGTGCTATACAGTAACTCATTATGCTTAAATGTAGAGCTAATAATACGGTATAGAAATATAATTTTAGCAAAAGCCTGATATATACACTTATAAAAGGTGTAAATTGGGATAAAATAGTTTTACTAAGAAGTTAACTTGCTTATCAGTACTGAAAGGATTTTAAATTATTTACATAACTTGGACAAAAAAAAAATACAATATGGAAATTCTGGAAATTGTGAATACATACAGCAAAAATAAATTGATTAGACAGATATAAAAAAATACTGCAACAATGAAATGAATAACTTAAAATAAATGCAATTACATTATAACAAAAGGATTTCTTTTGATTAACTGTGGAATAAGAATGACCACAATAAAAATATACAAAATTATTCAAGACAATCATAAGAGAAATGACGGAACAAAAATATAAATATATTCGTTTATTTCTTAGTTTACTGATCTCAACTCGATGTCACGGTTATATGACTTTGTCTTACTACAATGTTGTAAATCAAACCTTGAAAAGAAGTTTCCCTATTATTTGTTTCGCTGTCAGAATCTGAGCCGCTTCCTACGGACCAATAATCATCAGCTTCCCCTTCTCCGCCCAAGTATCTGAAGCGTTTCTGGCGTCTCAACTTTCTTCTACATGCAGTTTTTTCTGGCAGTAATTTTACATGGAATATAACCAGAGAGGGAATGCGCCAGCTGGAAGGTTTGTTGCTCTGCAACGGTGGCAGGGGAAAAAAGGCGAGATGAAGGTAAAAATAACCCGATTTCTTTTTTTACTTTAATAATAAGTTGAGCATGCTGTGTGTACGCCCTGCAACTGCGCTACATAACACTAGCTGCCCTTTTACTAACTCAGTCGTCAACATTTCTCCAGAGTCCTTGGGGGGGCGTAGAAATTCTGCATCAACAATTTGGATCGCAGCTGGTATGAAAAGCCAGACGTGCCACAATTCGATAAATCAAAATGTTCCAAATCTGATATTATTAACCTCCACAAAGAAGGTAATGTTTTCACCAGGGTCTGTCTGTTAGCAACATAATTGAAAAAGTTGCAGGTGAATTTTTATTACATTTTCAGGAAATGTCTGTAATGGGACCAGGAACAAGTGATAAGATTTAGGGGGTAATCGGAAAACCGGCATTATGAATAACTACTCGACTAATAATGATCAATCACTCAATCAATCAAATTTTGTTTGTAGAGCACTTTTCATGATAAAATCAGCACAAAGTGCTTTACATGATAAAGAATGTATTTCTCCAAATCTAAATTTCTCTGAGGTGCTAACATTAATGTAGAAAAGTAGAGTTAGCCCCTCTGAGCTGCTTTGATCTTTAAAGCTTCTCCAGCTGAGTTGCTGTGGAGGTTAACCAATCAGATATCAGACATTTATTTAGTGAAATACAGCTTCAGTATAAATTATTCCATAATGTACTTCATAACACTTGTTTAATCTGCTACCAGTTCTCCTATGGTCTTTTCCATGTCTCAGATCAACACAGCCCAGCAGCAGTGTCTCAACAACATTGTTCCCCATCAGATAATAAAATAGGTTGCTTTTGCGTTGCATGGTCCCCATCTGATGACAATGATTAATTATGTTGCGATTCTTTATTAGATTCTTGTTGTTATTCAGGATGGTATATTATAATTTATGTTGTTGTAAGATGTTTTACAGTCTTGCTCTGTGTGCCCCTTTTGAACTTTGAGCACCTGCCCCTCTAAAGGTCTCTGCACGGCCCTGGTAAGCCGTAGGAGCGGTTCCTACCTTTGAGGGAAGGCTAAGGGCGTTCCCAGCTGTCCGAGACCTTTTCTGGGGCGCTCAGCCGCCTCAGGCTCTGGAGCAGGGTTTCCAGAGTCCCTGCTGTGATGACAGATCGATGAAACGTCAGCATAAGGACCCTCAGAGAACATCTGAACCATTTTAATCTGACTGTACCCATTTTATCTTGATAGGACTCCAGCTTCTTCAGAAGCTCCACCGTAGTGGAACATCTGAGCCCCTCTGTAGCTACAAGAAAAAACAAAGAAGAGTCACTTTCCTTTTCTAAAAAAACAAACAAACAAACAAATAAACCTAAAAGTTAAAGCGACGCAGCATCAGAACTCCCCTTTACCTCCCGGATCAGAACCGCTTCCCCCGTCGCCCACGAAGCAGGACGACAGCTCGGCCCGACAGGCCCTGGCCTTGGTGAGCGTGGCGCTCATGTCCTGCGCCAGCCTGTGGTTCTCCGCCAGCTCGGAGTGGACCTTCTTCCAGGCCATCTTGTCCTCCATCAGGCATCCCTCCATCACCGTCCTCAGCTCCTTCTCCTGAGACACCTGGCTCTCCAGGCTCTCGATCTCCTCGCATCGCTGCCCGGGTTCAGTTGGACACACATGAAGAAGAAGCTCAGCCGAATGGGAGATGAAGGCAGAGAGCCACTCAGAAGTTTACGTACCATCACGTTTCTAGTTTAGTTTATTTGAAGAGGACAATGCGCATTAATGAACACTCAATACAATTACTTTGTGTAAATGTGCCAGATTTAGCCATAGGCTACTTTCCATCTGTAGTCCTCATTCTAAGGCTTTAATGATTTATTTGAAGGGCTCGTTTTCTGGGAGCAATAATTACAAAATTTCAGTGATTCTTTTCTTTAAAAAAAAAAAAAAAACAGATTTGAATTTATCAGTGTCAAAACTATTCATACAGTAGGGATGTAACGGTAAATGTATTCGGCCCTGTCTGTTCGGTACTGAACAAATCCAGCTGTTTTCTACCTGAACACATGCAGAACGTTTACGTGAGGAACTCAGAGAGCAGTGCAACGTTTCCGCAGGGCAACTTTACAAAGTGACACCAAAACAGAAAGGGACTCCCACCTTTCACTAAACTCTATATGGGATCATAATGGTTTATCATGCAGCTACAGTAGAAAAAGAAAGATGGACCGAACCAGAACTTTAATCAGCAATAAGGTCCATAACACGCTCTGCTCTGATCTGAATGACTCGCCTGAAACAAAGTCAAGCTGAATGTAAACATCACTGATACTAGAGAAAAACCAGCTGACGTCCAACATGGCTACCAGTAGCATAGATTTAGACTTGGGACTACATTACGACAAAGCGCCGCTGTAAGGCGCAAGAACACCGAGCCGCAGAGGATACCCACTTCCATAAACACAAATGAGTTTTTACTGATACGGTTTGACGTAGTTATAAGTTTAATGCAAGAAGAAAGGTTCTTGCTCATGTAGCAAAGGGTTGTGAAGACAAACGGCAACACGATGTTTCACAGGTTTCCATTTAATGTGGAACAAAGAAAACAACGGCTTGTTACCCTGGGAACTCCTCCAGCAACTCCTGTGGAGAAAATTAATCAATATCTGGTTTGCGAGGAGCATTTCACACCAGAGGTCTATGAAGAAAAAATTAAATTTTCTACCAGAAAGATGCCACTGCGTCTGAAGAACACATCAGTCCCATTCATTAAAAAAAAAAAAAATTTCTATACAGATACCAAACGAAGTGCATCCTCAATGGGTGTAAGTAATGTTCTACTTACTCTAATTCCCTGGGTGTTGCTGGGCTGTTATGAGTTAATATAATTGTGACGTCTGGCTGACATCCAGGTTTACTTTGTAAAATTTACAACATTTCACCCTAACGACTGTAAACGGCTTTTACGCGTATTTTGCGTCGTGCAGCGGCGGCTTACGGCGGTGCTTTGTCAGTAATATAGTCCCAAGTCTGAATCTGCTCCTGTAATTCCTTCCTGTTATTTTCATTTGCAATCGATATGATTATTGAGTTTCCCAGGAATAATTAGGATCATTATAATATTATTTTCACGACTTTTGCACACGAAATGCTAGCTGTTACCATTCACTTCCATTGTTTATGCTAAGCTAAAGCAAACGGACTGCTGCCAGATTAGAAGAATGACTGGTTACAAAATGCTTTTTCTCACTTAGGGGTGCAATATTCCTTTAATTCAAAATTGATCTTGTTTTTTACAATTTACTACAGATTTGTGTGGTTAGATGCATCATTAAAGGCCCCAAACTACTGAACAGACCCACGATGAAGGTCTGTAAACCTGACTGGACCAGTGCAGCGATCCGCTTCTTCACCTTGTGGAGCTGGATGGCCATCTCCTGCATCTCCGCTTCCAGCTTGTCGGCGTAAGCTTGTTCCAGGGCGTCGCTGGGGGGCAGGGCGCTGCTGTGCCACCTGGCGATGGCGGAGGTCATCTTCCGTTTGGGACCAAACAGCCTGAAAAGCACGAAGGTCGTTCAGAACCGCCTGTTCGACACGGGCGAAGCGGCCACTGACAACCGTAAAGGTCCCTCACGTGATCCCGACTTCCTTCAGGTCGTTCTCCGTCAGCGTGAGGAAGATCCGCAGGTCGATGTCCTGTTCGTCCAGCAATGAGAGGTATTTGGAGAAGCCGATTTGCTCCAGGAATTCTGCCAGATCCTGCAGGAAAAACGGGAACTAAAACCAAACCAAACGCAGACCCTGAAAAAAAGTACGAATGAGAAAGAGACAGACCTTTGGACCGGTGTAGGAAGGTGGAGGACCGCCGGGCGTGTGTTTGCCACAGCTTCCCAGCTTGCCTTTCGAGTGATGACTCTTATTTACCCTGCGAGAGCTGCTCTTCTGGCACTGGTCCGAGTCCTGGCGGGGAGAGGAGGTGCAACTTGAGCTTCGGCACACAACGGGAGGTTAGAGCAAGCAAACCCCGCTGAGATCACCTCGTTGCTCTCCACAGATCCTTCCCAGCTGCTGCTGCTCCTCATGGTGGGCAGGTTGTTCTCAAAGAACGGGCTGTCATCTTCAGAGACATCAACAGTTCACCAACAGTGACCAATCAAAGCTCAGCAGAGAGTGCTTACTGCCTGCGTTCGCCTCTGACCTCTGCTGCTGTGGCTCTGGCCGTCCAGCTCGTTGATTGGCGACGTCACGTCCCGGTAGCAGATGTTCTCGCTCTGCTCTCCAACGTCAGGGTAAGTCGTGTATCCTGGCAGCTCGGCGGGAGGCTCTGAGGACAGAAGGACCTCCGGTAAGAAAAAAGGAAGCAGCCGATGGAGACAAAGGGTCTTGGATCTGTTTTCTGACATGAAGAGCTCAAGGAATGAACCCGATCTGTGGAGCTGCATCGCTTTCTCTTCAGAAACGATCTTCTGCACGGATCACTTGAAATCTTAAACCATCTTAGAGTAATTGATGTGCCAAATTTTGCATCCAAAATAAAAAATAACTTTCCCAATTTATTTAACTATGCAGTGTGACACAAATGCATATTTATCATTTTCAGAATAACGATTTTTAATTTTTATTCATGCTCTTCTTTTCAGTCTTTATAAAAAAAATAATTATATACTTTTTATCTTAAAAACTGCTAATTTAACATAATCACTTTTTTCATTTTATTTCCAGTCTTATTTTTTGTTATTAGTTTCCTTATTTATTTCATGATTTATATTTTAAAATCAATGTATAAGAAAAAAATACAGAATATGAAAAAATGAGCAAAAAACAAATGAATAAAAAGAGACACTAATAAAACAATACGGCTGGAAATAATGGAAAATTAAATAGTGATATTTAAATACAGCTGAAAATGATAAATATTAATTTTTTGTCACTGTATAGTTAAGTTGGGAATGTTCCTTTTTTGGATGCAACATTTGGGACATTTATTACTTTATGAGGCCATTTATTCAATGCCAATTTTGGCAGGAACTGTCCTGCATATACACAAACTTCACGTTAGAGAACAACACAAAGTAGTGGATTATTGTGGAGAAGGAAAAGGAGGCGTGGTTTACAGTATTCAGCCCCTCTGGGTCGATTCTTACAAGCTTTTTTGACCTTACTTCTTTGATAAGTAATTCCAGTTCAGTCAGTCATCTGTTTCCATTCGAACACATGTAAACCATCCCATAATATCTCTGGCTGCATGTTCAGGGTGGTCGTCCCGCTGGAAGGTGAACCTCCACCCCAGTCTCAGGTCTCCTGCAGGATTCCCCTGGATCTCTATCCATCTTCCCAACAACTCTGACCTGCTTCCCTGTCCCACAGCATGATGCTGCCACCACCAGGGTAGTGATTCAGGAATGATGTGCAGAGTTTGGCATGTAGCCAACCAAACGCTTTGGTTTCAGTCTCATCCGACCAGATCCCAGGTCGCTGTCTCTCCAGCACGCTGAACTGCAGATAGAAGCACCTACAGTTCTCTTCTTTCCATCCATAAAGGTCAGTGTAGGTCAACAGGTTCTCCCACCTGAGCTGTAGATCTCTGCAGCTCCTCCAGAGCCACCATGGCCTTGCTTCTCTGATTAAAGCTCTCCTGTCAGTCCAGCTGGACGTGTTCTAGTAGGTCAGCAGGAGGTCCATCCTCTCTCCAGGTCCAGATGATGGATTGATCAGAGTAGAACATGACTCTGCTCTAAACTGGACCAGAACCTCCTCCCTGATCTGCTGCTGGGTCTTGGGTCTCTAAAGAACCACTGAAACCTTCCCTTCTCCCAACAATGCGCTACTTTCTGTTGCTCCGTCACATAAACTAATAAAACACACTGAGGTCTGTGGTTGTAGGGTGAAAAAGCGTTAAATTTGCTTAAGGGGAGTGAATACTTTTGGAATCAGATGTACTTAATGTGACCCACCACACTGTTTGCTTTTGCTTCCAACTCTGAACTTGGCCATGGCCTGAGGCCCGTCGTGGATGCTGACGCCTTTGACTCTGCTTCGGCTGGACCGAGTCCTCGGTGGCGAGCTGTCCGAGTCCTCCGAGGAGCTCAGGTCTTCCAGGTGTCCTGATGGGGTTTAACACAGAAAAAAAAGAAGAAGAAGAATTTCAGAACCAAAACAAACACGATTTAAATAGAAAACGAAATCTAACGGTACGGAAACAAAGACCTGGTTTTGTTCTTGGAGAACGCGAGTCGATGAGGCCGACGATCTTCGTGTAGCCGTACATCATGGCGAGGGCGCGAGCGGTCTCTCCTTTTGCGCTGCGCTCGCCGACTTTTACTTTCTGAAAGTCAGTTGTGGAGAAAAGATGTTAAATTCCTTCATCCGCCGGGAAACGGCAGCAGTTCATGGTGAGCCGCTCACGTGATCCAGCAGGTACTGAACGATGATTTCATGTCCAGAAGCAGCAGCCTCCATCAGAGGAGTGAACCCTGACCCCGGCTCCCTGCCAGACGAGGGGGGGAACGTTTAAAAACAACCTCTCAGGTAGATTATTGTGGATTTGGTTCTGAAGATTTGTTGAAAGGACCAACTTGATGTTTGCGTCGGCGTTGTTATCCAGCAGGAACTTCACCATCTGCTGGTGACCCGTGGCGGTGCAGTGAAACAGAGCCGTCCAGCCTCTAGAGTCCCTCAGCTCCAGCTCTGCCCCTTGCTTGGGGAGGAAAAGAAAGAACGCCTCAGCTCCACAACCGCACTAATGATCAGATTTCAACAGAACAACCATGAAAAGTCCAACACCAATAGAGCTGCACCTTTACTCTTGTTCAGGGTTCCTGCAGGTCTCTCATGTCAAACGTTCCTGAGTTCTCTGGTCTGTTTAACCTCATAAGGAATTTATGGCAGATTATTTTACAGCAGCCTGGTTCTGATTACTGAGCCTGCAGGAATCCTGGGAGGGAGGGAGGGAGAGATGGATGGATGGATGATGATTGGATGGATGGATGGATGATAGGATGGATGGATGGATGGATGGTTGGATGAATGGATGATAGGATGGATGAACTGATGGATGGACAGACAGACGGACAGATGATGATAGGACGAAAGGATGGACAGACAGATGGATGGATGGATGGATGATGATAGGATTGACAAATAGATGGATGGATGGTTGGATGGATGGACGGACAGACAGATGGATGATGATTGGATGGACAGACAGACAGATGGATGGATGAATGGATGGATGGATGATACGATGGATGATTGGATGGATGGACGGACAGACAGACAGATGGACGGACTGATGGATGATGATACGATGGATGGACAGACAGATGGATGGATGGACGGACGGACGGATGGATGATACGATGGATGATTGGATGGATGGACGGACGGACGGATGGATGGATGAACGGATGGATGGATGGATGATACGATGGATGATTGGATGGATGGACGGACGGACGGGAAAGACAGACGGACCGATGGATGATGATACAATGGATGGACAGACAGATGGATGGATGGACAGACAGACAGATGGATGGATGGATGGATGAACGGATGGATGGATGGATCTTTTAATCTGCCTTTTATATTGAATGAAAATAAATGTAATTTCCACAGTTCCTTCCACCTTTCAGACATAAGAACCCTGAATATAATCTGGATTATTATGATTGTTATTGTTGGAGGGCGGATGTTGTACCTGGAGCAGGAAGTAGGCTATGCTCTCGTTCCCACAGCTGGCTGCCAGCATCAGAGGGGTCAGACCTTTAGGTGTGGTTGCATCCACATGGACTCCAGCCTCCAGCAGCAGGTTCGCTATGTTGTCATGGCCGATGTAAGCAGCATACATGAGCGGGGTCCATCCTCCGATGTTCTTCCCATCCAGGTCCCCCTCCCGCCTGGAAGCACACAGACATTCAGCAGTGGGGGTGTGGATGACCCTGATGGGGTTGCGCTTGTTAAAGGGGGCTCACTTCTTGATGCACTCCGCCACCACGTCGTACTGGCCGATGGAGGAGGCGGTGTGGAGGTCCAGGGGGACATCCAGCTCCTCGGGCCGCAGCAGGGAGTCCCCCAGCCAGAGGGAGAGGCTGGCCCCCAGCTGCTCCGACTCACTGGCTTCATCACTTAGCTCGGACATTTCCCCTCCTGAAAGCAGACACACCCCGGAGAAGGCTCAAAACTCCAGAACCGGTCCGGTTCTAGGACTGGAGGAACCCAAGCCACGCTGCCGTCATTTCTACCCGGTAAAACATCCACCTGCACCCTCGCCACAGTGATCCTAGAATATAACCCAGTATAAATGTTAAAGTTCAAACTTACAGCCTGCAGGGAGTTTATCTCAGCAGCAGCTCAAACTTTTCCTTTTGGTTGCTACACTCAATTGTGCTCGTGTAGAAACAGACTCCGCCTCTTCCTATTTCTCATCCAGACTTTTTTTTCTTCTTCTTTTTTTAACGAATACTAAATTCCCAACATCAAACCTCATGCTTGTTTTTTCCTGTTTTATAAAGACTCCTCATTAGTTAAAAGTTTAGTCTTTAGGGTTGTGGTGGAATAGGACCCCATGGTGGAGCAGAGCTGCCCCCTGCTGCATTACATGTTTTCTTTTGCTTGAATCATTGAATGTTGCAGCTGGAAGGATTTTTGCTCTCAACTTTTTATTTTTTTAAAGGAGAAAGTTCAAACTATCCCTTCCACCCAGAGTCGGCCCTAGGCACAGGCAAGCAAGGCGGCCGCATAGGGCGCCACCCGCTGGAGGGGCGCCATTACAGATCAATATATACTAATTGATGGTTTGTGTGTTTCCTTTTTCTTACACTTGTTTGTAAAAAAGTATATGTTTTTTAAAATAAAGTGGACCCCAGGACGAATAGTCTTCACTATGGTGAATGGTTTGTGATTTTAAATACAACAACAAAGAGTTTTCTGATAAAAGAATATTATCCTAATCCAATAAAAAGATTGTACACACTTAAAGATTTTGAAGTGGAAAAAATTAAGAAAATAAGTACAAATTTCATTTCATTTCCTCTCCCACCTAAAGTAAAAGAGGTTAACTTCAAAGTTTTAAATTAAATTTACCCGACGAATGAATTCTTGAGATTGAGATTCAATTTCGATCTAAATAATTGTGTCGTTTGTATAGAGAACATTGAATCGTTAAAACACCTTTTTTTTATTGTGATATAGTGCAATCTTTTTGGAGAGAGATGCAGAGCTAGCTACTGTCCAAGGGAGTTGAACTGCCTTTGACCGTGAAGACAATTATTTTTGGTGTTTTTGATGAAAATAAGAATGTGGGACTTTGTACTTAACTCCCTTTTATAACTTGGAAAGTTCTTCATCCATAAATGCAGATATTATAAAACCAAACGTTCTTTGACATTTTGGAGGAATGAGCTGAATCTTTTAAGTAAATCACTTAAACTTGTTTAAAAAAAAATTTCTTCACTTGAAGCATTTAAGTTAATTTGAGATGGCCCCTTTGAGTTTTTGTTTGTTTTGTAGCTGTATTTCTAATCTCAGGTATGTATTAGAATGTTGTTGATGATCTTGCTCACCTTACTGTAGTATATGATATGTTTAATTGTTTGATGCACTGTATGTTTGTAATTACTTTCATAAAAATAAAAAACTATGACGAACGGTAATGGGGGATCCTAAAATAACAAGTGCGCATGCGCCCGTTTCTCCCCCCGCCCACATGGTGACGCAACCAAGATGCGGGGTGCTGGAGCCGGAATACAAAAGCCTTGTGTGGTGAGGCGAAACAAACAAACAAACCAGCGCCATTTTCATTCCCAACAATGGAGCCCAGGACCAAGAAGAGCTGGTCCGACGAGGAAACGCAGTGTTTTCTTGCTCTGTGGTCGTCGTCCGAGGTCCAGCACAGGTTGGAGGGAGCGATTCGAACAAAGCCGGTGTTCGAGTATTTACAGAGGAAGATGACTGCCGCCGGATACGACAGAAGCGTCGACCAGCTCATAAACAAGTTAAAGAAACTTAAAAAGAACTTCAGAGACAATAAGCTGGCGGGGGTTCGCAGTGGTAACGGGACTCACAAAAGAAACCCACACTTTGATATTTTAGACTTTGTAATCGGGAATCGAGCGGCGAACCAGAACACGGGGGCCCAGAAACCCACCGCAGCATCGTCCATCCTCCTGCCCACGGTGGACGGGACGGCGGCGGAGGAGGAGGAAAGGAACGCCACAGAATCTGGTAAGTGGGGCTGTTATGTCGGGTTATCCCGGTATAAAGTGGGGTTTACTGTCCCCTGTTCGCCGACATGTATTGCTGTTGCTATGAGCTAGCATATTTTATGGTGCCAGTGACGTGTTTGCTGAGATCCAATTATTAAACCCAAATTAGAAGCTTCTATTTCAGTTTTTTATTAAAATATATACACACACAGATCGTATGTAATCTTTTGTGCCTGCGTCTATCTTCTATTCCAATTATTTTTTGTAGTTTTCCGACTGTTTACATTCTCTTCAATGCGTAGAAGAAGAGCGTCTGTTTCCCCATTGTGCCAACTGGGCTCAGCACTGCCCCCTATCATCGAGGCACGGCATTTTCTGCCTGTTGACGTTGATATTTGTTACATAAAACATGAGTGGTGTGTGTGTATATATAAAATTACAAATAAGACAGACTGTAAAATGTCAACGTGTTTGATCAAACCTGTATATTGTTGATATAAAGCGAAAAAGAAATGAGCATGCGCCAACTGCCTGTGTGACACAGCGCCCCCAGAGGTGAGGCACCGCACTACCTCACATACCACGTCACTCCGCAGGCACTCCTTAAATTTATTTTATTATAAATTCAGTGATTTTTGACTATAATGTTTAACTATTATAGAAAACAGATTTACAGGTGAGGCGCTGCCTCCCCTGACCGCACGTCACTGTATGGTGCGTTCCATTTGCCTCGGAACTCTGAGTTGGGTTAGACAAGTTGGGATTCCAATTATTGCTAACCTCTTGGATTGTTTCAAACTTTACCTTTCTATATGCAATCACCACTTTAATTTTAAGTTTAGAGCTGCAGACTCTGCATGTAACATTCTGTTGATTTCTCCCACCCAGAAGTCAGAATTTCAAAGTTCCTGTTACAAATGGATGCACCAACTGTTGTGTGAAAACTGGCATTACTTTTTATACATTCACAGATTTAATGGGCACAGAGGGCGACGAAAACCGAAGGCCCATGGCCTGCAACTCTCCAGCACCGGATACCCAGTCCTGCTCATCCTCACCACCGTCCTCTCCCTGCTCTTGCAGATCTGGTAGGGAGTGTTTTTACACCTTCACCGGTTAATAACTATCTTGGTGTGGCGTTCTTTTAATGTTAACTCAGTTTTTCTGTTATTTTACACAGGTAAGCGGAAGCGGAAGGCCGAGTCAGAAATATTAGAATATCTGCAGTGGTCAGAGAAGAGGTTGCAGGAGGATCGTGAAAGAGAGGAACGACTGACATCGGTTTTTGTTTCAAGCCTGCAAAAAATGGAGGAGAACAGCAGAGCAATTATTGGACTGCTAGATCGCATGGTGTCAGTTATGGAGCGAACTGCACCAAAGTGATGTGCTGTTTCGGAAAGACATTATTCTTGAGGACTCACTTTTTTTTTGTTGCAAATATACAGACCCTTTCCAAAAAATAAGAATATCGTGGAAAAGTTTATTTATTGCCATACTTCCATTGAACCCGTTAAACCTCCATGGATAGTAGATTCAGGGCCCACAACTTAAACGAGTCCCAGTATTTAGTTGTTTTATTTCTACATAATTTGGGCTTCCAGCTCATTAAAACCCACGAAAGCAGGAATTCAAAACAACTTGGAGTACTGTGAAGAAATCAGCTTTTACAGACCATGAATGTTTTAAACTGTCACACACTACTCATCTACTAAACTCAAAGCACCTGCACAGGTTTTTCCCAGGTGTCGTAAAATTGCTTCACTTTGGTTTAATTGTCTGTTAGGTTCAATATGTCTGCTTACACGTCTAGATCTTTTTTAAATGTACAATACAGCCTTTTCATATTGAGAAGCTTTTGATTTTTACACTGTTTCGTGCCAATTCTGTTTCACAATGCAGTGCTATGTTGTGTGTCTGTGCGTTGTACTGATATATCATATTTTGTCGGGATGTATCAATATTCAAAAGCCATGTATTGATTTTTATGTTTTTGAATGGAACCATTAATGGTGATTTTTGTAATAAAAGTATGACCGTTGGTTGGTGTTAGTTTTCTCCTTCGTTCCGGTGGATCAACTAGGTCTAGTAATAAAACTGGGCGGGTTGGAGTGTTGAGAATGCTGGGACAGTTTTTCTACTGTTAAATTCATTTACACATGAGGGATTGCTGTGTTTGGAGTCTGCGTAAATGGGGCACAACCTCAAGTCAATGACTTGATGCAATCTGCTGGGATTCCTGAAATAGAAACTTTTAAACTGTATGATTGAAATGATTTTCTTGTAAAGTACCTTGAGATATATGTTGTGAATTGGAGCTATATAAATAAACTGAATTAAAATCTGATTTTAATCAGATTATAACCTGCTCGTACTCTCCATGGTGGTACAGTAGGTATGAAAGGACCTCGTGAATCTTTGGGTACCTCCCTCCTGTGGATTTTGGGGCTTTTCGCTAGACAACTCCAGACTAACAGTTCCTCTATCGTTTTAAGCACATGTGGAAGCATTGAATCTATTGCCGCTGTCTCCAAGATTTGCAGGACAAAAGAGGCTCTTACCTTTTCTTTGACATGTTTGACAAATTCACCTCAAACAGCACAGATCCAAAAGGCCTTTGCTGCTCGGGTCTAACAATCTAGAACAGCTATTCATGGAGTAATAAAAAATGTTTTGACATGTTTCCAGGTTTGTCCTATTGGTGAAGATAAATCTGATGTTTAAAATTAGAAGCTGTGAAGAAAACATGTTTTTTTTTATTTAGAAATGCTGTAAAACAGTAATTCTTCAGATGCAACATGTCTCTATTTATGCAACCCCAATGTATTCAGAGTAAGTGGTGCCTATTTCCAGTTTAGTTCATGGGGAAAACTTCGTCTTTCAGCACAGAAACATCAGAAGAAGTTGAAGTGAAACTCCTCCTTTGATGGAGCAAAGCTGAAGCCTGCCGTCTCCTCCTGAGTCGCAGCCTCCCGGGGTTCGGCCCGATGCGTCGGGTCCTCTGAGGCTTCTGGATGGGTTCTCACCTCCGCTCTCCGGTGGAAGACGGACTTCTTCGGGGAACCTGACACCACTTTGACCTGAGCTGATGCTGTTTCTGTCAGAACCAGAAGAGCCCGTCGATTAAAAAAAAGAAGCATCAACAACGCACAGCGGTCGCTGAAACCGTTCACTCACCGCTCTGAATGAGCTTGAACTGCTTGTTCTTCTCCTCCTCCATCTTCTTCCTGTAATCCCCAGTCATGGCTCTCATCACCTGTCGCTTCTTGACCAGAGGAGCTTTGGAGCTGCGCAGCGTCTTTAAGGCTCGAGAGGCCTCCTCCTCTACGGGGAAGAATCAAAGTATTACGAGCACAAGAGACCACGAAATCCTCACTTCAAGCCTCAAACACCGCGAGTTAAGCGGGGGTTCAACGACTACGCAGGGTTGAACCGATCAGGAGGTTGTGGCCGATTGCAGATCTCCAATTTTTCTAAAGCTTTTTCTTGCCAGTACCAAATTGATCAGATTTTGATTTTTCCACAGTAACTTAACTATAAAAATATGTGAGCGAGGAGAATCTTTCCTGCTTTTCAGGCTGTTACCAACATTTAAAAACAAATTTAAAATGACTACAGTTTAAACAGTCTTTAGCATCTTCTATCACTAATGTGTGTGAGCTAGCATTACTAAACACAGCAAGGGTTTTAATGCTAGCCTGATCCAAACAGGCTAATGTTGGAAGCTGATAAGGAAAACCCAAAACAAGTTCGCTGCCCTCTCCTGAGCTTCCTGTTCTCTGCTTGAAGTCTTGCTCTCTCTCTCGCATCGCATTAAACCCCTTCCTACATTGTTGTGCTTCCTCTGACTTCACTTCACCCCACTCACAGGTCCTTCTCAAAAAATTAGCATTTTGTGATAAAGTTCATTATTTTCCATAATATAATGATAAAAATTAAACTTTCATATATTTTAGATTCATTGCACACCAACTGAAATATTTCAGTTCTTTTATGATGATTTTGGCATACAGCTCATGAAAACCCAAAATTCATATCTCAAAAAATGAGCAAATCATGAAAAGGTTCTCTAAACGAGCTATTAACCTAATCATCTGAATCAACTAATTAACTCTAAACACCTGCAAAAGATTCCTGAGGCTTTTAAAAACTCCCAGCCTGGTTCATTACTCAAAACCGCAATCATGGGTAAGACTGCTGACCTGACTGCTGCCCAGAAGGCCATCATTGACACCCTCAAGCAAGAGGGTAAGACACAGAAAGACATTTCTGAACGAATATGCTGTTCCCAGAGTGCTGTATCAAGGCACCTCAGTGGGAAGTCTGTGGGAAGGAAAAAGTGTGGCAGAAAACGCTGCACAACGAGAAGAGGTGACCGGACCCTGAGGAAGATTGTGGAGAAGGACCGATTCCAGACCTTGGGGGACCTGCGGAAGCAGTGGACTGAGTCTGGAGTAGAAACATCCAGAGCCATCGTGCACAGGCGTGTGCAGGAAATGGGCTACAGGTGCCGCATTCCCCAGGTCAAGCCACTTTTGAACCAGAAACAGCGGCAGAAGCGCCTGACCTGGGCTACAGAGAAGCAGCACTGGACTGTTGCTCAGTGGTCCAAAGTACTTTTTTCGGATGAAAGCAAATTTTGCATGTCATTCGGAAATCAAGGTGTCAGAGTCTGGAGGAAGACTGGGGAGAAGGAAATGCCAAAAGGCCTGAAATCCAGTGTCAAGTACCCACAGTCAGTGATGGTCTGGGGCGCCATGTCAGCTGCTGGTGTTGGTCCACTGTGTTTTATCAAGGGCAGGGTCAATGCAGCTAGCTATCAGGAGATGTTGGAGCACTTCATGCTTCCATCTGCTGAAAAGCTTTATGGAGATGAAGACGACCTGGCACCTGCTCACAGTGCCAAAACCGTTGGTAAATGGTTTACTGACCATGGTATTACTGTGCTCAGTTGGCCTGCCAACTCTCCTGACCTGAACCCCATAGAGAATCTGTGGGATATTGTGAAGAGGAAGTTGAGAGACGCGAGACCCAACACTCTGGATGAGCTTCAGGCCGCTATCGAAGCATCCTGGGCCTCCATAACACCTCAGCAGTGCCACAGGCTGATTGCCTCCATGCCACGCCGTATTGAAGCAGTCATTTCTGCAAAAGGATTCCCCACCAAGTATTGAGTGCATAACTGAACATAATTATTTGAAGGTTGACTTTTTTTGTATAATAAACACTTTTCTTTTATTGGTCGGATGAAATATGCTAATTTTTTGAGATGCGAATTTTGGGTTTTCATGAGCTGTATGCCAAAATCATCAGTTTTAAAACAATAAAAGACCTGAAATATTTCAGTTGGTATGCAATGAATCTAAAATATATGAAAGTTTAATTTTTATCATTACATTATGGAAAAGAATGAACTTTATCCCAAAATGCTAATTTTTTGAGAAGGACCTGTAGACTGGAACCAGCCATGTTTGAGTGTTCCTGAGTGGCAGCACCCACACCGAGGTGGTGTTGACAGTGCCCCCTGGTGGTGCTTCAGTCTGATCAGCAAATCTAACTTAGAAAGACAAGACAGGATGGAGACATTTATTCAGTTGTTTTTGTACAGTTTGTTTTCCATGTTTCCAATCTGATGAGAATCAGACATATTTTTGACCATTTTACAACTCCACTTTTTGCACCAACTCAGCACGTCTTTGTGGTTCATTTGTACTTATTATGGCCGAATTTTTGCCTCCCAGGCTCCTCTACTGCCCGCTCAACAGCTCTGCAGATTTCTTCACCTGTACCTGTCCACAGGCAGCAGAGGTTTTTGTGAATGGGTAGACTGTGCGTGATGCAGACTCAGTCAAGAGGTGGCGCCAAATACACAAAAATAAATAAAATGAGTCTTATGTGAAGCTAAGAAAGACAGAGTTTAGGAAAATACTGAGGGGAAATTTAAGGTTTTCCTTGTTTGAATAATTCAACAAAGATAAACAAACTGCACAGATATCGTGAGAATAGCATGAAACAGGCGTGTGGAGATGCTCTGTATGTGGAGACTCATTTTGACATCTCGTAATTTAGAATTTAACCATCTAATTTTTCCTATTTTCGCTGAAGATATTTAGTATGTCTTCTCTGCAGTTTCACATATTTCCACTGTTTTAAGCCATATATTTGTTTGCTTTGTTGCTTTCTCTGGTTCCAGGTGGTGGTTTGCGTTATTTTGCGCTCATTCTGTCTCTCCAGGGACATTTTTTTGTCTCATTGAAGTTGTTTTTCATCTTTTTATTTGTGATATGCTTCCTGTTTTTGTCACTTCCCATCTCTCCTTGTGGTCATTTCTACATGCCATCTGGAGTCGCTTTGTACGTCTTCCTGTCCAGTTTCTTATTTTTCAACAACCACCTCTTTACTGTTTCATATCAACTTCGCCATTAAAGGTGGGAGTCAGAGTAATTTGTTTCTGTGACCAAGGAATACATTTGTTGGATAAAGCTTAATGCCCTATGACCGTGCATTTGTGTAGTGACGTATAGGCAGCATGATAACACTAACTCTGTTTTGGAGTTCCCTTCTGAGACTTTATTCCCAGCTCCAGCTGCTCGATGCACCAGTCCAGCTGCCTGTTCAGCTCCTCTTCTGTGCTCTGAAAGAATGTCACATTTAGACATGAAATAAACCTTTTGTCAACATCACATGAGGGCAGTTGCTGACCATTACAGCTACAGGTTCCCATGCAGCTATCCTGCTCATTAATGGCACCGAAATCTCAGGGTTTTAAGAACACCGTACTAATTGTCAGCCATGGTGGAGGTAGCACTATGCTGAGGGTCTGTTGTACTGTCAGGTGTATTTGTGCATTAGAGAAATTAAGAAAGTGAAAGTAGTGACCCAGTCCTTATAACTAAAAGGTTAGCAAACGGTAGTGAGGAAACTGGATGGTCCTGCTTATCGGTGCAGCAGGTTGTCTCTGTCTCCATGGTTACTGATGCAGCCAAAGCAGCGTCTCCATGGAGACGGCCACACGCTGGTCACATGTGGTGATCTGTTCACCCCCGCTAGAAGATCTGCTCCAGCTGTGTTGCTGAGGGACGTTTTATTGGATTCACTTTGATATCCAACCATTTTGTTCCTTTATGTCCAACAGGAACCTCTCCACTGTCCCGACCGCATTTACTGCCTCTGTCACTTCCTCCCAGGAACTGATCTTTTTTTATTGGTTCCCCCTGAGCTGATAGAACCAAACTGAAATGTTCAGACTAATTTAACTGATTTACTTTGTTCAAAGAAGTTAAATATTTCCACAGAAGTGAATAACAGCAAATGAAACAATCCTTTTTTTGTCTGCAGCAGGAATATAACTGCTGCATGCTGGAGGGGAGGAAACATGAAGCAGAGGAACCGCTGATAACAGAGGGCAGAAACTATCAGTGGTAAAATGAATTTGTGTTAACTATGACAATTTTCAAATAGTTCATCATGACGTTTTTTTCCCCCCCACTCATGTTTCACCTCAAACTCTGTGTCACTGAAATTCCTTTTTTCGCTCTCTTGGCCGTTATTTTCGGAAAGAACGCAAGGATTTATTGCATGTGTCAGAGGAAGTGGTGTGACCATATATGGTTAATTGAGGGCGTTTCTGTATGCAAATGACTAAACGAGGACCTATAGGTACACACACGTGGCATTTATCAACACATGATTGCGGAGGAACATGCGTACGACTGGCCACTGCACATTTGATGAATCCGACTTTTGACTGTTTGTACAAACATTCTGAATATCATTCATAGGACAGAATATAGGTAAGTTTCTACGAACGTTTGATAAATGAGGGTCTAAAGAGCCGCTATCCAGCTACTTTAGATGCGTCCCTGCTCCAACACACCTGGATCAGATGAATGTCTGGTTACCAGGCCTCTGCAGAGCTGCACGAACGCTGATGAGAAAAATCAGCATTCAGGTGTGTTGGAGAAGGGACGCGTCTAAGAGTTGCAGGATAGCAGCTCTCTAGGACTGGGGCTAGAGCTAACTCAATGGTCCAGATCTAACAGGACAATGATGCCAAACGTAGATGAAAACTGGTTTAAAGGCCTTCCCAAAGCCCCAACCTCAGTACTGTTAAACATTTACATCCTATGCTTAAAAGTCAAGCCCATTATAATCCAGAAAATCTACCAGTTTTCTACCAGAAGCTTGTTAAAAGCTCCACAAACTGATATTCACACATCCCTGGATACGTCTTTAGATGGGTTAAGAGAAACAAAAATCACCAATAAACTCAACCGTGTGTATTTAACTTATAGTTAGTATAATTTAGTTTATACCATCAGTCTACCTTTAAAAACTGAATGTGTCACATGCTTGATGTTGGCGATGGGTGTATGTAAACTTCTGCCTGGAACGCTATATACTGACCAGCTCTTCCTCCTTCTGACTCCCTTCTGTTGGCTTCTGCTGAGTCTCGGTGTCGGACGCTTTCTTCTGTCCGGATTTCTTCTTCTTCTTTGTTTTGGACCGCTCTGACGCCTCACATGCAGACACCCCCCCTTGTAAACGGGAAGGCCCTTCCTCTGGGACACACTGTTGGCTCCCTGGAGACGGGTTTACAGTCTCTGCTGTGTCCATGTCTTCTGCAGGTGGGTCGGGGGGGATATGAAAGTTGAAAGCAAAGGCGCAGCTCTGCCCTGTGAAAGAAAATGATGCGGGAGGGTCCTGGGTACGGTCTGCTGGAGATGTTTGGTCCTGGGGTGGAGGGGCGCTGTCAGTGAAAAAGTCAAATCTAAAGGAGTTGTCACTGCAACACCAGAGAGGCTTGTTGCTCTCCCCCTCAGCCACTGTGGAGATCTTTGACTCTTTAATATCTGTTGAAGAAACACATGAAAACAGCAGGTGAGGGTAGTAGTGGGCAATATAAACAGTCTAAGGTAGAAATGATATAAATGTAGCCAACGGTAGAGATTTTGACTATACCGACCTACCACAATAAATGTTCTTTAAATGTCATGCTATACTTTTTTCAAAGTCCTTGTTCCGCTCCACTGTACCTGGTATGTGAGAATATACTAACAAAAGAAAGTAACATATCGCAATAAATATCGTTGCCGCACATGCCACAGATTATATCGCAATATAGATTTGAGGCCATATCACCCAGCCCTAGGTGAGGGGGTTACTTTAATTTGAACCTCCCTAAAGTATTCATACCCTTTGGACTTTTGCACAATTTCCTTCTTTACATTCATAATCTTTAATATATTTTATTGGGAATTTATTCCTCTGCCTCACTAGGGTGGAGGTTCACCTTCCAGCAGGACAACCACCCTAAGCATACAGCCAGAGATATTATAGGAAGGTCTAGATCAAAGCAGATTTATGGGCTTAGATTGGCCTAGTCAAAGTCTAGACATAAATCCGATGTAAAAGAGTTAAAAACCGATGTTTAATGATGCAGATATGTCGTCCTGTAGCTGGTAGAGACTCCAGAAGACTGTCAGCTGTTGCAGCTAGAAGTGGTTCTAAACTTTTCAGGTTTTTATTTGTAAAATAAATTAAAAAAGTTAACTGTCCTTCACCGTCTTCCCACTTTGAAATGATGCGCTGCTTGTTGTTTTGTCATATAAAATCCCAATAAATGACATGGAGGTTTGAGCTTCTAACGTGACAAATAGAGAGCACGTATGATACAAATGAATAAAAAAAGACATCATTGTAAAAGCTCAGAATAACTTAAGCATTAACATTCATTTAAAGCAGAAGCAACAACAAACAGCATGACGGGTACCTATGAACAGCAGCCTTTCCTCGGTCATGCTCTCCTCCAAAAATCGCTGGTTTTCAGCTGAAAATGCCTCTTTCTGCTTTTATTTAACTCAAACAGTCCAGTTTCAAACATCAGCGGCCATAGATATATATAAACACGTCTATGATCTGCAAAGATACTGCCAGTGTCACTCTGTAATACGCCCGTCTGGTACTAATTCCCTACGCCAAGTCGTTCCGTTTTGCCGCTAGTCATGTGATTTGTTTTTGTTTTTTATCAGATTGTATTTAGTTCAAATGGCACACAGTGTTGTTTAACTGTTATTTTTGTGTTACACGAGTAAAGTAATAATTAGAAAAGAAAACAAATTCCCTCAGTAATTTTGGTTTGTCGTGAAATGTCACATGCTTGTCCTGTTCAGATGAAAGATATAATGATTTTTAGATCAATCTAAATAAACTTCGCCCATTATGCGGAGTTAAAAACAATAAAAACAGGTTTACGTGGTCGTCTCCAGGCGGACGACGGAGTAACGGCGAGGAGGGGGATTTGAAAAAAGTGGCGGGCTGCTCTCCATCCATTTCCCTCCTGTTTCAACAACCACAAAGGATTCAGAGGAACATCTGTCCTGGGTTTATATTTTAAGAACCTTCCGTCTCCCGTCGATCTTTATGACCGCTTTCATAAAGGTTTGTGTCTGAGTGAGTGTAAACACTGCTTTTTGACCTTTCCAGTGTATCTAAACGTAAGCATACAGTTTATTGATTTTAAGAAAGACATTGATCTCTTTTTCATCTTATGCGATAAAAACAGACCCCCCAAAGAAGAAAATGTAATCCTGTGGGTGAAGTGCGGGCTACAGGTAGCAGAGAAAATAGTTTCATTTGGCTGAATTTGTCAAAAATCCCTCTGAATGCTTGAGAGACTCGCTGCACACCGTCTGTATTTCATGCAAGTAGACGGGGATCCTCATTGGCTCCTTTACCGGTCACATTTCGGCATCACCAAAGTTTCAACCAATCGTGTTGAACCAGGGGAGGGACTTAGACCTCGGCTCCTGTTAGCTTATAAAAGCCGGGTCTCGCCGCCTCCTCTCGCACAGAAGACGAACGACACGAAAGGAAGCGTTTCAACTTCGACGAAAGAGCAAACTAGGACGGTAAGTCATATAATTCACTTAATCTTTTTGTTCTTTTCACTTTTTAGCGTTAACGTTAGTTGATTGAGGGGCATAATGTACCTTAAATGTGGCTTTCCGACCGGTTGATATCCTTTGAAACCGTTAACAATAAACCGAAGCGCGCCATGATCAGTCAACTCAACTGTAACCGATATAATCATTTAAAACACACAAGTTGCCGTTAAACTCTATAAATTTAATTTCTTATTATTTTTTTACCATAATAGTTTATTTTTTTGTGTGGCGTTAACAGTGTTTTATCTAAGTAGCCTTTATGGTAGGTAGCTGGCGCCATTTTACAACCCGCCTCTGCCAGCTTCTAAATCGGACTGTAGACGAGCAAAGAAACGTGTGTGTCCTCTGTAGCTTAATGGTGGCTCCGCCGAGGAGGATTTTAGCTCTTCAGTTCACAGAATCGGATGTTTTAAACATTGGGCGCCACCCCCCCCCCCCCCTCATCCCTCGCTTGTTGGGAGCCCATCTACCTCAGTATCAGAAGCTTTTATTGTTTATAAAATTCAAACCTCCTTCCCTCTTAATATGTACGACCGTTGCAGCAGATGTTTTTATCACCCTCCCTCTGAGGTCACCCATAGTGTATCTTCTTCTTCGTGAGTTGCTGTATTTCGATGACTAAATGAGTATATCTCTTAAATTTAATCCACCATTGTCTTTTATTTTCTCTCTTCTTTCCGACCTGTAGTTGGTAAGCAATGGCTCGTACCAAGCAGACCGCTCGTAAATCCACGGGAGGAAAGGCTCCCAGAAAGCAGCTTGCAACCAAGGCAGCCAGGAAGAGTGCGCCCTCTACCGGTGGCGTGAAGAAGCCCCACAGATACAGGTACAGCCGCTTTGTCCCGCACTGTAGTATTGTGAAGCATAAATCTGCTGGTGCGCTGTACCGATTGCTTTAATATGGTGATTTTTTTATTTAAATGAAGTGAAATTGCAGCTTTAGACACCCAGCCATGTTTTTTTAATTATACCAAACTAAAATCCACTTGAATATGACCATTTCAATGGTGTACGTTAATAAGTGGGTTAATGGGAATTTTTAAAATTATTATTATTCAGAAGTATTTTCCTGTCCTTCAAGGCCCGGTACCGTTGCTCTGCGTGAGATCCGTCGGTACCAGAAGTCCACAGAGCTGCTCATCAGGAAGCTGCCTTTCCAGCGGCTAGTCAGGGAAATCGCTCAGGATTTCAAGACGGACCTGCGTTTTCAGAGTGCAGCTATTGGTGCTCTTCAGGTTGGTTATATATACTTTTTTAAAATATAAATGGTGTATGACGCTGAAAAATAATTAAAAAAATTTGCTTTGCAGGAGGCCAGTGAGGCTTACTTGGTTGGACTCTTTGAGGACACCAACCTGTGTGCCATCCATGCAAAGAGAGTCACCATCATGCCCAAGGACATCCAGCTGGCCAGGCGAATCAGAGGAGAGCGTGCATAAATGAGCTGTTTCTAACCTTTTTAGTGGGGGGGGTTCACCGGGGATGTTTTGTAAATTTCGATTAACAGCATGTGTGATTTTTATTTGTAGTTATGAGGCATGTTTTTGTACTCGTCAATTGACTCTTTTAAACAGTCCTGTTCATTGTAGACAACAGCTAAAAGGCTCAATGTTCCATTCCTTTCTCAGGTTGCAAACATGTTAGTCTGTATCTCTGCAATCCTGTGTGTGCATGTCATGGGATTTTCTTGTGCTGTAAATAAACTTTCTGCTACCTCATTTGCTTGCAATGTTTTCCAATCTCTATCCTTTTCCATATGTGAGGTGTAAAATTGAAAGCAAGAATGTTTAATTAGCATCCTGTAACATTAAGGCTTCTTGTTTGTTCTGGGAACCAGTTCCCTGAAGGTAGGGTTCATGACAAACCCACTTCGTCATGACTATTCTACTAAACGGGGCCTGTCATTCTTAAACTGCTTGCTCCAATTCATAGGTTGGCAGGAACTTTGACTTAAAACTAAATGTTGAACTGTTTTCTAAAATCCTCAACTTTTAAGTAAAGGTTTTTTTGAAAGCAAATGGTAGACAGGCCAGCTGAGTGAGTCTTTTCTAAATGTAGCCCACTTACAAAATATGAAGCAAAAAAAATCTTCTACATTTTTAATTGTGTTGCTACTGATACTAAAGTAACATATCCAGATAATCTAACCGCTGAGTGACTTGATGGGATAAAGAAACTAGTTTTACCCAAAGACCGGCCCAAGTGAGACCTCTTGTTCGTACTCCAGCCCTGTTCTGTTTTTCTTCACTTGTATATGAATAGCTGTCCATTACATGCATAAACTATCATTTATCTAAATATTGTGACATTTTAAAATATTAAAACATTTACTCAGTACTTTTCACTAAATACTTTCCCACTCTTACTAGAGAACAGTTTCTCGCTCCAATGTCTACAGTAGAGGGTTGCATCTCCTATGGTTTCATTTGTATCGACTGAAAAAGTCTCGGTCCACTCCGTTCTAACACAAAAACAGTTTTAATTCAAATTAAACGACGATCCGTGACCCAACATTCATTAGAGAGTAAAGGACGGGTTCATTAAACTTTCAAATCAGTCCACAACGTATCAATAAATATCACCTCTAGAGCAGAAACTGGTTAATCACTTTTCTCCTGGTTCTTCGTCTGAAACCAAGCCGGGTAAATGTTCGTACAGATGCTTCTCCAGCTGGGTGTCGACGTCCGTCTCCTCCCTCAGGGCGCACCACAACAGAAAAGCTGTGAAGACCAGGCTGATGGGGAGAACCTTCCACCAGGGCCGCTCGTACTGGCTGCCCATGGAGCGGTTCACTTTCCAGGTTCTGTGACTGGCCTTACTGGTGGAGAACTTGATGGGCTCACTGTTGACCACTTCGTCCTCTGAGGAGGGTTTGGACCTGGCTGATGCCTGGGAGGTCAGCGCTAGGTGCCTCGCACTGTTCGGAGAGACAAAGCACATGTTTAAGATTTTACACCTGAAACTAGGAATTATACAATTTATGATTCAGATATTTACAATAAAGTTTTTAATTTGAAAACGTATGAAAGCATTTAATAGGTTGCTGTGTCCAAGCGTAATAACGGAAAGTCAAGTGGAAGAAAAAAAATGTGGCAAAAAATCCTTCCAGGACACTGTAGCATTTGTGTTTAGCCCCTCCCCTGGGCGTTCCTAACACCTCGGCAGCACTACAGGCTGATGCAATCGTTCAAGCAAAAACAGCACAAGACAAGTACATTACATGTACATACTTTTTACTATGCTGCCATTTCTGTATTCAAATCAACAATACTTTATTTATCCCAAAGGGAAATTAAATATCGAAACTCAAATCATCTTTGTCAAGTATCTTCAAAGAGTCATTGTGGATGGTGATGCTGTGAGCAGGAAGGATCTCCAGTAGAGGTCAGTGTTGCAATAAATCTGAAGAGTCCTCTGAATGAAGACTGCTGCTGTGTGACAGTCTCATAACCATCCTGGCATGCTATCAACTCAATATCCAGGCAGCAGAGATGATATTCCACTGTAACATGTCCTGGATGAAACCCAAGCGCTGCTTATCCACCTCTTTTGCCGCTCCTCTTTACATTTCTGCCTGGCCTCTCTGTGCGGTCAGGAAGGCGGGCAGATATAATCCTGGCCCATTATGGTGGATGGAAGAAATGGTTTGAACTTCCTCCTTCTCTCTGGGTCCTGCTCTGCATCCATGAAGCCTCCCTTTTCAACTACGCTGCGATTTGGGGTCGTAGTTCAGGTGTTAGCTGAGCTTTTAGAGATGCTAACCAGCTGCTTCCAGTTGTAAAACCAATCCCTTGTTGCCACGTAGCAATTTACGGGGAAACAAGCACACACACATTTCCCTTCACGTTGAGTTAAATCATAGATTGAAAGGAGACACTGATTATTCTAGATATAATGTTTATTCTGTACATGTTTCCATACGGTTCAACCTGAGTGGTCTCGGTGTCATTGAGGAGGCGCTGATAAACCGGTGAACACGTTTCCACTCACCCCACGGAGGCTGACGCGTTTTCCATCAACGTCCCCCTGCTGAGGATCCTGGAGGTGAGACCACGGAGGGCTCGTCCTGCTGACGGAGACATCTCGGACCAATGGACATCTCCACGCAACCAGCTGCTCCCACAACCCGTGTTAGGTCATGTAACAGCGCTTTGTGCAACACGAGAACCCCTCCGGCACAGCACAGTGACTCCTGCTTCCAATCGTTCCGGTGAACTGTGGCAAACTCTCCCTCTTTTCCGAAAAATGTTTTTATTTTTGAAGAGATGACAATAATAAATTTATTTGAGTTGACTGGTTTTTGAATCAAGGTGTAATGATTTCCTCAGGAAATGTTTCTAATTGGGTTTTGTCCCTAATTATGCAACAAGGACATGATATATAACAACCTTTGGCCGGAAGAGTTTTACTAACACAAGAAAAAAAAAACTCCAGGTCTTGTTTTATCTTATTTTTTTATTTAATTTAATTTAAAATTTTCAATTCAGTTTATTTATTTAGTGCCGATTCACAACAGATGTAATCTCTAGGCACTTTACAAGACATTACACTGCAATCATACAAACATTCAAGTCAGTTTAAAAAGTTTTTTATTTCAGAAATCAGTCTTTGACTTGAGGTTGCGTCCCGTTGATGCAGCAATCCCTCATACTGAGCAAGCATGTAGCGACAGTGGAGAGGAAAAACTCCCCTTTAACAGGAAGAAATCTCCACCAGAACCAGAACCAGAGACACAGAAAGAACAATAGAACCGATGTAAGAGTACTTTTTTATATTAAAGAAAGTAAAAAGTTGATAACAGGACACGGGGGATGCTCAGTGACTGGGAGCTTCATCCCAGTCGATGCCCCCTGTCCAAAACAGGCATTGTAGCCAAGCAGGATACCAGACCAGTTCTAAGTAAACAGTCGAAATAACAGTAAATAATGCAACTGGAGAGTAGTAGAAAAGAAAACAGCAGGTGTATTTATTTGTTTATTTATTTAACATATTTTGAATCATAGAGACAGGACATAATGATATCCACTGAATATGGGTAGGTGAGGTCGCTGCCTGAACAGAAAAGAACCAAAGGACCTCATCACCTGATGCTTTAATGATTAAAGCAATGCGTTTATCTTCTTCATCAGCTCAGTAAAGGGTTGAGGATCCGTTTCATTATATGTAGATACAAATTCACTGTATGTTAATAACATTTCTCTTTCATTAAACAGCTGACTCACAAGTACAATTTGACTTGGATCCCAGTTTTTTTTTTTTTCATTTAAAAACTGTTTTTTTTTTCTGCCTGTGAAATTCTACTAGTTTTACAGCAAGTTTATCGACAACTGTTTTTGCTGAAAGTGCCTTCAAAGGTTTTGCCCCCTCATCCTGGTCTAAATTGCAGAATCATTTTAAAATAGATAATTTAGCAACAGTTACACAGTTCAAAGCTACGATGAAGGATTATTTAATTACCAGATGCACGTGTGTTTTAACCAGAGGTGCTAGCTATTTACTCAGTTACATTTATTTGAGTAACTTTTTTGAATAAAATGTACTTTTAGGAGTAGTTGTACTACACCGTACTTTTTACTTCTACTTGAGTAATATTATTATGAAGTATCGCTACTCTTACTTGAGTAAGATTTCTGGATGCTCTACCCACTGTGAGTAAATTCACTGACTTAAGAGCAAACATGTTTTCACAGACAATACACACTGATACAGTTGGTCAAAGGAGACCGTCTGTTTCTACACAAGCTTTGGTTTTCTAATGTAATCTGTGTGTTGAGATTGTTGTTGCATTTTGAGGTCAAGTGAATTTACAGTAAACACCACATATTGTCTCTGGAACTACTTAACTTGTTCTAAAATATATATTTACATGACCTACATTTTTTCATTTTAGTCTTTAAAATCCAAGAATTTGCCCATAACTTTATATATTTTTCTTTCTGTTGACATTATTTAAAAAATATTAGATCAGATGTTACTCAATACTCAAGTAGCCTATTCACTAAATACTGTTTTTACTTTTACTTGAGTAAAAATATGTTGAAGTAGTGCTACTCTTACTTGAGTACAATTTTTGGGTGGTCTACCCACCACTGGTTTCAAGTGAGCGCTGCCAGCGAGGATGTTGTTTGTTTTTATATGTTACTCCTTTTATTTTAAACTGTTTTAGCTGCTGTCTTGAATCGCAATGGGAATAATCCTGGTAAAATAAAGGTTCAATAATAAAGAAAAACTAATTATATTTAGAGAAATGATGTAGTGGGGAATAGTGGAAGTGGCAGTGGTATGAGAAATTGTTTCAAGCCCTCCAGCATTATAATATTGCTTTAAAAGCCGTCAACACCTTTTCTTTTGACGCGTTGAAGCCCTGAACCAATCAGAACGCACGTAGAGACGTTTGCCCAATCACGTTCGAGGTCCCCAGGATTGCTTCCTGGATTGAGAACGCACGCTTTCTGCTCGCTGCTGTTTGATTTTCCTCCAGAAATACCGAGTTAACGTCGAGATTAGCAGGTAAAAATGGAGTTATTAACGTTACTGTTCTTCTCCCTGAGATTTTAGTCCATGTTTGGTTTGCTAACATCTTGATTTGCACCAAACCAGCTGATGGCAAAGGACAAGTCTTTACAACCCCAGCAGCCCAGGGGGAAGAGATCCAGCTCTGCTGAAGCTGAAGAACCCATGGAAACTAAAACCAAGAAGAAAAGGAAACACGTGGAAGCTGAAGTGGGTAAAAGTCTTTTTGAATGCATTTTATCTGATGCAGATAAAGTGATGCGAAACTCTGAATAAGAGGGGAAATTATGCAAGATATTCAAAATAAAAATCAGCGTGGTGTCCGTTTGTGTTCAGGCCCCTTTACTGTGAGACCTAAAATAAAATCCAGTCGACTAGCTGCATTCAAAAGTCGCCTAATTAGTGGATAGAGTGAAATCTTTTATCCGACAATGGGACATTTGGAACAACTGCTAACCTACTAAGACCAGGGGTGTCCAAAGTGTGGCCCGTGGGCCATTTGCAGCCCCTGGAGTGATTTTCGGCGGCCCGAACACAGGTCAAGAATGACACAATTTTTGCTCTCCAGCAAATGGAGCAGATGCAGATAGACACTTTTTATAAGCTTTTTTTTAAATGAGAAATTTTATTCATGTTATACAGAAAATGTTTGGTTCAAAACAAATAGCTTTCAGTAACCATGTTTACCTCTTTTTCATTTTAATATCATAGTGAGTAGAGTTACAAACATCCAGTACCTCAAACACAGACCTGGAAACATTTATTAAACCTGGATAAACGCAGCGGAGCGGTTTTGATCAAACTTCTCGTCTCGATCAATCAAATATAAAACATTCGACCCAAAACGTTTGGAAACTCTACACTCTTTGTTTCATTAGGATATTGTATGTTTAAATTTTTTGCTGAGCAGGTAAAGAGAAAATAATCCACAGTAAGCATATTTTGTGTTTTCAATTATGAAAAGAAATACATTCTGGCACCTGACTACTTTGGAGTTGCTGATTTTTGGCCCACGGTGCAAAAAGTTTGGACACCATTGACCTAAACTGGCCTCCCAGGCCAGGAGGGCAGGAATGTGAGAATCAGCCCCACGATGACTCTGAAGGAGCTGCAGAGATCCCCAGCTCGGGTGGGAGAGACTGTTGACAGATCAGCTATTAGCCCCACAGCTGAAAGCTGGTTGTTGAAAGAGAGGTTGAGCTTTTTCCCCTGTGAGTGGCGTGGATCCACCGCCCATCCCCATAGTGAGACATGGTGGAGGCTGCATTATGCTGTGGGGATTATTTTCTTAGATGAAGATGTGAGGAGATAAATACAGAGGGGTCCCAGAAGACATGTTAGATCCAAAAATTAGTGGTTGTAGCATGACAAAATGTGGAAAGGATATGAATACCTCTGCTTATAAACTCTTCTTTTTATTGATTTTGCTCAGGAGGCCCCAGTTCAGATTCCCGGGGTCAGAAACCCAGATGAGGAAACGAGCGAAAAGGAGAAGAAGCTGAAAAAGAAAAAGGCGAGAAGAGGAGCCGGCGTAGAGCTCGCTGAGGTCAGGAGATAAAACGGGTCACGTGCTTTCCTTATTTACAACCACTGGTCGGTTTCAGGGCATTCAAAACACAGGGAGATGCCATAAACTGATTTTATAAAAAAACAAAACAAATAATTCTCAGTTTTTACAGTAGTTAAACTCCTCGCTGTCGTTTAAAGTGTCCATCTCATGGCAGAAGCTTTTAGCCTGTGTGATCTGCATCAGGAGGCCGTTGGAGCTTGAATTAGAGGAGGGGCTTGCAGTGTCAACCTGTATGCGTGTTGCATGCCGACATGTTGGCGCAGCTGGTGCGTAAATGTGCTTTTCTGAGGCCGACCCGTTCAGCTTGGAGCTCCGCCTTTTCTGGAGGAACAGCCTCAGCTTCTTCCGAAAAGTCTCCCCTAGAAAGCCGTAGATGAGCGGGTTCAGGCAGCTGTTGGAGAAGGCCGCGAGCCGGACGGCGTGGCCCGTCAGCGGGTAGACCTCCCACAGCGTGTCGGCGTCGCCCCTCAGGAGGTGAATGCTGATGAAGACATTCACCGGGAGCCAGCAGATGAAGAAGACCAGCACGGCGGCGGAGATCATGCGCAGCGCCCTCTGTCTGCGGGGCCTCTGCTGCGGGCTGCACTGCTCCCCCTGGCTGCGCCGCAGCACCCGCGCTATCCTCCAGTAGCACACGCCCAGGATGCAGAACGGCAGCAGGAAGCCCAGCGTCACCTCCAGCCACTGAACCTGGCTGACGTTGGCGAAGCAGAAGTTGAGCTCGCCTGAATGCTGCAGCTGAGCGACGGCGAACGGCAGCAGGGTGAGCAGGGAGGAAAACGCCCAGATGAGGCAGCAGCTGAGGCGGGCGTGGTTCAGGCTGGTGCCGGCGAGGCGGGTCAGCGCCACGAAGCGGTCGATGCTCATCCAGGTCAGGAAGAAGACGCTGCTGTACAGGTTGACCTGTTGGAAAAGGTTCATGAAGGTGCAGAGGCCGGCGTTGTCGTAGTAACCCTTCTTCAGGTTGAACACCTCGATCAAAGAGTCGGCTACAAGAATCAGGTCCGCCACCGCCAGGTTCACAAAGTACAGGTCCGGGGCCGTCAGGCGGCCCCTATGGTCCAGGTTGACCACGAGGATCAGGAAGTTCCCCACGAGGCCGACGGGAAACAGGATTAAGGTGTAAAATCCAGAGAGGAAGATGTTGAGAAGATAATGCTCAATGTTCTCCGATGAGGTCTGCAGAACATCGCTGGTGACGTTTGGCTCCACCGTGAGGTTTCCCCCAGCTGTGGTTCTGTGGTTTGTGAACATGGTTGTGTCCATATCACACTTTTCTTTCTCGCTTCATAACCTTCCTGCTACCTCTGCATGTCCTTTAGTCACTGCAGATGGCGATGGCTGCAGTGTGGAGCAGAAGAGGAGGAGTTTAATGAGTCCAGATTCACACAGTGCATTAAATAAGCATTCAAACCCAGTTAACGTTTCCACAGTTTGTCACGTTGCAACAAAAACTAGCATTTTGGAAAGGGATGCACTGATGTGAAAAGTTAGGCCGATATTTACTGATATTATATAGCTTTATAATAGGGATGTGTATTGGCAAAAATCTGGCGAAACGATATGTATCGCAATAAATGGGAGACGATACGATATATCTCGATATATCACGATACTATGAGTAAGACTATATATTGGGATTTTTAAAACTCAAATTAACAGCTGTCCCATCGTTCTAAACACTCCATGTTTCGTACTTAAACACATTCAGTTTTATTACTAGATGTAGTGGATCCACTGGAACCAAGAAGGTGAAAACAGCCACAAACTACCAGTTATACTTTTAATTTTACTACAAAAATTACTGTCATCATTAATGGTTCCATTCAAATCCTTAAAAAAAATATTTTTTATATATATATATATATATATATATATATAATTTTTTTTTTTAATCAGTATTTTTGTTTTAAATATCGAAACAATATCGGGAAATAAAATATCGCGATATATTGGTGTATCGATGTTTTCTTACATCCCTAGTTTATAATATCAGAAAAATCCAGTCATAAATGATTGTTATCCACCAGTTATAACACATTCAATAATATTTTTTATTCATTTTAAACGATATTCAAGCTGAACAGAGAACTACATATAAACAATGAAATTAAACGATTGGACTATGAACAGTTCACCTGCTGTGACCTGAACCCACAGTCTCACATCTTCCTCCTACTCCACATGGAGCTGAAATCATCTCCTGCTTGTTCATAATCAAATAGTGGGATTGCTGCAGAGGTTTTTGTCATGAGGTTCTGGGTTTTTGCCTCAGACAGACGACTTCTCATGGGGGTTTAGATGTTGTTCTGGAGGCTGGGATTAAAGCTCCACTTCAGCCAAAGTTTGGAAATCAGGGAACATTTCTCCAGTTGAAGCGATCAGAAGTTGGAAAGACTCTCTAAACGAGCCGTTTCCTGACCCTCAAGCTATTGCTTCAGTAGGAGGAAACCCCCCAAGCATGCACCGGTGGTTGGCGAACCGCGCTGTCAGCTCCCGGTTAGTGAGACGCGTTTTGTACTGTGTCCAGGTCTGACATGATGCTCAGATTCTCTCATGGGAATATTGTTTGGATTGATTCAGTTACCTGAAAATATCTGCACCAAGTGGTCAAAGGTGTGAAAACTAATCTGTCAAAATGACAAACGGCGTTCAGATTTTCAGATTCCGAAACTACAAACATCACATGACCAACCACACAAACGGCAACAAGATGGACATAAACATCGGTTGCTTATATCGGACCAGTTTTACTTATCGGACCGATACGATGTTGATGCCGATATATCGTGCATTTCTAGCTTCGGGGGGGTTTTATGTGATGGAACAACAGAAAATGGAACGAAATGTGGAGTAGGAAAGCGCCCCACCGGGTTTCAACCTTAGTTTGAAAGCCCAGACCAAAATCCAACTGAGAACCTTAGTTGAGACTTGAAATCTGATGTTCTCCATCCAGTCTGACTACGCTTTAGCTGTACGAATCTAGTAGAGACATTGGCCTAGTCCAAGTCCAGACCTTAAATCCTGTTCACAATCTTGGACAGTTAATCAGTTTCCCAGAAGAACGGGGCAGGAGGAAGGGAAGAATGGACGCCACTCTGCTTGGTTCTGGTCCAAATACAACCGGCTTTGTTGCTGTGAAGAGACCAAATATGGAGAAGCTGCTTTTTAAGGCAGAGGAGGATGTAAAATGACTATCGGGTTGAGTAGAATATGTGGAACCGTTTGGAAGGACATGCAGATCTCTCACCTGTTTGATTTGTCTCATTTTTCTAACGAAGCGAAACAAGAAAAACAGAGTCTGATGGTCCCGAAGTTTAAGGGACGGAGCGGTAACTCCAGATCACCCGACCCGAGTTCGACTTCTGATCCATCCTGCAGCTAAATCCACTTTCCTCCCGGGTTTTTAAATCTACTTAGAAGCTGATTTGCTGAATTGTTCTGTTGTTTTTTAGCACAAATACTGAAACCTTGCCCTAGAAAGCAAATGACGACAAAGAATGGGAGCAAACCTACCTTTGGGTCAGTCCTGATGCGCCTCTCGGTCTTGTTGTGGAGGCGGTGAAAGTGGATGATCCAGAAAAACCCAGAGAAATGTCGCCGTGCCTCCCACCAACATGCGATGCTGGCGCAACACGAGTCACATGGTTTCAGACGACATGAAACCAAAGTGCCATCACTGTGGGGGGGGGTTAAATTCGAACAGATTCTTCTGCTAATATCTTGTCCAGTTGGGATACGTGACGGCTTTCCAGGTGAAACTTTCTTTAAATGTTGAAGGATGTCAGAAAATGTAAATATGGGAGTTTTAGCGACAAGACAGGCTGGCTGCATGTTTACAGCCAACAAGACGAAAGGGGACATGAGGATACGCAGCTCATCTTCTCCTCTACAGAGAGGGGTTTTCTCTGCTTTTATTCACTCTCACGTTACAATACAGCAGAAATCCATCGCATGTTAGATTATTTTATGGTTGGAGATGTAGATGCATAAATGAGACCCAGCTATAATTATTTAATGTGCCACCAGCATGTTACCTAACCGATCAGCTGCGTGCCTTTTATACTGGCCTCAGGTTTCTACTGGTCTGTCTCCTCTGTGGCAACATGGCCGGTCTTCCTGGAACGAGAGGCCTGCAGACCTTCTGGAAAACGCAGCGGTTTAAGGGCAGAGCAGAGAAGCTGTGGACCTGAACCCATCATCACTAAATGTTTCCATGGTGGCAGAAAGCTGCAGAGATTTATCCTAAATAAGCCTCTAGGCAAGGCAAGGCAATTTGATTTGTATAGCACACTTTAAACAACGGGGTAATTCAAGGTGCTTTAGCCTACGTGATTTGGTGATTAAAAAAGAGAGAAAAACAACAGATTATCACATTGGAAATTAAGTCAATAAAGCAAGAGAGCATGACATATGACCAGTGGCGGATCTAGAAACATATTTATGGGGTGGCAAGAAAGGGGCAAGAATTTATCAGGGGTGGCACCATATGCCAGAATTTTATATTTATATTGGTTTTATTAATCAGTCAAACACATGCTTCACCTCTTCACTACCCAGTATTTACATAAATGATAGATATATATACATGTATTTGTTTTGCTTCAGGTTATTTAAGCACATTAAAGCTGCATTGTGCAATATTTTTGTTAAAATAAAACTTTTTTTTAAAATCTATAGTCAGTTTTTTCATCTCCTGACGCTACAATTGAATCAAGTGCTGTAGTTTGCTGTAGTTTTTATTCTACTGCGGTTGCATGTAGAGGCAGCAATTCCATTTATTTTGAGGTGGTTCAGGGTGCGCGTGTGGGCTTGGGAGAGCGCGTAGCGTGACGTAATGATGCACGTATGTACCCATGTACGCGGTCTAAGCTAGCTTAGATGAGTGTAGCTAGTAAGTCAAAGAAGAAAAGAATTTTATCCAGCATTACAAAAAGAGCAAAAATGGCCTCTGACCGTCGCAGAGCTCGGAATAATGAGCACATGCCTGAAAGTCATGGGCGTGCGCATTTTGCTGGTTGCAGTTTGTCTAACGGCCACATGGTGCGCTCTCTGCTGCACTTTCATCAAACTAGCAGCTTTAAAGGTTCACCAAAGAGAATATAATGCAACTATTTTCATGAGCTTCAAGCTCCTAATGTCCAATTTTACCCCCTTAACATTCCTGCAATTTCCGTCCTACATTTTTTTTTTTAAACGTACCCAAAATTAACCCAAAGCTGTTCTTGAACCATTTTGAGTAGAGACATGGCTGGGATCTCTTTGGAAAGCAACCACTCTAAAATTTATCCCAGAACTGTGTTAATATCTCTGAGTGCTGTTGTTAATTCAAATTCAAAATTCAATTCAAAATTACTTTATTAATCCCAAGGGAAATTAAATGTTGTTGTAACTCATTATGCAAGTTTCTTCAAAGATTTGTTGTAGATGCTGATGGCTGTGGGTAGGGATGATCTCCTGTAGCAGTTACCAAGCAATAGGACTTTTAATACACTGGAAAAAAAATTTTTGTATGTCTGATTACTTTTATATAAATTCATGCTGTAAAAATGGCTTTAAAAATAGGTTGGGACCTAAAACACACTGTGGGTCTAAAGCCTGAAGTATTACCTTCATCCACACCAAATTTGACAGCAATAAACAAACAAACAAACAAAAAAAAAATAGAGTATTCTGCACACATTTGTATAACTACAGGTCAAAGGTGGTCAAAAGTGTGTCATATGCGCCATCTCCTGGGTAAATGCCGTAGTCGTCACTGAATTTAAAATATCATCAGAATCATAACTGCATCTTACCATATAAAGCTCCACGGCTTCCTTCAGTGTTGTATTTTGATTATTAAGGGTGTTTGGACACGGTGCTGAAAGAGTATGTTATGAATAAGACATTTTACGCACGTCATATACTATGGCTGCGACTAAGTCCGCCGGTCAAGTTATAAACTCAGCAAAAAAAGAAACGTCCCTTTTTCAGGACTGTGTATTTCAACAATAATGTTGTAAAAATCCAAATAACTTTACAGATCTTCATTGTAAAGGGTTTAAACAATGTTTTCCATGCATGTTCAATTAACCATAATCAATTAATTAACATGCACCCGTGGAATGGTCGTTAAGACCTTAACAGCTTACAGAAAGTAGGCATTTAAGGTCACAGTTCTAAAAACGCAGGACACTAAAGAGACTTGTCTACCGACTGTGAAAAACACCCAAAGAAAGATGCCCAGGGTCCCTGCTCATCTGCGTGAACGTGCATTAGGCATGCTGCGGGGAGGCATGAGGACTGCTGATGTGGCTAATGTCCGCACTGTGAGACGCCTAAGACAGTGCTACAGGGAGACAGGAAGGACAGCTGATCATCCTCGCAGTGGAAGACCACGTGTAACAACACCTGCACAGGATCGGTACATCCGAACATCACACCTGTGTGACAGGTACAGGATGGCCACAACAACTGCCCGAGTCACACCAGGAACACACAATCCCTCCATCAGTGCTCAGACTGTCCGCAATAGGCTGAGAGAGGCTGGACTGAGGGCTTGTAGGCCTGTTGTAAGGCAGGTCCTTACCAGACATCACCAGCAACAACGCCGCCTATGGGCACAAACCCACCTTCGCTGGACCAGACAGGAGTGGCACAAAGTGCTCTTCACTGATGAGTCACGGTTTTGTCTCACCAGGGGTGATGGACGTATTCGTGTTTATCGTGGAAGGAATGAGCGTTACACCGAGGCCTGTACCCTGGAGCGGGATGGATTTGGAGGTGGGGGGTCCGTCATGGTCTGGGGCGGTATATCACATCACCATCGGACTGAGCTTGTTGTCATTGCAGGCAATCTCAATGCCTTGCGGTACAGGGAAGACATCCTCCTCCCTCATGTGGTACCCTTTATGCATGCTCATCCGGACATGATCCTCCAGCAGGACAATGCCACCAGCCATGCTGCTCGTTCTGTGCATGAGTTTCTGCATGACAGCAATGTCAGTGTTCTGCCATGGCCAGCGAAGAGCCCGGATCTCAATCCCATTGAGCACGTCTGGGACCTGTTGGATCGCAGGGTGAGGGCTAGGGCCATTCCCCCCAGAAATGTCCAGGAACTAACAAGTGCCTTGGTGGAAGAGTGGGGTAACATCTCACAGCAAGAAGTGACCAATCTGGTCCAGTCCATGAGGAGGAGATGCACTGCAGTACTTCAAGCAGCTGGTGGCCACACCAGATACTGACTGCTACTTTTCATTTTGAGCCTCCCTTCATTCAAGGACACATTATTCTATTTCTGTTAGTCACATGTCTGTGAAACATTTTTAGTTTATCTCTTATGGTGTTGACTCTTTTAGTGTTCATAAAAATATTTACACACATTAAGTTTACTGAAAGTAAAAACACTTGAAAGTCAGAGGACGTTTCTTTTTTTTGCTGAGTATATATCTGTTTACAGAATTACATTGGCTATTCGATGCGTCAATCATCAGAGTTCTGGACCGCGATTGGTTCGAGTTACTTACCATAACGGGACTTTCCATCCATGCACCATTGGTTGGAGATCGTAAGGAATAAACCGGATGAGTTCTTCTTCTTCTTCTGGGCATGCTCAGTGACCTTTCTAGGCGGAAGTGGAAGCGAAGGAATTGGAAACAAAGCCGTAAAGACTATAAAAATGGCCATAGACATTTCTAAAGCGCATTTTCACTGTTTATTTTACTTTTTTTTAATCTGTTTTGCTTTACTCGGACCCTTATTGATGTAAAAAGACAAACTCTGTTCAAAATGGATCGGTTTTGTCACGTTTATTGGACTACAAAGTGGTGAGTTCCATATTTTTATACCTCCATCAGGAGAACGTTTGTGTTGGCAAAAACGCTCACTGTGTCTTCAGTTATGATTAAGGATGGAGCCCTGGGGCACCCCACATATGATTTCTGTTTGTTCTGATGAAAAGTTTCCTATTGAAACATAGAAGTCCCTGTTCTTTAGGTAAGACTCAAACCAGCCAAGTCCTGTACCAGAGAGTCCGACCCAGCTCTCCAGAAATTCCAATAGTATATATGATCAACACTGAGGTCCAACAGAACCAGCACTGTGGTTTTCCAGTTTGTATTTATGCGGATGTCATTGAATACTTTGACGAGGGCAGTCTCGGTCCCGGATAGCAGGGATGTGTTTGAACCAGATCAGACCCAATGACAGGAAGAACTTTCTTTAGAAAAGCTGTGGGTACAAAATCAAGGCTGCAAGAGGAGCAGCTTGATTGGTTAATGATTTTTTCAAGTTTTTTTGTTTAATTAATGGATTTCAGACATTTTCTCCACATTGTTGTTGATTGGGGATGCCACTGGTTGTGGGTTCGATATTGAGGTACAGATTGACTGTCTAATTGTTACAATCTTTTCAGTTAAAAAGCTGCAAATTCATTGCAGGCCCTGGTAGAGTTTAGTTCTGGGGCTAATGTCACTCATGGATTAGTTAGTCTTTCCAATTTATCCCAGTTTACATGTCACTCAGAAAATAAAATTATTGAAAGTGTGTTCGACTGGGCAACACTAGGTGGCGACATTGCACCTTTTCACGTTGGCATTCTTCCAGTTGGCCTAGAGTCACACAGATAGTAAACAAATTCTGGCAGCAGTGAAGCAGACGGATTAAAAGCAGGATATGAACGATGAGCGAAGAAATGGATGACAACAACGCTGCAGCACAAAACATTTAGTATGTACTGGTTTGTGTTACTGTACTTTTTGGACTATCGAGCGCACCTGAATTTAAGCTGCATCAGCTAAATTTGAGAAGAAAATACATTTTGTACATACATAGGCCACAGCTGTATATAAACCGCCCATTTTCATGTTGTAACATGAGATATTTACACAGAAAGACGGTACACTGAAGGTTTTTTTGTTTGTTTGTTTTGTTTTTATTTAAGACGTGCTTTCTTTGTTTTCAAACTCTGCCTGAAAATCTGCAGTACGGCGCCAACACAACACGACAGTAACATGTCTGGTTGGAAAATAAAAACATACTTTAGCCTTCCAGAAAAGTCATTGGTCGCTATCTTCATCTTCCTCATTAAAGCCACTGAAGTTGTCTTCTTCAGTGTCTTTATGTCCTCTGAAAGCTTTTGTCGTCTTTTTACACTGACTCAGTTCTTCCCGCTGCCTCCAACGTTTCACCATCGATTAATTGATGCTAAGCTAACAAGCAGCAGCTCTATTTCCTTCTCTGACGACCAGCTCAATTACCTTTAACTTAAAAGCTGCATTTCTTTGTGTGTTTTCCATGATGGTGTGTAAACGAAAACTACCGGTAGTGTCTTCTAAAGCTCATAATCTTTCCCCACACGTCTCTCATTTTTGCGCTTCCTGCTATAGCGCCTATATAATCTATAAATTAGCTGCATCTTTGTATAGGACGCAGGGTCCAAAGCGTGTGAAAAAAGGAGCGGCTTATAGTCCGAAGATTACGGTACACTCCTCATTGTTGTCTCGTCACTTCCTTTGAGTTTACATGCAGAGAAATTTGAGTTTCTAACTGCGTTATCTGTGTTTATCAGTCGATTTAAGAGAAATCCAGTTCAGTTCGACTCGAGCCGGCAATAATTCGGCTTTCTCTGGTGACTATTGGGTTAGTTTATCTCTCTGGATTGCCCTTAGATGTCTGTGTGTGTTGGTGGTTGTCTGTCCTGTGATGGACTGGAGACCTGACCACGGTGTCCCACGCTTCTCATCCGTAACCCTGCGTGGACGAGCGGGTGTAGACGATTGGTTCGGTTGTCCACCTACAGGGCCATATCTTGTATGTTTTAGTTAAAGCAGGTCATAAATAATCACATAACAGCAAAAATTTGTCGATTTGGGGGGGATTTCATGTGAGAAACCAGTAGTGAATCGTTTTAAAGCTTTCAAATTCTATTTCAAATCTGACAAGTGTGGAGTGCATTTGTATCCAACCCCCTTTTAGTCCGATACCCTTCAATGAAATCCAGTGCACCCAGGTGTCTTGAGACTACCGGAGAACATCCAGCATGATGGAGACCCAGGAGCCCAGCAACAGGTCAGGGAGGAGGTTCTGGTCCAGTCTAAAGCTGGGTTAGGTTCTACTCTGTTCAATCCATCATCTGGACCTGGGGAGAGAACGGACCACCTGCTGACCTACCGTAATCATCTGGAAGAAGATTTTCTGGTCACCCTGAACGCACCATCTCCACTGTGAAGCATGGCGATGGGAGCATCATGCTGTGGGAATGCCCCATTCATCTATATACGCTTCCTAAAATTAAACGAGTCATGGTGTGCGAATGTTCATCATTTATTTATTTTAATAAACTTTATAGCAAAAAAATAAAAAATAGCTTTGAGTACAGCTTTACAAACAAAACAAAAAAAAAACATAAGTTAGAGGAAACGTGTTATAATCCGTCGAACATCAGTTCTGATTCTGCTCGGAGCGGTTAGCAGGATCGAGGTCGCCGTGTTCCTACAGGCCAGAGAAAGTCCCTGAGTGGCCGTGCTGCCCCTCCCCCACGTGTTACTGACTGACTGAAGGCTTCTTGCTTACATGGAAGACAAAGTCGACAGGCTTGGACACATTTCCATCTGGTCGTGATGAGGAAACTGAAGCCGTCTACTACTAGTCTTATTGTGGTAATGTTATCAAACTGCAGCGGTCTGCTGGCTGGCTACCGGAGCAGATAGCCCAACTAACCAACCAGATTATAACTGGTTCTTCAGAGCAGAGCAGTGAAAAGATTTAGTATTCCAATAACTACTCCAGAATTTATCGGCCATCTATTTTAAACTCGACTTTGATTTATGTATAAAAATCAAATTAGCAATAATAATAAATGTGGTGTTTTGTATAGAGAGCAGTATTGTAGCTGTAACGATGGATACGTTGGATAACTTTACCAGCAGTAGGTGTCAGAACCGGTGTTCTGTCGATGCGTCCTACCCTGTCAGAATAGCACACCAGAAGTTTCGTTTAACAGCGTCGTCGTCTGTCAGTATAGCCTACTTCATCAAAACGGCATTCCGGTGTTTGTGACGGGGTCTGCCGTTTTGACAGGTCTTTGCTTCATAGAAATGACAGTTTATTAAGAGGTCTGTAGTTTTTCTCACGGCGAGTCTGATCTCGGAAAGGAGATCATGCGCTTTTGAAATGATCCAGACGGGCATCTCGTAAATTAAAAAATAAAATCTTATTGGACTGGCGTTTTTCTGTCAGAAATAACGGATGTAAAATCTCTAAAGTTTTTTTTTTTTTTCTGGCTTTACAATTTCCGAAAAAATATCTTAATTTAAAATATATAAAGTGTATGCCTTTTAATCATGGAAAATTCTGAGTTTTCTCTTGCAAATTTTAAGCCTTTTTGACATCAGAGAATTTCTACTTTTTTTTTCTTGGAAAATATGTGAAATTTATCTTAAAATCCTTTGGCAGAAATTTACTCATTATTATATATATATTTTTTTTAATCTACAATTCCCTTCATACACCAGATTGAACCACTTAACATGACATTACACAATTTTACGATTCCACTTGATAAAATTAATACACAGAAAACTTCTATCATTATCTATCATTTCTTGTGATTTTTCTGGGGCGTGCCGTGAGGTAATTTGTGGGGATGTAAGAAAAAATCGATACATCGATATATCGCGATATTTTATTTTCCGATATTGTATCGATATTCCCCCCAAAAAATCTATTTTTGGTATTTGAATGGAACCATTAATGATTACAGTAATTTTTGTAGTAAAATTAAAAGCATGACTGGTAGTTTGTGGCTGTTGTCACCTTCTTGGTTCCAGTGGATCAACTAGATCTAGTAATAAAACTGCATGTGTTAAAGTATGAAACAGGTTGGAGTGTTTAGAATGATGGGACAGTTTTTCTAATGTTAAATTGAGTTTTAAAAATCACAATATATAGTCTTACTCAAAGTATCGTGATATATCGTATCGCCTCCCCTGCATCGTGATACATATCGTATCGCCAGATTTTTGCCAATACACATCCCTAGTAATTTGTATATAATATGTGATAATAGACCAAAAGTTGCCGCTTGTAGTCTGAGGCATGCTGAAATGATGGTTTGATTTTAACGCATGTGCGATTCTGTATGTTTCACTGCTGCGTCTGTGCATCACTCGAATGTATGCCTTTCTGATGGGTCTGTTCCGTCAGAGCACCGGACCTCGCCCCGGTTTTGTCGCCGTTTCCCTCTATGACTCGATGTCCTGCAGAGTGTCCGTGATCTCGATCTGTGGAGATATGATGTTCCTGTTGGGCGGAGCGCGGCCGGGCCGCCGCCAGCAGTCCCTCAGCTGCCTCAGGACCCCCTGCAGGTTCTGCCGACTCGGCCGGTGCAGCAGCAGCACCAGCAGCAGGCTGAAGCTGCTGCCCGAGAACAGCACGCACTCGGCCACGGTCAGAAAGGCTCGCTCCACGCGCTTCTCCTGCCCGTCCCGGACCAGCCGAGCTCCTCTCACCAGCGCCGCGCTGTAGAACAGCTGGCAGAGGAACGTGAGTACCGTGACGGTCAAGAAGACGGGGCCCTCCTCGGAGCCGGACAGGAAGCGTCCCTTGGATTTCCACTGCCGGACGCAGCCGGTTACCAGAAGTCCGAGTTGGACGATGTAGGGAACCAGAACGGCCAGAGAGAACCTGGCAGCGGCGTACGCAACACCAGCCTGGGCCGGATCCATGAGACAGCCATCTTGCTGCTGCGGCAGGCCCCGAAGTCCCGCCAGCAGCAGGCAGATCAGAGTGGACATCAGAAAGACCAGCGCCGCGCAGACCGTCGGCTTCCTCAGCGGGGCGTTCGACGGCGGGTCGAGGGTGAGCACGAACGCCACGAGCGCCAAGGTCAGCAGGCCGCACAGAGAGGCCGCGTTGATGGCGAAGGAGAGGGCGGCGCAGCCCAAAGGTGTGCTCTGCATGTATCTGGGTCTGTGGACCACGATATGCAGAGACAGGAGCAGGAGCAGCAGCTGGAAGCCACAGAACACCCAGAGGAGGCAGTCGAGCCAGGCCAGCTGTCTCTGAGCTCTGAAAGTCTGGATGAAGCTGTAGAAGATGAAGCAGCCGGCGCAGAAGCCCAGGACGGCGAAGGAGCTGTAGACGTAGTTGGTCCTGGAGGTCAAGTCCTGGGCCGTGATGATGTCCAACGGGAAGGTTGAGCTGGAGGTGAGGGCAGCGGTGGGATTGGAGAGAGACGGAGAAGCGGTGCCGGTCGGGGAGAAGCTTGTGGTCGGATCAGACTAGGAGTGGAGAAAAATCACACGTTAGCATTAGGTATGTGTATTGGCAAGAATCTGGTGATGCGATACGATATATCGCAATACAAGAGAAAGACTATACATTGTGATAAAACTGAATTTAACTGTAGAAAAACTGTCCCATCATTCTAAACACTCCAACCTGTTTCATACTTGAACACATCTAGTTTTATTACTAGATCTAGTTGATCCACTGGAACCAAGAAGGTGAAAACAGCCACAAACTACCAGTTATACTTTTAATTTTGCTACAAAAAGTACTAAAAAATACAAAAAAATCGATACATTGCTTTTGAATATCGAAACAATATAGTGACATAAAACATTGCTATATATTGGCGTATCGATATTTTCTTGCCTCCCTAGTTAGCATGAACTTCCACTGTATGACATAGGGATGTAAGAAAATATCTGTCGATATATCGCGATATTTTATGTCACTATATTGTTTCGATATTCCAAAACGATGCAACCATTTTTTTATTTATTTAGAATTTAAATGGAACCATTAATGATGATAATTTCTGTAGTAAAATTAAAAGCATGACTGGTAGTTTGTGGCTGTTTTCACCTTCTTGGTTCCAGTGGATCAACTAGATCTAGCAATAAAAACTGGATGTGTTCAAGTATGAAATAGTTTGGAGTGTTTAGAATGATGGGACAGTTTATCTACAGTTAAATTCAGTTTAAAAAAATCACTATATAGTCTTACTCATAGTATCGCGATATATCGACGTATCGATATTTTCTTACATCCCTAGTTAGCTTGAACTTCCACTGTATGACATAGGGATGTAAGAAAATATCGATACGTCGATATATCGTGGTATTTTGTCACGATTTTATGTTTTTATACTCAAAAACGATGCATCGATATTTAATTTTTTAGAATTTGAATAGAACCATTAATGATTTTTGTAGTAAAATTTAAAGTATAACTGGTAGTTTTGTGGCTGTCTTCATCTTGTTGGTTCCAGTGGATCAAACAGATCTAGCAATAAAAACTGGACGTGTTAAAGTATGAAACAGGTTGGAGTGTTAAGAATGCTGGGACAGTTTGTCTACAGTTAAATTAAGTTTTAGAAATCACAATATATAGTCTTTACTCATAGTATCACGATATATTCTATCGTCAGATTTTCACCAATACACATCCCTAGTTTGACAGCAGCTTCCTCCCTACAGTAAAGGAGAAAAACGCAGAGCGTAAACCGGAACGTCCCATCAGAACCACGATTCATGAGACCCGTCAGGAGTTTTGCACGGGAACACTTTCACCACACCGTGACTTCCTACATTCACTGGAAAGCTACAGGGTGAGGCTCATACTCCCCCTCCTGGACTCCTTCCCCGATCAACAAGCTGCCTCCACTCACCATGTTTGCTCTCGCCGGCTAGAAAACGCCGTTCGACCCAGACGACAACGACGATGATGATGATGCTGGTGGCATGGACGCTGCGGCTTCCAGTGCGCCGTTTTCAGACTTCTGTGGGCAGGACCCCAGCTAGCATACTTTCAGAATGACTCCGTGGCCATGTGATCCATATCTCCCCCCTCCCTTCGGTTTTTTTTCATCATCACAGCTGAAGTCTGCAGAATCAGAGAACACACTGTCTCCCTTGTTCTACTTCCCCACAGAGAGAGAGAGAGAGAGCAGGCTTTAGTTTCAGTGAATCCCCTGCAAAGAATCAGGAAAAGCGGTCCAGAAGCGAGCTACGGTTCTGTTTAGCAGGTGGATATTTTTAGCAGACCAGGGCGAGCGTTTCGATGCTGCGCTGGAGGTTGACAGGAAACCGCCCTCTAAGCTGCAGCGCAACAGGATGTGATTCAGACCTAAAAAGGGTTCGTTCGCCCTTCTGCTTTGGAGGCACAAAATGTCACGATTTCTGCTGCTTCACTGTTTTCAACTGGCAGAATAAAAAAAACATAAACCGGTTGTTTTCTCAGTTTTACTCCTGTTTTGTGGAGTTCATCTGTGTAGTCAATTAAATTTATTTCTATAGCGCTGATTCACAACAGATGTCATCTCAACGTACTTTTACGTAATTTATTTTACATTTAAAGGGGACATATTCTGCCTCTTTTCTAAACAAGTTATAATAGGTCTATAACAAAACATGTTAAAGTTCTTGGCTCAAAATCACTCACATAAAACAATCTCACCAACTGAATTCTTGACAATTTCACTCATCAGAATGAGCTGTTTGGAGAGCGCTGTCACCTTTATGCAAATTAGGTTGCAGGCCACGCCCACACATGTGGTTACAAGGCTGCGGGCAGAGGTGTGTAGAGTACCCAAAAATTGTACTCAAGTAGCAGTACTATAACATATTTTTACTCGAAAGTAAAAAGTAGCTGTCCAAAAACTTATTTGAGTAAGAGTAAAAAAAGTATTTGGTAAAAAGGGTACTTGGGTATTGAGTAACATCTGATACATTTTTTACATTTTTAAAGAATTTTTAAAAATTATACAGAAATAACATAATTGCATAACAAATTTTAGGTGGAAGAAATACTTTTGTTGTTCAATATAATACCAATACTTACAGTAGGCAATGAATAAATATATCTTTGAGCAAATTAAACAGTACTTCCAGTGACAATTTATGGTGTTTACTATATAATCACTTCACCTCAAAATGCAACAAGCTCAACAGACAAAAATTTACTTTAAATTACTACAGAAACAAAGCTTGTGTAGGAAGATGTGGTCTCCTTTAATAAACTGTAGCTCTGTGTCTGGTTAATTTTTGTTAAAAATATGTTTATTTTACACCCAAAAAATGGATGGATGGTTTTTGTTTGGAGAGTTTATAGAAGCAGCAACTTTCAATTCAGTTCAGTTTATTTATATAGCGCCAATTCACAACAGATGCCATCTCAAGGCACTTAACAAGAAGTCATTTCAATACATTTATACAAACATTCCAATCAGTTAAAAAGTTTCCTATTTAAGGAATCCCAGCAGATTGCGTCAGTCATTGGCGTGAGGTTGGGCCCCGTTGATGCAGACTTTCCAACCACAGCAATCCTTCAGCAATCCCTCATACTGAGCAAGCATGTAGCGACGGTGGAGAGGAAAAACTCCCCTTTAACAGGAAGAAACCTCCAACAGAACCAGGCTCAGTAGGAGCGGCCATCTGCCACGACCGTCTGGGGGTTTGAGAAGACAGAGCAGAAACACAGAAGGAACAGAAGATCTGATATAAGAGAACTTTCTATGTTACAGAAAGTAAAAAGATAACAGAACACAGTGGATGTTCAGTTATTGGGAGCATCATCCCAGTCGATGCCCCCCGTCCAACAGGGCATTGCAGCCAAGCAGGATACCAGACCAGGTATATCTTCTATGGAGAGAAAAACACTGAGAGAACACAAAGTTAACAGTCGAAATAACAGCAAATAATACAACTGGAGAGTAGTAGGAGAGAAAAGTAGCAGAGTGAAGAAAAGTGGTAAGTCTGTCCTCCAGCAGTCTAAGCCTATAGCAGCATAACTACAGAGATAGCTCAGGATGACCTTAGCCACTCTAACTATAAACTTTATCAAAAAGGAAAGTTTTAAGCCTGGCCTTAAAAGTAAACAGAGTGTCTGCCTCACGGACTAAAGCTGGGAGCTGGTTCCACAGGAGAGGAGCCTGATAACTAAAAGATCTGCCTCCCATTCTACTTTTAGAAATCCTAGGAACTACAAGTAAACCTGCAGTCTGAGAGCAAAGTGCTCTGTTAGGAACATATGGAACAATTAGATCTCTGATGTATGATGGAGCTGATTATTATGGGCTTTATATGTAAGAAAGATCTTAGATTCTATTCTGGATTTAACAGGGAGCCAATGAAGGGAAGCTAAAACAGGAGAAATGTGATCTCTCTTTTTAATATTCATCAGAACTCTTGCTGCAGCATTTTGGATCAACTGAAGGCTTTTAATGGCATTTTGTGGACTACCTGATAGTAAAGAATTACAGTAGTCCAGCCTTGAGGTAACAAATGCATGGACTAGTTTCTCAGCATCACTCCTGGACAGGATGTTTCTAATTTTAGCAATATTCCGGAGGTGAACGAAGGAAATCCTAGAAACCTGTTTAATATGGGATTTAAATGTCAAGTCTCAGTCAAAAATAACGCCGAGGTTCTTTACATTATTACTGGGGGCCAATTTAATGCCATCCAGATGAAGTGATTGACTAATCAGTTTCTGTTTAAGAACTTCTGGTCCAAAGACAGCAACTTCTGTCTTGTCAGAATTTAAAAGCAAAAAGCTTAGGGTCATCCATGTTTTTATGTCTTCCAGACATGCCTGTAATCTACCTAACTGACTGGGTTCATCAGGATTTATGGATAAATATAGTTGTGTATCATCGGCATAGCTGTGGAAATTTATCCCATGCTGTCTAATGATTCTACCAATTGGGAGCATATATATGGTGAAAAGAATTGGTCCAAGCACAGAACCCTGTGGAACTCCACAAGTAACCCTTGAGAGTGAAGAAGATTGATCATTTAGATGAACAAACTGGAATCTGTCAGACAAATCTGATTTAAACCAGCCTAGTGCTGTTCCTTTGATCCCTGCAACATGTTCAAGCCTTTCTAAGAGAATATTATGATCGACTGTGTCAAAAGCAGCACTGAGATCTAACAAAACCAGAACAGACACCAGTCCATTATCTGAGGCCATGAGAATATCATTAGTAACCTTCACCAGTGCTGTTTCAGTGCTATGATGAGCTCTAAAACCTGACTGAAACTCTTCAAACAGCTCGTTATTGTTTAGATGCTCACAGACTTGATTAGCAACAATTTTCTCAAGGATTTTGGATAAGAAAGGAAGGTTAGATATAGGTCTGTAATTCACTAATTCATCTTGATCAAGGGAAGGTTTCTTGAGTAAAGGTTTAATTACAGCTATTTTAAATTCCTGTGGTACGTATCCGTTTACTAAGGATAGATTTATCATATCCAAAATGGGGCCAGGAACCAAATGGAACACTTCTTTAAATAATTTGGTTGGAATTGGGTCCAACATACAAGTTGGTTTAGATGAGGCTCATATTTTTGATAATTCCGAAAGCTCGACTGAATCCAAACAGCCTTAGCACAAATGAGGTTCTACAGTTCTTTCCGATTATGCCTCATTTACTGAGGAAGAAGTAATCTTGTTTGGGAGGATGCCAATGATTTTATTTTTAATAGAATATTAAACGACCATAATGGCAACACAAAAAGATGAATAAAGGGAAATTTGCATAATATGTCCCCTTTAAATAATTTTAATTTAATCTAAATTAGGTTTAGATATATAACCAAGCAATAAGATCCTGGATCACATTACTGCCATGTCATCAAAAAGTTACATGTTAATTTTAATTTGATAAAGTTTTTAAATGTTGAATTTATTTTAAATATTCACAGTATAGGGTGCACTGTGTCCTTTTGGCTCTTCTTAAGCCAGGACGTCCAAAATGTGGCCCTGGGGCCGTTCGCAGGCCCTTGGAAATATTTCATTTGGCCTCAATTCAGTATTTGTATAAATTTGGACCCAATTTATTATTATTTTTCAAGGCAGAACTTTATTTATCTACTACAAATGGAAAATGTTAGGAACAACACTCAGTTTTAGTCTTTCAATAACCATATTTCTTTCCTCCTTATTTTGCTTTCATTTAACCTGAATAGAAAGTGGGACCTCAAACATCCAGCGACCTTTTTACTCTAAGACTCCATCTAATTAAAGTTCAAATAATACATTAAGGAATGAATACCTGATTTGTTCTGGTTAATGAGAACAGACAAACTAAATAAATATTTGGAGACTTCATGCTTTACTCTCAAAACAATCAAACCTGTGACAACCTTTATGTTTCGGCACCACAACAGTTTGCACAGTTTGGCTCTAAAGTTCAATTTATTGCTAAAAAGGTTTGAAAAAATTCTAAACTAAATTATTTTATATTTCTAGTTGGAAGTAATAACCTGTGTCCCATGACTACTTTGAATTTGGTAAATTTTGTCCACATGGCCCGAAGTTCGGACAATCCCGTTTTAAGCTTACAGATTCAGTAATCTTTGGAGCATCTAGTGAGAACTGTGATCTTCCTTTTATGTAAAACGTCTCTGGAACAAACTGCATTTTTAATTACTTTTGTATGTACACTTATTTTTTATATATATATATATATATATATATATATATATATATATATATATATATATATATATATAAAGAAACTAAAATCCCAGCAGGGGGCAGTCATTATTAAAGTGTTTGGTATTAATTATTATGTATGGGGTGACATTTGTAAACTTACAGTCAAAGATTAACTGCAATAATTTGGGTTATTTAGCCTGTCATAAGAGAGAAAACGTCATATTTGCGTCCATGTTGATTATTCATTTATAAATGTCACAGTTTCAAACTAGTTGTTTAGTTAGCAAGTGAAATATTAAACATACAAACTACATATATATATATATATATATATATATACAAACTACATACTTAGTTTGAAAGCTCAATGTTTAGTTGGAAGCTAAACTAAACATTTAGTTCAGAGCTAAATATTTAGCTAGCCAGTTTAGCTTGCTGGCTAAATATTTAGCTCCAAATTAAATATTTAGCTATAAACTGTGATATTTATAAATGAATGAATAACATGGTGGAAATCTGTTTTAGAAAAACAAATCACCATTTTCTTTTTCTTTTAAAAGGCTAAAAAACTCAAATAATTGCTGCTAATTTTTTCCTGTGTAACTTTACAAATAGCCCCCTATAAATGCGCAGTTTTTACAGTCTGGGCGTCAGGATCTCACTTTTTTATTTTTACATTTAAAGTGATCTCAGTATTTTACCATAAAAGCTTATTTGTACTGTTGCTAAAATCCACATATTGAATATTACAGGTAGAATATTCTGTTAATTTAATAATTATTTTGACTTTATAATAACGACCAAAACAAAAATCTATGATTTCGTAGGCCTTATGGAGCAGATTATGGCACTTTAATGCGGTCTGCTCCTTTATGGAGGAACACAAGTATAACGAGCTGCTATTAGCTGGTTAATTAGTGGAGCTACCTGCTCCGGTAGAGTCAACATGTTGCTCATCGCTTCCTAACTGTAGTTCTGTGAAGGAGTAAGAACGACGACACAGGAGCTGGAAAACTGAGTGACAGTTAGCAAGAACACAAACAGTTAGCACAAAAAGTCTGGTTGAGTGGAGCCCCCTGGTGGTCAGCCACAGTTTGACCTACGTGAGAGTGAACCCTGTTTCTAAACCATGAAAGAACAGACAGTTTTGTAAATGAAGAATAAGTTTAATTGTCTTCTTTCAGCCAGCTGACTGGAAGTGCACAATAACCGGTGTTTTGAATTATCTTGCAAACTTAAAGACTGAATCTTTTTCTTTTTTCTTTTTATATGAATGAAACCAAAATAGTCTGAGAATGATTATTGTTGATCACATTTCTTACCTCCAGCTTCCACATCCAGCCACCCGTCCTGAGGAGACACAGGAAGGAGAGGGAGACTTGACACCTGAAGAGAAACGGGTCCTGGAGAGGAAGCTGAAGAAGATCCTGAAAAAGGAGGAGAAGAAGAGGCTGAAAGCAGAAGGACAGACCCAGACAAAAACTCCAGAACCCGGACCGAGCGCGTCCAAGCTGGCCTTGGAGTACCTCACTTGGTAAGGACACGCTGTTCAGTCCTGAAGGAAGGCAGAAGAAAACCCTATCATTTAAACCCATCTATGATTGGGGTCTATACCTCTGTGTTATCTAGTCCAGCCCTGTCGGTTCGGTACCAAACCAATACAAATGCTGTTTTATACATGGACACCTCCACAATGAGGATGTAAGGAACTGAAGGCTCAAAGCAACGTTCTGTAGTGCAACTTTAAAGGGATATTCCACCCCTAAGTAAAATTTAGTCTGTTGCCAACTTCCCCTGATTAGGAAAGTGAGAAAAAAGCATTTTGTACCCAGCCCAGTCATTCTCCTGATCTGGCAGCAGTCCCTTTGCTTTAGCTTAGCATAAACAATGAAAGTGAATGGGAGCAACTAGCATTCTGTGTGCAAAAGTGATTAAAATTACTCAATAATGATCCTAAATATTCCTGGTGAACTCAATAATCATATCGATTGCAAATGAAAAGTAAGCCAATTTAGACTAGGGACTACGTTATGACAAAGCACCGCTGTAAGCCACCGCTGCAAGGCGCAAGGACACGACGCAGACACTCCAAAATGATCTAAAACAATTTTCTAATTTCAAAGTTCTGGAGTATCAGTTTTTAAAAAAAAGTCCATCCACTGGTTCTGTTATTCTTGTGTACCTCATTTAGAAGATATTTCCAAGTAATTGGAGCCATATAAAGAAGCTAAAACTTAAATTGTGATTTAGACAAATAAATAGAAGTAAAAGACCAAAAATACGTCTGGAAGTATTGCGTCTTTTTTCAGGTTTGTCTCATACAGCGGACACTGCTGGAAAAAAGAAAAAAAATGTAAAACCCAGAATTATATTTTAGAAATTCAGAAATGTGTCCTGGAAGAAGCGGAGACTCGCTTTGTTGCCAGAATCTTCAGCCCCCTCTCTCACAGCGCGCCCTGGTTTCTGTCTCTGCAGCTGGGCAGAGAGGCGTTCAGAGTGGAAGTTCCAGAAGAGCAGGCAGACGTGGTTGCTGCAGCACATGTACGATTCTGAGAAGGTAGGAAGATAACCTGCATCCTCATCTGATCTCCTCTGGAGCTTCTCAGCTTCAGTTTGCTTCAGGCAATGGATATTCCCCCCCTAAGTGAAATTTAGTCTGTCGCCATCTTCCCCAGATTAGATAAATTAGGGGGAAAAAAAGCATTTTGTAAACAGCCCAGTCATTCTCCTGATCTGGCAGCAGTCCGTTTGCTTTAGCTTAGCATAAACAATGGAAGTGAATGGGAGCAACTAGCATTTTGTGTGCAAAAGTGATTAAATTGACCTAATAATGATCCTAACTATTCCTGGTGAACTCGATAATCATATCGACTGCAAATGAAAAGTAAGCAGTAACACGAAGGAATTACAGGAGCCCATTTAGACTTGGGACTACATTACTGACAAAGCGCCGCCGTAAGCTGCCGCTGCAAGGCGCAAAGACACGACGCAGCGCCTACTTCCGTAAGAACAAATGCGTGAGCTGCACTGAGTTTTTACTGCCGTAGTTTGAGTAAGTTATAGGTCTAATGCAAGTAAATGGCTCTTGCCTATAGCAAAGGGTTGTGAAAACATACAGCAACACAATGTTTCACAGAATTGTTTGTTTACCGAAGAAAGGGGCTTTTGCGGGCGCTGCGTCGTGTCTTTGCGCCTTGCAGCGGCAGCTTACGGCGGTGCTTTGTCGTAATGTAGTCCCAAGTCTAAATGGGGTCCTGTAATTCCTTTGTGTTACTTCCTACTTTTCATTTGCCGTTGATATGATTATTGAGGTCCCAAGTAGTTAATGGACAGTATAAAAGGTTTTACGGTAGAAATGATATAAATTTAGCCAAAGGTGGAGATTTTGACTTTACCGACCTACTGCGACTGCGCATTTTTATGATGTCATCAAAAAGGATAAATACTGATGTTCAGTGTTCGTCTTTACACTACATATTGCAAATTTAAAATTTGTTGTAATTTAACAGAAAAAAAACTGTTGATCTTGAAGCATATTTAATTCATATATGTGCAAGTTCATTTTTGTGTGATATTAAATGTATAGATAAGTAACCAGGAAAGCAGATAGTTTTTATTACATTTAGCTTTTAATTTATTTAAAATATAATCTTCATGTTGTGATAATCTTTGTGTTACATTTTTTGGAAAAAACGTGAAAAAAAATGTTATGCATTGAGCACAATGACATGTTCTTTAAATGGCATTCTAAGTTGTTCAGCTGCAATGTATCTGGAAAGTGAGAATGGTCATAAACTGTCATTTTTATTTACATATATATATATATATATATATATATATATATATATATATATATATATATATATATATATATATATATATATATATATATATATAAGAAGAAGAGAATATATTGCAATATAGATTTGAGGCCATATCACTTTTGCACACAAAATGCTAGTTGCTCCCATTCACTTCCATTGTTTATGCTAAGCTAAAGCAAACTGACTGCTGCCAGATCAGGAGAATGACTGGGCTGTTTACAAAATGCTTTTTTTTTCTCACTTATCTAATCTGGGGAAGATGGCAACACACTAAATTTGGAATATCCCTTTTAAAGGTCCCCCTGAAAACATTTGAATGTTTTAAAAGTTAGATTTTATGCCAAACACAAGTGCATGCCAACTAACTAAGACGGTGTTCTTCTTCTCTAGATCCCAGATGATACATTTGTGGTTCTGCTGCAGTATTTGGAGGGGCTGTTTGGAACCGCAAAGGAAAAAACCGTCCATAAGGCCGTACTGCTGGTGGAAGAATCTGGAAAGGCGCCAAAGGACACAGTTGTCCAGCAGAGGATGCAGCGAGCCAGAGAAGTGATCCAGCTTTTCTCCTGATCCCACTGGACTGGACTGGGGGAAATGAGATGGGAAGAGACTGAATGAGAGGCCTGATCTCCTGCGTGGAGCTGCTGCTCCCTGTAAATAATATCCTACATGTTTGCTTCACTTGTAGAATCTAAAAACTGTAACACTTCCATGTTTTTAATCGTAAATAAATAATACGTTTCCAAAAGAGGATTTTCCAGCGTTGGATGTTTTCCTCGTGTCGTGATTTATTGAAAATGTTCTCCCATCCACATCAGAAGTGTTTATAAAGATCATGCCTAACATTTGGAAGCTTGTAGTTTTTAGTCCAGCTTGGTTTTAGGTCTAGTCCATACATTTTTAACAGGGTTGAGGTCCATTGTAGAAGCCAAATGTTTGTCTGCGTTATCCCATCCAAAACCAGTTCTGGATCCCCTCAGTCGTCTCGCTGTCCCATCCACCAGTAACCAATCTATACCACTGGCATTAACAGCATGATGCTGCCACCCCTGTGCTTCACATTTGGTTACGTTTTCTTAGTTTAGGAAGCACCACCTTGATTTATCCTAACGTTGTTGTTGTTGTTGTCGTGACTGAACGGCTCAGTTTTTGTCTCTTCTGTCCATGAACATTTCCTACAGGAGACGTTTCAGCCAAGATTGATAATATCCTGTTGTCAAGCAGGCTTTTCTTTGATGACACCCTCTCATACGGTGGCTGAGAAGTGCAAAATACTTTTTTTTTAATAAATAAAACTTTGCCAAATGTAATTTTGTTTCTGAATTTGTAAACTACATTTTCAAAACAAATTTATATTCTAGGAAACGCATTTACATGCATATTTGTCTTGGCACTTGCAAAAGTATGTAACATTTTGTAAATGTTCCCTAAAATATAATTTAAAAGAAAATGTAAAGTAGTTTGCCAAATGTAATTTTGTTTCTGAATTTCTTTAGTTTTTTTAAATGTAAATGTGTTTTTGCACTTCTCAGCCACCGTACCCTCGGTCCATGCTGATGTTGAGCTCGCCTCACTGTAAACGGCTACACAGGTGACCCAGTTTCTGGTTATCTGATGGCTAAAATGAGAAACACCATAGCTAAACGGATAAAACTAAGAGTCTTGCATTACCTTCACAGATCTCCGCTCTAAATGTTTTTGGACCAGGCTTACAATTTGGGTCTGCAGCATTTAACCTGTACAGATTAATTCTACTGATCCTGCAGAGAAGCTTGGTTCAATTCAGCCAGAATGACACCAGGAGTCCACTGTCCTGCAGCTTTTAGATTAATCCCCTCCGCCTGTCATTCAGCTCTGCAGCAGCCTGGTGACGAGACATTGATCTGATTCAGGTGTCGGAGAAGAGGATGCATCTAAAAGTTGCAGGGTGGTAGTTTTGGAAGCTGAGACTGCCTGCATTGTTTAAATTAATGCTTTCCAACCCTGGTTCTCAAGGCACACCACCCTGCATGTTTTAGATGTTTCCATGCTTCAACTCGCCTGATTCAGATAATTTCAGTTCAGCTAAAGCCGTTTAGTCAGCCATCAGTTGAAATCAGGGAAACATCTAAAACATGCAGGGCGGTGTGCCTTGAGCAGGGTTGCAAAACGCTGCTCCAGAGCCAGTCTCCTGCATGTTTTAGATGTGTATTTGGTCCGACGCACCAGGAGATATTCTAAGGTCATTCAGCCTTCCAACTGACCTTTGTTGGAGCAGATATGCATCTAAAACATGCAGGGCTCCAGTTCTTGAGTGCTGGAGTTGGCCCCCTGGTTTAGACGTATCCCTCTGACCACATCCTGGATTTAAATGGTGGCGTGCTGAGGAGTTCTTGGAAGCCATTTAAAATCAGGTTTGTGGCGACATGAATCATCTCTAAAGCAGTGGTGTCCAAAGTTGGGCCTCAAGGGCCGGTGTTCTGCATGTTTAAGATCTCACCCTGAATCAAATCATTGGTTCATTCCCAGGTCCCTGGAGATCTTGAAGACATGTTGAAAGGGTAATTTAGCCATTTAAATCAGCTGTCTTGGATCAAGGATGCATCTAAAATCTGCAGGACACCAGGCCTTGGGACCTGGACCCTGCTTAGGGACATTTAACCAAACATTAGTGGTGGTGTGTATATATATATATATATTTGAGACCATTTGCATAATTCTGAGTCTTTTTGTGAAAGAGGAACTCCAAATTAAATGACTTATGTAGATTCACACTGAAAACAGGGATGTTTTATTGGCCTCTCCGTGTAATAAGATGTTTGTTGACTCATTTCTTGTTCTGCAGCTATTTTAAAGCGACACCAAATGTTTCCCGTCTGCACCCCCGCCCCCGCCAGTGTTTCCGTCTAGCCTCGTCAGGTCAGAAGTGAGCTGCTGTGCTTTATTTTCACACCTCCTGTGTTGCAGCACGAGTGATGCACCTTGTGGTATTTTTTTTCAGCGCCTCAAAAGCTATTATAGAAAGTGAAAAAAAAATGTCAAGATGGTGTGCAGACACCAGTCGGTGGAGTCAAACTGAGGTGACTCTAAGGAGGGAGATGTTGGGGACCTTCTGGATGAATTTGAGTTTGGTTTCCAGCGATAAGCGTACAGACATTAAGTTCAACTTTGGAGAAAATAAAAAAACGTACATTTACTTTAAGCCAATATATTCTTTACTTAAAAAAAACAAAAAACGTCAGGTTGCGATGGTGCAAATATGCTTATTTTGTTTCACCGCAGAGTAGCTGACTACTCGGGCTGTAAGATGTTCATTGTGTTGATCGGGGAGAAATTGTCTCTGTAGTGCCACCTGAAGGTAAAAGATCTACTGTTCTGCACCTTTTAGATACATCCCTTCTTAAACAGCTGAATCAAATGATTGAATTACCTGCAGTGGCCCTGTAGCGAGACAGAGTTGATTCAGGTGTGTTGGAGTAGGGATGCATCTAAAACATGCATGACGATGGGGTTGGAGACCCCCGGTCTAAACAGTTTGTGTCCACCATGTGTGGGGTCTGCAGAGATGGGAACCGGAGCTGATCCACAGTCAGTCTGTGTGTGTGTGTGGGGAGGGCGTGTTTTCCAGAAGTCCATCATCTCGTCACACAAACCACACATTTTACACATTTGGATTCATTTATTATTAGTCACCCTATGAAACATGCTGAAATAACACAGTTCAGATCTTCTAAAGCCTCATTCAGAGCCAATCTCCATCTCTGTCATTTTATCCTGTTGTCAAATCCACAAATTCCCAAAAGATGGCATTATATTTTTACTTGTAAGCAGTTTTGGCACCACAGCTCCAGAGCTTCTATCCTGCAACTTTTAGATGCATCCTTTCTCCAACACACCTGAACCAGATGAATTTCCCGTTACCATTTGACTTGTGTTTGGATGCAAAAGTTGCAGGACAACAGATGGGAGGATCGGAGCTGGGAATTCTGGATCTAAAGTAAGGAAATCCTATGATCCTATGCAGATCAGTGTGTTTCTTCTCCATGCATGCATGGAAAGGTGCAGACCCACAGAGACGAGGGGAGGCTTAACACAACAACCCGAAGTTGTTACAATCTCACAAACTTGGTGAAAATGTGGATCAGTGAGTAGAAACTGGGATATGGTCGTTTCAAGTAACGGATGTCTTAATCTTTCCGACGATTCTGCATCCATACAGCATCTGACAACTTAGAAATACCGGTTAGAGTCCCGATGTCACATAAGTACATCAGATCCAGGGAGTTTTCCTTTCCAAACATGACTTTTATTGCTGTTGACCTCCAGAAAGTCCTGGAATCCCATCAGCTGCCTGCCGGACCCGGTGATCCTCACAGCAGACCAAAGAGTCCTGTGTCTCCTCTCAGGTGTTGATCCTTAGTCGGCACAGTCACTGCACCTTTTTCTTCCTCTGCCACAAAGCAAACATCCATGCTACAGTAAAACTGTGGAAATATAGAAATTATAACCAGACGTGTTGCTGAGCTCTCTTACTTGGCTGAGACTCAAAAGGAATATTATTCTGTGTGAGGAGAGCCTGCAGCCTCGCCATCTCTTCGCTCTGCTTCTGGTAATCCTGGAACACAAAATATATTCCAATGAATATCAACCATATACTTAAAGAAGCACGTTTCTGCCACTTGTAAAAATTGATCTTAAACTTATACATAATAGCATACTTCTTGGCATTTCTGTAAAGAGTTGTGCTTTTTTGAGTCCACTTCAGCCTCTGCAACAGTGTCTGCCACTTTGTTGCTCTTCAGGAGTCCAGCATCCTCAAAAATATCTCTCAGGAGGTTGTTGTAGCCCTGCAAGCAACAGAAAACATGAGCAGCTCCCTGGTCTCACAGCTTTAACCTGCAGTTTAAAGGGGACACATTCAGCCTCTTTTTAACAGTCATAATAGGTCTATGGTCTGTACAAAACATGTTAAGTTCTTTGCACAAAATCACTCATAAATTGATCTCACCAGCTCAATTTTAAAAAACTTCAGTCCGTTTCAGAATGAGCTGTTTAAGGGGCTCTGTCACTTTTATGCAAATTAGCGGTTGCAGACCACGCCCACAAATCCTGGGTTTGCCACTGGAGGACTGCTTGTGCCAAAATGGAAAATAATTTAGAAATAAATGTGTAAATAAAAACATGTGAAAATACATTGCTATTTTTATTTATTTACTCATTTTACATTTACTTCAATTTTACTTTACATTTACTTATTTACACATTTACCTATTTCCAATTGTATTTCCAAATTTATTAACTTACCTATTTCCAATTGTATTTCCAAATTTATTAACTTACCTATTTCCAAATTTATTTCTGTATTTTCACATTTATTTATCAAGCTATTAGCAATTGTATTTACAAATGTATTAACTAATATATTTTCACATTTATGTATTTTCACATTTATTTATTTACTTACCTATTTATTAATGTATTTACACTTTTATTAACCTATTAGCAATTGTATTTACAAAATTAAATTTTCACAATAATTTACATCTTTATTAGCCTATTTCCAAATGTATTTATTCATTTCCACATGTTTACAATTCTATTCAGTTCCACATTTGATTTATTTACACATTTATTAACCTATTCGCAATTGTATTTTAAATTTTTTATCTATTAATGAACTTATTTCTATTTGTCACTTTAACTGATTTATATCCATGATCTAATTTATTTATTTATTTATTTCCATGTCACACATAAGAATGGCATGGAACATATTGTGACGTCACAATGAGCCTGTTTTTCAACACAAAAGGATGAAAATGGAAACTTGCACAACATGTCTCCGTCAATGTTCAGGGCAGGTCATGTGGGTCAGTAACGGTTCCATCTGCTGCTCCCTACCTGTTCAGTAATGAGACCCTCATAGCGAGCCTGCTCCACCTCATCCCATTCTTTCTGCAGCTTCTCATTCAGGGTGGGGTACACTACGAATCAAACACAATCCCCATTAATGCCGATGTACACAGCAGCATAGAAAGTGTCCCCCCCCCCCCCCCCAGACTTACCCAACAGGGAGTGTGGATGGCAGACGAGCGGCGTCTCAAAGGTCAGCGAGTACACGCAGGTACTGGGCTCCGACACCTGGACCAGTTTGCTGCTGTTGCTGCAGACCAGAACCACCTGAACGACGACAGAAAACACGGTTCTAAGATGAGTTGATTTGACACGAGACCACATTTTAAAGAGTTTCATTCTTTCACTTAAAGCCGCCCCCAGATCCTCCACTCTACATTATTTTAACAGTTTTCTACATTTTTGATTAATAATTTCCTTTTACAAGTTCTCACTTATTTAAATAAAAATACTGTAGTGGCTGTAGCTCACCAGTTGGGCGGTATGAGATTTTCACTGTATGATAAACTTAAGGAAAAACACCAGTTTCACTGTAATAACATAAAACAATAGAAAACGTACAACATGACCCAATTCACTTTATTTAAAACAAAAAAATTATTGATACTGCAGCTTATAAGTTGTGTTATAACTGACTATTGTAGTTATAACTATCTGCCTAATGTCAGGAGGTGGAGAAATACTCTACGAAAACATTAAATAGGAAGTATAGCGATCTTGAACGTAGCAGCAGCACGGTGGAACAGCTGGTAGCCTTGCAGCAAGAAGGTTCTGGGGTCTTTCTGTGCATGTATGGGTACTCTCCAGGTACTCCCGACTAAGTGGAGTTTATTGGAGTCTTTAAATTACCCTTTAATAGTGACTGTTTGCATGGTTTGTCCTGGGTGTCTCTGTGATGGACTGATTACCTTGAGATAGGCATTAGCACCCCTGCAACCGTGGACGGACAAGTGGGTAAAGACCAGGGGTGCCCAAGTACAGTCCTCGAGAGTTCTTGATAGCTACCATCCTGCAACTTTTAGATGTATGTACCTTCTCCAACACCGCTGAATCAAATTAACTACTCGTTACCAAGCCTCCGCAGAGCTGAATGACTTTTGGTGAGGGCATTCAGCTGTTGTATTCCGGTGCTGGAGCAGGGATGCATCTAAAAGTTGCAGGACAGTAGCTCTCAAGGACTGGACATGGTCCGCCATGGTATAGTGGTAATATAATAATATATGGATCATGGAGTCTCCAACTCCAGTCCTCAAGAGCCACTTTCCTGTTACTTTTAGATGCATCCCTCCTTAAACAGCTGAATTAAATGATCGAATTACCTCTTCAGCATGCCATCGGGTTTTTGCAGTTAAAAACTATTAAACTGCAATGTTGAAGGTTTGTTGGCTAGCGTTGCTAACAGTTATTAGCACCACAATTATAACCAATATCAATGGTTTTCTGGCTTCCAACTAGAAAACGTTTGACGGCGTTTCATTCCCAGATCTGACCTTTGACCTGTTAAACACCTGAATGCACCAGAAAGATGTGCAGGGCTTAAGACTGTCAGAAAACAATAGCAGCTTTTGGTTTTCTTTGACCCGGTTTAAAATCTCTTCTCAGTCATTAACTTCTTTAGGTGTCGGGACAAAGTGAGAAAGATGCAGGGAAAATGGCGGCACCGTGTTGTAGCTCTTATTAGCATGGTTCACACAAATATGCAACAAACTGTTTTTATTAATTTCCTCTTTGGAGAGAGCTTTCAAAATATAATTTTTTTCCCCACCAATATTACTCTAAACTGCAGAAACTCTCAAAATAGGTTTTTGTTAATGTGGACAGCGGTGTATTGTTATGTGATTATTAATACAGCCTGGCTATACCACCACTTGTTCCTCAGTTTCTGAGAAAATCTGCATCTAGCCTTTCCCCGGTATCCCCATGTATTACCCATCCTGCACCAGTAGGTGGCGAAAGCCTTAACATTAATGACATTTAAAAGCGAGTCCCTGAGTATGAAATTTCTATATCTTACTTTTTCACATTTTGTGGTGATTGTGAATAACGCATTGTTTTACTTGTAAATTTATCGGCTTGGTTTGCACTTTGCACACTGTGCTGTATCATGTTGGTCAGGACATCCTTGCAAAAGAGATGTTCAAATCTCAATGGATCTTCCTCCTTGATAAACAAAGATTAAATCAAATTAAAATATTGCTGAAACTGGTAGTTGTGGTTTATAGCAGGCAGGAAGAAGGCCGCTGCATTAACAAATATATAAATACACATGAAGTCTGGACATCGAGTGCAGTGAAAGTCCACCCAACAGCCCTAATCTATTACTGCCATGCAAAATTTGCATGCATGGGACTGACCTATAACATCCTCCCAAATACTGCATCTATTTAAGCAGTCCTTAGCAAATGTGATATTGCACACATGGATGTTGTGATAAAGGTTGTGGTTCAATGTATTGTGAATCTCTACTACAAACAGTTTTCACATTTCTTGCCAAAAACATGTTGACATGTGGACAGGAGATGCAAATTCAGGCGCATCTGACTGTTTTGAAACATATGTGTCCTTTTTGATAAATCTTCCAGTTAGTGGCTTAGGCCATCCTGATCTACAATGGGGCAAAAAAGTATTTGGCAGCCACATATTGTGCAAGTTGTCCTCCTAATAAGAGGAGAGAGGGCTGTAATTTCCATCATAGGTATACTTAATATGTGAGAGACAGAATGTAAAAGAAAAATCCAGGAAATTACACTATGATTTTCTTTTTAGTTGTTGGGCCTGAGTGGCCTTTATTGATAGAGGACAGAGTTTTGAAGGGGGAGAGAGGTGGGAGAAGACATGCGGCAAAGGTCGCCCGGGATGGGACTCGAACCGGGGACAGCCGCGTCGAGGACCAAAGCCTCTGCACATGGGGTGCCCGCTCTAACCACTACGCCACGCGACACCCCTACACTATGATTTTTAAAGAATTTATTTGTATAATGGTGCATAAAATAAGTATTTAGCACCTACAAACAAGCAATAACTCTGGCCCACACTGACATGTTACTTCTTCTTTAAGAAGCTCTTCTATCCTCCACCCGTTACCTGTATTAATGGCTCCTGTTTGAACTCGTTCTCTCTATAAAAGTCACCTGTCCACACCTTCAAACAGTCAGACTCCAACCTCCACCATGGCCAAGACCAGAGAGCTGTCCAAGGACACCAGGGACAAGATTGTACACCTGCACAAGACTGGGATGAGCCGATCTACAATAGGCAAGACGCTTGGTGAGAAGAGATCAACTGTTGGAACAATTATTAGAAAATGGATCATTGGCAGTCTCCCTCTACCTGGGGCTCCATGTAAGATCTCACCTGGTGGGGAACACATGATCTAGAGAACGGTGAGGAAACAGCCCAGAACTACACAGGGGGGAACTGGTCAATGACCTGAAGAGAGCTGGGACCATGGTAACAAATGTTACTATTAGTAATACACATCATGGATTAAAATCCTGCTGCGCTCGAAAGATCCCCCTACCTAAACCCAGCACATGTCCAGGCCCGTCTTAAGTTTGCCAGAGACCATCTAGATGGTCCAGAGGAGGATTTGGAGAATATCACGTGGTCAGATGAGACCAAAATAGAACTCTTTGGTATTAATGCCACTCGCCGTGTTTGGAGGGGGAAGAATGCTGAGTTGCATCCCAAGAAGACCATACCCACTGTGAAGCATGGAGGTGGAAGCATTATGCTTTGGGGCTGCTTTTCTGCAAAGGGGAAAGGACAACTGATCTATGTAAAGGAAACTAAGAATGGGCCCATGCATCGTGACGATTTGGACTAAAACCTCCTTCCATCAGTGAGAGCGATGAAGATGAAACGTGGCTGGATCTTCCAGCATGACAATGATCCCCAACACATCGCCTAGGCAACGAAGGAGGGGCTACGTAAAAAGCATTACAAGGTTCTGGAGTGGCCTAGCCAGTCTCCAGACCTCAATCCTATAGAGAATCTGTGGAGGGAGGTGAAATGCTCTTTTTCTTAACCCATGTCTCTTTAGGAACCACGTTTATGAGTCATCTGGTTGGTCAGACAAGGCTCTGGGAACTGGTTACTCTCCACTTGAGGCCAAAGAAAACTAACAAGGAGAGAAAAAGCAGATAAACCTTCAGAAACTGCCTGAAGCACCTTTGTTTCTCTATTTCTGGTTCCACAGGCGTCGCCGTCTCTCATCCACATGCCTGTAAAAGTGTTGTTGGCCATTTCCCACTCCTGCCAGATGCTATCAGAAAGAAAGACCCCACAGTAATGCTTACAAACAATAATCCACAGATGAAATGCTCTAACTTCAGGACTGTAATAAAAGCATCTGTTTTGGTAGTGTCTCACCCCAATATCCCACTGTAGGCGTTCCATCTAAACGTCTGCTCATGCTGAGTGACGTTGTGGAATGGACAGAATTCATATTTATACCTGCAGAAGAACCAGTTGTATGGGAATGCTGTTGGTGTTAAACATGGATCGGTTGCATGCATGGTGCTGGTATACTCACATAGATTCTGTGAGACTGAAGCACTTTCCGGCAAGACGATGAAGATGCACCGGGCCTTGAGGAGAATGTAACTATAGTTACTGATGAGACGCAGTTCAATTTCATGTTCTGTTCAGTTAAATTCTTATTTACTGACAATAAACAACGGAACATGATTCCTGGGAGGAAACATCCCATTTCTGTTGTTTATGAGTAGCTGGGGGCTTAGAAAACATCCCTGGGGGGTCCCAGCATGGCTGAGGTAGCTGGCAGTTCTGATCCATACCACCTGGGTTCTGCCTGTGGAGAAGTCCAGGGACCTGATGCTTCGAAAAGCACAGACTAAAAGATTTTGGAGCTTTATGATGAGTTTGAACCAAATGGTGGTTTTAAAAAAGGAACAATGTCCAGATCTGGGGTCTGCAACTCCGGTCCTCCAGACCTACTATCCTGCAACTCTTGGATGCATCCCTGCTCCAACACACCCGGATCAAAAGGCTGAATTACCTCATTGGCACGTCAGGAGGTTTGGCAAAGCAGAGATGCATCCAAAAGTTGCAGGAAAGTGGCACTTGATGACTCAAGTTGCAGACCCCTGATCCCAAAGTTCTTGTGTTCTTCTGATCCAGGTGGGACAGCATGCAGCACAAAAGCTGCAGCATCACCTGTGGATCGGTTCGGTCCATCAGGAAACCGGGGCAGATCCCTCCCAGATTCCAAGATCGTTTTAAACTAATAAATCACTTTTTTCCGGAATTAAGTTTAATCTTTTCAAACAACATTTTTAGAGGTTAAATACAAAACTTCTGAGTTCATGGCAGCCGCTTCCGAAGTGGCCAGGCTTTAAAGATGGATGGGTGAACAGCTGGACAAATGAATGACTGAATCCATGCATGGATGAAAACTTCTTAGACAAAAGGGTAGGGAATAAAGATTCTAAGTACATTTCTTTCATAATCTACCTAATTTTTCCACTCTTATTCAAACCTGGAAGACATCCAAATTAAAGTTAATAAGAACCCTGCGTGTAACAGCTTCATGGGAATAGAGGATGATGATGATATAAAAACCCATCAACCTTCAGTCAACTTCAACTGTTTAATCCTTTAATCTTCTGGAGGTTTAAGAACAAGGGTTCAATCTAAGCCAGGCTGTAGATGAGATCCTTCACTTTACCAGATACTGGAGCTGGAGAGACTCTGGGCTGCAGCCGGTTTCCCTGAGCCAAGAACGGGTTGTTCATCCTGGAACACAGAGAACCAGTGAAGGCAGCAGCAGAGACTCGGAGACAAACTCGTGTTTCCTTCACTCACCCGAACGTGTTTGGCTCTTCGACTATCTTCATTTTCCCCGCCAGTCCGAAGCCGCCTGATTGGAAAAAATACAACAAAAAGCTCCAAAAACAAAACAACTGAATGATTTATTTACTTATTAGAGCTTTAAAATCGGGAGTACTTACAGTAGAGCGACACAAAAACCAGTAATATCCTCCAAAAACGAGATATTCTGCTATTTAAAACACACATCATCGATTTCCAGGACGAATGTCGCTACACTTTCTGTTTATTCCTCCGCTGGGTCAGGTGGTCAGTCACGTGACGAAAGTAACCCCTTCGAGCATGCGCAGTTTTCACACGCTACAGCGCGGCGTGTTTTACAGCAGGATTTCTTTAAAAAAAGAAAAACCGTAAGATAAAGAGGAGCTGTTAGGGTTTCTGTGTGTTGTATGAGTGGACGGGACAGGAAGTTCTCCAGGAGAGGATATCTGGAGATTTAGCGTCGGAATCTGAACCCAGGCTGCGGAAACATGGGCCGGAAGAAACAGGGCCGGTTTGTGCGGCCTGACAACAAGAGCAAAGACAAACGGCACAGAATGAAGGGGAAATCCTTGGAGACATTCACAGAAGAAATGCACTCTGCTTTTGAAGGTAACAAAAATATGCGCCACTTTAAGGTGCTTCCATCAATTCAATTCAGTTTATTTATATAACGCCGAGTCACAACAGATGTTTCATCTCAAGGCGCATTACAAGAAAAGTCATTTAAATAGAAACTTTCCAATCAGTTTAAAAGGTTTAACTAGTTTTCTATCTAAGGAATCCCAGCAGATTGCATCGAGTCTTTTACTTCCCGTTGATGCAGACTTTCCAACCACAGCAATCCTTCAGCAATCCCTCATACTGAGCAAGCATGTAGCGACGGTGGAGAGGAAAAACTCCCCTTAAACAGGAAGAAACCTCCAACAGAACCAGGCTCAGTAGGAGCGGCCATCTGCCACGACCGTCTGGGGGTTTGAGAAGACAGAGCAGAGAAACAGAAGGAACAGAAGATCTGATATAAGAGAACTTTCTATGTTACAGAAAGTAAAAAGTTGATAACAGGACACAGTGGATCTTCAGTTACTGGGAGCATCATCCCAGTCGATGCCCCCCGTCCAACAGGGCATTGCAGCCAAGCAGGATACCAGACCAGGTATATCTTCTATGGAGTCGAAATAACAGCAAGTAATACAACTGGAGAGTAGTAGGAGAGAAAAGTAGCAGAGTGAAGAAAATTGGTAAGTCTGTCCTCCAGCAGTCTAAGCCTATAGCAGCATAACTACAGAGATAGCTCAGGATGACCTTAGCCACTCTAACTATAAGCTTTATCAAAAAGGAAAGTTTTAAGCCATTATTAACATGTTCACATAAAGATCGGGATCAGATCTGAGGCAGCCATGTACTGGGACGTTTTCATGCATACAGGGCCTGGCAAAAGTACTTTTGTCCTGGATTTTTATCTCATAGATCCACACACAGTATTATTGTGGAGTGGAAGGAAAATCATGCATGGCTTTCGAAAATGTTTTACTAATAGAAATATGAAAAGTGAGGCGTCAAAAGGACGGACAACAAAAATGTACAGTGCGACTTCTGGTGCAGACCTACCAAGGTATGGAGGTCCACCTAGACTGACAGGACAGCATTGATCACAGAAGCAGCCAAGAGAACCATGGTGACTCTAGAGGAGCTGCAGAGATCCAAAGCTCAGGTGGGAGCTCTTTATGGAAGGGTGGCAGAAAGGGGTGCTTCAAAAAGTCCAATTTAGAGGTTAGTCAGGGTGGGCTCACAGCAAATATGTGGCAGAAGATACTCCAATGTGACGGAAATGAAGTTGTGACCTGCTTACAGGAAGTTATGGGTGGCATAAATCTAACCCTGCACTCCACCCCTATGGGAAAACATGGTGTTGGCAGCATCATGCTCTGGGGAATGTATTTCTGTGCAGCAAAGACTTGAGAGCTGGTCAGATGGATGGAGCTAAATACAGAGTGATCATGGAAGAAAACCTGTTTTAAGTTTTGTTTGAAAAAAAGGATAATTCCGAATTTTATTCCTTTCCCTTAAAAATTATGTTACTTTGAATTGGTCCCACTAAAGTAAAAGTAATGTTTTGGACGGTAACAGTATAATCTGTACATTTCATGATGGTAATAATTTCTTTTAGATGTGGACATTTAAAAGATGAATCATATCTCCTAATCAGACATTAATCTACATGTTGCTTTTGGTAGGATTATGGAGAAATTTGAGCATTCTTGTAGGAAAAATGAAAAAAACACAGCGAGAGTCCTCCGCACTCTGATGGTTTTGTGGCGTTTCTGTCCCATCGTTGCGTTTTGCAGCCAGTTTTCAATCGTCGGAGGAGGGAGCAGAGGCCCCACAGGTGAAACTGCCTTGTCCGCTCGCCATGTGGGAGTTGGGTCACTGTGATCCGAAACGCTGTACTGGCAGGAAGTTGGTAAGGAAGGGCTTCGTACGCAACCTGCGCCTCAACCAGAGGTTCAATGGACTCATCCTGAGTCCAATGGGCACGAAGTATGTGACGCCAGCAGACAGGTACGCTGTGGTTCCTCAGCTGATCTGCTCAGATGTTCAGTTTCTCAGCCAAAAACCACATATTGTTAGGACTCTCTTGACTGTACATCTCTAACTATTTATATTTGGTTTTTTCTGCATAGAGAAATTGTGGCTCAGAACGGGCTCGCTGTAATCGACTGCTCCTGGGCCAAACTGGAGGAGACCCCCTTCAGTAAGATGGTTGGAAGCCATCCCAGGCTGCTGCCGTACCTCGTCGCTGCAAACCCGGTCAACTACGGCAAGCCCTGCAAACTATCCTGCGTGGAAGCGTTCGCTGCCACATTCTGCATCGTTGGTAAGAGTTTTATACCGCTGTTATCAACTAAAAACTTGGTGCATTCACACCTGATAGTCTGGTAGACTCTGTTCGACTGGGGACCAAGATTGCAACTTGTTCGTTTTTTGTTTTTGTTTTTTTTAGCTGGTGCGGTTCGCATTTACACTGCTGTTTTGTCAAACGAACCGAACCTTTTGGGCAACAGGTTCACCTCCTCGCCTGTGGTTCCTGTTCCATGAAATGTAAACCAACATGAAGTGGCTTCAGATTTTAACGGTTTTAGGATCGCTCTGTTTTCTTTGGTAAATGTGTCAGACAAAAACGTTGCAGTAACGGGCTCGGCTTGAGCAGAGAACGAGGCAGAGTTGTTGTTGTTTTGTTTGTATTTACCCAGAATGCCCTGCGCTATAGCCTGTTTCCTTTAGGGCTGGGCGAAATGGCTTAGTAATAAAATCTACGATTTGTGTGACGCCGAATCCCATTTTTCCTTTCTATTCCTGAAAGGGATTTAAAATCACAGAAAATATTTTTAAAACTTGCTTTTATTTTAATCATCCTTTCTGGGGGTTCACCTGAATTCAAAGTCCCAATAAATGCACACTGTAAAACATGAAGGTAGACCTTGGGCGGGCTCACATCACTTTGAACTATTGAAACCCTTGGAGTTCATTGGTGAAATTTTTTCCCGATTTTCTCGATTAATCCATAAATGAAATTTTCATAAACAGAAAATTTGATTTACCGATTAAATTGATTTATCGCCCTAGTTTCCTTCTTTCGAAGTGTTCGAGGCGTTCCCATATTCGAAATCGAACCGCACCAGAGTTCACATCAATCGAACCGAGACCCAGGTTTTTAGAGTACAGTTGAGCGTTCACACCTCCCCAAACGAACCGGACTTTCTGGGCAAACGAACTAGAGTTGGTTTAAAGCGGACTAAACAGGGCTGGTGTGAATGCACCCTAAGCTGCAGATGTTTGCCGTCTGTTGCAGGGTTTGAGGAACTGGCGGTGCTTCTGTTGAAGAAATTCAAGTGGGGGACGGGGTTCCTTGAACTCAATAAAGTTCTTCTCGACCGCTACGCTGCGTGTCAGTCTGAGGAGGAGCTGCTGTCTGTTGAGAAGGAGTTTCTGACATCTAAACCAGAAGAAGAGGAGTTTGGTAAATATCTCAGCCTTATGACGGTGTATTTGTCTGTGTTCTCATGGATCAGTTCTTATATAAGCTTCAGTTGGATTTCTGCACTTGTGTAACTCTAACCCTTCTATGTATAATGAAAAGTCAGTGTTTAACCTAGCTGATCAAGATGGTCTGCTTTCTATTAAACTAAAGTAATATTTTCTATTTAAAAATTGCTTCTGTTTCCTTTTTCTCATTACAAACTGCAGCCAAATATATAACAACTCCTAGATGTTGTGTTGGGCATGAAAGCTCATCATTGCTTTGTTGTCTTGGCTCAACATGAAGCAATGGTGACTTATTTTCCATTTAAAATTGGGTCTGCATTATTTAATTTAACATGCAAAAGTATTAAAAGTACATTTTGTATTCATTGTCGCTATTTAAAGAGTTTATATGGTGTGTTAGTGAAAAGTTGCTCATCTGTGTTGTTTACAGACCCATTTGATGTTAACTCTGGAGTGGAGTGTAGGAATCTCAACCGACCTCTTTGGTAAGCACTTCATGGCTATAGTTAACGTCAGATTTAGCTATTTTTGCCATAAACGTATTAAAGTACAGATAAGATGTGTATTATGCAATGGAGAAACTCATGTGCCGCCAGAGGCTGGAGCTCGGTGTCATGACCTGGTTCTACGAGTGTTCGTATTCGAGACGCCCTTCTCATTCAGAGGGTATGATTTCATTGGGGGGGGGGGGGGGGGGGTTTGTTAGGTGCCACGACAGTAGAAACGTTAGATTAAGCTACTATCTGAAGCATTCCACGCCAAAACAATGCAAGAAAGCCTGATAATGACGACGTAGATGAGGTTAAAGACATACCTGATGGCTTTTATCAATATTGTTTTGGAGATCCTGATGATATGGCAGCAGTGGATGTGGAGCAGTGTTACACGGCAAGCCCAGTGGTCATATAATGTTTTTCCTTTTCTTTCAGTTTCCCATTAAAGCCATTAATTTACAGCAAGAACCCCCCCCACACACACACACACACACACACAAACAAACTAGACTAGGCTCTTAACAGGCGCCACCTAGTGTTGCGATGGTGTTACACTCAATAGGTGAGTGTTTACCACTTAATCAACTGTTCCTTTTAGTAGTTTAATATTGCGAGAAAATTTTATGCTTTTTTTGGGAGGGGGGCAAAGCTATTCTGAAATGAACTGAAGTGGGCATTTTTGTATTTTCATAACACCAAAGATACCTGAAAGTTTTGGGCTTAAGAAAACTTTTGGTTTTATTATGTATACCGATGATTTGGCTATATTTTCTCCTAGCAGTGCTGGGCTCCAAGACATGTTGAACATATGTACTGAGAATGGTTTACATTTGATGTTAAATATAACAGTAAAAAGAGTGTTGTTCTGATCTGCAAAACAAAAGGAGATGAGGAGTTAATCGTTTCATCTGGCAGGGCAAGCTTTAACTGTAGGTAATAAAACTAAATATCTAGGACACATCATCACAGATAACATGTGTGATGATGAAGACATCTATAGATGAAGACATCTATATGCACAAGCTAACATGCTGGTTAGGTGCTCAGATCAAGTTAAGATAAGCCTGTTTAAAGCATACTGTACTCCTCTATATACTGCTCATTTATGGACCAAGTTTAAAAAGTCCAGCATCCAGAAGATCCAGATTGCCTATAATGGTGGTTTGCGTATACTGCTTAAAAAACCCAGGTGGAGCAGTGCAAGTGAATTGAAGTGTTATCAAATCCTGGTTTTAGTACTGTGCGATACCAGTCATCCATGTGGAAACACTGCTATCATTGCCTTTTTTAACTGTCCTGTTGTTTGTTTATGTGCTGTTGTTGGTATTGGTATGTGTATTTATTGGACCGTGAGTCTGGAAATAAAGTTGATTGATTGATATGAAGGAGTGAATCTTGCCCTTCTACTGTAGAACTGTCGCTGTAACAAGGTTATTTATGTGTCTCTTCCATTTAAGGGTTGTTTTCTGTTTAAAATGAGTCAAAAGAAACTTTGCACTTTTTGTATTTGCCTTATTTAGCTATTTTTCTGCTGCCATAACCCACTGTCCTAAAAACCAAGATACATATTGAACAGCGATTCGGGCGTACTGTTACTCCCCTAAAATCACAGCTACTTGGGAAAAGTAGCTCTACCAAAGGTGTTTTGGTGATTTTAAGTAGCATTGTAGGAAAAACTTTTTCTGTCAGCATTAGCAGTTTAACCATATATAGATATAATTAATGCTGGGGTTTTTTTTAAATACGAAATGAAACCCTACGAAGTTGAAAACCACTATCCAAGTGTTTTTAGTTACCTTTTATGGCTTTTTAATACAATTTTCCATTGGCTTATTAGTCATGACATTAAATTATGACCTCTGTGTTTAGTGCTGTTGAGGATGATGATTGCAGTGAAGACAGTGACGCATCAGAAGATAACGAAGACACTGCAGAGCATGAAAACACGGGAATCTACAATGACTCAGCAGTTTTACATCACGAAGACGAAGATGAAGACTGAATCAAGAACATTTTCCAGAAAGGACTAGAAACGACCCTGATTTTTATTGCATAGCAAATTTTACCAGCAAGACAGTTCAGAGTTGGAATGCTGTAAATAAATGAAGTATACAATGATTTTCAAACCATGAAGTTTTTGTGTTGAAACTGGGAAATGGAGCGTTTTTTTTATTTTAACACAAACAGCATGTACAAAAAAAATCCAGATATAAACTACATGAGACTGTAAAAGTGATTCATCAAGGGGAAAAAACAGATGCACCATGACATTACCAGGGCTGTTAGTTGCAGCAATAAATATTGGAATATCTTTTTTTATATATACTTTATTGCAATGAATTTTCCATTAAGACTTTTACATTTCACTGCATGTTCTTTTTTTTTCTTTTTTTTTTCCTTTTCTTTAAATTCGGATAACCGAAAAAAAAGGGGAGACAACCATATAAATTAAAAAAGGGAGGGGGGGCTTTTCCCACCAGATTATCCTTCAATCCCTATTTTACTTTGTTGAATAATGTTAATATTTTTCCATTTATTCATATTATTTCCGGTTTTGAATGTCAGTTTCCCCTATTGTCAAAATCCAGGTTTTTAATTTAGGTGTAGATGTCTCTTTCCATGTTCTTGTGATCTGCTTCATGGCTGATACTCTTAAATTAAAAACATTAATGTCCCTTGCTCTTATCTTCCCATGTAGCCCGATGCCTAGCCAATTTACTATATTCAGGGGTTCCTTTAAAACAAATATATGCTTCATAATTTTTTAGACTTCTTTCCAATAGGGTATTAATTTTGGACATGTGAAAAAACTATGTGAGTAATTTAGTTCCTGTCCCCCACAAATATTGGAATATCCTGATTAAAAAGATCAGATGGATTTGCCAGAAACATGGGGGGTCCTAATCTCTGAGTATTCACCCTGAGAGATTAGGAATAATTGTAGTTTAATGTTAATTCAATTAATTAAAGAATAGATACATTTTCTTTTTGGTTCTGTATATATTAGCTCTCAGTTAACCAACATTTAGTTATTAATTAAAAACAAAATCAGTTTGGAAATTTTTATTAACATATTAAATGATAAAAATCAACCATTTTTTTATTTTTTTTTTGCATATGAACCAAACCAAGATTCCTTATTATCTTTAGGACCAAACTTTCCACGGCACAATCAGGAGCCTCCATTTTTCTCCCCATTCAACTGGAGGATTAAAAACGTCCAGATTCTCTGGGCTTTAAAAATAGTAAAAAGCTGAACGTCGACCATAGTCCAGGAGATAACTGTTCCTATGGTTTATTCTTTTTGAAGAAGTATGTGAGAGACATGAACTTTTTCACAGCCCCTCCCCCACTCATTACTTCACACTGCCAATTAGCTGCCTGAAAAAAGTTACTACACTTTTCCATTGCTCACAAGAAAGAAACATTGGACTGTTTGGAAATATTTCATGAAAAACATGACCAGAAATTGTGTAAAAAAAAACTAAAGTAGCATCACTCATCACTGTTCTAAAGGTAAGGCTTCTTTAAGACTCCAGGCTGACTACCCTTGCAGACAGCCCAACTTATTAACCCGCCAATATAATTTGATTTGCTCCTAATGCTACTCGAAAAGGAGCAGAATTGCAAAAGGGTGTAATAAATCTATAGCTTGATTTAGCAGGAGTATATTTAGCTTTAAGGGGGAAAATTAAATCTTGTAACTCATAACTTTCTTTAATGAGTTGTAGACGCTGATGGCTGTGGGCTGGAAGGATCTCCTGCAGCGGTCTGTGTTACAGCAAACCTGAAGAAGCCTCCGATCAAAGACACTTGTTGTAGGATAGTCTCATGAAGAGGATGCTCAGGGTTGTCCATAATTTTTTTGAATTTATGAATCTACAATCATCTCCTTTGTTTCGTTCTCATTCAACATAATTGTTTCCACACCATGTCACAAAGCGGTCCACCAGCCCTCTGTACTCCGCTTCTTCTCCATCTCATACACCCGACGACTGATGAGTCATCGGAGTATTTCAGCATTTGAAAGGAGTCTGTATCGTTCCGTCAGAGGTGTGCAAAATGAAAAGGAATGGGAAGATGTGGGTCCCGTTTAATGTCATATATATATATAAATACACATACACAATATATACGCAATACTATGAGTAAGACTACATATTGTGATTTTTAAAACTGAATTTAACTGTGGGAAAACTGTCCCATCATTCTAAACATTCCAACCTGTTTCATACTTCAACACATCCAGTTTTTATTACTAGATCTAGTTGATCCACTGGAATGAAGAAGGTGACAACAGCCACAAACTATCAGTTAGGGCTGGGCGATATGGCCTCAAATCTATATTGCGATATAATCTAAATCATGTGCGGTAACGAGATCTATTGCGATATATTCTTCTCTTTATATATGTCAAAATGACAGTTTATGAATATTCTCACTTCCCAGATACATTGCAGCAGCGCAACTTAAAAAAAGTTTAGACTCCCATTTAAAAAACATGCATTGTGCAAAAGGCATTAAAAAAATATTTAATCGTTTTTCCAAAAAATGCAACACAGAAATTCTCACAACATAAAGATGAAAATATTTTTTTTTAATTAATATTTTTTCAACACAAAGTGCAAAGTTTTCTGCATCCTAGTTATTTATTTATAAATTTAATAGTATTTATCCACCTTAAAGAAAGCTTGATGACATCATCAAAATTCGCAATTGAGGTATGCCGGTATAGTCAAAATCTCTATCACTGGCTAGATTTCTACCTTATAACTTTTATATCGCCCACCACTACCTCCAGTCATACTTTTAATTTTACCACAAAAATTACTGTCATCATTAACGGTTCCATTCTAATCCTGAAAAATAAAAATCGATACATTGCTTTTGAATATCAATACATTTTCGTGACATAAAATATCGCGATATATCGGTATTTCCTTACATCCCTAAAAACTACTCAAAAGTATTCTTTCCCAAAAAAGTTACTAAAGCAAATGTAACTAGTTACTCCACGCCTCTACTTAGCGAAATATTCAGATTGATGAAAAGTTAATGGCCATTTCAATGCTTTTTATGCATTTGGATCACTCTAGAACTGGTCCGGCTCAGGAACAAAGATACTTACGACTCTTCGAACCGGGACTAGATTGTTCCACACTGAAAGCAGAATGATTCAAACCCAGTTTCCCAACAGTTTGGAGGCTACACGTTGTGTGTGAATGGGAAGAAGTTCAGCGGGTTGTGGGGGCGGACACGGACACGCAGGACTCTCCTCTGCTGTCCTGCGGTAACATTGTTGTGGAACGACGTCACACCTCGAAAATGAAGGCACGGAGGCAGCCATTACTGGAGCTTCTCTAAATTATTTTTTTAATCCAAACAAATACTCACGGAAAACTCACATGGCAAGAGCTACAAGTCAGATGGTAAGTGTTAAAACTTCTCTGGAAGTGGGTCTTCGAAGCCGGTGCGCGGATTGTGGCGTGTTAGCAGCTGGATCAGGAGAAGCGGTTATCTGCGGCCTTCGGCTGTAAAACATCGCTCTGACTCGCTAGCATCGTTAGCTTCGCAGGGTTCAAGCTATTTCAGGCTTCCCGGCTTCAGGATTAGCTTGTGGCGACCTGCTTTTTGACCACCTCTGAAGCATGTATAGTGTGTATATATATTATATACATAAATATATTTGGTTTTTTTAAAACCGTATGAAGCCATCCCCCCGGTCCAGGAACGGACAGCTGATGTTAGCGTCGCTTCGCGCTTTCGACCGAAGCTCCACTGGCTAGCAGCTAAAGTTAGCTTTATTACGTTCAACCTTTCACAAGAATGTCGTTTTTTGGTGTGATAATGTTGTTTTTTTGATTTGCAACTTTAAAAAGTCAACAGTTTAAACCACACAAACGATATGAAGCGCGTTGAAAACCGGTGTCCGAACACATCAGATGGGTGGGAGAGGGGGTCGAAGTTGCTTGCGATGCTAAGCTAAGCTAAGCTAAGCTAGTTGACTGTTGGCATTAAGTTTGTAACTTGCTGTCAGTGAAGGCCGGTGTTCTGCCGAAAAAAGCGCCCCAGCCGTTCAAACTATTACCGTGACGGGAAAAGCCTTTAAATTCACTTATATTCACAAAATATGTAGTTAGGAAGTTAAACGTGTTTACATTGTTTTTGTCAGGTTGCGTTAGGAACACAATCATCTACCAATATTGTTTGCTTAATAAGCACTCGGAGTGATATTTATGACATGTTGGGGGCGTTTTTTCTGTAGAAAGACTCCCGTTTTCCACAGAACACCGGCTTTATTTGATAAGATAAGCAAATGCTAGCCTGCTAGCAGGGTTTGGTTTGCATGGAAAGTTCGCATAGGCTAGTTGTCACCAAAGTACACATGTTTAGGAAAATGTTAGTTCATGGTCGTGTAGCAGTCATTATATATACTGACTTAATAACAATGTGTCTGGAGGCAGCTTCACGGACAGTTGGCAATAATAGAGTCGAGTCCGGAACAGGCAGCTAAAAGGCCACACCTTGCTTTTAAAACGAGGAGAACCGAAGCCAGATGCATCAACTGAGCTAAAAGCTGAAAAACACTCAACAGTTGCAGTTGGTCCGCATGTTACAGATGGCTACCGTTGAAATAAACTGCAGTGAAGTGGTTGGAAAGCACCATGAGTTATTGTATGTGTGTGCGCGGTCCAAATGTCAGTTGGTGGGTTTCACTTTTTGTTTTGTTTTTATTGTTGTTGTTTTTTGCAGCGAAAACTTCAGATATAAAGGGTTCGGCGAGGTTGTTGTAAGCCGCTGCTCTGCCATGAAAAAGAAACCTTGACGTAGTTTTTGCAACTTGAACAGTCTGTTGTTTATCGACACCAGACTCTAATGTACCATTCGAAGTGGTACGTTCAAGTTTGTAGTGTTATACCCAGAATGGGAACAGTTCTTATGTTTGTTTTTGGGTTTCTTTGGGATGATGGGTGTTGATCTGAGTAATTTCTCTTTTCCTCCCATACGTGGTTTCTGAATGACAGTGACTGTTCTACTCCTGTTTGCTTAAAGCTACATTGTGTATCTTTTTGAGTTAATTCTTAGCAAAAAACCCTTTTGTTCTTTCAAAAATATTTGCTTATAGATGTGTAATTACTTCCACCTACTAATGAAAGTATTCTCACAAGTGTAGAATCTGCTATTCAGAATACATACGAGCGAGTCGCTCGAATGGGTGAATCCATGTTGAGCCTCCATCTTTGAAATACATTCACCAACGAGGGACATTCCTGGAAATTCTAGCTCCGCCTTTCGCGCTTTGGCTAAACTCAGTTGCACCGTGACGAATGCCAGAGGGAGATTGGTTACTCGCGACGCGGCAGACGTCTGACTGTATAACTAAATGCCATGTAGTTTTCTAAAGTAAAACTACATCACTGGAAGGAGCACTGAACGAAGTCATAGTACTGGAAGCCATGTTAACCTTGGCATAAAACGGGCGCCGTAGGAGTTAAAACGCGCTCGGAATGGGGGGTGGGAGGCGGGGCTAGAACGTAATATTCAGGTGGTTGTTTCACCGTTAGATGGGAGAAGTTCTTACACAATGTAGCTTTAATAATAGCATTGTATTTAGTAAGGATGTGTATTGGTTAAAAATCTGGCGATGCGATATGTATCACGATACAGGGGAGACGATATGATATATCGCGGTATTGAGTAAGACTATATATTGTGATTTTTAAAACTGAATTTAAGTGTAGAAAAACTGTCCCATCATTCTAAACACTCCAACCTGTTTCATACTTTAACACATCCAGTTTTATTACTAGATCTAGTCGATCCACTGGAATGAAGAAGGTGAAAACAGCCACAAACTACCAGTTATATTTTTAGTTTTGCTACAAAAATGACTCATCATTAATTGTTCCATTATAGTTCTAAAAAAAAAATATAAAAAATCTGCATACTGCTTTTGAATATCACCACTTGTGGTGGGCAATATAAAAGTTATAAGGTAGAAATGATAAGAGATTTTGACTATAACACCCACCCTACTGCGATTTCGCATTTTGATGATCAAGGAGGATAAATACTGATGTTTAGTGTTTGTCTTTACACTACATATTGCAAGTTTAAAATTTGTTTTCCATTTAACGGGGGGGAATAAACATGTTAAACTTGAAGCATTTTAAATTTAAATATGAGTAGATTTATTTTTGTCCAATATTAAATTTATGAATAAGTAACCAGGAAACTAACAATTTTGAACTTTGTTTTTTTTTTTTAAACAACATTTAGCTTTTAATTTATTTAAAATAACTTCATCTTTATATTGTGAGAATGTTTGTGTTGCGTTTTTTTTTTGAAAAAAAATTTGAATGCATTTTGCACAATACATGTTCTTTAAATTGTATTCTAAACTTTTTTTGAATTTCTGTTGCCATGTATCTGGAAAGTGAGAATGTTCATAAACTGTCATTTTGACATACATTAAGAAAATAATATATCGCAATAGATATAGTTGCCGCACATGCTTTAGATTATATCGCAATATAGATTTGAGGCCATATCGCCCAGCCCTAATCGATACAATATTGCGACATAAAATATCGCGATATATCGGTGTATCGTTTTTTAAAATCTCCCTAGTATTTAGTGCCAAAAGGTCTGCACCTTGATACATTATTAGTTGTTACAGAGAAAAGCAGTTTGTAAGTTTCAGTTTAATTCTTTATTGCCTTTCAGTGGTTAATTTTTATGTATTTTGGTAACACATAAAACCCACCAAGAGTCTTTTTAATGTGTGGTTTAAATGTAACTTAAATTGTTCCAGATCGCTTTTGGATTCTGTCACATGTAAAAATGCACCGGTCACGCTTTTCTAGATAAAAAACAATTGCTTTTTTTCTCTCCAAGTACTACAACATAAAAAATGATCTGCAGAGTCAGTGATGAAGCAGTTAAAGATACCTGCATTATCTCCATTTATCCATCAAAGCATAATAAACCCTTATATGACTTTTGTCAAACTCAAAAAGTGGAACAAACAGCTGTTGGTCGTTGTGTTTATACACCGTAAATTGTGGAAGTTCTTAGTTTTGATGTATGATATTGAGATGAAGCCAGATTCATATCAGGTGTGGATGTAAAGAGCATTAAAAGACCGTCCAACTGGTAAAATACGCCAACAGCAACTCCTGAACAAATATAGCACCCAAGCAGTTATTTGTGACGGTGATATTGTGCATGTTTAATACTATGATGATGACTATTACTTTTTAACATTGTGTAGCTGCATATTTGAACAAACTTGATTAATATTTGACCAAGAATAGGTATGTAATAAAAGATCGATACGCCAACATATTGCGATATTTTATGCCCCAATATTGAATCGATATTCAAAAGCAGTGTATCAATTTTTATTTTATTTATTTTATTTGAATTTGAATGGAACCATTATTGATTTACCGATATTGTATCAATATAAAAAAAAAGATTTTTATTTTTTTGTACTTAAATAAAATAAAATTAAAGAGTTTTTATTTTTGTACTTTTTAGTATTTTTAAAAAAAGTTTTGAATGGAACCATTATTGATGACAGTCATTTTTGTAGTAAAATTAAAAGTATAACTGGTAGTTTGTGGCTGTTTTCACCTTCTTGGTTGCAGTGGATCAACTAGATCTAGTAATAAAACTGGACGTGTTAAAGTATGAAACAGGTTGGAGTGTTTAGAATGATGGGACAGTTTTTCTACAGTTAAATTCAGTTTTTAAAATCACAATATATCGTCTTACTCATAGTACCACGATATCGTGTCGTCAGATTTTTACCAATACACATCCCTATTGCAGACAGATGCTTTTCTTCTTCTTTTTTGGGATAAGCAGCTGCTGATATACCTTGTTATTCTGGGCGCCACTGTGCAGATTAATAAATACTCTCTATTAAGAGTTACTTACAGTGAAATAAGAGATTATCTCAAGTTTTTGACAGTTTTAATAAATGAGGATCAGTGTATCCTCAGTTTTGACATAAAGAAGTTATGAAACCCAATCGGGCTTGGATGTTTTCTCTCGTTCCAGTATGATGTTGTGCCCATTCAGCCCAACGTTGCCATCTGTTCCTGCTCTCATCCATCAATGGCAAGAAACCACCCCGACGCCTGTTCGCCCCTTGCTATCCCAAGCGCAAGCAGCGGCGGCGGCCACTGCCCCGGCATGGAGGGCTCAGCCTCGCCGCCGTGTGCTGTAGGCGCGCCCGGCGGCGCCCAGAGCTCGGATGCCCGCGCTCAGCTGGCCGTCCAGACGCCTCAGCCACGCAAGAAGAAGCCGGAGGACTTCAAGTTTGGCAAGATACTGGGAGAGGGCTCGTTCTCAACGGTACAGCAGCAGAATTCCTCTCTCCGTCTTTCAATCGCACTGTGGTAGATGTTACTACATGTTAGCATTCTTTTTAATTGATGCGCTTGGATGAGTCACCCTCGGTTCAGCTGAGGTGGATTCAGAAACGTATCTTTTAACTCCTCACCTTGTTGTAGCGCTGCCGCTAAGGTGACTTTTTTTTTTTTTTATGTTTTCTTTCCTCTCTCTTTGTTCTGTAGGTTGTTCTGGCAAGAGAGCTGGCTACAGGGAAAGAATATGCAAGTTAGTAAAACACAACCTTTAATCTTCTAATAATACATGATCCGTTTTTAACTGATTTTCTTCTTTTTTTCATCAGTTAAGATTTTAGAGAAGCGGCACATTATGAAGGAGAACAAAGTCCAGTACGTGAAAAGAGAAAGAGATTTGATGTCAAATCTGGATCACCCGTTCTTTGTAAAGCTCTACTTCACGTTTCAAGACGATGAGAAGTTGTGTATCCTTTCAGCCGTTCGTCGGGGATCGTCTCAATCGATGCGCTCTTCCATCTTTGATCTGCTGATCCCAATGTTTCTTTAAAAACTATCGTAAAAAAACCAACAAAAAATAATATATTTTTTTCTCTAGCAGTGATTGGTTAATATTATTTATGTGGGGAGCAGAGGTGACGTCACACTGTGTGTGAGATGGGTCCCTGTGTAAAACAGGCTTTTTACTACTATAAAACAAAACGATTACGTTTAACATTTTTAACGGTCATGAAAATCTTATAATTGTGGGGTGCCCCAGGGACCCATCCTGGGGCCCCTCTTGTTTAATATCTACATGCTCCCACTAGCCCTTACCTTGTTGAAAGTGTGCTCTACAAATAAAATTGCCGTCCCTATAATGGGAGTGAGCATGGTTAGCAGTAGTAGCTCTAAACAACAGTCTGTGCGCGTTTGTGTTTGTTCTCCCCGGGCAACCTAACTCTGGGATGAAACAGCAACTTTGCTTTTTATATGTTCAGCCTTCCTGTTATCTGCTGAAATCTTGCCTCTTGTGTTAAAGCAGCAGTAGCCTGATCAGCCAACAGCCCTCCATGTTAAAAAGTTTCTTTAATTTCTGTCTTTAAACCACTTTTTGTTCTTCCTTTTGACTTCATTCGTTTTGTGAAGTCACTGATCGGAAAGTCGCGGCCTTTCTGGCCAGCCGGTCAGAACAGATTCTTCTTCTCTTTTTTTTCCGGAAGAAAATCACCACGATGCCAGATCTGGATCTCCAGCTGTTTTGCTTCGCCTGCTCGGATGTGTTGTTGATTTAAGGTTTTCCTTAACAGGCTTTCTGTAGATTTTGGTCTTAGCTATGCTAAGAACGGGGAACTCCTAAAATACATTCGCAAAATTGGTTCGTTTGATGAGACCTGCACCAGGTTCTACTCGGCCGAAATAGTTTGTGCTCTAGAGTACTTACACAAAAAGGGGATAATTCACAGGTAAGAATTTGCTCCTGTGTTCTCTATTTGGGCTCTGTGGGGATTTTTTGTTTTGTTTTTGTTAATAGGTTTTGTTTGTTTTTATTTCAGAGATCTGAAACCAGAAAATATTCTTTTGAACGAGGAGATGCACATCCAGATAACAGATTTTGGAACAGCGAAACAGTTATCGTCCGACAGTAAACAAGGTAGAACCAAAGTTCTGAGTTTGATTTTTATGTTTTGTTTAACCCCCCAGAGGCTCGTCTAAATGAAAGTAACTATATTTTCTACGTCAACAACACCCAGTTCCAACTCGAAGCAGCCAAATGAAACAAAGTGCTACGACAGTGCAACACGTTCCTAAACACACAGCGACCTTTCAAATTAAAGCCCAAACTGCTCACTTCTCTACATGTAAAACCGACGGAGCCAGCAGCCGAAGAAGACGGAAAAATGAGCCAACAATATCAATTCAGTCCGATCTTTGCTGGTTTACGATCATAATCCTTGTTACAGTAAATATTTTCACACGGTGACTGTAATCCATTCTTCCTGCGTCACGTTGAAGGGATTCCTGACCATTTTCGACCGAGTTGAAACTTCGATTCTTCATTCCCTCGCTTTGATTGGTTTTTTAGTTAACGCCTTTTAGTCAACTGTTGTTTCAATGCAAAAACCAGTATTAGTTTGTATGTATTATTTATTCTAATTTTCTCTGGATCTGTGGTGGGTTATGAGTGGGGATAAAAGAATGTAAAAAATAATTATAGTCTATAAAACGGCTCATTTGGAAGGTTTGCCTGGAGTTTTATCAACTAGTTCCTCTCCTAAACTTGTATGTTTTAACTTTTGTGCTTGAATTCTGGTCCAGTAAACGATCAGACCTGTACTATGGTTTACCAGAGGTTCTGGATTGCGACTGCAAACCTTCAAAGTAGGGATGTGTATCGGTAAAAATCTGGCGATACGATATGTATCATGATACAAGGGAGACGATGCGTTATATCGCGATACCATAAGTAAGACTATATATTGTGATTTTTAAAACTGAATTTAACTGTAGAAAAACCGTCCCATCATTCTAAAACACTCCAACCTGTTTCACGCTTTAACACATCCAGTTTTATTACTAGATCTAGTTGATCCACTGGAACAAACTACCAGACGTACTTTTATATTTACTACAAAAATGACTGTCATCAATAATGGTTCCGTTCAAATCCTTAAAAAATTAAAAAATCTATATTTTTTTGAGGGAACATCGATACAATATCGGGAAATAAAATATCGCGATATATCTGTGTATCTTATTTTCTCACATCCCTACGTCAAAGGCATATTCACATCACAAAGTTTATTTTGAAGCAGAAATTATTTCAATTTTCCCTGTATGCAATTTTCCTTCACTCTCACTCAGCAACATCAGTATTATTTTTAGACTTCTAGAGTATCTGACCTTTTATTTTGATACCAGAACCATTCGAATAAACCCTGTAGTTCCTGAGATATATATTGAATTTATTTTCGGCATGTCATTTTTTTAAGGAGATCTCCTAAAAGGAGGCAGAGGGTTTAATGGATTGAAGTTGGACGGAGATTTGAGTCTTTTAGAATAAGTTCACATATAACAATTTTTCTTTTTTCTTTTTTTATGTTACATTTTATCTAATTAAAGTTGTCGTGTTAAATTAAATGTGGTCGTGTAAATATGTTTTGTTTGGAAGCGACAGTTTTTAAATGTTCACTCTTAAAGATGTTTTTTTTTAATAGTTGACGTTGATTTTGTTTTCCTCCTTTAAAAAAAATACAAGTGAATTTGAAATTAAATGTAAACAATATACAAGAGATCTGATTTTTTAAAAATATTTCTAAATGAAGAGTTAAATGTAAGTTTTACTTCAAATATTTTTGTTACATTTTATTATCATGTTAGAAAAATACATAAACGTAGCTCAGCCACCACATACCCAATGAGATTTTTGATTGATTTCTGAGCTATTTGTTTTTAAAAACTCAGTTATTGACATAAAAAGGCGCAGATTGTCTCCCCTATAGTTTGCGTTTTATTAGGGTTGTCAGATTTGAAATATAAATCTTCCAGCTTCATAAAAAAAATGTTTTTGTTGCAGCAAGAGCAAACTCCTTTGTTGGAACAGCACAGTATGTGTCACCAGAGCTGCTAACAGAAAAATCAGCCTGCAAGAGGTGCATATTTATAAATATTATTTTGTTTTATTCAGATTTTAAGTCTATCTTGCTTGATTATTAATGGTTTTGTGGGTTCTTATATTTCCAGCTCTGACCTGTGGGCTTTGGGATGTATTATCTATCAGCTGGTGGCTGGTTTACCACCATTCAGAGCTGGGTAAGGATAAACTCTTACTTTCTAAATGACGATGTCTTCTGTGCAATCTTCATCATAATTTTGCCGTCGTGTATTGGTCCGGATAGGTTTTTCAGTTGGACCATCGGTGTTTGGTGAGCTTTGTTCCCCTCAGACTGCAGTTGGACCCTTGGGGGGGAATTTAAGGCCTCTGCCATATAATTTGACACGTTACCCTTGAAAAGAACACGGGCATATTCACCTGATTTGAAAGAAGACTTTTCTGTTTGGAAATGTAACCCAGGCAAACCGAGAGACTAAGAAAGCATATTTTCTGTGTTTTTTTTTGTTTGTTTTTGTTTTTATCCCTGTCACAGAAATGAGTACCTAATATTCCAGAAGATAATAAAGCTGGAGTATGAGTTCCCAGAGAAATTCTTCCCCAAAGCAAAGGATCTTGTTGAACAACTTCTGGTAAGTCATTCATCTGAACAGCTGGTAACAGGATACTAGAGCTCTAAAGTCCTAGTCGACTGGTCGACTTATTGGTCGATGCGTTCTGAGTCGACCAACATTCTGATTGGTCGATTTTATGCCATGTTAATTTTTGAAATTTGATTGGACGAGACATTTCATGAGAGCTGATCAGTGCTGATGTTAGAGTAGGCTACAACAGCGCTGCCTCTCGTGTGATATTACTTTAACAGTCTACAGGGAGATCGAAGAACATCCACGTTATTCAACGTGCTGTAGTGGCTTGCTGAATATTTTTGTTTAGCGTTTATTACAGTGAGTCCTCTACCACGTCAAAGACATCGGCAGTGTGGCAGAATTTGGTTGATTACAGCCCTATTTATTTTGTTTAATTTTATTGCTAATAATAACGAACATATGTTTCCCTTTTATTATTGTGCAGATTTATTTCTGTTTACTGGATTTGGTCGGGTTTTTTATTTTTTTTATTTTATTGCCTAATGCACAATTGCGCCGTGCCCACAGTCTTTGTTTTGAGCCCAATGCACGGCTTTATTCTGTTTGTACTTGTCTTGATCAGGCATGTTTAATAAAGGTAATTTTCCCTGGTGAAGGAAGTTTCCTCTCTAAGTTTCTAAATTCTGCTGTAATCTGTTCTTTCGTCAGTCACTGGACCCATCCAAGCGGCTTGGTTGTGAAGAGATGGGGGGGTACGACCCACTGAGGCAACATCCCTTCTTTGACTCGATTTCCTGGAGCGATTTGCACCTACAGACGCCCCCGAAGCTCACGCCTTACCTGCCAGCGATGTCTGAGGATGACGAGGACTGCTATGGGAATGTGAGTCGCCGCCACCTCATTGGAATAAACACCGAAGCCTTCCAATAACTCCAAATGCGATAGCAGCTATTAATATTATTTAAAAATCCTGTCTGACGTTGTGAATTTATTTTAGTACGATGACCTCCTGAGCCAGTTCAGCAACATGCAGGTGGCGCCGTCCAGTTCATCACACTCCTTGTCACCACACGACTCTGCACCGCCGCAGAGGTCCAGCAGCAACATAGAGCAGTACATCCATGATCTGGACATCAATTCCTTCGAGCTGGATCTGCAGTTCACTGAGGAAGAAAAGAAATTATTGCTGGACAAACAGACCAATGGGAACCCTTGGTAAATTCAGCTACTCTTAAGTGTGTTGGAGTGTTTTTTTTTTTTTTTCCTGTGTCTAAACAGTTTAGTTTAGATTTGTTCTGTTCTGCTGTTTTTTGATGCAGGCATCAGTTTGTGGAGAATAATCTGATCCTGAAGATGGGCCCAGTGGATAAACGCAAGGTGTGGATGAATTTCTCTGCATCTGGTCACATTTCTAGGAAATATATGTTTATTAGGGGTGTAACGGTACATGTATTCGCATTTTTCATTGCGGCCCTGTCGGTTCGATACCGAACGAATCCAGCTGTTTTCTACCTGAACACGTGCAGAATGTTTATGTGAGGAACTCGGAGCGCAGTGCAACGTTTCCACAGCTCATATTTAAAAAGTGACACCAAAACAAAACAGAAAGGACGCCCAGCTATCACTAAACTCTGCTATTTAGGAACAATAATGGTTTCTCATGCAGCTACAGGAGAAAAACAAAGATGGACCAAACCAGAACTTTGTCAGCGAACGCATCTTTCAGCAACAATAAGGTCTATAACACGCTCTGCACTGAACTGAATGATTCACCTGAAACAATGTCAAGATGAATGTAAACATCACTGATACTAGAGACAAACCAGCTGACGTCCAACATGGCTACCAGTAGCATCCAATCAGCCCAAACTCCTTAGTTTAGATAAAATACAAAATAAGGAATCCCCGTTGATGAGAAGGGATTTTCCCAACAGCTGCCCATGCTGCATTCAAGTACAGCTGGGAGACTAGGCTGTCAAAATATCAAAACTACTCCACAGTGATTTATGCATATTTTATTCTCAAATATGGGCAAAGTATTATTTAAACATTTCTAAACATTAATAATGTTTTCAACTGGTTTTATTGTTTTCTACTCTGGCTATGTTTGCCTGTACTATTTTATTTAAGAAAAAAAAGTCAGTCTGTTTATACTTTCAACTTTTTCAAGTTATAGAACATGGCAAAATCCAAATTAATTTCAGGAATTGAAATGAAGGAATGGAGAAAAAAAGGTTATTTTGTTTAATTCTGATCAAAATAAAAAGGAAAAAAAATCGTGCGAACATTTGTATTTCTTTTTCTTCATTGAAGTGTACAGAACCGTGACTGTTGTTTACCGTTACACCCCTATAATTGAATGTAATCATTAAACAGTTAAACCCAGAAGGTTCAGAGTGACTCTACCTAAGCTATAAAGTGTAATCGCTCTCACAGAATCACTGATTATAGTTGCTTTATTTTATTTTTTTGCACTGGAACTCCTTTCTTCTCCTCTTCTCACAAACCTAAACACTGATCCAAGGGAGTGGGATCATTCAAAACGCTCTTTGTGTCGCCAAGTTAAATCAGTCCACCCTGCTTGTTGAATCTCCGACGTTTCCATCTGTCAGCGAACTGACGCCTCGAAACGTTTTCATTCCTTCCCAGGGTCTGTTTGCTCGTCGGAGACAGCTGCTCCTGACCGAAGGACCACACCTGTACTACGTGGATCCTGTCAACAGGGTCCTGAAAGGGGAGATTCCTTGGTCCTCAGAGCTACGCCCCGAGGCCAAAAACTTCAAAACCTTCTTTGTTCACACGGTAAACGACGGTTTGTTTTTTCTTTTCCCTCGTCTACTCGCTCCCTGCTTGGAAGCTGTTCGCTTATGTTGTGTGTTTTGTGTCGTTTTAGCCTAACCGGACGTACTATCTGATGGACCCCAGCGGAAATGCCGACCGGTGGTGCAAGAAGATCCAGGAGGTGTGGAGAAAGATCTATCAGAGGCACCAAAACCCCGGCCTATAGGAGGCATGATCCATTCTGTGCCCATTCATCTTTAGCTCTGAGGCCAATCACTGAGCAGAATAACACCCTCTTTAGTGCCCTTCATCACCGCAATGTAAACAAACTCTTAGAGACGCTGGCATCTAGACCTTGTTTGTTTTCCTGAGTAGATCCATGGGAAAAATACAGCTTTGGATTCAGGGTTGCTTTGCTTGTTCTTTGTGCTCTCCGTGAGGCTTCTTTTGCATTTTTCCATGTATGGATGATAAGATTCCCACCATGAACGTCTGCATTTTGTACATTCAGCTTCAGGTGTGTGGGTTGGTTTTTGGGGTGGGGTGGGGGGGGCAAGCTTGTCTTGTACAGTGAAACAAGCTTGGGTACTGCTAGGACTATCCTGAATGCTAGGACTGGTTTCCTGCTTCGATGATGACAGATTCTAGCTTTTATGAACCAGAGCCTGACAAGATATCTTTAATTAAACCATATCCTAATCATACGTTGTATGTGCAAGTTGTCGTAAAGCCCGACTTTTAGTGCATTTACTCTCTAGTTGTGACAGATACTGTAAACCGATTCAGTCTCACTTATCCAGCTCAAATCCCACATGTCTTTATTTTATTTTATTTATTTTTTTCCCTCCCTCCTTGTCGGAGCCCATTTATTCCCATGAGGTTGGAGTTGTTGTTTCAGTCTCTTGGTACTTGCTTATTGCAGTCCAATTAAGGTCTCTGAGTAACAAAGCAGACATGCAGTGAGACATGGTTCTGAACCAGTTGTTAAGGTTGTTGGAGGGTTTTTTTTTCTGTCTGGGTGGGTAAACATGCCACTAGCTTGGACTTCTTCATCTTTTCCTGCATGGCCAGTTCTGTTGCTACGGCTTCTCTCTTTTGGGCACTGGAGATGTAGTTTAAGTTTAAGAAGTGTTTTTTTTTTTTTTTTTTTTTTGACTGCATTGGCAACTCTTGTGAATAAATTGTCTCGTTTGCTTTTTGTTTTGTTTTTTGTTGCTTGAATTCTCCCAAATTCCTTTTCGGGTGGGAACAGACGGCTCATCTACGGTTTGTCTTACTGAAAATAAAATCTCGTGCTGACCACGCCATGCTGAACAGAATCCCTCCGTGAACAGAGATGCATACACCTAATATCATTCTGAGAAGCAATCAGAAAAAGCTGTTTTCCCTGGACAAGATGGCGTAACTGCCTCAACGGGCTCTCTGGCCCTTCCTTTTTCTTTATTATTATTATTATTATTATCTTTGATTTTTGTTTTTGATTTCTCTGTTGTTTGGCCCAATAGAAATTAAAACAAATGATTTAACTTGTGCTCTTTTTTTTGTTTTTTGTTTTTTTAAATGTTTTTAGCAATATGTATTATGATGCTTTTAAACATTTTTGACATAGTACCTTAAGGTCCTTCCCGGAGGCCCCTCTTCCTTCAGCTGAGTCTGTGTGCCGTGTGTGACTGGAGTATAAGTGAACAGGATCCTGGAGCCGACCAGGGCGACTCTGTGCGGCTGGATGTCAGTTAAAGGACATCCTTCTGATCCAAATAAACCGATGAAATTGCTGTATCTGTCTGTAAAGTCGAGGGGATGCCAGAAGAGCGTTTCTCCTCTTGATTTAATAAAGAAAAAAGCCCAACCTGTTCTGAATCAAGTCGATGGCAGTCGGTTACGTCGTTTATGAAATGCTCTACCTGGCTTGTAACTGACAAGAACTGTGATGTACAGATGATGTATTATTAAATCTGAAGCGAGTAATGCAATGATATTAGGATACAGTTTTTGTATTTTTATTCTTGTATAAGGTTATTGATGGCTATTGTTTAGCCTATAGTTCATTCTGTGTTATTTAAATTCTAATATATGAATCATATTTGGATTGAAGTCATGTTCAGGGGCCATGTTGTGTATGTATTGAGATGTAAAGCCTTTGAATGTGAATAATTATTGTAAACTATAATATTTTACAGCTTTTTTCTTACTATATCATACATTTTCTATTTGCTCAGTGACTTAATCATATTCTGATAATTTAATGAATCTGTTCATTCTCTCTGATATTTGTGCGCTAGGTCAATAGATGTTGAATGATGAATTTTCCACTTGATGCTTGGTAGTCCAGTAATTAAAGCATGTAGGGATTTAGGCATTCAAATGGAAGCCATGTGTCTTGTCTTCTGTTTAACAACCTCCGCCACCACACTGAACAGCGTTCGGTGGTTTTGACATCTCACATTTCTGCAGCATGTAAATAAAGTACCGACCCAATATCTGTGCTCTGGTGTTCTGAAAATCCTTTTAAAACTGACTGGTTTGAAATAGTACAAATATTCTTTGTGTTGCGATCCTAAAGTAGATTTGTTTTGTACCCCATCTTTAAGGATCTTTACAGCCGATAAGCTGACAGGTTATTTTTATCCTGATGCTCCATAATAAAGCATCTGAAGACCAAGCTGGAAAGTATGGAGGTCCAAAAGTGCCATAGAGTAAATCACTTCAAAAATAAGTTAGATGTGGAGATAATTTCATAAATATATAAATCATATGTGCTATTAAAATATTTTACGTAAGTTCTATTGCAGTGTTTAATCACTGATGCACAGAAGTAATATGTATCACTTGTTTAATCCATTAGTAGGCGGGGCTAACAGTCAATTCAATTATTTGGGTAACCAATCAGGTATTGAGGTTGAGTCGAGCCAGTCTCACTATCAAAATAGATTAAATAATTTGAAGCGATGTTCGATATTGGCCTTTTACCGATATAGTCTAAATCTTAATTTCCGATATAGACCGATCTTGCCGATAGACGTCTACCTAAACATTCAAGGTGGGCCCAGAAATGCAGAATCCACAGGATATATTGCAAGTTTAGCCAGACAACAATATCTAAAAGACGATACCTTGAATCTCTATTATTTTGACATTTTGAGTCAGAGGAGAAGTAGCTGAAGAGCTTGGGTGAATAATATCCACATGGTATGAAAGGAAGGTATAAAGGTTGTGTCATTAAAAAGTCAAAAGCCGATACCGATGTTTTCCGTTATTACATTTCATTGCCAATATCGGCCAATAATAATGGTAAGCCAATAATATCGGACATCCCAAATAATTTATTCTGCACAGTGTTGCTATCTTGGCCACTATATTTACTAAATATTCAGACCGCTGTACGTAAACGTTGTTCCACAGATCAATGGGTACTTCCTTGTGTTTTTTAAGACTCTTACTTGGAAGCCCGTATCGTTCTCACCGACCTGTGCGTGCTGCCTTTGGTCTTTTCCCTTTTGCAAAGCTCTCAAAGAAAGTCCGGAAAAGAGATGGTCACATCTCCTCGATGGGAATGCAAATCAATGGAGCACGCACACAAATGTCAAACTGGCTGTGGCTTAAATAAATCCCTGCCTTCGACTCATTGAATTTAAGTTAGTGACTGAGTCACTTATTCAAATTCATATTTCTTTTTTTAAACCGTATTTGTAAATATGCAAAAGTGACTGCATCAGAATTTCACATCTGGGTCACGATTCCGTTCCCAAGCCGGGATAAAGAAGAGGGCCGGAGCTGCGGGGGGGGGGGGGGGGTCTTCTTTGTGGTTTTAGACATGTTTGATGTGTTTCTGCACTCACTCTTGACGCGTGTTTTATGAAGATTGGCAGCAGTGATGATGCAGTTCATCAAAAGAAAAAATCTAATTATTTTGTTTATTTGCACTATATGAAGTATTTTGTCTCTTGAAACTGGATAAAATGTACCAAAAAATAAGTAAGGACTGAAGTAAATATAAGAGTTTTATAAAAAAAATGAAAACATTCTGTTAATGGGTCCCGCATCCAGGGAGTGGGCTCTGGTACCTCAGTGTTCACCTGAGCAATAAACTCGACTGGACTCACAACACTGATGCTCCCGAAGACCTTTTTTTGACTTTTTTGGTGACATCATGGTGACATCTTCAGTGAGAGACTGCCACATCCTAGGTGCACATAGGAGCGTTATCGGAGATCCTTCCTCCCAGCAGCTGTAATACCTTTTAATCAACACTGTTCCTAACAAACTCTGTAAGTGTTACCATCCCTGCTGTTATTTGCACATTTCCCATTTCTTGTTAATAGTCTGTTGTTGGTTTTTTTATGCACAAATACACATGGACATTTAGCTAATTTTGCCAAAAGGACCCTACCGGAATCTAGGTGTAGTAATGGACTCAGACCTGAACCTCCAGGGTCACATAAAGGCAATAACAAGGTCAGCCTTCTATCACCTGAAGAACATTTCTAGGATTAAAGGACTGATGTCACAACAGGACCTAGAAAAACTCATCCATGCGTTTATCTTTAGTCGGATTGATTACTGCAACAGCGTCTTCACAGGTCTGCCTAAAAAATCAATCAGACAGCTGCAGCTGATCCAGAACGCTGCTGCTCGTGTTCCTCACTAGAACCAGGAAAGTAGAGCACATCACCCCAGTTCTAAAGTCCTTACACTGGCTCCCTGTAGCTCAGAGAATAGACTTCTAAATACTCCTACTAGTTTATAAATCATTAAATGGCTTAGCACCAAAGTATGATGAAGATCTGCTGTTACTTCTACTACAACCCCCCCTAGACCACTCAGGTCCTCTAATTCCAGTCTACTAAACATCCCTAGAATCAGAACCAAACATGGAGAATCAGCTTTCAGTTTCTATGCTCCTCTAATCTGGAACAAACTTCCAGAAAACTGCAAAGCTGCTGAAACACTGAGTTCTTTTAAATCAGAACTAAAAATGTATCTGTTTAGAGCTGCCTTTGAGTCATGCTTTCATATATCATGTTTTGTTTATATTTCTTGCTGTTTAATGCCTTGAAGTATCTGTGTATGCTTCTTCCTTTATTGCTGTTTTTACTTTATATGCTTTGTGTTTTAATGCTGTTTTCATTTTACCTCTTTTATTTTAGCTCTAATCATGTAAAGCACCTTGAACACCTTGTTGTTGAAAGTGTGCTATACAAATAAAATTGCCTTGCCTTACCCAGTCGCACATTTCTTTTAAACAGAAAATGCTATTTTTAATAACTGTTCATGATTATGGTCTTATGTTGACTGCAAGTCAATGACTCGATGCAATCTGCTGGGATTCCTTAAATATAAAACTTTAAAACTAATTGAAATGTGTGGAGGATTAAATTGAAATTACTTTTCTTTTAAAGTGCCTTGAAATGACATCTATTGTGAATCAGCGCTATATTAATAAACTGAATTGAACTTGTGAACTTACTTACTTACTGTACAGTCTCTTATTGTTGTTTATTTGTTTTATTTTTATTTTATTTTGCAGTGTCTTTACTCTTTATTTCTAGTTTTGACATTACAGCATGAAACACAGATGCATACATATGCTTGCATCTCTGACAAATATAGTACTTATTCTTTTTCGTCTACAGAACTTATTCTCCACACATACCCGTTGGAAAGGTCTATTTCTGCTGAAGACACCAGTATTTGTCCCATTGCTGTGGGCTTTAAATCCACCAAGTTATGCGGTTTTGAAATGTGGCTCTTGCTTTAAGTTACCATTAAAAGTAACGTCGGGTTTTCTGAAGCTGCACATTTCAATAAAAAAACACACCAAAAAAACCACACCAAAAAACCAAACAAAAACCCAGAAGGTTTACATAGTCAAAGTACCAAAGGGAATGAAACACAGCAGTACGCCGACAGAACATCAAGAGCTGGGAATACACCCTGAAACTTCAGTCCACGCTAGGCCACATAGACCACTTCGGAAAGCCCGGACTCCATCGTCTCCAATATATTCCAGAAAGGGGTCCCAGATTTGAAAGAACTCAAATGGTTTATCGTTAAGCCAGTAGCTTATAGCTTCTAGGGGGAGAAGATCCATAATACTCCGGATCCAATGTGAGACTGTGGGGGGCAGAGTCTGAAATCCACTGTAGAAGAATGCATCTCCTCGCACTAAACAGCAGCACCTTAAGCAGCTTCAGTGAAGAGGGGCTGAGGTTCACAGCTGCTGGTTGAACTCCCAAGATACAGGAGATAGGTTCCAGGAGATAGGTCCCAGTTTCTTTAAACACTTTGATCCAAAAGTCCTTAATAAGAGGGCATTCAAAAATACAGTGGAAATATGAGCCTTCAGCAATTTTACACTTGTTACAGTATTTTGAAAGCAAAGGATTGAATTTGTTACGTTTCATAGGAGTAATTTGAAGCCTGTGTACAACCTTAAACTGCATCTCCCTTGCTTTGTTGGTAAACAGGCAGCCTGCGGGGCTCGACCAGACACCGTCCCACACATCATCTGAAATAGCCTCTCCAAAATCAGCTTCCCAAAGAGCCCTGACATGAGCTGTGCACATGTTATTTGGGCTTGATAGGGCCCTATAAAACCTGGAAATAAGTTTTCTGGAGCCTGGGTTTTGAATGGCCTCTTCCACAGCCGAGAGAGAAAATCCATTAGGGTGTAGTTTAGTGATAGAGGTGATAAAGCTACGTATTTGCAGGTATCTAAAATAATGATTCTGTGGCAGATTGTATTTCTCCCTTAGCTGCGCAATAGACATCACAACGTTGTCCATCAACAAATCACCCACAGTCTCTATACCCTTACTGGACCATAAGGAGAAGGCGTGGTCAATCAAGCCAGGGGGGAAGTCTGGGTTTAAATGGATAGGTGCAAGGCGAGAAATGAAGCCCTCCCAGCCCTCAAATTTCCTTGAAAGTTTCCAAACCCTTATAGTATTCTGTAACAAAAAGTTGCCCCTTACCTTGGGCCGTGTCCAATTCTTAATATTACGGAGAGGGATAGGGGCCACTGGGATAGCTTCTAGAGTGAGCCAAGTAGAGTCAGGGTCGTCTCTAAACCAATGCCATAAATAACCACAAAGGCAAGCAGCTTGGTAAAGTGCAGGTACATCTGAATTTGCCCCCACTGTGGGGCAATAAAGCTTTTCAGGATAAAATCATTTCTATGGGTTTGAAATGTAAAAAATACATCCACTGATTTGATTCCAGTTTTAATCTTTTAACTAAATATTTACCTCCGTCAAGGAGGCTATGTTTTCTCCAGGGTCTGTTTGTTTGTTAGCAACATAACTCACAAGTTGTTGGTGGATTTTGATGACATTTTCAGGAAATGTCTGCAATGGGACCAGGAACAAGAGATTAGATTTTGAGGGTCATCGGAAAACCGTCATTACCAAAAAAGTGATTTTTGTGAATAACTACTGAACTAATAATGATATCAAGTGTTTTCATGGTCAAGGAATCTAAAAAGGTTGGAATTAGATCAGAACATTTTGGGGAGACTGAGCTGCCTTGGCAGAGGACAGCGGTCTCTGAGTGGTTTTATAGTTATAACAAATTCTCACTCTAATCTCAGAATTTTCAACTTTTCTGAAAATTCTGACTTTAATATCAGAATTCTGTTTTTTTCTAAAAATACTGACTAATCTCAGTTCTAACTTTTTTTCTCAGAATTCTGACTTTAATATCAGTAGTCTGAATTTTTCTTGAAATTCAGACTTTAATCTTAGAATTTTGACTTTTTCCCCTCAAAATTCTGAGGAAAAAGTCAGAATTCTGACTTCTTTCTCAGAATTATCACTCTAATCTCAGAGTAATTACTTTAAAAAAAATCAAAATTCTGTCTTTAATATCGGAATTCTGGATTTTCTAACTTTAATCTTTGAATTCTAACTTTTCCTCAGAATTTTGACTTAAAAAATAGATGTTAGAAATCATAATTCTGTATTTTTCTTAAAATGCTGACTGTATTATTTATATACAGTATTCTGACTTTAATATCAGAATTCTGGATTTTTCTTAAAATTCTGATTTTAATCTTAGAATTCTGACTTTTTCCTCAAAATGTTGACTCTAAAAAAAGTCAGGAATCAGAATTCTGTCTTTAATCGAGGAATTCTCACTCTAATCTCAGAGTAATTACTTTTTAAAAAAAAAAATCAAAATTCTCTCTTTAATATCGGAATTCTGTATTTTTCTTAAAATTCTAAAGTGTAATGATGTTTCCTGCAGTGATTTAACAGACAATATTGTTTTGTTTTCTTGAGATCTCAAATTAATTATCTTGTTATTACGAGAAAACAGAGGAAAATTATCTCGTTGTCACGAGAAAACAGAGGAAAAAAACAGTATGGATCCATGACCCTTTGGGGCTTCCATAAAATTCTAACTTTAATCTTAGAATTCTGATTTTTGCCTCAGAGATTTGACTTTAAAAAAAAAGTCTGGAGTCAGAATTCTGACTTTAATATCAGAATTCTGAATTTTTCTGAACAATTCTGACTAATCTTAGAATTCCGACTTTATTCTCATAATTCTGGTATTAAAGTATTAAATGTATTAAAGTCGTTCTCCCCCCCCCCCCCCCCCCCAGTGGCCCTAATCGTCTTCCGTACTGTAAGCATTTATGCAAAGTGTGTAGAAGCAGTTTGCGGACGGAGCTGGGGAGGAGTGGCCGTGGAGGTTGCTTGCAGTCAGCTTCGCATGAGTCGCGGACTCCCAGTCGGCGGCTGCGTCGATATTTCCTGTCAGCCGCTCGATCAGAGCCGAGCCGAAGCGAGGGCGGAGGAGGCGAGGCGAGGAGCGGAGAGGGATGGCAGAGAACAGCTCCGAGACAAGCGGCTCCGTTCTCCGGAGGTGTCCGGCGCATTCTTCCCCGGGGGTCGGAGCCTCCAAGTGGATACGGTTAAACGTCGGAGGGACGTATTTTCTAACGACGAGGCAGACGCTGTGTCGGGATCCCAAATCCTTTCTGTTCAGGCTGAGCCAGGCGGATCCAGAACTCGACTCCGACAAGGTACATGCTAAGCTAACTCCGCTACACGGGGCTGCGCGTCGGAAACCAACACTAAATTTGCCTGTGTTGACTATGAAGATTTTAAACGTGGTTTCGACGGCATTTGCGCATTTTACTACGATTAAATTTAAACGCAAATACAAATAATTCAGATAACGCTCACCGAAATGTAGACGCTAGTTAGCATTAGCCCGCTAGCTAGATTCCGACAGTCACCACATGACATAACGCTGCTAGCTCGCCCCTTTGTTTTCTCATTGTTTATTAAAAGTTAACAGCTTTTTTTTTCTTGTAATACAAGCGAAGCTTAAAATTCCCTTTGCTAAAAACGTTTCGCTGTGTAATGTTTCAAGAGCCGTCAGTGAAAAAGTTTTCCTCCATCGGAAGCGTCAAATAGTGACAGTGATAAACCTGACCTCGTTTTCATCCCACATTACATTTAATCTATATTAAAATTTAATCTACACCGTTTAATTTGGACTTTTAACTTGAAAGCTTTTAGTTGGGAAAGTCTTAAAGCAGTTGAACTTTTTAAGGATGAACCCCGCTGGTCTTTTGAAACAAATATAATCACCACTAATGTGTATAATGATAATAAAATTGTAGTTGCCATATCAAGTAATAATCAACTTTCTTTTTATTATAAACAACCATATTATTATACAACTAATAATAATATTATTATGATATTGTAGTTGCCATATCAAGTAATAATCAACCTTCTTTTTATTTTAAACAACCATATTATTATACAACTAATAATAATATTATTATGATATTGTAGTTGCCATATCAAGTAATAATCAACTTTCTTTTTATTTTAAACAACCATATTATTATACAACTAATAATAATATTATTATGATATTGTAGTTGCCATATCAAGTAATAATCAACCTTCTTTTTATTATAAACAACCATATTATTATACAACTAATAATAATATTATTATGATATTGTAGTTGCCATATCAAGTAATAATCAACCTTCTTTTTATTATAAACAACCATATTATTATACAACTAATAATAATATTATTATGATATTGTAGTTGCCATATCAAGTAATAATCAACCTTCTTTTTTAGTTTTTATTTACACTGTTGTGGCTGGATGGATGACGCTATTTGAGTAAATGGTTATTCCACAGCTTTTAACCAATCAGGATTGCTTTTATTTCCAAATCTTAAATGCTTGGAAGGGCCAAACTTGAACTAGATTATTTTTGCATGTATTGCATATTCTCTAAAAACTGCTTGTGATTTGTGAAACTTTTATTTGATTTGAGAAAAAATAAGCTTAAAACTCTTCTTTTTACTCCAGCCCTCAGAGCTGCCGTCCAGCAACTGTTGGGTTTGTCATGTTTTCAACATGGATCCATTTTATACAAGAGCATCTCAATCAAAAAGCAAGACTTGACATTTTTCTATCTATATATATTTTTTTCCCACCGTTTAAATAATAGTTTTGTGAATAACAAGCGACATTCTCTGCAAGGTGCAATGAGTTTGAGCTGCTATTGTTCACGTTTCTGCCTATGATTTATTGTTTTCCTCTGCTCGCGTATCCTTATCCTCACTCCTGCTCTCCAACAGGCTAAGCTGAGATGATGGCTCGGCCGGTATTTCCATGCAAATATCTTAATCTCTAAATAATCAGCTTGGGGCGGTTTAGTCAGTTGATCCTGCATGAGTGATGGATCAGTCGGTTTCAATCCCTCGTCTTAAGTGTGCATCACACTCTCCAGCCAACAGGGCTGCTTATTACTGGATGTCATGTCGCTTGCATCTCTGGCTCAGTTCAGATCAACGTGGTTTTCACCTGATCCGCAGCTCGGCTCAGACGAGGGTCGTGTATTTGAACAGGATGAGAGGCTCGAGAGCTCGGTTCGTCTCTCCGTCACGCAGGGCGACGCGCTTCAGGAGGACTCTTGAGGAGAGCTGCATTATTCATCATCGTGTTGACTGGAGCTTGTTTTGCACTTTGGGGGTAGACCGGGGAGAAAGCGCCGTCATGCGGACCGCCATAACAGCCGAGAAGTCGCACTGTTAAATATTTCATCCCCCACTTTGATAACTAGAGCTGTTCCATCTTGGCTGCCTCACGATTTCAATTCGATTATAAAATGATTATTTTTGTTGCATATTTTTTTTCCCCATTTAGGGTTTTTTCTTAATTCCTTCCATGGCTACTTTCTACTCTTAAGTCCATCCAGTTTCCATTAATTATAGTCTCCAAACCAACTGATGTCCTGTCTTTTGTTCATGTCAAACCACAAATCAAATCCACAAATGTCCAAAATATGTTTCATAATCATATCAAGGTCATATTTTAAATGAAAGCTAAAGGAAATGTGTGTTGGCGATTAAATATAATATAGGGTGACCCTATTTTGATTTCCATTAAAGAGGAAACTTGGTCCAATCCTTAAACATCAATCATTTTCTGTTTACTTAAAGAAAACTTTTGATTTTAACATGTTTAAAGTATCCCTGCTCTATGTGGTTAAAAGAAAAATTAAATAAACTTTAGATCAGCTTTTACAAATCAACCATTACAGAAATGACTTTAAAATCTAAATAGAAATAATTAATCTTCTATATTAGAAAATAAACCTAAAACAATAATAGCTCCTTTTTTAAGTCACACAGGACAAAAATTACACAAAAATCTGAAATTATAATCTGAAAAATAAATATTATGTTTCTATTCATAATAATAGAAAATAAATATTATGTTTCTATTCATAATAATAGAAAATAAATATTATGTCTTGTTATGGTAAAAAAAAGTATCTCAGGGTTTCCATAATAAAGAAGACTTGAGTCCCAGAAGGCGTTTAAGTATTTAATTCAAACATGTCTGGCCAGACCATGGAGGGGATGGAGTTACTCGTGCATCACCCTAACCAACCTTTCTAACTAACCGCTTAAATAGTATTCAGCAATCATTGTTTATCTCTGTAGACGTCTTCTCCAACCTTCACGCCCCGCCTCCAGACAGCTGCTCCATGCGAGTCTCATATCAACGCATAAAGCAGCTCATCCGAAGGCCAGACTGTTATCTTACTGCCCCGGCGTCTGTCTCTCTGGTGACCTGACACATATACACCATAAACATTAAGTAACATTAAATTGGAGCAATAACCATGCCATTTTACACTAGATGCATTCACTAAACAGAGAATATACACTTAATTCCTAATTGCATAACAATTTTCCACCACAATTCCTTGCTTTCATTAACTTAATTAATACCATAAATATAAAGGGAAAATTCTACAGTGCTATCACAAATCTCCCTAAAAGGTTGGTAGGTTGATCAAAAAAAAAGACAATGTTCAAAACACAAATTACAATCAGACATGAGACATGCTTGGCCATGGAATCAGCTCACAGTGACAAATATTAGATCCTTCCAGATGACTTTGCTGAGACTCCTGTGCATTGAGACCGAAAACCCACGGGGTCTTCTTACGCCATTTTCTTGTGGGCAAAATGTCATCTCAACAGCCCCTCGCCCCAGAGGTGGCCATCCACAGGTCTCGTCATCGGTCAGGATGCTCTAGATAAAACACAGAACAAAGGAGAAATTATGTAGCATCTTCCAGTACACTTCAGATGGTATTACATCAACACTAGATGTTGAAATGTATACTCTTCCCTTGCTGTTTGTTGCCGTGAAGTCAGCCTCCGCCAGCATCCAGTGACCTGTAGCCACCGATCAGTCCTTCCTCAGAAAGTTGAGAGTGGTCACTCCTCAGAAGGTCCTCCAGTGAGAACCTCCCAATGCGACCCTTGGGAGCTGAGCTAATTAGGTATTAGAGCATTGATGTTCAAACACAGGTGAGCCAATTCACAAAAGATGAATAGGATGAATATGACAAGTATAACCAACACACTCGGAGTATGGTTTCACATCAACCTGATGCAACTGTGTGCAAAAGCAATTCTAAACAACTCACAACCTGGTTAATGAGCCAAACCTCATCAACTGAAGCTAGAAAACAATTAAGGTAAATGTCTCCAGATCACTCTGTGCTAAATCCATGCCAAGAAAAAGACAACCAACCATTCCAACTTGTGAGAGCGAAACATCCCAAGAATCAACTACTCCCAGCAAGAAGTAAAGAAGGTTTTCAGATCAAATTAAAACTGGTAAAGTTCCCAGACACAATATGTACTACAAGTCTGAACCCGAACCGAAATGGAATATGAAGTCAGACGTCAAGTCCAGGTAGTAAAAACCCCATTAATTTACGACAGAGTTATGATTCACAAGAAACCCAATTAAACCTGTGTTACAATTCTCTTCATAATCCCTTAAAAATCTGTTCCAATTACTATCAAATCCAATTCCCCCCTTATTTAAGGCATCGTCTTGCACATGCCTTAAAAAATCAAGAAACAAGGAAACAATAACTTCAACTGCTTCTCCAGTGTTGAGAAAAGAAACTTAGTGGGTTAAAGGTCATGCATAAGACATAACCTCAGAACCTGTGTAACCTGCTGCTGTAGCTGCTGAGGCAGCTTCAACCCCCAGATAACCATATACCAATCATTTAGGTTTGCAATTAGGTTCTTATTTTTGAATTACCTTGTTTAAAGTGTGCTATACAAATAAAATTGCCTTGCCTTGCAAAAACAAAATAAAATAATAAATTCCCCACATAGTTAGAATGGGTTTATTGCCAAATGTTGGGTAGGTTTACAACATTAGGAAATTGCTGCGGTACTTTGTGCAAACATACAAGAACAAACAGACAAACACTTAAATAAAAATATAATATGCTAAACAGATTGATAAATACATGAGTGCAGGTAACGATCGGTGCAAATCAGACGGGTGCAAAAAACCACAATATGGGTCATGTAACTGAGCGGGTGGTGGGAACAGTCTTAGGGTTATTGTTCATGAGTCCAACAGCAGAGGGGAAGAAACTGTTCTTATGGCGAGAGGTTCTGGTCCGAATGGACCGGAGCCTCCTGCCTGAGGGGAGCAGGTCAAACGGTCTGTGTCCTGGGTGAGAAGGGTCGGCTGTGATCCGACCTGTACGCCCAAGTGTCCTGGAGGTGTACAGGTCCTGCAGAGATGGGAGTCTGCAGCCAATCACCTTCTCAGCAGAGCGCACAACACGCTGCAGTCTCTGTTTGTCCCTGATGGTGGCGCCAGCATACCACACGGTGATGGAGGTGAGGATGGACTCCATGATTGCAGTGTAGAGCTGCATCATCATCCGTGTTGGCAGGTTGAATTTCCTCAGCTGCCTCAGGAAGTCCATCCTCTGCTGGGCCTTCTTTATGACGGAGGTGATGGTGGGCTCCCAGTGGAGGTCCTGGGTGATGGTGGTACCCAGGAAGCGGAATGAGTCCGCAGTGGTGATGGGGGTGTCAGTCAGGACGATGGGGGGGGAGTGCGGCTGTGTGCTTCCTAAAGTCCACAATAATCTCCACTGTCTTCTGGGCGTTCAGCACCAGGTTGTTGCGGCTGCACCAGGACACCAGACGTTCAGCCTCCATCCTGTAGGCAGACCCATCCCCGTCCGAGATGAGTCCAATAACGGTGGTGTCATCTGTAAACTTAATTAGTTTGACAGACTGGTGGTTGGAGGTGCAGCAGTTGGTGTACAGGGAGAAGAGCAGAGGAGAAAGAACACAGCCCTGAGGGGAGCCGGTGCTGATGGTCGGAGAGTCCGAGACATTCTTCCCCAGCCTCACATGCTGCTTCCTGTCCGTCAGGAAGTCAGTGATCCACCTGCAGATGGGATCAGGCACGTTCATCTGGGATAGCTTGCCTCGGAGAAGGTCTGGGAGGATGATGTTGAAGGCAGAGCTGAAGTCCACAAACAGGATCCTGACGTAGGTTCCCGGGAAGTCCAGATGCTGCAGGATGAAGTGAAGAGCCATGTTGATGGCATCATCTACAGACCTGTTGGCTCTGTAGGCAAACTGCAGAGGGTCCAGGATGGGGGCCGTGAGGGTCTTGGGATAGGACAGAACCAGGCGCTCAAATGACTTCATGACCACAGATGTCAGAGCCACAGGTCTGTAGTCATTAAGTCCAGCGATCCTTGGCTTCTTGGGGACAGGGACTATGGTGGAGGTCTTGAAGCAGGCAGGCACATGACATGCCTGCAGTGAGGAGTTGAAAATGCCAGAGAACACTGGGGCCAGCTCATTTGCACAGTGTCTGAGAGTGGCAGGAGACACGCCGTCTGGGCCGTTACCTAATGTAAGAATTTAGTCCTACTTGCATGAGCTACAACAACGCTTAATTTCCCTCTGGGATCAATAAAGTATTTCGAATTGAATTAGACAACTTCTTCAGACCCCGCTTTTCCAGAATCTAATTGATGTTACACTAAGGATTATCTTTGCAAAGGTTCAATAAACAAATACCTCCTACTTTTTAGAAAAATTGTTTTACTCAGGACACAGTTTATTTACCTAATTAATCTCTGCTGCTGTTATTTGCTCATCTGTTTCTTACAGTTTATTCTCTGTTAACTCCTTGAAAAAATAATACATTTATTCTAAATGCACAATTTTAAAACCTGTACAACTGTAAAACATCTCTAATTAAATTTATCTAACTCAGTTGCACATTCAGATTTGAGTATGCCACTCTATTTTAATAACAATGTTGTCAAGTAACCTTTTTACCTGTACCTGATACTCTTGCTTAAGAAAGAAACTTTTCTCATTGCAGTTTCTGTGTAGGACTCGAGTTATACTTTACCGAAGTAATGATCTATTTGCCAACTTTTTACCTCTACTCAGTACTTTAGACAGCTTATATTTAAAATTAGCCTCGTTACTCCTGTTTCATTTAGTCTTTTATTAATAGGAATACACACAAAACCCTCAAACATCAAAGAATGCTACAATTGAACAGAATTAACTGCGGTTTGATAGTAGTATTTTTAATCATCATTTGTCTTAATGAAGTAAATTTTTAAAAATAGAAACCAAGTAATTTTAAAACTCCACTGTGTGTGTAGGTCACACCTGTTAGCTTAAAGATTGCACTAAATGCATCTGAAACAGGTAGCCTAGTGTTTCCCAAATGTGTCATTACTATTTAACATTTTTATTAAACACTACTATCATTAAGTAAAAGTTTTTTTGGTTGAGGTATGGCTAAAGCTTTATTCTTTATCATTTAATGTTCTAATCCTCAGTTTGTTTTATGCTTTCTGCCTCCTTTGTGTGAATCTAAATTTATATACAGTCTATGATCTAAATGCATCTATTCTGTCACTTTGCTGCCGGTACAGCAGAAGTTCCCCTTCGTGGGAAAATAAAATGATTATTCATGAAGTTAAGCATTACTGTATTTTAATTTGGAAGGCTCATGTTTGAAACAGGAAGTGGTTTTTTCGCAAAAAAACAAACAGGTTGACTAACCCGGACTCGTTAACATCCAGGAAGTAACTGAAAATTCAAGACTAAACTTTTTGTCAAAACAGTGTTTAAGTTCCTATTTTCAGACTTCCAGCCGCAGAGCGCTATTAACGCCTCATCAGTGTCGGGATCTATGATTGTTTACAACCAGAGAATCACAGCACATCGGTCGTAAGCAAGAAGCTTGTGGCTCAATTAGCTGATTATCAACAAGAGAATCACACTAAAACCTGCAACGGACTTTATTTCAGATCATTTTTACCACACTGTAGTTAATAACTCGCTGGCTAAGATTAACCTTCGAGTTGTTACCCCCGTTGTTTTCTATTCGTTTTCTGTAAATAACTCAAAAGACTGAAATACTTTCATACTGCCACTCGGATCTGTATTAACTGGAGTTGGTTTTCAATATATCCGATTCTGACCGTGCGTTTTCCGTGTTATTTCTATTTACTACTGAGTAGGCTACGTTTATCAAAAGTATTAGTTAAACATAGAAACCATCATTTATCTAGTTTATAGCTGAATTGGATGGTTTCTCATAGAATTTTAAAAGAACGTTTTCAAGCTAAGGTTCCCGGGCCAAATGCGGCCGCTCCTTATTCGTGAACACAGAGTGTTATAGTTTTAGGTCGAATCAGTTTTAATCGGTTACAATAGTTCAAATTTTATATTACCATTTACCTTTGTGCATTATTTCCCCCCGATGCTTTTATTGATTAGCGCAACTCTAACAGCTGTAACTCACTGAGTACAGCTCACCCATTTAATTGGGTGACCATATTCTGAGACTCCAAAAAGAGGACACCCTCCCCAGCATGGGCGTGACTACCCCCAAATCAAATTTATCAATTATTATGGATTCAGGTTAGAAAATACTCAAATATTAGATTGATGAGGTAAATACAGTCAGATGTCATTTCCATCTCACATGAATTTGAAGGATTGCTTTGAAAAACCAGCATAATAAATCAAATAGACCAAAGAATGTTTGTTCATATTTGCAGAAAAATATAATTGTTGATGATTGTTGGAAATGTGTTCCAGCAAATATGTTTTTAAAAATGATGTAGTAATTTATTCTCCAGTAAATCACTGAGTCACGTTTAGTGTTTTACCTGCTGTCTGACAGAAAACTTCTTCTGTATCTTATAACATGCAGGCTGGATGGTGCGACTTGAAAACTTTATTTTCTAGTTGATGCATTAGATTAAAAAATTAATCATTATTATATTATCACCAATCATAAACTATAGCAAGTTTTCAAGATAATATAGATTATTTTAAACATTAAATCTGACTCATACGCACCAATCTAGATCATCATAATCAGACTCTGGCATCCATCATTTATTATGCTTTAAAATTGGAATATTCTCTGTTTTATTTGATATATTTTTACCCAAGATCACTTGCAGTTTTCTAGATCTGTTGCGTTCAGTTTTTCAGATAGAGCGATGACAATAGCATATTTATAATCCTGAACATAATTTAATGGCCAAAAAGGAGGACATGTCCGGGCAAAAGAGGACGTATGATCACCCTACATTGTTTTTACCAAAGTTTAATTATTTTTAAACAAGAAAAAACAACAACACAACAAACTGGTAGTGGTCAGTGTCCTTCATATTTTCTGGTCCTAGATTGCGTTAGAAGAAATCTTGAAAGCATTTAAGAACGATATCTATTGCAATACATTCTTCTCAAATATTCTCACTTTCAGAACAACAACTTCAAAAGTTTAGAATACCATTTACAGAATCTGTATTGTCAAATGCATTAAAAAGATATTCAAATCTTCTTTTATAAAAAATGCTGCGCAGAAAGATTCTCATTACAGGCCTCAAATAATTTAGGCTGTGATAAAAGCCAAGAGAGCTACAACAAAACTAACTGTGAATCTATAGTTCAGGATTAGATCTTTACCCCTAAACACCAAGTGATTATATATCATTTGCTTTCTTAATTTGAAAAGTGATACGTCACTGTTGACGAACAAATACGTTTTGTGTTGGATTTGCTTTTACCACAAGAAAGTAAACAACTGCCTAAACAGTGTCCAACAGCAGTAATTCAGTACGCTCATTCATTTGGAAACAAGCAAGGCAAGTTTATTTGTATAGCACTTTGTATAGCAATTCATGTTACAAGACAATTCAAATTGCTTTACATAAAACATCAAAAGCGTTACAGCAGGGTGCAGAAAAAGCAAAAGTACAGGAATAAAAACCATGATTTACAATGAACCAAAAAAACTAAAACAAATCTATCTTAAAAGAAGCCGTGCAGATTTAAAACTTAGAATAAAAACCTAATCAAAAGCAGCTGAGAACAGGTGGGTCTTTAACCTGGATTTAAATAAACTGAGTGTTTCAGCTGATCTGAGGCTTTCTGGGAGTTTGTTCCAGACATGTGGAGCATAGAAGCTGAACGCAGCTTCTCCATGTCTGGTTCTGACTCTGGGAACTGATAAAAGAGCGGATCCAGATGACCTGAGGGGTCGAGTAGGTTCATACTGGGTCAGGAGATCACTGATGTATTTTGGTCCTAAACCATTCTGAGCTTTATAGACCAGCAGCAGAACTTTGAAGTCTATCCTCTGACAGACAGGCAGCCAGTGTAAAGACCTCAGAGCCGGACTGATGTGCTCCACTTTTTTGGTTTTAGTGAGAACTCGAGCAGCAGAGTTCTGGATGAGCTGCAGTTTCCTAATTGATTTTTTTAGGTAGACCTGTAAAGACGCTGTTACAATATTCAAGCCGACTAAAGATGAACGCATGGATGAGTTTTTCCAGGTCCTGCTGAGACATCAGATCTTTTATCCTTGAGATATTCCTAAGGTGATAGTAGGCTGATTTTGTGATTGCCTTAATGTGTTTTTCAAAGTTTAGGTCTGAGTCCATCACTGTACCCAGATTTCTGACGTGGTTGGTGGTTTTTAGGTGTATGGACTGAAGCCCTGTGGTGACCTTCAATCTTTTCTCTTTAGCTCCAAAGACAATTACCTCAGTTTTGTTTTTAGTTCAACTGCAGAAAATTGCAGGACATCCAGTCATTAATTTCCTCAATGCATTTGCCAAGAGCCTGTACAGGCCCTTGGTCTCCTGGTGACATTCTAATATATATCTGTGTGTCATCTGCGTAGCTATGGTAACTTATGTTGTTGTTATTTATTACCTGTGCCAGTGGGAGCATATAGATGTTAAACAGAAGAGGTCCCAGGATGGAACCCTGGGGAACTCCACATGTAATTCCCGTCTGCTCAGATGTAAAGTTACCTATTGACACAAAGTACTTCCTGTTCTCTAAGTAAGTTTTGAACCAGTTTAGTACAGTGCCAGAGAGACCCACCCAGTTCTCCAGTCGTTTGAGTAAAACAATGTGGTCAACTGTATCAAATGCAGCACTGAGATCCAGTAAAACTAACACTGACATTTTTCCACTGTCAGTATTCAAACAGATGTCATTGATGACTTTGGTCAGAGCAGTCTCAGTGCTGTGGTGCTGTCTAAAACCTGACTGAAAGACGTCGTAGCAGTTGCTTTGTCTTAAGAAGTCATTTAGCTGATGAAAAACAGCCTTTTCAATGATCTTACTTAAAAATGGAAGATTGGAGATGGGCCTGTAGTTGTTCATTTGTGTCTTGTCCAGATTGTCTCTTTTCAGCAGGGGTTTAATTACAGCTGTTTTCAGGGGCTCTGGGAAAACACCCGACATTAAAGATAAGTTCAAAATTTGTAACTGATCTGACTTCAAGATCTTTGAGACCTTTTTGAAAAAGCCTGTGGGCAGGATGTCTAAGCAGCAAGAGGAGGAGTTCAGTTGACGTAAGATATCCTCCAGATCTTTGCTGTTTATGAGATAAAACTGTTTCATGGTGTTTAAACGGATTTTCCGTGGACACTGTACATAACCTGAACCTGCCGTTAATGAACCAACTGCTTGTTTAATATTTTGGATTTTGTCTGTGAAGAATTTGGCAAAGTCATTGCAGGCCTTGGTGGAATAGAGTTCAGGTGCTACTGACACAGGAGAGTTTGTTAGCCTGTCGACTACAGCAAATAATGTGCGAGCACTATGACTATTTCTGGTGATGTCAGAAAAATATGACTTACTTGCATTCCTCAGTTGTAAGTTATAAGAGTGAAGTTTCTCTTTATAGATGTCATAATGTACCTGGAGTTTTGTTTTTCTCCATCTGCGCTCGGCTTTCCGACACTCCCTTTTTTCATTTCTCACCAGTGTGGAATTTCTCCATGGAGACTTTTTCCTTCCAGAGATAACCTTCACCTTAGTGGGAGCAATAGAATCCATAAGATTTAATATTTTAGCATTAAAGCTGTTGACAAGTTCATTGACTGAACCCCCTGACAGGGCAGGTGTTAGAGAGAAGACCTGGTTAAATATCTCACTAGTGTTTTCAGTTATACATCGTTTTGTGATAACCTCCGTTAAAACATTTATGTGAACCGAAATTATACTCTCAAAGAAAACACAACAATGGTCAGACAAGCCCACATCATGCACATTAATCTTGGAAATGCCCAGACCCTTCGAGATCAGTAAGTCCAAAACATGACCCTTATTATGTGTGGGCTCTGTTATATGCCGAGTCAGCCCAAAGTTGTCCAGAGTGTTACTCAGGTCTTTAGACCCTTTGTTCTGGGGATTGTCAACATGGATGTTAAAATCACCAACAATAATTATACAGTCAAAATCAACACAGATTATAGACAGCAGTTCACTAAAATCATCATTCAAGTGAGCACAGTAATTTGGAGGCCGATAAATGTTAAGAAATATGGCCTTCAGCTGTACAGCAACATATTCAAAAGAAGGAAAACTTCCAAGAGATAACTGCTTATATTGGAATGATTTATTAAATAAAACAGCAACTCCTCCACCTCTCCTGTTCTGTCTGGCCTGGTTGACAAAACTAAAGTTGGGAGGGGGGGTTGATTCGATAAGAGAAACACTGCTATTCTGATCTAACCAAGTCTCAGTTAAAAACATAAAATCAAGGCTGTGCTCAGTGATAAGATCAATGATTAAAAATGTCTTCCCTACTATAGATCTCCTCTTAACCGGTTTAAGAGTATTATTGTGCCCCATGTGTTTTAGGGCGGGCTGTGTACAGCATGTGTTGACTTTACTTAAAAACCTTTTAGAACGCAGTGCTCTGTGTTTTGACAGAACTACATTCCTTCTGTTACTTATAAGTACAGAAATGAAAGCAATTAAATTCCAACATTTCGTGTTCTTATTACGTTTTATTATATATTACTATTTTAAATAGGGTTTTTGCAGCAACAGGGGATCACACTTCTGAGTCTCCCTTGTAAGGTCTAAGAGAAAATGTTAGAATTTGAATTCCCTTCACCATAGCCCCAAATAAGCCAAAATATATAAGCACCCCCCAAACTCAGGTACGCAGAGGTAACCTCCCAAGCCATTTATCCATACCTTTTTGGGCCGAACCTCAAACATTACTCAGTCCAATCTAGAAAAAAAACATTACTCAGTCCAATCTAGAAAAAAAAAAGAGAAAAAAAAGGAACCAGCCTGATTTGCATTCTGGTTCAGTTTAAATTGAAAATTGCATTGGTTGTCATAAGCAAAATTCTGAACTCACGGGACCACTGTATTGTTATAATTGATGGCCCCTAAAAAGCATTTCAGGTATAATAATTTTTACTTTAAAAAGCGAGACGTCTTCCCTCTGTGTACAAAGTCAGGTGCCTTATATTAAGACCCACTTATATAACTTCCTTTGTTTACCCACCAGAGTGACAAAACCATCAGATTTCTAGGATCAAACCTTTCCTGACCTCTTGCCCCTTATCCTGGAAGGAGACACAGAACACTTCACAGCTTGAGATCAATTCAGTAATTTTCCAAGCAAAATTTCTAATAAGGCCCACTAACTGCTCTGAGGCTTGAATGTTCCCTAGATAAGATTAGTATTTACCTTTTTCCCATTTATTTAAGACGGAAGTAGCCTAAGGACCAGTCATCTTTATTTTAATGTTACCCAGCAGAAACCTAAAGTTTTATTTTTTTTTATTTTTTGTTGTTTTCAAATTATAGCCTAAACAATGTTGTTTTACTGTTGCTGCTCACAGCAAAGTCTTATTTTTTAGTCTCGCCATTTTCTGATGTCAATAAGAGATTGTTTATATTAGCGCCTTGTAAGATAATAAAATAAAAATTTGTCCTTCAGAGCTGTGGCAAAGTTTAAGTGGTGTTACTGTCAAAGGTCCTATTTACTTTGGTTAATGTTCACAGTTCTATGATTTATTATTTTCTTATAACATAAACCCCAAAATACAAGAAACAAATTAACCCAAATTGTCCCAGAAAGAAAGAAAATATCTGTCTTTACTGTCATTCAGCTTAGTCAAAATTTAAGTCAGTCAGGGTATAATTCACAACCTCCTCTAAATGCCCCAATCAACTTTGCTATTTGTTCTAAAGTAGGAACGTTCCCGTTTCTAAGTTAGTGCACACAAGCTGCGACAGCTAAGGAAACTTGTACTTAGTGTAATAACAATTCCATCAAATAACTTTCAACCAAAATGAAATAAAATAAAATGTGGACTCTGCTGACAGAGGCATTATAAGAGAAAATAAGACTCCATTTACCAGATAAATCCCCAGAAGACAAATGATCAGTTCACTCTCATGTCCAAAAAAAAAAAAAATTTGATTTGCAACACATTCTTTAAGCTCTGATTAGACTAAACTCACCGGATGACGAATCATCACCTTTTCAGAGCCGTAGCAGTTTCGTTGTCTGCTTTACCCCGTCCTTCTAGGACAAATAAAGTAAGGTTTAGTTGCACACCAACTTTCCCTTACAAATTACAACACAATAACAAAATTTTTTTTAATCAACATAAAAAATAGAAAGAATCAGGAATTATGGCCTGCTTCCATCGAGACCCCTTTCGCTCTACGGGTCCTCTGGCAGAAACAACAACAAAAACAAAACAAACAAAACAAGATTTACTTTCCTAAGGGAGTGTGTATGTGTGTGTCATAGGCAGGTGTCACAGAGATAAAATACAGCTACATCAGTCAGCAAGCATTTCTTAATTGCATTTGAGCTGTGTGTATTTTGTCCTGCCTGAATTTCGCTGGGACATCTGCTGGCTGGCCGGCCCAGGGCCCCCCCTCTCGATCCAGCCAATCACCATGTTTCCGATAAGTAACAGAGGCCGATATTAACAACCGATGTTTATTTATTTCCATCTTTTTGGCGTTTCTGTATATAAGTATATATATTATATAAATTAATCAATCAACCAACCGTGTGTAAGTAAATAAACTCGAAACCGCTAGTAAATATTTCACCTCCTGAGAGTGCAAATAAAATTCTGTTATCAATATTTATTTAAAGGACTCAGTCTTACCAGGTTCTGTCTCAGGCGACAGCCGGGCCGACAGAGACGCTTCAAGGCCTCCATCTCCCAAACAGCTACTGGAGGTAAGAGGCTGGGAAAAACTTTTCCAGGACGCTAGGAACTCCCTTGACCCTGTCCCTGTCGGTCCATTCCGTTCGCTGAGGCTACGTTGTTGCGCCAAGTGTTATGGCAAAAATAAGTATCTCAGGGTTTCCATAATAAAGAAGACTTGAATCCCAGAAGGCGTTTAAGTATTTAATTCAAACATGTCTGGCCAGAACACGGAGGGGACAGAGTTACTCGTGCATCACCCTAACCAACCTTTCTAACTAACCGCGTAAATAGTATTCAGCAATCATTGTTTATCTCTGTAGACGTCTTCTCCAACCTTCACGCCCCGCCTCTGGACAGCTGCTCCATGCGAGTCTCATATCAACGCATAAAACAGCTCATCCAAAGGCCAGACTGTTATCTTATTGCCCCGGCGTCTGTCTCTCTGGTGACCTGACACGTATAAACTCAGCAAAAAAAAGAAACGGCCCTTTTTCAGGACTGTGTATTTCAACACTAATGTTGTAAAAATCCAAATAACTTTACAGATCTTCATTGTAAAGGGTTTAAACAATGTTTTCCATGCATGTTCAATTAACCATAATCAATTAATTAACATGCACCTGTGGAATGGTCGTTAAGACCTTAACAGCTTACAGAAAGTAGGCATTTAACGTCACAGTTCTAAAAACGCAGGACACTAAAGAGACTTGTCTACAGACTGTGAAAAACAGCCAAAGAAAGATGCCCAGGGTCCCTGCTCATCTGTGTGAATGTGCATTAGGCATGCTGCGGGGAGGCATGAGGACTGCTGATGTGGCTAATGTCCGCACTGTGAGACGCCTAAGACAGCGCTACAGGGAGACAGGAAGGACAGCTGATCATCCTCGCAGTGGAAGACCACGTGTAACAACACCTGCACAGGATCGGTACATCAGAATATCACACCTGCGTGACAGGTACAGGATGGCCACAACAACTGCCCGAGTCACACCAGGAACACAATCCCTCCATCAGTGCTCAGACTGTCCGCAATAGGCTGAGAGAGGCTGGACTGAGGGCTTGTAGGCCTGTTGTAAGGCAGGTCCTTACCAGACATCACCAGCAACAACGCCGCCTATGGGCACAAACCCACCTTCCCTGGACCAGACAGGAGTGGCAAAAAGTGCTCTTCACTGATGAGTCACGGTTTTGTCTCACCAGGAGTGATGGACGGATTCGTGTTTATCGTGGAAGGAATGAGCGTTACACCGAGGCCTGTACCCTGGAGCGGGATGGATTTGGAGGTGGGGGGTCCGTCATGGTCTGGGGCGGTATATCACATCACCATCGGACTGAGCTTGTTGTCATTGCAGGGAATCTCAATGCCTTGCGGTACAGGGAAGACATCCTCCTCCCTCATGTGGTACCCTTTATGCACGCTCATCCGGACATGATCCTCCAGCAGGACAATGCCACCAGCCATGCTGCTCGTTCTGTGCGTGAGTTTCTGCATGACAGCAATGTCAGTGTTCTGCCATGGCCAGCGAAGAGCCCGGATCTCAATCCCATTGAGCACGTCTGGGACCTGTTGGATCGCAGGGTGAGGGCTAGGGCCATTCCCCCCAGAAATGTCCAGGAACTAACAAGTGCCTTGGTGGAAGAGTGGGGTAACATCTCACAGCAAGAACTGACACATCTGGTCCATGAGGAGGAGATGCACTGCAGTACTTCAAGCAGCTGGTGGCCACACCAGATACTGACTGGTACTTTTGATTTTGAGCCTCCCTTCATTAAAGGACACATTATTCTATTTCTGTTAATCACATGTCTGTGAAACATTTTTAGTTTATGTCTTATGGTGTCGACTCTTTTAGTGTTCATACAAATATTTACACACATTAAGTTTACTGAAAGTAAAAACAGTTGAAAGTCAGAGGACGTTTCTTTTTTTGCTAAGTTTATATCATAAACATTAAATTGGAGCAATAACCTTGTCATTTTACCCTAGATGCATTCACTAAACAGAGAATATACACTTAATTCCTAATTGCATAACAATTTTCCACCACAGTTTCTATTCATAGTATTTGGAAAATAAATATTATGTTTCTATTCATAGCAGAGATGGGGACTCGCGTTTGGGACTCTGACTCGAGTGCAACTTAAGTCGCACACACAGTGACCTCAGACTTGACCTGAGACTCGTCCTCGAAAGATTTCAGACTCAGTCGGACTCGAGCTGCGGGACTCGTGAACAATGTTTATTTTTAGGAAACAGCTGATGAGCTCGCTGTTACTCCCCTCCCTCCGTTACCTATAACCTTCCAAAGTTTCCCACACAGACGAATCTGTGGCGGTGCGCCACAGATTCAACACCAACCCAAAAAAATAAAAATAAATCAACACCGACCGTCGCATATTGCGTTTCATTTTTCTTTTTTACGCTATTTAAAACACGCAGTGTATTCGTCCAGCTTCTCACTCACTCACTCATTCACAGCCCCTCCCCTCCGTGCACGTCTGTCTGGATCACCTGTGGAGGCGTGGCCTATTTGGTGCAGAGAAGACGGCTGGTGAAACATTGGTATCTCGTGAACACTTTTAACACACAATCACAGATTAAAAAGTGCTATAAAATATTTTATATTCTGAATGCAATAGTTTCAGTATGTTGATGTTACTGTAGGTCCCGACCCTTAGCAAACAAGCGATTGCGCCTTCTTTAGAAAGTTAACTATAGTCGCAAGTTTGCTGTAGAATATATGGTGTTAAAATTAATGTAATACAGTGTAACCAATTATTAACTTTGTTTTTTTTACTTATTAACCTTTAGGACTTAGGATATCCCTTTTGGAATACTTGGTCTGTACTGTACTGTGTGTTCTTGCTACAAGGCAAAATAAAGATATTAACTTAAGAGTAAAGCATTCTTGGTGTTTTGGTCATGTTGCAAAACTAATTGTATATCAAAATTAAAGCTGATACTGTATGCTAATAGATAAAGGAGTCATAATAACATATTACATGCTTTGAATTCCTTATATATAGCTATGCAGTGTTGGATGGGTCGCAGTAGGTGATGATGCAACACTTATAACCGGAGACTTAATATAATAAAGAGACTTGAGACTCGACTTGGACTCTAGCTCAGAGACTTAGGAGCATTTCTGATTCATAGTAATAGAGAATAAAAAGCACAATTCTCCCAAAGACACTTAAAGTTTATACATCAGTCTTTGTTTTTTTTCACTTTCAATTTTATCCAGAACTTTAACTTTGCAGCGTTTTCATAGTTTCTGTGTCAGATTGACCAATGGGTTGTTTGCCACCTGTCATACACAGAAACTAATTTAGCAGCTATGAGTACGCTGCTCTCCGCCACACATTATGGGATGGAATGAAGGACATTTCCTTCCTGTTTCCTTCTTAAAGCTCCAGTAGGGCTGACGTCTGGTAAACATGAGCTGCAGCTCGGGGAGGACGCTCCGGACAGCACAGAGAAAGTGGAACATGTTACTGTTGCTGCTAACATGATACACAACAACAACAACTAAAGTGTAAAATATTTGCTGCTTTTTGTAAATTTCACGCTGTATGGCTGAAACACTAGCTGCAGCCATGATGTTTCCGCCGGTCCGTCCCATAAAAATGTCCGGCTGGCACGCCAGACTTTTATGTTTTTCCTCTTTTAATTATTATTTTAGAAAATAATAGACTTTTGAACACTTTTGAATCTCTATCGAGTTTTGCACGTTCCACATTGTAATTAATTGATTTTATGGTGAATTGGCACACCCCTACTGATGAACATCAGTCACTGCGGACACAAGGCCTTTACGGGTTAAACGACCAACTTTTTCTCTTCTTCCCTGTTAGGTTCTCGGTTTTATTCCTCTGACCGGATACTGCTTGACGCCATACTGAAGACCCGACTCACTTTGCTCCTGAGAGCTGCATCAATTTTTCACACAGGCCCATCACACAGGATTCTTGCTCTTTCACCATCTTTTCATATTCATATCCATTATCTGCCTAATGGAGGTGCTTTGTGAGAGGAATACGGCCGGATTCAGGTTTTCCGTCCTGCCTGGGAACGCTGCAGGAGGCGACGTAAATATTTAACGGCCGTATCTTCTTGCAGTAAGTGCTCAGCATGACGCCGTAGCAGAGCCCTTTTGGCTGATTCAGTTCCTTTCACCCACAGTTGGGACACCTTCATAGTGATCAGCACGTACGCCACTGTGGGTGATAATAAATCGGTGAAGTCTTTCACCTTTGCTGTGTTAATTATGAGCGCACACTTGTTGGTTTGTCCTCAGAAAGTCCCAGGTTCCTGTCATGCTGTGGTTTGCCACGTCCTTCAGCCCGTTTTAAAGGTTTCGTTCACTGAGAAACCGTGTAATGTTCTTTAAGTGAAATACGATCAGCCCCTCTGAGCAGTCACTCTAACATTTTCTCAGACCCCTTCCCATCGCCTGCAAAACGAGCGAGTCAGAATAAAGTCAGTCCCCTCTACGTCATATGGAAAATTAGTATTCATGGCCCCGCCCAGCTTGGCTTGGGACCGACGACGGGAAGGCTGATTTTTGCAGCCTGGAGACAGCAGAGCGCGTCTTTGCTAGCAGAAGCCAAAGCAAACCGCAGCAACTTGTTGGTGACACAGCGGCTAACTGTCGGCGGCGACGCGGGGGCGGCTAACTGTCGGCGGCGACGCGGGGGCGGCTAACTGTCGGCGGCGACGCGGGGGCGGCTAACTGTCGGCGGCGACGCGGGGGCGGCTAACTGTCGGCGGCGACGCGGGGGCGGCTAACTGTCGGCGGCGACGCGGGGGCGGCTAACTGTCGGCGGCGACGCGGGGGCGGCTAACTGTCGGCGGCGACGCGGGGCGGCTAACTGTCGGCGGCGACCCATCGGCGAGGGGTCGGCTAACTGTCGGCGACGGCCCGTCGGCGACGCAGCGGCTAACTGTCGGCGGCGACCCATCGGCGAGGGGTCGGCTTACTGTCTGCGACGACGTGGGGGCGGCTAACTGTCGGCGACGCAGCGGCTAACTGAACATATGTATAAATGTATGACTTCTTGTAAAGTGCCTTGAGATGACATCTGTTGTGAATTGGCGCTATATAAATAAACTGAATTGAATTATTTATTCTAAAAATAGAAATTTTCTAATTCAAAAATGCTTTATTGATCCTAGAGGGAAATCAAATGATGACATTTTAATTAAATGTTGAATGCAAATAAATGTTTTTATAAACATTAAATATTTAAAAGAAAATGTAAGATTTTATTAAATAATAATTAAACTAAATAATAAAAATTTATTCAAATGATAAATTAAATATTATAAATCAATTCTTAAAATTAAATATTTAAATAATTAATTAAACTAAATAATTTTTTTAAAATTCAAATGATAAATTAAACATGAATATTAAATTTAAAAAAATGTAAACTTTAAATAATTGAACTAAATTATTGTAAATTAAATCAAATTATGACTAATCGATTTTTAAAATTAAATGTTAATTTAACTAAATAATTAACAATATTTAGTTAAATTAGCATCATGCTGCCACCACCATGCTTGACAGAAGGGCTGCATAAGATTTAGTATGTAGCTGTACGTAATGTGCATATTACAAAGATCTGCTTGGACTACAATAAATGTTAGAAAGGACTGAGCACACCTCCTTAAGCCAGCTGACAATTTGTGGCCTGAAATTTGCATAATGTTGAGGAAATCTGGGTTAAGTCTCCTTTAAACATAATTGATAATAAAGAAAGCATAACCCCTAAATGTCAGTGACTCAATTAAATTTATTGTAATGTCAATTTCACACTATGCAATATTTATATCAAGAAGAACTTCCTGGGTTGCAATAAAGCGGTTAAGTGTTTAACCTGTCTGTTTCTGATAGATTTGGTGATACTTGTTGTTTATTGCAGCATAAAATATTTTAGAAAATTCAAGTTGTTTAATTCCAAAACAGAAGTCGACCAGGAGCAACTTTCTATGTTGCTTAGATTGAAATAACGAATTTGTGTTTGTTTTTCCAGTTGCTGGATAATTTAATTTAATCCACTTTATTTATACAGCGCCAATTCACAGCAAATATCCACAGAGTGCTCTTTGCAAACAAATGTAGTTCAATCCAAATCAAACCCAGCAGGTTTCATTGAGTCATTGACCTGCAGCGTTCCCTCCTACTGAGCATGTTTTCTATAAACCTAAAGCAGAAAGACTTTACTAAACACTTAAAAAATAACTGTTTTTATTACAAATCATATGATTATTGCGACATTCAACCGGTAATACCGCATATTAACCCATACCAGAGATTAGTACAGAAATGTCTCATGGTCTTGTGGGAAAGAAATGCAATCACATGCGTTCATAGTTGTGTATTTCAAATGTGCAACATTTGGGTTTTTCTTTTCCAAACTTTTTGTCCAGGTTTGTTTTTTGTTTTTTCTGCCTCAATGACTTCAGACCTCAAACTCTGTTTTTTTCTGGGAAGCTGAAGCTAAGCTTGACTGGATTGTCTGTCACAGCTTTGAGTTGTTGACTTGTTTAAAAAAAAAAAAACCTGAGGGGAACCAGATTCCATTTGTAGTGAAACTCAACCTCACCTGTTGGTGGGATTTCCAGTTTCCACTCGGGTTTTCACGCCGGGACAAGTCGGAGCGCCTGCAGTGAGAACAGCGAAGTGATTCCTGGTGGAAGTCGTCGTGTTGTGGTTGGCTCTAAAATATGCAGCAGCTTATTTTAAACATGCTGTTTTTAACATGAAGATTGTATTACATGTGCAGAGGTGCCTTTTTTTAGTGATTGAGTCCTGCTTGGAGGCATTAACCGAGCCGGTACCGGATGAGCTGTGCAGGTCGTCGTGAGCCCACCTCCTGCGACTATAAAAGTTTAAAAACTGACACACGGCATTAAGGCCAGAATAGAGCTCCTGTGGGCTCCAGTGGAATATTTTTGGCTTGGAAAAGAGGTCAGTCTGCCAAGAGGGCTTTAAGATTCATCCCAAAAGGCGATGCACTGGGACTTTATCTCATTAATAGAAAGACTAATGGGTTTGGAGAGTGAATTCATCAAACTGTGAGAGGCTGCAGTTTTTCTGGGCTGATTTCGACTCATCGGCACCACGGTGAAGCCCCTCTCTGGGGAAATTAAGTGTTTCGTATAGAGTCGACGGCGTAGTAATGGTCGCCTTTAACAGGTAAAAAGCGCTTCGGTAAGACGGCAGCAAAATAAAGATCAGAATGTTTTGTTTTTTTTATTCAAAGATGTCAAAATGAAAGTTATTCCACAGGCGAGGTGAAAAAAAAAAACTAAACAAAATCTAAAAGGCAATTTTCCTTAAATTTGCTACAAGAATAAAGACGCTAACTTTTGGTATATCTTTAACTCTCAAAGCAGGCCTAGAATCTGAAATGTATTTCAGCGCCGTCCAACCTAGGGATGTGTATTTGTAAGAATCTGCTGATATATGTATCACGATACGGGGGGGAGCGATCTGATATATTGCGAAACTATGAGTGGTGCCTTGTCCACACGTATGTCACAAAACGAAGATATTTGGCCCGTCAGCCACACGAAAAAGCAGATTTACGTCACCGAAAACAAATCTTTCTGAAAACTCCGGCCAAAGTGAAGATTTGTGTTTTCTTCATTTTTAATCGTTTGCGTGTGGACAGAAATAACCAGAGTTTTAAGTCTTCGCAACGCCACTTTCCGCGACAAAAATGCGCCGATAATCACTTGTGCGACCCGTGTTTCAACCCAGAAACAGCATTTATGCCCTCAGAGATGTGTTGGCATCGTCGATTGTCCAAGCGCTTTTTGCTTGCTTGTTTTTACAAGCTCAATTACTGCTCTATGTAGAAGTTAGAATATAGAAAGTTTTGGGCTAACTACTGCCCCCTACAGGTTTGGCATGTCTATGAATGTGCTTAACAATACTTTTGTGGTTAGGTGTGGACAGATTTTTTGTAAATTTTTTTAAACGAGGTGGTGAGGATATTCTTTTATTAAACAAAATTAAAAAACGACACAAAAAACCTGGCTACTTGTATACATGGCCTAAGACTATAGTGGTTTTTAAAACTAAAATTAACTGTATAAAAACTGTCCCATCATTCTAAACACTCCAACCTGTTTCATACTTTAACACATCCAGTTTTATTACTAGATCTAGTTGATCCACTGGAACCAAGAAGGTGAAAACAGCCACAAACTACCAGTTATACTTTTTATTTTAATACAAAAATTACTGTCATCTTTAATGGTTCCATTCAAATCCTAAAAAAAAAAAAAAAAAAATCTATTGCTTTTGAATGTCGATACAATAACGTGACATAAAATATCACGATATATCGTCATATCGATATTTTCTTACATCCCTAGTCCAACCTATGCATGGGGTCATGAAAATATTCTCACCATATAACCTTAAGCAAAAATACAGATTTAGATTATGTATGATTTAAAAATGTACACAAAAATCTATTCAGAACAGAAGCAAAAATTATTGCTACTGTGGCAAAATAAATATAAAACCATTTGATTTTCACTGTTATAATTAAAGATGCACAACATATCGGCATTAACACATCGGTATCGGTCCGATAAGTAAAACCGGGCCGACATTATCAGTCTGTGTTTATTCCATCTTGCTGGTGTTTATGTTTCAGGGGGGCGTTGGTGATGTGATAGCGATGCAGCAAAGGATTGTGGGATGTTTAACTGATGCAGAGAAGCAATGTCAGTGGTGTGGTGGTTTTTCATGGTGTTAAACGGGTAGGGAAATGTATATCGGATATCTGCTCAGATGTTTATATCCCTGGTAATAATATATGATGGGGTTATGGAGGCATGACCCAGTCACTGGCAACGATCGAAACATTGTAAACGGGGGTCTTTCAAATGGCAGAAATTTTATAAAAGGACTTGGCAATATGTAATTTATATCAATTTATCGAAATATTCTTTTTATGAAGATTGAATTTTTGAAATATCAAGAAAATTCACCAATGCTTCTCTTGGGTTTTTATAGTTCAAAGTGATGTCAGCCCAAGGGCTTGCATCTTGTTTTACAGCAGGTATTTTATTTGGACTTTGAATTCAGATCAATTCTCAGACGGAATGATTGAAATAAAAGCAAGTTTAAAAATATATATTTTCTGTCATTTATAATCAAATTTGCCATGAAAAAATTGAAGATTTTGTTTTTAATCCACATCGCCCAGCCCTAACCTCTTTTAATTTTTCCAAAACAGTCGTATAATGTCCGATAACGTGTTCAACTTTTTTTAAATAAACCAAGCACTCTTATGGAGAAACCTTATATGCACCAGCATGCTAACACACACATAGATGTGGGGTCTCTGGTGTTTAAGGATATATTCTTGGGCTGAGGTTATCATTACTAGAGCTTGATTAATCGTTACCATGAGTTTTTCTGTGACATTGTTGTTGTATTTTTATATCTATTTTTGTGTGATGTGGTTGTGTAATTCTTAGTTCACGATGTTTGGTTGGTTTTGTCGATGCTCCTTTATCGTGTTTTGTTTTGTTTTTCCCCCTCTCTCTGCTGTCCTGTGGGTATGGAGGCAGACTTCAATGTCTTCCTGTGTTTTCTTTGTTCCCCTTCCTCTCTTGTATTTTCAACTCACCCTCTCTCATGACTTTTTGTTTCCTACCTCTCTTCTTCATCTTCCTTCTTTCTTCTCCTTAATTTTCCGTCTCCGTGTCCATAACATCAGGAAATAAAAAACCCAACAATTCATAATAAAGATTTTTCACACATATATCAAGTGGAGGACTATAGCAAAAGCTGAAAGTAAATCTGTTGGGCTTCTACTTGGTACTCAGACACCAATTCTGAGCTCCACACTGCCAAACAGGACACGTTTAAAAAAACAAAAAACAACCGGCTTTCTAAAACGCAGAAACCATCTTTGCTCCTTCCACTGTTGCTCTCTTGTTATTCTCTGCTGCTGGGGGGGCCTTTTGGCTCTAGTCAGTGATGTCACTCACCGGCAAAATGGTCGCGATATGCTGAAGTCTTAGCAAATTCCTTAAAGGGCTGAGAGGACTGGGCGGACTAATTTAGCCCATCAGATAAGATCAGGTAAAGATACACAGCTCTGCTCGATGTCCTATACTGTTGTTATGTGACTTGCCTAGGGACCATGGGTGCAATTTAGCATTGTTGCTATAATTCGGCATATTTACGTCTGTTTTTTTTTTTTTTTGGAACAGAAGTTCATTAACATCCCTGTCAAATAAATGAATAAAAAAAAGAAAAATGTTTATCTTGTTGCAGTTTGTGTGCAGAGTTGTGGGGTCTTGAACTAAAGCAGACATGTCAGTGATGTGGTCATTTTTTTCACATTATTGAACAGGTAGGGGATGATACATAACACCACTCATCAGTATTTATATTGAAATGGCAATCCTTTACATGTATTCCCTCAGTTTACATGGAATCATGTACTTCAGTGATGTTTTTGGGGATAATCCACTTGCTCTGACTACATACAGATCCATGTTTTTATCAGATAAAAATAAAAAAAAAAAAAAAAAATAAACCTTTTTAACCAAAAATAATCTTCTGATATCTTCAAATAGTACCAGGGAATGGGAAATATTGACAAAAATAGTGATTTGTATTGTGATATCTATCGACTGATATGAAAACTATTATCGTGATTAAAAACATTTTCTGCTCAGCCCTACTATATATAAAGTTATAAAGAATAAAGTTAAGTCTATATACCGTTACTTTTAATGAGTCGGTCCAGTGTTGTTAGAACCCCGGTGTTCTCCAGCGCACACGAACACAGCAGTGCCTTTTCCACCCGTTGCTGCACACTGCCTGTCAGCTGGTTGAAATGGCAAACTAAGAGGAACTACGATGAACAAGACTCATTAACCAGCTAATTTCTCCTCGTTTTTAACGGTGTTGGGGATGAGCACCTGAACACTGATACTAAAGTAGTGCAACTACAGTGGGTCTTTAATTCTATATCCGTTCCTTAAAGCTGTTCTGCGGGGTTTTCTGATTGTGCTGCCACCATGTGACCGTTAGAGGAACTGCAGTCACTCATTGGTCGGAGCTCTACGACGATCAGAGGCAGTTTCTGCTCTTTTGTAGCGCTGGACAACATTGTTCTCCTCTATGACTGGCCTGGCTAGCCTAGCTTATCTAGCGGCTAACATACGCGAGCGCGCATATGTGGGTACGTAGGTGCATCATTACGTCACAGCACCCCTGGCTGTTTGGAGCCGAATCACCGCAAAATAAATGGGATTGCAACCCCCCCTGCATGCAATCGCGGCAAAAAGTACGAGTCTATCGTATCGTCAGGGTATGAAAACACCTCAGACATTACAAAAACAAGTTTATTTTAACAAATCTATTACATAATGCAGCTTTATGTCTGGCTCTCTAAACTGCAAAAAAAAGAATATCATTGATAACATGATTACAATGGTAAAAATCAGATCCTTTTACCCGTATGAAATCTTTATTTTAAATAAAGCCTTCAGGTTTTAATACAGTGGTGTTTTTACTGGCTGTAACGACCATTCAAAGAACATTTATTGTGCAAAATGCATTTTAAAAATATCCAAATCTTTTCACACACAAAAATGCAACACAAAAATTCTCACAACATAAATAAAGGTGAAGATATTTTAAATAAAAGAAAAGCTAAACATTACGAAAACAAAGTTCAAAGTTTTCCGCTTTTCTGGTTACTTATTAATAAAAGTAATATCGTACAAAAATAAAGCTGCACATATTTGAATTAAAAAGGCTTCAAGGTCAACCGGTTTATTTTCCGTTAAGTGGGAAACAAAAACATTTTAAATTTACATTATCTAGTGTAAAAACGAACACTGAACATCTGTATTTATCCTTCTTATGTACCTGGTACAAATAACGTAGGTGGAGCTTGATGACATCATCAAAATGTGCAATCGCGTTAGGTCGATATACTTAAAATTTCTACCTTTGGCTAAATTTATATAATTCTCATGGTGTCCCACACATTTGCATCTGTAAGCAGAAGTTTGGACTATTTAATGTAGCAGCAGTTACATAACAACATTCCTCCTGCCCTCCTCTGCCTCTCTGCTAACACAAAGTAACGAGCTGAGGGAAGGAAACGTACGGCTCGCATCATGGCAGTCTTAAAATAAGTCTTTCCCTGTACAACAGCAAAAGCTCCAGCGTTTATTTAATCCCAGTTCTAGTATTTTTTTTTTACTGGAAAATGTCCCGTTATCCGGTTATCTGGAAAGAAGCGTCTCCTCCCTAATCAACTAGGAGGTCGCTCAGCAAAGCACGACGCGTCCACCGTTTACCATCTCTAATGAAGATGATGCTGTACAGCCCCTTATTTCTATTTTCTTTGAAAGGCTATCCACCCAAGCGAACAGAACAGGCTAATTGACGGTCGTACACCAAGGTGCTTTCTCCGGCTCCCCTCGGCGGGATCAGCCTGTTGTTCTCGATCTTTTCTGTTCTGCTCTAATTGTTTCAGCTCGCTCTCCTCGGCCTCCCCGGAGAGGCGTGCCGTCTAATCACAGCGCAGAAATAAGGGGAATACCCCAGCGGTTGTGAAGGAATCAGGGATGAAGCCTGTGGGAGCACCGCAGTGATATCCCAAAGCGCCTCTCACGTGTTGTTCGACCACGCTACATGTTCAAATCACTGGAACTCGCCTTAAATGAGTCGATTCACTGTGTTTGACCTCTTCATGCTCATTTCAGACTAAAACGCTCTTCTTCTCTTCCTGGACAGGATGAAACCGGTGCCTATCTCATCGACAGAGACCCCACATACTTTGGCCCAGTGCTTAACTACTTGAGGCATGGCAAACTGGTGCTAAACAGGGACTTGGCAGAGGAAGGTAATGTTAAAGGTTAAAGGTGGCCCTCGGGCAGCGGCGGCGAATGAGTGAACGAGCGTCTGAAATCAAACTGTTTCTGTCCTCAGGAGTGCTGGAAGAAGCAGAGTTCTACAACATCACATCATTAATAAAACTCCTCAAGGACAAGATCAGGGAACGTGACTGCAAAACATCACAGGTACCAAATATGTTTCCACTAGGGATGTAAGAAATTATCCAGAAACCGATATATCACAATATTCAAAAGCAATGCGTCGATTTTTCTTTTCTTTTTTAGGATTTGAATGGAAACATTAATGACAGTAATTTTTGTAGTAAAATTAAAAGTATAACTGGTAGTTTGTGGCTGTTGTCACCGTCTTCGTTCCAGTGGATCAACTAGATCTAGTAATAAAACTGGACGTGTTAAAGTATGAAACAGGTTGGAGTGTTTAGAACGCTGGGACAGTTTTTCTACTGTTAAATTCAGTTTTAAAAATCACAATATAGAGACTTACTCATAGTATCGCAATATATCGTTTCGTATCATCCCCCCTGTATTGTGATACATATCGTATCACCAGATTCTCGCCAAAACACATCCCTAGTTTCTGCCATTTGGAAACCACAACATGAGTCAACCTGCAAAAGTCATGACACCCCTTCAGTTTTTACACTTTCAGCCACATTTACAGCCACAAAATCGTGATGTGGGTGATTATTCGGTTTCCAATTATTCACGTTAAAAAATCCTTTTATTTATCCTTAAAGTTGTATTAAACGTTTTTATTACACATATTGTCCAGGTATCCTCAAACAGTCGTTTTGGATGACATTGCTGTTGGCAGGAAGGATCTCCAGTAGCAGTCAGTCTTGAAACACATCTGATGAGGCCTCTGACTCAAGGCTGTTGCTGTATGACCATCATGACACGCTAACCGCTCGAAATCCAAGCAGCAGATAAAATATTCCACAGCAACATGTCCTGGAGGACACAAGCAGCTGTTGGGAAGCTCTGCTAATCCACCTCCTTTGCTTTTGACGCTCCTCTTTAAATCTCTTGTCTGCCCGTTTGGTCAGAGAGTTTGGTTTGGTCAATGGTTTGAACCTCCTCTCTGCATCCATGAAGCCTCCTTCGCAACTCTTCTGGGATTTTGGGGTCAGAGAGAGAAAGGGGGGGGGGGGGAAGTAATGTTTTTATGGGCATTTACTAACACTAAAACTCACCACGAACACTCAATCCCCATTGTGCGACATGGTGGTGGCAGCATCATGCTGTGGGTGTGCGTATCTTCAGCAGAGACGGGGAGTCTGGTTAGAGTTGACGGGAAGAATGGAGTTAAATCCAGGAGGAGGAAGAGGAGCTTCCAGCAGGACGACCAACCTGAACACACAGCCAGAGATATTATGGGATGGTTTAGATCAAAGCTGAGTCATGCTGGCCTAGTCAAAGTAGAGGCTAGGTGTAAAAATGAACCTTCAGATGGGTGGAAGATAGTGGTGGTAGAAATGATCTAAATTTAGCCAGCGATGGAGATTCTGACTATGCCGGCCTACCACGATTGCGCATTTTGATGATGTCATCAAGCTGTCATCAAGGAGGATAAATACTGATGTTCAGTGTTCGTCTTTTACACTACATATTGCACGTTTTGTTGTTTTCCCTTTAACGGGAAATGAAACCTGTTGAACTTGAAGCATTTTTCAATTCAGTGTATTTCTACGGCGCCGATTCACAACAGATGTCATCTCAAGGCGCTTTTACAAGAAAAGTCATTTTAATACAATCATACAAACATTCCAATTAGTTTAAAGTTTTAGTTAGTTTCCTATTTAAAGAATCCCAGCAGATTGCATCGAGTCATTGATGATTGATTGATTTTTATTCAAGATATGTGCAGCTTTATTTTTGTGCGATAATATATTTATAAATAAGTATCCAGGAAAGCGGACAATATTGAACTTTGTGTTGTTTTTTAGTTGTTTTTTTTATAACATTTAGCTTTTAATTTATTTAAAATATCCTCATCTTTATGTAGTAAGAATTTTTGTGTTGCATTATTTTGAAGAAAAAAAAGATTTATATATATTTTTTTTTAATGCATTTTGCACAATAAATGTTCTTTAAGTGGCATTCTAAGCTTTATTTGTTCGGCTGCAATGTATCTGGAAAGTGAGAATGTTCATAAAGTGTCATTTTGACATATATAAAGAAGAGAAAATATCGCAATAGATATCGTTATCACTCATCTTTTAGATTATATCGCAATATAGATTTGAGACCATATCGCCCAGCCCTAGTGGAAGTCTGTAGGTGTGCAAACGTGACCCGAAGAACTCACAGCTGTTGTCGTGGTTCTACAAACAGCGGGCTCAAAATTTTAAAAAAGAATTTAAAAAGTAAAACCAAGCATCTTTTTCCGTCCAGTTCACAGTTTTACACGTTTTTTGTTTTGCTCCGTATGTTGATATTTTGAAATTCGTAACACAATACGGAAAAGCTCCTAGGAGAGAGGTGTGTATACTTATTTTATTGTATTTTTTAAATTTGCTGTCACGTCGTTGTCCCATGTTTCCTCTCAGGTTCCAGTAAAGCACGTGTACCGGGTGCTGCAGTGCCAGGAGGAGGAGCTGACGCAGATGGTGTCCACCATGTCCGACGGCTGGAAGTTCGAGCAGGTAACTCTCCTCCTGGGCAGCGTTCCTGTCGTGTGCTCCCACCCACCCTGCTACGCTCACGTTGAGCCGCAAAGTCCAAGCCTCAATGTGATGTTTAAAGACATAAAGGCGGAACAGCACCTAGGATGTTCCTGTAGATTTTTTATTTATTCATCGATCTTCATGCATACGTGATCCGAGCATGCTCTCTGTGCTCTGATTGGTTGTTGCAGCTTGTCAGTATAGGTTACGGGCGGGCCCACCAGTCAGAGTATCTGCTGATTGTGTCAAGGGAGGTGAAGGGAGAGGAGTCTGCTTTGCCAAACAACAGCGGAGAGGTGTGTCCCACAACTGTGTGTTTACGGGCTGGTCACTGCATGATCCCCATGTTGTCCATACACACCCCTTTAGCCATTGTTTGTCCCAAGTAGACACGTAGCTGCCGGCTCTTTTCAGTGTTCATTTGTTCTGCTTGCTCACTGACGAAGCAAAGAAAACCCGACACCTTCTGTTCTTGTCTGTGATTTTATTTCCTCATTATTATTATTGTTATTATAAAACCCCAATCACAGCTCTGACTTGATTATATTCCAGCTGAAATGTGTTGGGTTTTAAATGTGCCAGATCAGTTGATCTCGCTTTAGAGAAGAAATCAGGTCGTATCTAAAACAAATCTCAGCTCTCAGGTCTGGAGTGTCTTTTCATGACCTTTTTTAATTAACTATAATTAGGGATGTAAGAAAATACGGATACGCCGATATATCGCGATATTTTATCTCACAATATTGTATCGATATTCAAAAGCAATGTATTGATTTTTATTATTATTATGATTTGAATGGAAAAATTTATGATGACATTCATTTTTGTCGAAAAGTTGCTGTTTTCACCTTCTTGGTTCCAGAGGATCAACTAGATCTAGTAATAAAACTGGATGTGTTGAAGTATGAAACAGGTTGGAGTGTTTAGAACGATGGGACAGTTTTTAATATCACAATATATCATCTTACTCATCGTATCGCATTAAATCGTGTCGGCTCCCCTGTATCACGATACATATCGTATCGCCAGATTTTTACCAATACACATCCCCAATATATAGTCTTACTCACAGTATCGCAATATATCGTATCGTCCACCCTGTATTGTGATACATATTGTATCATCAGATTCTTGCCAATGCACATCCTTAACTAGCATCAACTAAAAAGAAAAGAAGTGTGGATGTTTGTTACAAGTGGTAGTGCTAGTTGAGGATAGTCGGTCCTTTCTGCCGTGTTGATGCCAAAAGTCTGAGTCTGCTGCTCCACAACAACAAGTATCTGGCAGCAGGGAGTAATGAGGCGATGCATGTCTGAACATGCACACCTGGGTGCAGGCGGGACGCATGCAGTCTGCAGCACATTTCAGCCACAGCGGGAGCTGCTGCTTTTCTTCTTCATTCCTCCTGCTTCTCAGTGCGTGACTGCGCCACGCTTTCAACGATCACATGTGATCCTGTTCGCCATCTGGTGTTTTACGCGACAGGAACAGAACAGTGGAAGTTAATGCCAAGGCCTACGTTTGTTATTGTAGGGTGTTTTTACAGCAGCTGTTTGGATGAGGCAACTTAACTTGTCTGATGTATAGAGCTGATTTCTAATGAATTTAGCTGTCAGATGGAGCTTTTTTGCAATATTCAAAACAATTAAAATAGGTATTTTTTATAGTGTATTTTCTTTTAAATGTCCCCTCCCTTGTAGCACCAGATAAATCCTACTTAAACAATCCACATGTAGTACAAATGTACAATCAAAAATATTTCGGATTGCTGCGACTTGTGGGGTTAGAAGCTCATCTCTGTGGTTGCAGTTTTCCGTCCTTTAATTGTACATCGACCACACTGAAAAACTTTCAACCAGCATGTTTTTTTTGCTCATGGCTAAATCCCTGCACCTCTGTTCTCTCTGTTCTGTGCTGCTTTTTTTGTCTCCTGAGTTCTCGTCTGTCTCTTTAGATTCTTGTTGCCTTCTTTTGTCAATCACTGATTACTATTTTTATTTCTGAATTGTTATCAGGTCCTGAAATTATATTTGAAATTATTATTTTAAGTAAAAATAATTATATGAAAGTCAGACCTGTGGAGATGATTTGGAAGCACGAAGTCAGTGAGGTTTAATGTCAATTTTTTTCTATTATAAGGTTAGTCAGAATTATTTTTATTTATTTTTATTATTCTGAAGGGAAAAAAAAGAAATTCTGAGGTTAGCCAGACTAATTAATTGTTTTATTCTGAAGGGGGGAAAAAGAAATTCTGAGATCAGTAGGAATTCCTTGTTTTTCTTCTCAGATCTATTTTTATTCCCCCCCCCACAATTCCAGGGTTAAAGTCAGACATCCCTTGTTTTTCTTCTAAGATTTTTTTTATCGAATTGCGGGGTAAAAGTCTGAATTATTTTTTTCTTCTTGGAAATCTGAAAAAGAAGAATTCTGAATTCTTTTTATTTTTTAATTTTTTTTTATTCCGAAGTAGAAGAAAAAAGGAATTCTGAGGTTAGTCAGAATTCTTTATATTTTTTTATTTTATTCTGAAGGGAAAAACACGAATTCTGAGGTTGGTCAGAATCCTTTGTTTGTCTTCAAAGATTTTTTCTTTTTTTTCTTGGAATTCTGAAAAAAAAAAGAAATCTGAGGTTAGTCAGGATTCCTTTTATTTATTTTCTTCCGAAGAAAAAAAAATAATTCTGTTAGTCAGAATTATTTTTATTTATTTTTTCTTCTGAAGAAATAAAAATAATTCTGAGGTTAGTCAGAATTATTTTTATTTATTTATTTTCTTCTGAAGAAATAAAAATAATTCTGAGGTTAGTCAGAATTATTTTTATTTATTTTTTCTTCTGAAGAAATAAAAATAATTCTGAGGTTAGTCAGAATTCTTTTTATTTCTTTATTTTATTCTGAAGAAAAAAAAAGAAATTCTGAGGTTCGTCAGAATTCTGAAAAAAAAGAAAGAACCCCCCTCCCCCCCCAAGAATTCAGAAATTAAAGTCAGAATTCTTTTATTTATTTTTCTTTCAGAATTCTGAGGTTAGTCAGAATCTCATGTTTTTCTAAGATTTCTTTTTTTCTACAGAATTCCGGGGTAAAAGTTAGAATTGTAACTTTTATCCCTCTAGAATTCAGAAATTAGTCCGAATTCTTTTTATTTCCCAATGGCCGTAATCTTCCTCCGTAGGGAGCCGATTTGCATCATTTATCTTTGACACATGTAGTAACTTGCTAAAGTATTTACACCCTTTGAACTTTTTCAGACAACCATCTCCTTCAATGTAATTTAATTAGGGATGTTCGATATATCGGCGGTAATGTTGATGTATGTTGACGGGTCTTAGTAATTTTTTAACACATCGTTATCAGTGTAGTAATTTTTAATTTTAATATGTAAATTTGGGTTGATATCAACAGATGTTTAATTCCGTCTTGTTGCCGTTTGTGTGTGGGTTTTTTTTGTGTGTGTTGATTATGTTAAAAAGGTAGAGAAATATATATACCGATTATTGGCCATAAAAGCAATATTAATATTGGTATCTGCCTACATGTTCATATCGGTGAATAATTGTGGCGTGGAAAGAAAATAAAAATCTGAAAAATGCCCCTAAATAAAAAAACATGGCCACCAGTTGCAAATGAGAAGTGTCCTAAAGAGAAAACAGATTCCACCTGTGTGATCTTTAATCTCAATATAAATACAGTCGAGCTAACGGCCTTATAAAGACTAGGGAACAGAGCAGACGGGTCTGCTGCAGAGATCCACACACCAGATGGGAGAATGTTCATCACGAGTTGAGAAGATGCGCACCATCTCGTTCCGGAAGCACGGTGGTGACGACATCATGCTGTGGGGATGCTTTTCATCCCCAGGGACAGGGAAGCTGCTCTGAATCCTAAAAATGTATTTTTTTTCCAAATTTTGAACGATGTTTCCTTTTTGTTATATAATTATGCAGTTTGTCATTGAGAAAATCTTTATCTGTGGAAGATTGTGGTTCTGTGAAATTATATTTTTTTTTAACAAGGTTCTGACTTATTGCTGTCTGTCGAGTTAAACCCCCGTTGCTGTTTGCTGCTCCTGGTCCAGGTTTTTGCTTCTACTTCTCTCGTCTAAGCCCTCCTCCTGATTTCTGTCGTTTTCTCCTCTCCTTATAGCTCGTCAGCATCGGCTCCTCCTACAACTACGGGAACGAAGACCAGGCCGAGTTCCTGTGCGTGGTCTCCAAGGAGCTTCACAATCAATCATACGGGACCACCAGTGAGCCCAGCGAGAAGGCGAAGGTAGGCGTGTGAAAGAAGGTCTGAGCTAGGGCGGAGAAATCGCCTCTGGTTTACTGATGGGAGGGGGGGGGGGGGTAATTATGAATATAAAGTTATTCAAAAAACACAAACACATTTCCAACTGAATGAAGCTGCAGTTCAGTCAGTTTGACTCACCAGTCCTGGCTTTTAGCTCTCTGCGCGTCCAGATGGGGGAAGAGCTCAGTTTGTTGCCCAGCCTTATAATTATTGACCCGCTTGCAGCTTCGGTTAATGGAGGAGGAGGCTGAATCATTCTGGTTCCGGCTCCCTGAGAGAGACGCTGGCGGGAAGGGGAAGGAGATTGATAATCTGCAGAGGTGAAAATGAGCTCGAAAAAAATCTCTTCAGTTTTACTTTGACAAAAAGAAAAACAATGTTAATGTAAAGATTCATCAGAGTGAAATATTTCCACCTTAATTCTTTTAAATTTTGGCTCACAGAGAATAAGAAGCCATGTTCCAAAAAGTGATGTTTTAAACTCAAATGCCATGCAACTCAAAGTTATGATCATTTCTATGCACTCAATACTGGGTCTGGGCTCCTTTTGCATGAATTCCTGCATCAATGCAGCATGACATGGTGGGGATCAGCCTGTGGTTCTGCTGAAGTTCTGGAAGCCCAGGTTGCTTTCATAGAGACCTTCAGCTCATCTACATCTTTTTCTTGACAACACTCCATCGATTCTTTATGGGGTTCTGATCAGGCCCGTTTGCATGGTGATTAAAGCTGGTATTGGTACCTGTGGCAGTCTGGGTCGGTACCGAGTCCTGCTGGGAAATGAAATCAGGATCTCCAGGAAGCTGGTCAGCAGAAGGAAGCAAGAAGAGCTCCAAGATGTCCTGGTAGGCGGCTGTGTTAACTGTCTGCTTCGGAAAACCCAGTGGACCAGAACCAGCAGATGACAGAGTACCACAGATCATCATCGACTGTGGAAACTTGGATTCTGGTCCTCCCCGCTCTTCCTCCAGACTCTGGGACCTTGATCTTCAAATGAAAAGAAAACTTTGGACAACTGAGCGGCAGTCCGGTTCTGGTTCCCCTCAGCCCAGGTAGAACGCTTGCAGTGCATCTATTGGATCAATCTGTACGTATTGGCTCTAGATGTTCTGACTCCAGCCTCAGTCCACTTCTTGTGAATTTTAACAATCCTCTCAAGGCTATGGTTATCCCTGTTCCTACATTTTTTTCTTCCACTCAACTTTCTATGAATGCACTATAACTCGACACTGAATTTTGGGTCTTCATTCATTTGTTTCATTCTCTGTAAGCCATGATCATCAAAATAATAAGAAATAAAGGCTGGAATATTTCACAATATGAAGTGTGAGTTAATAATATAATATAAAATGAGTTTAACTTCCTGAAATGATGGATAGAAAATATCTTTCTCCAAAATAATGCATTTTATATATATATATATATATATATATATATATATATATATATATATATATATATATATATATATATATATATATATATATATATATATATATATATGTGTGTGTGTGTATGTATATATGTGTGTGTGTGTATGTATATGTGTATATATAGTTTTGTATATATATATATAGTTTTTACCTCAATCTTTCTTAAGAGCTCCCAAAATATTGTGGGGTCCCCTATCTCAATTTCCAAATTTCATATAAATTCAGAATCCACTCCACCTTAATGCTCTACTTTTCATTCTCATGTCCAAAAATCTAAATTTTAAATTACTTGTAATTTAGTTGAGCTGTTACCAAATAAGTAACACTTTTACTTTTAAAATATGAGTAAAAATATTTAAAGTGACTAATACAGGAATAAGTATGTTGACACAATTTTTTTTTTACTCTTTGAAAGACTTTAAAAGTCTGTTTTTATTTTCTGTGCAACATGAATAACTGAGAGGCTGACTTCAATTTCAGACTAAAAGCGCACAAGTAAAATTTTAAATATGATAAAAAATTTAAAAGCGGCACAAATATAGCTGCTTCTCCTTTCTCATCGTCTGCTTTTTATTCCACAGCGTCTCGCCGCTGCTGTTGCTTCTTCTTCTTCAGAGGAGATGCTCTCTGACTAAATGCTTAGAGATTAGACATGTTTTCCATTTTTAACGGCATCTGCAGAGTGATTCCTTTAGTTGACTTGTGTCTGGAAAAGAGAAAACAAATGGAAGGACAAAAACCGTTTTCACAGTATTCAGAACAGCCGGTCACATCTTCAGGTAGTTTTTGTTCCATTTAACATTAGGCCAGGGGAGTGTCAACATTTTTCAAAATTGTCAGCCATAAAGATAACCGGTTTTAAAAAGAAAATCTCCATGTTTATTATTTCGTTGTTTTTTTTACCTGCACAACAATAAACTCAGCATGCACATTTTAAATAAATAAATGACTCAGTTTCTTTTTGTAGGAAAGGCAAATCATTGTAGATTCAAACCTTTAAGAGCCCTTTTGCCTCGTTAAAAGAAAAAACATCTAGTTTGTAAATTGAATTTGGGCTCAATTGAGAAAAAAAAATCTAAACAAATTCAATCTATTCTCACCAGAAAGAAAAGGATCTGGGTCACTTTCTTTCAAAACCCCTCGCCGTATTTAGCCAGGTTTTAATGAGTTCAAGTCCCCCGGGACGCACTTTAGACACGCCTGGATTAGCCTCTTGTTGATGCCAAGTCCTGTCAGCTCTTCAGCAAAGCAAAGCTCAAATAATTTCCATGTTTCTGGTGGAAAACAGTCGTTTTCGTCCGTGCTCTGCTGCGTTGGGAATGTGATCCTGCCACACTGCCAGCCGGCTGCAGTTTTTCCTCCCAGCAAAATACGTTTTTCTCCACGATAATCTTCCTCATTTTGCTCCAACACGGAGTCAAAAAGATATAAAGGTTACTAGTGTTTATATTTCATGCAGCTGGATCATAACTAGGCTGGATGTTGCAAAAAGCTAAATAAGGATGAAAAATATTTAAAAAAGGGTTTTAACCAGATGTTCACCAGCTGATCAGACACTAGTCCAGAACCAAAGCGGAGCTGGACCACTGATGTGAGCGTTTCCTGCAGGCTGGTGGGAATATTAACTACATTTGCTGAAGACTCCATCTGCTGTGTGTTTTTGTAAGCCTCCCACGCCTGTCGTTCAGTGGGATCTAGATCAGGAGAAACCTGCAGGATGGTCCAAAGCCGGGACGTTGCTCTCCCCAGACCAAGGTCTGCCTCTTGACTGCTTTGTCCCATCAGCTCCGAGTCCAGCTCAACATTCAAAGACAAAAAACCCCCAAAAAAATCATTTTGCTTTTGGCATTATCAGGTCTGGCCAGTGGGAATGCCTGACAGAAAATGGCACGAGAACCAGACGAGCAGCCTTTAGATTTTCAGACCGTGACTGTAGGAGTCTAATTTTCACTAAGTTGCCGTCTCAGTTGGCTTCAGTTTCTTCTTTTTGTTTTCTAAAGTCGTAGTAGGTACCAGATCTGTTCGGGGGCCGTCATATATTACGTGATTGGCCGGACGTTACCACGTTAACGTGGCGTGCAAATATACGACACACGAACAAATGAAGTATACAGAAGAATTCAACAGATACAAACAGCCTGGGGTCTTCGTATATGAATTGTTTTGAGAGCCTTTTTCGTGATCGTCTGATATTAATTGGATGTATAGTTAAACATTTATCTTTTTTGGGTATTCTAAAAAAAAAAAAAATGAATGACATGTTTCCATCGAAAGGGAAAATGCGGTTAATAACCTGCTAAACTCTTTCTAAAGCCCATGTGTGAAACAGTAGCACCAGAAGAGATGTCTCACTTTATCTTGATGATCCCCACAGGAGCTGTTCTAAACATTTATGTCTCTTAAAAATGTCAACAGATAGTGCTTGGTGGGGTTAAAAATGGGGGCGCAATGCAGTTTGTCCGAGTGGCATTATTGGTTACAATCCACTAAATATAAATATTTCAGATTTTTGATCAGGGTGGAAATGTTAATGACCTGTGGGAGTTTTTCCAGCTGTGGGGACAAAAATAGGCTTTGATGTTTCAGACAAATCTGCTGCAAAAACTACCCAAGTCCAGTGCTGGAGAGCAGCTGCCTTAAAATGCAATCCTCCTCCAGCAAGCCTGGCGCTGCAGAGCTGCAGGACTGAATGCTGAGGAGGGAAATAAATTGGCCGTTTCATTCAGGGATGCGTCAGGACCGGACCTGGACACCCCTGCAGAGCACCAGTAACGCTCCAAGACGATCATTTTTCAAAATAAAACCGCGTTCACCCTCAGATAATAAATAAAATGGAAATTACTGGAAGTTATTTATTCTTTATGTGGCCCGGTACCACATGACCCGCGGCCCGGGGGTTGGGGACCACTGGGTTAGGGGGGTTGCACCACTGAGTCGATAAACCTCAGATTAAATTTATTAAAGACTGCTTGTTTAAGTTAATAACTTGCTGGACCGATGACACTCGTGCTGCTTGTTGGCGCCATGTTTGGTCGGTTTGAAGCCGGTCGCGTGCGTCTCCACTACCGAGGATGAACCGGGTGAACCAGCGGCGCGGGCAGTACCAGAAAACCCGTTAATCACTTCCTGCTTAGTTTCCATGTCTGTGTTTTCCAGCTGCAGGGAGAGGAGCGCGTTTTGGAGTCTAGGTTCCCCTGAGTAATTTGCTTCTTTTTCTTCTTTCTTCCTGTGTTTGTTTGCAGATTCTTCAGGAACGAGGCTCCCGGATGTGAGGAGGACTCAGTATTAGGAGCTCCAGGTGTTGTGATGCAGACGTATCATTTCTGTGGAAGAGCGTTGAGCACAATGGAGAATTGGGGGTTGCTGGGAGGGGGAGGGGGAAAGGGAGGAGGTGCGCATTTATTTGTCTTCCCTCCACTTTAGTTTTTATTTCTTGATGTAAATAAGTCTGTTTACTGACAAGTCGTGCCTGTACATTTAAACTGGACCTTTTTCTCTTTTTTTGCCTTTTTTTTAGCATTTCTGAATTGGCGGCAAGTATTTATTTTTTTGTTTCTTATCTGAAAGTGAGAAATTGTAATCAACCAATGTTTATGCTATAAAATATGGCCGCCATCATATAGGGCCAAATGAGTCACTCAGGGTCATCTAATGAGTTTATATCTTTCAACGCTTATAAGGGATCAATATGGTCTTTATATAACACCAAGTATCACACATGAAATCAATGCTAGAAGATGTCAAGAAGGGAATTGGGCATTTTTTAAACTATATAAAGAGCTAGCTTAGCCTATTGGATGCAAAATTAAACACAACCCTCCCCCCTCTAATGAAATGTTTCTTATCCAAAGATCTCAACCGCTATCTGTGATCTCCAGGATCCCAGGGATTATTTCCCACATTTTTATTGGTATGAAGAAAAACGCAGGAGTCGCTCTTATGTGACGGCGTCGGTAAAGGGGCATTACACCCAACGGCTCCACTCTTACATTTGGAATATGATCTCCAGAAGTTGCTTCAGTTTTGAGACCGTGATCGGGTGATGCTCCATGAGTGAATATGGGTCGGTAGATTAAGAGTACGATAACCCCAACCCAACCCCCCCATGATTCTAGTTACATAAAAGACAAAAACCCCACCTCTAATCTGATCTAATTTTCCTATTTAAAAGAAAATAACTGGTTATTCTTCTGCTAAAACAGTTATTTTTACAGTTTTAATGTTATCTGTAAGATTCTAAAAGTAAACAAAAAAAACAAAACTGAATAAACAGCCAACAAAGTAAAGAAGTTATCGAGTGCAATACTATCCCTTTTTTTCTAAATGGTAATGAGGCGATGGTAGCTGCTCCGGTAACTAGCCTGCAGCTTTACAGACGTCATCAGTCGTAGTTTTACCCTGATGAGTTACGGGGGGGGGGGGCTGCGTTAGCTTCCACCGAGTGTAGTCGCTTGCTTTCAGCCAGCTGGCCAACAGTGTGCATGCACTCTTTTGAGTTCTTGAAAACGCTTTGGTTCGGTTGACCGGCCCATGCCTGCAGAAATGGATCAGAACCGTCATGGTTTCCTTTTTTTAAGGTGGATTAAGGAGGTTTTATCATGCAGAGATGTGTGTAAGTAGGAGTACTTTGTAGCAAACCTTTTTAACTGTGGGGTTTAGAAGAATTTCAACACATCATAACTTTACAATGAACTGCCAAAACGTTCAAATGTGAATTCTTTTATGCAGCATTTTTTTTAATTCAATCCAGTAATTATTAACTTGTTTTAGTAAATTTAACTCCAGGGATATGAGTTATCTTTAAGTCGTTTAGGCTTTAAGGGGTCGTCCTTCACTCCATCCTCTCTTTTATTCCTGAGGAGGATTTTATTGTTTGTGGACTGGAACCGTTTCAGGCGGCCGCGAAGGACGTCCTTCATATCGAGACCATTTAGTTTCCGTGTAAATAACCTTGATATTTAACTCTTTTAAGGAAAAAGCTGCACGTTTTGTACACTGTATAGAGAAGACGACGTCAGTGGAAGGTTGTTTCTACTGGATCTTTGGTTTAAAAACTAGAAAAATGAAGCGGATCGTGACGTTGACTTGCTGATGATGGATCTTTCTCTGAGACGTTTTGATAACCAATAACAAATCTATACTTGGCTGGCTATGAAATTGACTGTTACATTTAAAAACATGTTGGATTTTTTTCTTCAGTGCTATATTTAGCATTTTTGAATTATCAATTTCAGAAACAGGATTACAAGCACTACAGTGGAAGACACTGTGCACCCTGCTTACAGCCTGTAATGTTGTAAATACTGCATTTTAGAAGTTGTTTCAGGTTTGATGTGTTTATTTTTATATATATATGAATATATAGGTTGGATATTTCATTCACAAATAATCATTTAGTGTTGCCTTTTTTTCCCAGTGACCAAAATGCAATGTCTTACGTGTGTTTTAGACATTGATCTTAGTGTCAGGGACAAGTAAACATTTCTTAATGCTGGCACACGTACATAGACTTAACGACTCACGAACCTCCATCTAATCACATGCACACAAACACTCGATTAAACCAGTTTTTATATTGTCAGAACGAGTATGGATGCATGTTTTTTGAAATAGATAAATATATATATATATATATTAACACATGTATAAACACACAAGGGCTTTTAAAGTGCGAAAGTTGAGATCTGCGAAGAGGTTTTAATCAAAGTAGACTGGACTTTTCCTGCCAGAGCTAGGCTATGTTTACATTTGCTGTAGTATTCTGAAGCCTTCCAACTACGTACCGTCTTGCACTCCTTTCACACGCGTTTGACCCACGCCGGACTCGTGTGACGTCACCAGAGGCAACCCGCTCTCCCAGCGTGCAGACTTGTGTTAAAACACCCGTTCCCCTCATTTCCTAACTGCCAGTGCTCGAGAGGCAATCTGTGTTTTCCACGTTTCCTCCCGATAGCAGAAAATAACCCTGTCATGTAACTCGTTTTTTTTTTTTTACTCCAAGCTAAAGCCGGTGAGGTTTATTATATCTCTTTATTGATTTAGGTTTGTGTTTTTTATTTTTTTTATTTGCCTGGCTTGGTTGTAACCTCAGCTGATGTATTCTGCTATGCTGTCATTAAGCCCCGCCTCCTTCAGCATCTGCGTTGCATTTAATGCGCTCCTCACAAAGGGTTGTCTTTGAGTGTCCAACATTTAGTCATTCATCTGATGGACAAACGTATCGAATCTGTAGCCTAATATTTTTAAGTGCCCAGTTTATTTTCCATTGGAGTCATTAACCACATAACGCACTGTAATGCATGACTGATGATCACGGATTTTAATCAGTAGGAATGAATGTCATTTTTTTCCTCGAGCTAACAGTTGCATCAATGAACATGGTTCTCATATCACTACATGGATCACTTCTATATGATCTTATGCAATGTTTATGTACAAACTTAAGTAGGAGGGGATAAGAAATGGATCTATATGGTCTTGCATAAATAAACCCAATAAAGTTGTTATTCATAACTGTCTCTGTGCTTTTCTCAGACCCGTCTGCAACTTTTAAACGCATTTTTGTTGCCAGTTCAACGAATTGGATTTATCCTTCGATTTATTTATCGAGGTGCAACAATTAACCTTGTGATATCATGGACAAAATGGCTTCATCTTGAAGATGCCACTTTTGATCATGAACACGGCATATTGGCCAATATGGAGTACAAGAGTGCACCCACAACGGAGCCATCACTCAAGCCTTCCCCAACCCTTCTAATACAAAACCTTAAATGGTATTTAGCGATCCCTGTTTACCTTCTATCGGCTCAAGTCTTCTCGTCCCGTCCTGGCGTCTGCATCCTGCAAGACGGAAGCACGTCGCCTGACAGCAAAGCGTCCAACCGTCTCGCGAGAACAGAACGTCGTGTAGGTGCCTCCCGGCTGATGTCCCTTTAAGCACTCTGATACATTGCTATCAAAACATTTACATACAGAAGGCTTTGTTTTTCTCTAACATGACTTATCCTAGATGCACTTACTAAGAATGTAACTAATTAAATCCTAATTACACAAATATTCCCGTAACTGATGGGAATTGGCCTGATTTCCCCCAGAATGTTTCTGATTGGTGTTTGGCTGGTCAAACACATTGAACCCTTTTTATTCCCCCTTTATTCATTGCTTAAAACTAATAAGATTATCAGCGTATTGACGAATCAACCGAAAACATCCGCTTGTTTTGTTCAGTTCCATTAAGTCAAGTTTAGGCAAGGGTCATAACCTTTGAATCAGGAATTGGATTCAAAACTACCTCTCAAAGAAACCTGCACCCTTTTTTTTTATCTTACATGTTCAAAGTTCTTAGAAAGCGAAATTTGAATTGTTCAACAGATCTGACCTCAAAGGAAATCGGTATCGGCCCATCTGTTAGTAGCTTTATTATCAGTTAAGGCACTCGTATATGTGTCTATTTACTGTTGTGAAACAGAGAAAGTAATTAACAAGGATAAAAAAAAAAAAATTAAATTGTAAAATAGAGATGACAAGCCAAGTCAGGAAATCTTAATTCAGCTACAAGATGTTTCCGAAGGTCACATGAACCAATTTAAACTTTTAAAATGTGGCTTGGCTGTACAACAAGTAACACACTTGTTTTAGGTTGGGACAAAAATGCAATTCAAATTCAAAAATACTTTATTGATCCCAGAGGGAAATGAAGTGTTGGTATAGCTCATATAATTAATTCTTTAAGGAGTTGTTGTAGATGATGATGGCTGTGGGCAGGAAGGATTTCCTGTAGCGGTCTGTATTGCAGCGAAACTGAAGAAGCCTCCGACTGAAGACGCTCTGTTGTTGTATGACTGTCTCATGAAGAGCATGCTCAGGGTTGTCCACAATTTTTCTGATTTTATGAAGAATCCTTCTTTGCATCATCATCTCCAGATGTTCCACAGTCGTCCCAAGAACAGAACCAGAACAGAACCAGAACCTTCTTTATCAGGTTGTTGAGCCTTTTTAAGTCCCTGGCTCTGATGCTGCTACCCCAACAGATGACGGCTGAAGAGATTACACTCTCCACAACAGACTTGTAGAAGATCTGCAGCATCTTGCTGCAAACCTTGAAGGACCTAAGCTTCCTCCAGAAGTCCAGTCTGCTCTGTCCTTTCTTGTAGACGGTTTCACTGTTCAGAGTGAAAAGGAATGGTGAGCGTACGGTGTAAGAACCAGCTCCAAACCCTCAGCAGGATCCCGGGGGGTTCTTCGGGAGTACAGGGTACCAGGCTCCTTAACACGGGCCGTTAGGTCCCTGTATGTCCGGCTCGTTTCCAGTGAGAGTTGGATTCCATCATGGTTGCCCTTTGTCACCAATTCTCCAATCTAATTCACCTTTATTTATATAGCACATTCATAAACAACAAGGTTACCAAAGTGCTGCACAACATATGACATATCTGAAAAGTAAGATAAAATTAAAATACAGTGAAACAAATAAGAAAATATAAAATACGATACGCAGAGACAAAAGACCACACAACTCTCATGTAGTATTAAAAGCCATGGCATCCAGGGTGGGGGCCATTTTGACATGGATGGGTAGCTCATTCCATAATTTAGGAGCTACCACTGCAAAAGCACGGTCCCCCCTGGTCTTTCTTTTGCTTTTTGGCAACACAAGACGGAGCTGATCAACCGATCTTAATGCTCTCGAGGGGGTGTAAACATGGATAAGATCAGCAATATATTTGGGTGCCAGATAATTTAGTGACTTAAAAACAAACAATGAAATCTTAAAATTAATTCTAAAATGGACGGGGAGCCAATGAAGGGAAGCAAGAATGGGAGTGATGTGGTCAGGCTTACGAGTTCCTGTTAAAGGGGGGGTATTATGCAAAATGGACTTTCTGAAGCTTAATATCATGAGAACCTGTCTTTCCCTCATTAAAAAACATGCCTGAAGTGTTGCTCTGACCCATTCACTCATGTTAGAGTAATCTTTGAGTCTCTGCTGGTAGTTCTCTGGGTTGCTGAAACGCCTGCTCCCACCTATCCCCGCCTTTTCCACCCATCTCCTCCTCCGACCTTACGAACTCAGCCGAGAGCCTCGCCCTTGCAGAGCTCCCCTCCCCCTCCCCTCCTTACACAACTCCGTCTGAGTCCCAGGTGGAGTAATTATAACACACCAGCTGCAGCTGCGCGTCTTTTGTGGGATTTTTTTCCGACTCCGTGCTGCGATGATGCACGATAAGTGACGAACTGAAGGGGGCGTGTCAGAAAGAGTAGGAGGGTCTTAGAGAGGCACAGGCGAAAATCAAGGCGTCCAATACGGAAGTAAATTTCTTTAAGGTGGATTTGGATATATGACGGACTTTTAAAAGACTTACGGTGACAATTTTATTGGAGTGTGCTATAGAAGGGTAATATGTGCCTGGAAGAAGCATATTACCCCCCCTTTAAAAGACGAGCAGCCGCATTTTGGACTAACTAAGCGGGCGAGGGAGGCCTGGTTAAGGCCAATATAAAGTGCATTACAGTAGTCCAAACGGGTTGAGATAAAAGCATGGATCAAACCCTCAAAAACATTAAAAGATACCATAGATTTAATTTTAGATAAAAGCCTCAGATGATAAAAACTAGTTTTAACTACTGAGTTTATGTTTATCAAGTTTAAAATCACTATCCATTTTTACTCCAAGGTTTGTGTAAATAGGCTTTACATATGGATGCAGGGAGCCCAGGTCTATAGAAGAGACACCACAGGCTCGACTGGGTCCAAACACCATAACCTCCTTTCTTCATTTAAATTAAAAAAATTAAAAGCCATCCATGCCTTAATATCCTTTAGGCATTCTAATAAGGGTATCAGGGAGCTCTTAACATTTTTCTTAAGGGGCAGGAAGATTTAGGAGTCGTCCGCATAAAAATGGTAGGAGATGCCATGCTTTTTAAGAATTAGACCAAGAATTCTGTTCATAACTTTTATGGAGAGAATTTCTAGGCGCAGCCTAGGTGTTGAAGGGATCCGTTTTTGTGGCCATAAGGATCGGGTCTCTGCTTTTTGCAGATGAAGTGGTTCTGTTGGCTTCATCCGCTTTCGCTGGTGCGGTTCACAGTCGAGTGTGAAGCGGCCGGGATGAAAATTAGCTCCTTCAAGTCCGAGACCACGGTCTCGAGCCGCTTAGGGGTAGAGTGCCCTCTTCGGGTTAGGGTTAGTATCTCAGGGTCTCGTTCATGATTGAGGGGGAAATTGACAGACGGATTGGTTCAGCGTCTGGAGTGACGCTAGCACTGTACCGTTCTGTGTTGGTCAAAAGGAGACGCTCGAGATTTACCGGTCGATCTACGTACATACCCTCATCTGTGGTCATGAGCTCTGGGTAGTGACCGAAAGAACGAGCTCTTGAATGTCAGCGACTGTGATAGGTTTCCTACACAGGGTGTCTGGGCTCTCCCTTAGAGATGGGGTGAGAAGCTCTGTCATCCAGGAGGGGTTCAGAGTGGAGCCGCTGCTGCTCCACATCGATAGGGGCCAGTTAAGGTGGCTCCTGGACGCCTCCCTGGTGAGGTCCCACCGGAAGGAGACCCAGAGGAAGACCAAGGACACGCTGGGGGAATAGGTTTCTCTGCCGGCCCTGGAACGCCCTGAGGAGCTGGCCCAAGTAGCTGGAGAGAGGAAAGTGTAGACCTCTCTACTTAAGCTGCTGCCCCCGGTGACCCGACCTCGGATTAAGCGGAAAAGGACGGAAAAACCACTCCACAAATAGTGTTTTTAAAGGTTTTGTGGCCATAGTGGCCTTAATTTGACAGGGGGAGAGAAGCGGGGGAAGACATGTGGCAAAGGTCCGCGAGCACGGGACTTGAACTCGAACTCGGGACGACCGCGTCGAGGACTGAGACTTCTGTACACGGGGCGCCTGCACTACGCCACGCAACGCCCCACCACTCCCCAAATTTGATCTCGTCCATTCTTCAGCTAAAACCTTTAGTTTGCAAGCAGTGTACCAAGCATCGCGTCGTGTGAAGGTATCCGTCAGGAGAAGGTAATGATTTCCCCAACATTAATAGCGAAGACGATCATCAAGAAGGTTAGGAACTCTGGGCTAATACTGAACATCAAAAAGTGAGTACAAGACAGAAACTGGTCAGTGAGACAGCTGTTCTGGTACTGGAATTAAATCTGCGTTCTCCCGATGTCTGGACTATGAAGCAGAGTTGCAAGACAGGAACTTTTTTTATTGAAATTATGAAGGCCTGGCTCAAATCTGCCAAAACCTCCCGGAGAACGTGTCATTGTCTGCTGAAACCAAAACTGGAACTTTGGGTGTGGCCCACAGCTACAAACATAGAAGAGGCAGTATCATTCCATGGGATTACTTCTCTTCAGAGGGAATGGTTTGGTTTGTTTGGTAATGAGAAGGGTGAAGTACTAGTCAGTAGTAACCTTCAGGTGTAATAAAATGATTCATTATGGTCTCTATACCACATAAACAAGTCAATTATCGGGTGTGTACCTTTCAGACCAACTGTGCGGTCCGTCGAGGCTGAAGTTCAGTTCGTAACGTTGTGGTCGGATGGGTTTGTTCATCATTGGGTGACTGATGACTCCTATTTTCTTTGTTTTGGTACCAAATACACCGTTGCGTAAGAGGAATTAGGGTGGATCTTAAGTGTCAAGATGAGACCTGAATAAGAGACGGACGAGACAAGAACATAGAGAAGAAAATGGTTTTCATTACACCGAATAGTATTAGAAAATGGTAAAATGTACGGCCATATAATTTTCACTCAATCTACAGTATCGTTTATGTAAGGAATGTTTACCAGACACATATTTCGAAGTAAAACTGGCCACCTCATTGAAAATTTAAAAAAAAAAAAAAATTCATACCTGAAAAAAACATCTCCTTGAATTTTTTTTCTTTTTTTTTTTGCATTAGGATAAAAAAAAAAATCCTGAGTAGGGTTATCAGATTTTACTCATTAAAGGGTTAATCCGTGACTCATCACTAAAATCTGAGCGGTAAATAGCGACCTCTAGCGTCAAATCGTTGAAATTCGTTTTAATGCCATAGTAGTCGGAAATTAATGCCTGTTCAAATCTCAAATAATACTTAAAACTCTGTAATACGTGGCGTAGGGATAATATTCAAAACTAAACGTCGTCCACGGGTAAAAACTGGTCTTGACGGTGAACGGATCAGGAAGTGTTTTTATTAGTCTCAAACAGGAGCTGTTTGGGTTTAACGGGACAAAGATGATGTACAGAACAAGATGGTAACCCACCAAGCTCTGTCGACGAGACACTTTGCGCCTTTCTGGTAAATGAAGGGACCGAAAACCCGTACTGCTTCAATCGGCATAAAAGGTTGAACATCTTACGAAAATATAACATATTAAACACAAATTAAGTATAATCTCTGGTAAATTTCCATTTTTACAAAGGGAGAATAGATTATTATTCAAGGCATGTTTCAAAAAAGATGTGGCACATAATATGAGCGAACCAGCAACAGCCGCAAATGGATCCTCAGTTCGTAGATCATTTTCTGGATAATTTATTAAACCCAGAAACGACTGAGGGGGAAAATGCGCCTCTGATGGGAGTATTTAAACCAAACCGGAAGAGAGGGGCGGATGACTGCGTGGTGTCGCTGTTCGATGCTCGGCTCGGAGCGGGTGGATTTTTTCGGGAGGGAAACTTTATCACGTTTAACGGGATCCGAACTCAATTAATTCATTTCGCTTAATTAGCAGAGCCAGTGCAGCCGTACTGAGAGGTAGGAACCGACCCCGGTGGATAATAGCTCTGCTTCTTTGTCGTGTACCGTGATATATATATATATTTTTAGCCCCTTCACTTTGCGCCATTTTCGCTAGTTTGGTAACGCATAAATGTGCGCCTTTCGTGTCTTTGTCTTTAGTCTTTAAAGCTTCGCGACATGTTTAAATCCGCGCTGCTTTTCTTCCGCTCGTTCCCAACTAAAAACAGGATCATCGACTGTTTTTAGCGCCGTGCGGACGGCAGGGATTACTTTCCGCTCGTCCTAAATGGTCTAAATCAAGTGCAGTTGCGCATATTTTTTTGTGCTGCATCAGGCCGTGGGAGACTCTTAACTGCGCCAGCGCCTGTTGGGATGTAGCACGATTCTGGCGCACATGAGTTAGCCTCTTAAGCTAACAGGCTAGCATGCTAATCAATTAGCATCGGCGGTCAGTTTGTGAAGGTTCTACGATGACTTTAACGTTACAGCGCGGGGAGCGCGAATACAATTAAAAATATGGATTCATTTGAAAGTAATTTGGGCTTTTTTTGCGCTTCAAATATGGTGGAAAGCATTTCTTGTTCAGTTATGACCACCGGCTAACTTGACTAGCCTTCCAAACATTTTTTATTTTCCGCCCAAAGGCCGATAAAGACCGACCGTAATTGGCTTTAGTAATATTCCAGATTGGTGTAACGTTGGCAGACTGCGTGCTGATAGTTTGGAGAAACTGTTGCCATTTCGTTGCTACTTTGTCTTATTTAACCGCCGTTGCTATAGAGATGGCGAGACATGCCATCAGAGCATCTAAATTTGATGTCTCGCACCCAAAGATGTAAATACGTTCCCATTTTAAGAGCTTGAAGCAGCAAATTGTTGATCTGTAGCTGAAATCTTTTTTCTAAATCCACGAATCATGAATCTAGGCTCCAACAGGCTCGTTAAATCGAACCAGTTTGTTCAATAAATGCATTGAAACTAAGAAATCCCACCCTTTTCGGTCCATAAACGCATCAACAAGCAGCATTTACTATGATGCACGTTGAGATCAATAGAAATCGGTCAAAGGTACAAAACAGCTGCTTTGATTATCAAATAACCATTTTTCATAACCGGAGTCATTCGTTGGAGGAAAAATAATAATCAGAATCGCTAATGAAGGCTTAAGGATGCACTGATGGTCCTTTTTCTACCCGGTTCTGATTTGCAGTTTCCTTTGCCGATTCCTTTCTTGTTCTCGTTCCGAGGACTCTTTAACGCGTGAGAACAAAATGTCCAACAGGTCGTTTAGATCAGCAGGCGTCTTTTAAATCACATAAAATGGGAAGAAACTGCCTGGGAAATTGGGCTTAATACTTATTAAATTATTTACAAATTTTAGATGGTTTTATAGCCCTGCTCCTGCTTTTAACCCTTAAAAGCTGCTGCTAAGTAAAATAATTGTTCCTTCTTCGCAGGAGTCCGAAAATGTCAGGCATTGCATTGAGCCGGCTTGCACAGGAGCGCAAAGCATGGCGGAAAGATCATCCTTTTGTACGTCCCGTCTCAGAAGATTCACCTGTTGAGATTTTATCTTTACAACTCTAAATGCTGTTGTACCAATTGCTTTTTCCAGGGATTTGTAGCTGTACCAACAAAAAATCCAGACGGAACCATGAATCTCATGAACTGGGAATGCGCTATTCCTGGGAAAAAAGGGGTAAGTCACCCCGTTCTCCTCATGTATCGGACACGCATCACACAGAAAACATGAGGTGTGGTTACACCCGTCCAAATGTCTAAAAAATGACTTGCATAACCTTTCACTAAGACACAGAAGAGCAGATGGTTTTTCTATATTTCCAAATCACTGAAAACTCCTGTAAACATGACCGCCTTCCTCCTGCTGAGGCGACATAACGCTTCTGTCTCTTCTCAGACTCCATGGGAAGGGGGTTTGTTCAAGCTGCGGATGTTGTTCAAGGACGATTACCCTTCATCGCCTCCAAAATGTGAGTGTGTGACCCGCTGTCGGTGTGAACCTGGAGAGAAATGATCCGTACCCTCAGGATCTAGTTTCATGGTTCCGGGTGACGTTCAAAATTAGAGAATTACTGTCATCATTTATGGTTCCATCCAAATCCTAAAAAAAGCAAATAAAAAGTAAAAAAAAATTAAAACCCAATTTAAAAAAAAATTTAATATCGTTACAATATAGGAAAATAAAATAACCCAGTGTATTGATATTTTCCTACATGCCTATTTAACACATTCAGTTTTATTACTTGATCTAGTTGATCCACTGGAACGAAGGTGAAAAACAGCCAAAAACTACCAGTTATACTTTTATATTTACTACGAAAATTACTGTCATCATTAATGGTTCCTTTCAGATTCTACAAAATAAAAATCGATTCAATATCATGACATAAAATATCGCTATTTACCTGCGTATCGATGTTTTCTTACACTCCTAGTTCCTACAGAGTCAGGAAGAATCAGGAAATTAATTTAAGTCGTTTCCGTTAGTGCTGTGCAGATTCACTATTAAATCGATCTGTGATCTGAAACGTGGGAAATCGATTGAGAGTCAAAGGTGTTAAAAATCGAATTATTTTTCATAATGTTTAAGATGGGGGGGGGGGGCATGAAAGTCCAACGTGCCGCCAGGACACTTTCAGGGGACAGACTGACGAAAACATCATGGCTGTATATAGTGTTTCAGCCATGCAGGGCAGAATTTACAAACTACAGCAAATATTTTGAAGTTTAGTTGTGAAAGGAGCATCTCTGTTGTTGTGTTTGATGTTAGCAGCATCGTCCACTTTGGCCCTGCTGTCTGGGGCGTCCTCCCTGAGCGGCTGCCCAGGGCAGGGCAGCTTTACAGGCGACACGCTAAAGAAATGTCCTTCATGCCGTCCCGATCGCGACTGTACGGCGGAGTGCAAGCGTGTTCGTAGCTGGTAGATTAGTTTCTGTGTCTGACGGGAGCCAAATATCCTAATGGTCACACTGACGCAAGAAATATGAAAAGGCTGAGGAAGGTCAAAGGTAATCTATTAAACTGACAGAGGAAAAACTAAAGGCAGGAGTATACACTTTGTTTTAAGGGTCTGTGAGAATGCTGCTTTTGTTTTTATTACTTTGAAAAGAAAATACTTTTTTTCTCTGAATATAATTTCAGATTTTTGTGCATTTTTTTTGCCCCATGTGACTTAAAAGGTGAGCTAATTTTGTTAAAGGTTAATTTTTTAATACAGTAGATTATTTACTTCATTTCCAGAGATTTTAAATTAATTTCTGTAATGGTTGACATTCAAAAGCTGATCTTCAGTTTATCTAATTATTCTTTCTAACAGAGCAGTAGCTATGTTAAATATGTTAAAATCAAGTCTTCAAGTAAACAGACTAGGATTGTTTAGGGATTGGACCAATTGTCCTCTTTTATGGAAATCAAAATATGGACGCCCCATATTATACTGCTAGTGCCAACAAACATTTTGTTTAACTTTCATGGAATAATGTTGCCTCTATGATTATAAAACACATTTTGGACGTGTTGGTTTTATTTGTGGTTTCACTTGAATAAAACCCAGGACATCAATTACTTCGGATACTTTAATATAAACTGAATGGAAGAAATTAAGAGGAGAAAAAAAACCTAAATGGGTGGGAATGTGCAAAAAAAAAAATAGCTGTTGCATAGTTAAATCATAGCACCTGAATTGTAACCGAATCATGAGGCACCCAAGATGGCTCACCCCTAGTTTCCATATCTGGGTAAGTATTGGAACTGGGAAATGGAGTATGAAGAGGTATTAGTGTTTTTCGGTGTGAGGTGTGACCTCCTATAGAAATATCTGCTGTCAGACGATGGGGAAGTTTGGGAGTTTGAGTCTGGAAAAGTCTGTAGGAACCCTGAGAATGTACCTGTTTGCGCTCATTAGTATCTCCATAAATTGATTACAATACAAATGAAAACTTGGGCTGATATTTACAGACAGTGTATATATTTCCCTACTCTGTTCTACACCGAGAACAAATGACAGCACTGTGGATGCTTCAGTTAAACCAAAATGATGGACATAAACATCAGTTTTGCTTATCGGATCAATACCGATATCTTGGGAATCCCTGGCTTGCAACGAACTTTATGCCATTAAGTCTCATCGACGTTTATTTGCTCCTTACAGTGAGTTTATATCTGTACAAACTCCTCCTAGGATGGCAGCTTTTTTAACTTTAAAATACTTTGTTAAATCTACGAAATGGATGCTTTCATTTATTCATCCTGCATGGAAACATTGCACCACACAAAATGTAGTTGTTGACACAATTGAAGAAGTGTGCGTGTGTGAAGAACCTTGTTGTTGTGGTCCAGAATGAGCTGATTGGGATGAATTCCTGACTGCCCCTGAATGTTGCATCAAAGCTGGGAGGGAAGCGGCGGGCCTTCGTCTGAGCAGGTCCCATCAGGTGGATTTATTTTTGAGCAATTTTCTGTGTTTCAGGTAAATTTGAGCCCCCGCTCTTCCATCCCAACGTCTACCCATCGGGGACAGTATGCCTATCTATTCTAGAGGAGGACAAGGACTGGAGACCAGCCATCACAATAAAGCAGGTTGGGATTTTTAAACGCCTGTCTCTGAAGCCAAATCTGCATTAGGGAACATCCTATAAATACGAAACTAATGGGCGCAAAATCCTAAATGTGTGTTTTTGTTTTAGATCTTATTAGGTATCCAGGAACTCCTAAACGAGCCAAATATCCAGGATCCAGCCCAAGCAGAGGCTTACACGATCTACTGGTGAGTAGCTGTAGTTCCATGTAGCTTGATTCATGTCGGGCTGCTGCACGCTCACTCAATCAGGCCTTTAGTTTGTTTTTCCTCAGTATTGATTTAAGGTTGAAATCCTTCAACGCTCAGGTTTCTGCCCGGAAGTTGCAACTGGTTTCTGCAGATCTGTTAGCATGTTGCAAGAAACGTTTGGAGAAACGGTTTAATATATTCTGCAGGAAGAGCTGGCCATAACTGCAAAATCTTCTAAAAATAAACCGTAACGATCTAAATAGCACTACATGCAATAAGCATACCTCAAACTGCAATAATGTTTAGCTGATTGTTTTTTAGCCTGGAGTTTTCTGTGCCTGGATTAGATTTGGTGCCTCTTGTTTTTTTTTTTTATGCTGCATGAAAAAGTTTTAGATGTTTAAAAAGATGCTGAAAGAGGTCATCTGGGGCCAGAAAGACATTAAACCAGAAGCTCAACAAAGTGCTTCTTGTTTGACTGGCAGAGTTGCGAAGGAGGGAAAACAAAAATGGCGGCGGCTCAGGAACGGTCTGTTTATCATTACACCAGACATTCTCATGTTTTTCTGACAAAACGACAGTCATTGATGTTGGACGACTGGCCCGCATCATCGTCTAAACTAGAGCCAGACGATATGGATCGCGATAACATTTATCATATCAGTCAGTATTGATGTATAACAATATAAAACAAATGACTATCATGTTAAAAGTTAAACATGTCATCAGACATTACGCAACTGTATTGGAAGAATGAAAGGAGGTTGGGTGTTATGGATCAAAAATAAAATATTTGACTTTTATTTATTTTTTAAGCTTTAAAGCTTTTATATCAATCATCCGTTCTTGGAGTTGACCTTAATTCAAAGTCCAAATAAAAACTCGCAGTAAAACAAGATGGTGGGCCCCGGGCGTGCCGACAACACTTTGAACTATGGAAACCCTGGAGATGCTGTGGTGAAAATGGGTTTTCTCTCTATTCTAAAAATATAATCTTCCTAAATAGAAAAATGTGATGAATCAATATAATTGTTATCTTACCCAGCCCTAATCTAGACCAATCAGAGCGGGGAAGAGTGGGGTCTGTCCGAAAATCATCAATCAATCCCAATGCTCGACACAGCATATATTAATCTACATAAATATAATATATAATCCGAAAACGGTGTGTTAACGATGTCTATTGCGATATATTCTTTCCTTTTTATATGTCAAGATGAATATTTATGAACATTCTCACTTTCCAGATACATTGCAGCAGAACAACGACTTCAAAAAAGTTATTGTGCAAAATGCATTAAAAAATATTCAAATCTTTTTCCAAAAAATGTAACGCCAAAATTCGCACAACATAAATAAAGATGAAGAGATTTAAAGTATAACAAAAGCTAAATGTTATGAAAAACCAAAGTTCAAAATTGTCCGCTTTCCTGGTTACTTATTTATACATTTTAATATCGCACAAACATAAAGCTGCACATATTTGAATTAAAAATGCTTCAAGTTAAACGGGTTTCTTTTCCGTTACATTGGAAACAACAAATTTTAAACTTGCTATATGTAGTGTAAAGACAAAGGAAAATTATCATCAAACACTAATTCTATCTAGTTTAAAAACACGTTTTAACACAATGACAAGAGTAAATGAAACGGGAGTAACGAGGCCATTTTAAAATGTAAGTAGAAGTAAAAACGGGGGCCAATAGAGGATTACTCCAGTGAAGGATAAGTACCTGAAATTTCTACTTAAGGTAACGTAGTATTTGTACTTTGTTACTCGACACCTTTGGTGATCTCCAACTCTGCATGTTTTGGATGCATCCCTGCTCCATCGCAGCTGAATTAAATGAATCGCTCGTTACCAGGTCCTTGACGAGGTAATTCAGTCATTTGATTCAGCTGTTGGAGCAGGGATGCATCTAAAACATGCAGGACGGACTATCTTGAAGGACCAGGGTTGGAAACCTCCGCTCCAGAGCCCTGGAAATGTTTTTGGGCTTTTAGCGAAAGTGCAACTCAGAACTATCGGATCTATGTAGGCCACATGTTCTACGTCAGTCCAGAACCAGTGGTCCCGAACCTTTTGTTCGCCACAGACCGGTTTAATATCTGACATTTTCAAGGACCGGCCTTTAAGGTGTGGCGGATGAATGCAGCAAAACAAAAAAGATGCGACCGGGATAAAAAAAAGTGGGTTGTTTTTAAATATATTCAAAAATTAATGTGATCGTAACTTTATTATCGTCCTCGTATAATCATGCCAACATCATAACACGATTAACGTCGTGTCTGGTCGCTTTGGTAACATTTAAACGTGCTGTGAAAATAAGTTTGACCACAAAAACGAATATAAAGTGGATGAAAAATACAACAGAGCACAACGCTGGATCGACGCTGAATACAGTTTCTCTGGAACTAGACGGTTCCGTCTGGGGCCGTTTTTTTATAAAGGCTTCATTGCCTCATTAGAAAGCCGGTTGCCACATATTAAGCAGAGCGGGGGCTTGGTGCGTGGAAATGGCCTGTCACAATAAATCCACATTTTCAGTATTGCTCCTGGTATTGTCTGCTGAATGTAGCTTTCTTTTTCTTGGAGGTTGTAGTCTGGACTTTTTTTTTTTTTTCTCAAAGAAACTTTTCAGAGAGCTCTGTTGCTAAGCCTTCAGCTGCTACCTTGTGAGTTTGTTTTTAGCGGTGACGTTTCAAGTCACCGAGGCCGGAGTGAGTTATAGCCGCATGTAACTGAGAGAATGCGGTCATTTTTTATTTATTTTTTTCAAAATACTTTTCTTTATGTATGTCAAAATGACAGCTTATGAACATTCTCACTTTCTACATAAATTTCAGCAGAACTACAGCTTTAAACAATGTTTAGACTGCCATTTAAAGAACATGTATTGTTTTGTATTGCAAAATGCATTTAAAAAATCTTTTTTTTTCTTCAAAAAATGCAAGACAAAAATTCTCAACACATAAAGATGACGAAATTTTAAATAAATTAAAAGCTGTTATTTAAAAAAAACAAAGTTCAAAATTGTCCGCTTTCCTGGTTACTTATTCATAAATTTAATATCGCACAAAAATAAAGCTACACATATTTGAATAAAAAATGCTTAAAGTTCAACAGGTTGTTTTCCCCCGTTAAATGGAAAACACGTTTTAAACTTGAAATATGTAAAGACGAACACTGAACATCAGTATTTATCCTCGAGGACAGCTGGATGACATCATCAAAATGCGCAGTCGCTGTAGGCCGGTATAGTCAAAATCTCTACCTTTTGGCTAAATTTATATCACTTATACCTTTTTATATCGCCCACCAATAGACTGTAAGTTATTTATTCTTACTGTGCGGCCCGGTACCAGATGACCCAGGTACCGGTACCAGTCCGGGGGTTAGGGACCTGCTGTAGAGGATGAGCTCTGGAGTTAGAATATTTTTGAAAAGTTGACTTATTTCGGTAACTCGAATCAAAACGTAAAATGATGTCGCTTCATTAGAGGCGCTGAAATGTCTTTAGTGTTGATTGAGCAGATTATGACTCAAAGCTGACGAAACCCAACATTCAACCCAACATTCACTTCCACATGAAATGGAAAATCTTACAATAAGACCAGTTAAATGGGGTTTTTTAATATAGTTTTTTAATATATAAATATTTTCTTCAACTCAACTTTCCAATAATATGCTTGCATGCAGCTTGTTTCGCTGCTCAGATTTGTCACCTGAAATTAATCCGTTTCTCATCACAAGTGATTGATTATCCTGATATTTTGTTTTATTTCCTTTTCCATTTTCAGCCAAAACAGAGTAGAATACGAAAAAAGAGTTCGAGCACAGGCCAAGAAATACTCTCCGTCGTAAGAGGCGACGGCTCGGCGCCGCCTGCGACTGAAGGAATGGGTTTAAGGAAGAATCGCCTCCCCGCTCGGCCTCTACGAATGTGCCCCCTCTCACATCGGGACTCGCTTAAAGACTTCTATTTAAACTCCACACATTCTGTGCCATCCGTTTATTTTTTTTGTTTCCCCCCTTCACCTGTCAGCTTTTGTTCTTAACCACCGGTCGGCGCCGGGAAGGGACGGGTGCCTCAGCGCCCCGCTCGTTTCTTTTTAAACATTGTCTTATGTGGTGCAAGGGACGCAGCTTCAGTTTGTCCATCAACTCCATGCAGAGCGGTCTTGTCATCGATTTATTCATGGAAGTAAAATGTCATCTTGTTTTATTTTGCTCTTTCACAGGGTCTCTTCCTTTTTTATTCCCTCTCCCTTTTTTTTTTTCTCCATAAATTTAATGTAAAAAAAAAAAAATCGGCTTATTTCATTGTCAGTATTTGAACCGCTGTATAATGAATGGCACTTTTATACTGTTGTATCCCACTAGTGTCTCTAGATGGTCCAGTCTAATTTTCTTTTCCAGGTTTTTCTATTCAGCATGCTGTAATATACGATAGATCTGCTGCCTTGGCTCGCTTTGTTATTCAGAGTGTTGCTATGGGAGACTTAAAAATGGCCGCCGTAACTGAGGCTGGTAGGCTTACTTCTGTACTTTAAGGTTATATGGTGCTTTGTTCATGTATGTGTTGGCTTAATAAAACTTTCTACAAAATGCTGCTGTCATTTATTACTTTATTCAAGCAGTCGGAGCTTTATTGGTTCCAAATAGTCAAACAGTACAACAGCTGTATTATGCATTTAGTTATGAGACTAATGAAGGGATATATTTTAACATATTGGCCCTTCAGAGTAACGAAGCCTAAATAACTTTGCAGAAGCGAGAACGTTTTCTCGTTGAAGCCATAATTTTAATAACTTGTATTTTAAGTATCTATCCCCCTTTAATCTGATACCTCTAAATAAAACCCATGTCATCACCAGATCTGTAACAACTGCACCTGGTCTAGGGGTGTAACGGTGGATGTAATCGTGTTTTTCGGTTCAGTAAAACACGATTGTATTGAACTTGATGTGCAGAACTCGGTCTAGCGCAACTTTAAAAAGTGACACCAAAACAGAAAGGACTCCCGGCTATCACTAAACTCTGCTATTTGGGAACATGAATGGTTTCTCATGCATCTACAGTGGAAAAAGAAAAATGGACCGAACCAGAACTTTGTCAGCGAATGCATCTATCAATGCCAATAAGGTCCATAACTCGCTCTGCACTGAACTGAATGACTCGCCTGAAACAATGTGAAGCTGAACGGAAACATCACTGATACTAGAGAAAAACCAGCTGACGTCCAACATGGCTACCAGTAGCATCCAATCAGCCCAAACTCCTTATTCTGGATAAAACGCAAGTTGGAGGAATCCCTGTTGATGAGAAGGGATTTTCGTAACAGCTGGGAGACCAGGCTGTCAAAACATCAGTGATTTGACCATGTTTTATTTTAAAATATAGGTTAATATACACACGAACACTGACTGTTTTCAAGTTGTTATATTTTCTACTTTGACTATGTCTGCTTGTACTATTTAAAAAATTTTTTTAATCCCATCAAATCTCCAGTCAGTTCGACCGGTGAAATTTGGAAGAAGAAAAAAAAAGTATCATGCAAAAGTTATTTTATTTCAGTGATTCAGCTTAAAAGGGGAAACTAATGCATGATATAGACTCATTACGTGCAAAGCGAGATATTTCAGCCTTTGTTTTTTTTGATGATTATGACTTGCAGTTTATGAAAATCCCAAATTTAAAATATCAGAAAATTAGAATATTACATGAAATCAATAAATCAAGGAGTTTAAATAGAGGAATGTGGGACCTGTGTTAAGTCTAATCCCGCATCTGTACTCAGTAGTTGGTCTGGGCTCCTTTTGCATGAATGACTGCCTCAATGCGGCGTGGCATGGATGCTATCAGCCTGGAGCTCTGCTGAGGTCTTATGGAAGACCTTCAGCTCTTCTGTATTGCCTCTTTCTCTTGGCAATGCTCCATCGATTATCTCTGAGGGTCAAAGGTCAGGCCAGTTTGCTGGCCAATCAAGCCCAGTAATCCCACGGTCACTGAACCAGGCTTTGGCAGTGTGGGCAGGTACCAAGACCTGCTGGAAAATAAAGTCAGTATCTCCATAAAGCTGGTCTGCAGAAGGAAGCATGCAGTGCTCCAAAATGTCCTGGTAGATGGCGCCGTTGAGTCTGGACTTAATAAAGCTCAGTGGACCAACACCAGCAGATGACATGGCTCCACACATCAACACAGACTGTGGAAACTTCCACCATCTTGGATTGTGCGCCTCTCCATTCTTCCTCCAGACTTTGGGACCTTTGGTTTCCAAATTAGATGCAACATTAGCAGTTCTTTTTTCCTTTAGCCCAGGTAAGACGCTTCTGACGTTTGTTGTTCAGGAGGGGCTTGACGAGGAATAGGACGTGTGAAGCTCATGTCCAGGAACCGTCTGTGTTCTGTGGCTCTTGATGCACTAACTCCAGCCTCCGTCTCCTCCTTCTGAACGTCCCCAACACTTTTCCATGGCCTTTTCCTGACAATCCTCTCCAGGCTGCACTCATCCAAGCTGCTTCTGCACCTTTTCCTTCCACATAACTTTCTATTGATGTTCTTTGATATAGCACTTTGGGAACATCCAACTTCTTTTGACCTTTTGATGCTTTCCCTCCTTATGGAGGGGGTCAATGATGGTTTTCTACACAACCGTAAGGTCAGCAGTCTTCCTCATGATTGTGATTCTGACTGAACCAGACTGAGACCATTTAAAGGCGCAGGAACCCTTTGCGGGTGTTTTGGATTAGTTCGCTGATTCGAGTGTGACACTTTGAGACTAAAATATTTCACAATATTCAAAAGTTCTCGGATTTTGAATTTGGGATTTTCATAAACTGTAACCCATAATCATGAAAATTATAACAAATAAACGCTCGAAATTTCTCGCTTTGCATGTAACGAGTCTATATTATATATTAGTTTGACCTTTTTAACTAAACTTCTGAAATAAATAAACTTTTGCACGATATTCTAATTTTCCAAGTTTCACCTGTACATTTGCAACTTTAAGTAATAGAACATAATAAAATCAAATTCATTTCAGGAATTAAAAGGAACAAATTCAGGAAAAAATATTCTTTGTTTAATGCTGATCAAAGTAAAACAAATAAAAAAAGTCATGCACAATTGTCACTGTACCGAATACGTACCGAACCTTGACTTTAAAACCCCAGGTAGGTACCAAACCGTGATTCGTTTGTACACTGTTACACGCCCAGTCTGGTCTGTTCTGGGGGGAAACAACGATGTGGAACAAGGAGACAACTGGCGCTTTGCTTTTCCCCTTAGCAGCATCACAACTTCATAGACTTCAGCTATGGGGAGATTTTTCAGCAATAGAACAACAACAAAGACTCCTGAGAGTTTAAATTAATAATGCGTCAGACCCGCTGTGTTTAATCCTAAAGTGAGTTTAATTCATATTCAAAATTATTACAGATATTAATGCTTGAATAATAATGTTTATATAACCTTAAAAATACTTCATCAAGACTCCTGAGCAGGGGTGTATCTAGGAAGTTTTCAAAGAGGCCTAAATGGGGGCCAGTGATGATCTTGAGGTGTTACGCCAAAATAAAAGCAGGGCTGTAATACAAAAGGGGGCGGGGCCTAGACTGAGTGGCATCAGACTCAACATGAAGGTCAAAGATTGATGTAAACGTAAATACATAAAACATGAATAATTCTAACTAATTAAAGCTTGTGGTCCTGGACCTTTGTCATTCATTAAAAATATCTACAGAAGAAGTGAAAATGTAGCATCTTGATAAATTCAGGACAGAAGGAGCTGCAGCAGAAAGCAGAGCAGGTTTAAAATCACTGAGTAATAAACGACTCAGGTAACATTTTGACTGATTTATTGACTAAATAATTATTCACTGCAGCTCTGGAATGTAATAGTGTACATCTACATTTAAAAAAAATATTTGGACTATGTTTAAGCAGCAAAAATCGGAATAAACACATTTTACATGAAAGGCAATACACACTAGCATTTATATTCACATAGACGTGTGTTAGGTAAATTTAAAGCTACAGGGCAGAATAGAACGTATTTTTATCTTGATGCATAGGAATCTCCCATTGTCCCACATTCACGTGGTTTTTGTCCCACGTTTGCTGGGTGGGGCTCTGGTCACCCCTACCTACATGTAAAGCATTGGGTGGCAAGAAAACTAACCATGAGCATCACCCGAAAACACCTTTGGCACTGTGAAACATGGTGGTGGCGGCGTAATGCTGAGGGTCGCTTTTCATCAGAATTGATGGGAAGATGGACGGAGCAAAATTCAGGACAATTCTGGAGGAAAACCTGTTAGAGGCTGCATAACAACCTGAGACTGGGGTGGAGGTTCGCCTTCCAGCAGGACGACCACCCTGAATGTACAGCCAGAGATATTATGGGATGGTTTTGATCAAAGCTGATCCTCTCTAATCATCCTAACTGAACTGAAGCTATTTTACATTGAGGAGTGAGCAAAGCTGAGGTGCGACCACTTTTTCAGGGTGTTTCCCATAAGCTAACGAGTTTATTAAAAAAATACTTTATTGATCCCAGAGGGAAATTATAGCTCATATAATAACCCTATGCTTCCATTGCAGCATCTGAGAAGCGCGGGTTGGCCTTCAGGTCTCCGCGGTGGCCCGCCGCGGCGCAGCCAGCCTGCTGCAGGCAGCCTGCTGCAGGCAGCTCAGGGTGCAGTACTCGTTGCAGTACCAGGCCGGCTCCTTCTCCAGGGAGGTGTCGCTGCACAGCCAGCACCCGGAGTCCTGAGCGGGACTGCACGACCGGCAGTACCCGGGCAGACTCCTCACCGACCTCCTCTGGTCCAGCAGCTGAGCCACGGCGCCGCCGTCCGGGCACTGCATGCTGAGGAGGTCGGCGTCGAAGGACGGGACGTTGCTGTAGGCTCTGTTCTCCACGAACTGCTGCTGGAAGGCGGCCGGATGCTCGTAGTCCTGGACCTCCATGCACTCTATCAGGGTGTCGATTTGGAGGGCTTCCTCTGCTTTCAGCACGTCTGCTGTGTTTTCCTGCGTAACGACCCAGCTCTGCCATCATGACAGGGACATAGTTAGGGAGTTCACGGTTGTCTCCTCGGTCGAATGAAGAGCTGAGCTTACCTTAAAATCTCCCTGGCAGTCTTTGTACAAGGTGTGGAAGTAAGGAGCAGGAGTTGGGATGAAGGTGCTGCGCCTCCACCTGGGTCAACATGTTTAGATTTTAGGAAGAAAAAAAAAACTTGTTTAAAAATGAGATCAACTTATGTTTTTTTATCATTTAAAAGCAGAAGAGAACCTTACTTTCTCACGGAACCGTAGGAAATCAGCCCCAGAACCACCAGAGTGCATAAAACGGCGAACATCACAGGCATATTAAATATGAACCCTTTCGCTGGAACAGCTGCAAAAACAAGGGAGAATACGGAAAACTATGGGGTGCCGTTAATAAAGTTACACAGTCAAAAATTAATTAACAAAAATGAACTTGGATTATTTAGCCTGTCAGAAGAGAAATAAATAGGGGTTCATTTTTCAAGTCGTATTTGCGTCTATGTTATCTATTCATTTATAAATGTCACGGTTAATGACTAAATATTAACCTTACAAATTAAATATTTAGTTAATTTTCAATTCAGTTTCTTATATAGTGCAGCTTCACAACAGATGTCATCTTAAGGCACTTTACAAGAAAAGTCATTTCAAAACAATCAGTTTAAAAGTTTTCTATCTAAGGAATCCCAGCAGATCGCTTCAGTCATTGGCGTGAGGTTGGGCCCCGTTGATCCAGACTCCAACCACAGCAATCCTTCAGCAATCCCTCATACTGAGCAAGCATGTGGCGACGGTGGAGAGGAAAAACTCCCCTTTAACAGGAAGAAACCTCCAAAAGAACCAGAACCAGGCTCAGTAGGAGCGGCCATCTGCCACGACCGTCTGGGGGTTCGAGAAGACAGAGCAGAAACACAGAAAGAACAAAAAAAAGTTGATAACAGGACACAGCGGATGTTCAGTTACTGGGAGCTTCATCCCAGTCGATGCCCCCCGTCCAACAGGGCATCGCAGCTTAATAAGCCAAATATTTAGTTTGAAGAACATATTAGCTAGCAATCTAAAATGGCTTGCTAACTATTTAGCTTCAAACTAAACATTAGCTAATATGCAATTTTACTTGCCGATAAGTGGAAGTGGACTATCAAAATAAAAGCTGAGTCTTGCTGGTGCATCACTGTTGCTGTAAATCCGTCGGTAAATGTATGTATTGTCATGTTATGAGGAAAATAAATTATAAAGACAGGTGTTTGCTTACTGTCTTATAGTAAATTTGCATATTAGCTAAATGTTTAGCTCTGAGTTAAATATTTACTTTGAAGCTATATATTTAGCTAGCCAGTGTTGCTTGCAAACTAAACATTTAGCTTGCTAACTAAGTGTTTAGTTGGAAGTTTTAGTCTTTAAACTAAATATTTAGTTTAAAATTCTGACAGTTATAAATGAATAAATAACATGGATGGATGCATATATGACTGAAAGAAAAATGAATCCACATTTACCCCTTATGACAGGCTAAATAACCCAAATAATTGCTGTTAATTTTTACGGCGCCCCATAAAAAAACAACCAATAAACCACCTTCAACTCTAGAATCTGCATGTTTGTTGAAATGAAAGAGAAGTCACAGTAAAATGATTAGTGTTACCATTAACGGCTGCCTCCGTCCTCCATATAACCTCAGAGGACCATTCGCTCCACTGGCCTTGGTAATGAGCCATGTTTGGACTGGACCGCACGTTTGCAGCGTACTCGGTGTTCGGCTCAAACTTCTCATCCTCCACGTAGTGCGTTGTGCTGTCTCTGTTAATGTGATGTGTTCTCAGCTAAAAGACATGAAACGAAGAGGATCCAGTCAACCTCTGGAGAACATGGAGACCCGTGACACCAGGGTTGCCTAGAATTAGGATCCACCTGAAAGGACAATAAATACCTCCTGGAGGAAACATTGGGATCAGCTGTCAGGCATGGTGGTGATAGCGTCATGCTATGGGACTATTAGTGGTATAGTGCATTGAACAAAGTGGTGAAATATAAAAGGAGGACCACGGTCCCAAATCTGCAGCCAGCTGGTTGAAAGCAGACGTTTCCACAGATTATTGGATCTGAAACACGAAGGATCCTAACCCTGACTTCAAAGTTCAGCTCTGACCCAGGAAACCAACCAACCCACAGGAACGAGCTGCACCGACCCAGGTATGAGCAGCAGCTACAGAAAGGATGCGCTCCAGGTGCAACTTCAGGTGCATCTGTGTGGATTAGAGCAAATCCAAACCAGCGGGCCAGGTTCTTCTGTCTGAAAACTACAGAAGTGACATATAATCATTCCAGCTTCAAAAAGGAACCTTTCAGATGGGGCTGGTCCTGTTTCCAGCAGCCATTGGGTTAGAGGCGTGGTCCACCGTGGACAGGCCGGGATTTCAACCCAGGGGCCAAATACAGCTAGTTAAATAAATAAAAGCAGGGTATTTGGTCTGAACTCTTCCGTTCCTGAAGGAATCGATCCATCATGTTTCACATCTTCGTCTGTAATTGTCAGGAACACAGCTTTGGTTTGCTCGTGGATAATTTGGTTATTTTCAAAGGTGGGGAGTAACTACTTACGTTTACTTAAGAGACCTTTAGAAAATAAAATAAAAAGTACTTTTTGGAGTAGTTTACGGGGTGCCGTTTGTAAAGTTACACAGTCAAAAATTAGGAGCAATAATTTGGGTTATTTAACCTGTCATAAGAGAAAAAAATGGGGGTTCATTTTCCAAAGTCTTGTTCTTTATCCATTTATACACGTCCCAATTTCAAACTAAATATTTAATTTTAAGCTAAAACATTTTAGCTAGCAAGCTAAACTAGCTAACTTTGAAGTACATTTTTAACTCAGAGCTAAATATTTAGCTAATATACAAATTCCCTTGCCAAGAAGCGGAAGTTGACTATTAAAATAAAAGCTGGGCCTTGCTATGACCTCTATATAAACTCTTGCTGCTGGTGCATCACTGTTGCACGTTAAAATGGCTCATCCTACAATTTAAGCCAAAATGTTGGACATGTCGCGAGGAAAATAAACAATGATAAAGAGAACATATTTTATTTTGGTAGTCCACTTTGGTAGTCCAACTATTTGCATATTAGCTAAATATGTAGCACTGAAGTAAATGCTTAGTTCGAAGCTAAATATTTAGCTGGCCAGTTTAGTTTGTAGGGATGTGTATTGGTAAAAATTTAACAGTAGAAAAAAAATGCCCCATCATTCTAAACACTCCAACCTGTTTCATACTTTAACACATCCAGTTTTAATACTAGATCTAGTCGATCCACTGGAACCAAGAAGGTGAAAACAGCCACAAACTACCAGTTATATTTCTATATTTTACTACAAAATTACTCTCATCATTAATGGTTCCATTTAAATTCTAAAAAACACATTGCTTTTGAATATCGATACAATACCGTGACATAAAATATCGCGATATATCGGCATATGGATATTTTCTTACATCCCTATTAGTTTGCGAGCTAAATATTTAGCTTCAGACTAAATATTTAGCTTCAGACTAAATATTTAGTCTGAAGCTAAATATTTAGCTTCAGACTAAATATTTAGCTTGCAAACTAAGTATTTAGGTCAAGGTTAAATACAGTATTTAGATAATAAACCTAACTATTTAGTTTGTAAACTAACTATTTAGAATGAAAATGTGACATTTATAAATGAATAAATAACATGGACACAAATATGACTTTAGAAAATGAACCTCATTTATTTGTCTTATGACTATTGGCCATATATGAGGCTAAATAACCCAAATTATTGTGTAACTTTACAAACTGCACCAAATATAGTTTTACTACATTGCACTTTTACTTGTGTAATATTATGATGAAGTATCGCTGCTCTTACTTGAGTAAAATATGTGGATCTTCTACCCACTGTGAGAAACTTCACTAAATGAAGAACAAACATGTTTTGACCAAAAATGCTCCAGACACAGAACTACGGTTTGTGTTGAAGTGAGACCTCTTGTTTTTACACAAGCTTTGTTGTACTAGTGTTAATTGCTATCAGCTGAGCCTGCTGTAGCATTTAGAGATCAAGAAGCTACAGTAAACAGCAGATAATGTCACTGTAGGCACTTTACCATGTTTATACACATTACCTGCTGTAAGTATTGGTTTCATAAGTTTTATGTTGAAAAACTTGGATTTTGAGTTGTTTCTTCTGTTCAAAACATTTTGTAATTATGTTATTTATTTGTATTTTTTTAGTTTTTAAAATAACCAAAATTTGCTCATAACTTACATTTTTTGTCTGTTTGATGACATAATTTTAAATATTCATTCAGATGTTCTGATCAGCCTTTTTACTGTCTTGTACTGTCTTGGACACCCACTTCTGACTTTTACTTGTGTAAAACTATGTTGAAGTAGTGCTGCTGTCACTGAGAACAGATTGTGGCTCCTCTACTCTCCTCCGGTTATTTTCAGTGGGTCACAGGTGGAGCTCAGCTACAGCTTCAACTCGGCTCTCCTCAAATAAAGTCCCTGTTTTTTGTCTCCCCACACTCATCCAAATATAGACTTATAATCACAGAAATCACATGTGGGGTGCCCCAGGGCACCATCCTGGGGCCCCTCTTATTTAATATCTACATGCTCCAACTAGCCCAGATTATAACAACCAATAACATTAGCTAGCATAACTATGCAGATGATACTCAGCTCTACATTACGATGTCACCAGGTGACTTTGAACCCATCCAAACCCTAAGTAAATGCATTAAGCAAATCAGTGGATGGATGTGCCATAACTTTCTCCAGCTGAACAGAAACAAAACAGAAGTAATTATTTTTGGACCTAAAGAGGAACGATCAACAGTCAGCACACAACTTCAGTTAATCCAGCTAGAAACTACTGATCAGGCCTGAAATCTAGGTGTAGTAATGGACTCAGACCTGAACCTCCAGGGTCACATAAAGGTCAATAACAAGGTCAGCCTTCTATCACCTGAAGAACATTTCTAGGATTAAATGACTGATGTCACAACACGACCTAGAAAAACTCATCCATGCATTTATCTTTAGTCGGATTGATTACTGCAACAGCGTCTTCACAGGTCTGCCTAAAAAGTCAATGAGACAGCTGCAGCTGATCCAGAATGCTGCTGCTCGTGTTCCTCACTAGAACCAGGAAAGTAGAGCACATCACCCCAGTTCTAAAGTCCTTACACTGGCTCCCTGTAGCTCAGAGAATAGACTTCTAAATACTTTTACTAGTTTATAAATCATTGAATGGCTTAGCACCAAAGTATGTTGAAAGTCTACTGTTACTATAGCAACAACCCCCCAGACCAATCAGGTCCTCTAATTCAAGTCGACTCAACATCCCTAGAATCAGAACCAAACATGGAGAAGCAGCTTTCAGTTTCTATGCTCCTCTAATCTGGAACAAACTTCCAGAAAACGGCAAAACTGCTGAAACACAGAGTTCTTTTAAATCACAACTAAAAACGTATCTGTTTAGAGCTGCCATTGAGTCATGCTCTCATGTATCATATGTTTTGTGTTTGATTCTTGCTTCATTGCTGTTTTTACATTATATGCTTTGCCTGTGTTTTACCGCTATTTTTATTTTACCCCTTAATCATGTAAAGCACCTTGAATTACCTTGTTGTTTATTTGTGCTATACAAATAAAATTGCCTTTTTAGACCATAACTTTTACTGTCCTTCAGCTTGTTAACTGTTGATGATTTTACCCAGTGTTTGTCTCCTGTCTTGTAGAACTGCAGCTGGTATATCAGGTATAGTGGCAGGAGCGTGTCGGCGCTGTGATCCTCGTAGGTGCTGAGCCAGGTGAAACTGCGTCGGCTGGAGTTGTGGCTGACCCTCAGGCAGCACGGCGCGTTGGGTTTAACTGGTGAGAGGAGACACACATGGGCCCGTTAAACGTAGAGTAGCACGTTCACCCGATGGACCAACACAAAGTCATTTACCTCCATGCATGTGGAGGAGGGTGGTGTGTCCAAAGTGTGGCCCTGGGGCCATCTGTGCTCCGTGGAATACTTTAAGGTGGTCCCTGGCTGCAGGTCAAGAAACTAGTCCGCCCATCAATTGGAGATCATGCATATGGGCGCTTTTTGTCGTTTTAAGGATGGGATTCTGATTGATCTGTTGATATCTTCTCAAACAGAAAAGGTTTGCTACAGCACAGAGTATTTCTCTTCTATTAGTCATGTTGTCTGGGTTTCCACCATAGTGAGTCGAGTCTCAAGCATTCAGCAGCTTTGTACTAATAAACAGACTTCAGATAAACAAAGCGTTTTGGGTTTTTATTGAAAGTTCTCGTTTTTTTTTTGCTGGAAATTACAGGTCTCATTCACTGTAAAACCATGAATGAGACCCCCCCCAAAAAAGAAAGAAATCGGAGCTGAAAACGAGAGTCAGAGAGAGCCGCGTTATCTACGTAGAAAACCATGGTGGCCACGCCAATTTTGGCTTGCAACCGTCGGTGGGAAGCAAATATTCGAAATGTACCCGTTTAGGGGCAAGGTGTCGCCTTCTGCAGATTAGGATTGGGTACTATGGTCCTAAATGTTATAATTAATAAATGGATCAGATTAGGTTTAGGTACTGGTCCTTGAATATTAGGATTAGGATTAGTCGGGCTTGGTTTATTTGTGGACATAGACATCAGCGTCGCATTTTTTTAGAGGAGCTGAGGAAGATACTGTTGAAATGACGAGGCTGAAGTTGGTTTCCGTTTCTAGCTTCCGATTTGGGAAATGGCTAAAGGGCTATTACACCAAATCTTTCTCTACTCTGAGGGTCTTTAATCTGCTCTGGTTTAAAATCTACAGTACTTAGACATTTAAGACCTGGACTAAATTATTCTACATTACCAGAAGAATAATTAAAACCAACTCTGGGATTTGTGAAACCTTTCTGTGATTTGTGAAACTTCAATAAAGGCGGATTTCAGCTCTTTTTCACAAATCCCAGAGTTGGTTTTAATTATTCTTCTGGTGATGTAGAATAATTTAGTCCAGGTCTGAAATGTCTAAGTACTGTAGATTTTAAACCAGAGCAGATTAAAGACCCTCAGAGTAGAGAAAGATTTGGTGTAATAGCCCTTTAGCCATTTCCTGAATCGGAAGCTAGAAACGGAAACCAACTGTTGAAATGTCTCTTGGATCACCACCGGCAAAGTTAAGTCAATTATTTTATGGAAGGCAGCACAAGAGTTGCATTGCTGTTAGCCAATCAGAGACAAGACGTTTGCAGTATTGCCAATTTCGACTTTCTTTCCAAAAAGCGCCTAGCGACAAATCTAGCGACATTCTGACCACCCTTAGCTACTTTCTGTGAAACTTTGTCGATATTTCCTGCAGTTTAGAGACCCAGCTTGCTCCTTCCCGACGCTCACAAAGGGAATGATCTGCGCATGTGTACGCAGCATGATCAGACCATGTCCACTGGCCAATCAGAAACCTTTTTCGGTTCATTTCATCCACTCACAAACAAAATTGATTAGTACTTAATGTTAATTTAAAAGTAAAAAATAAATCTGCATGTATATAAGAGCGATCTTTCAACGGGAATAAAGGCAGAAGCTTGTCTGTATTAAGCTGCATCTCACACCAGTGGTGCATTCAAGGAACGATCGAAATGTATGGTGAGTTCAAAAACGTAGGACATTTAAAACTTATGACAAAAAACCCCCACTGAAAATAATACTATAAGCAATAAACTTCTGTTTAATGGCGGTTGGCAAGAAACATTTGATGCATGCTAAATAAGCCCTACTTATTTTTTACAAAGTACTAAAAAACAAACATCTATATTCTATTAATTTCGTCTTCTTGAGATATCTCAGCAACTTTTTCAGAACTTCAGGCAAAATAAAATAACATGTTCCACAGTCTCTTCTTGAAGACAGAAGTCACATTTCCCCTGTTTAAATAATATATTGTTTAACCCCCTTAATTATTTTCTCCTTTCTGTTTTCGTCATCGCGTGATGACATCATCCTTATGCAAATGAGTGTATGACGTCACCTGGCGACAGCTAGCGACTTTCTGGGGCAACTTCAGCTGCTTTCTGTCAGAGACGGTTGGCAACACTGGACGTTTGCATGTTGTGAATAATAATGAGTTAGGCTCGTAACCCTGACGTTTCACTCCACCCACTCCTCCGACAAACTCCAACCTCCTGAAACAGGAGCAAAACTGAATGTTTTCCTCATAAAACGGCTCACAGGACATATAATTGGGCTCCGAGACCCCAGGAAATTAATTGAAAAAGCGAGTGAATGAGACCTTTAACTAAAAACATATTCTAGTCAACCCTAAAAGTGATGCCTTAAAGTGATATTAAGGCATCCGAGACCCTTTTCTGGACCTATAATCACTAGTTTTTTTCTACTTGGTCTCAATAAAACATTCCTGAGCAGCTAAAACGGAAAAAAAAATCACAATGAAATTATTTCGTGTTTTTAACTGGAAAGAAATTATGACTTGGTTATTTTGGCCATCGGCGCAATAAGTTTGGACACTCCTAGTTCAGATCAAATCATTTTAATGTGTTAAAAATGGCCTAGTCAAAGCCCGGACCTAAATTCAGCTTGAGGTTTTTTTTCACAAACAAGAACGGATCAAAAGTCTGTAGACGTTCAGAGCTGGCAGACACAAAAGACCTGCACCAAGGGGGGGTTCTACGAGCTATTATCTTAGAGGGGTTCACATTTTTACAGATTAAATAAACTGACATGTATGCCACACGTTGCTGTTTTTTTAATCTGTAAAAATGTGAAAACTATGCATCATTTTCTCTCCCATTTACATTTATGCGCTACTTTACGTTTGTCTATCACACCGAACCCAACTGAGTAAAATCCACAGAGGTTTGTGGTTCTGATAAAACGGACGTGACTTACTGTGGAACATGGGCTCGTACTCTTCCTCCAGTAACTGACATATTTCAGAGTCGCTATCTTGGCTTTGACAGACAGAAATTTTATATTTCTCAAGGTCCGTAAATTTCTCCGTGTATTCCTCGTCGCCTTTGGACATCAAGGATCTGTTGATGGAGCAGAAGAAACCGGCCGTGGTGTTCTTCAGCGGACACCGATACTCCTTCCTGTGGAGACAAACCAAAATGTAACGAAACGTCTCCATTAGTTAACGATTCGTTGTTTGCCCTTTTTGATTTAACCGCCTCACTGGAAAATGGTGTCGGTGACTACGAGCCAGAAGGTCGTGTTCCTGACCGAGGTGTTGACTGATGGTAAAGCGTTCAGGGAGCAGTTGATGGTGAACAGATAATCGTTCACACACTCCAGATGAGAATCCGCCTCTGGAAAAAAATAGGAGACGTGATTTTGGGGTGTCACATGAAAACCAGAAGCAACAGAAATGCTTGAATCTCCTTTAATTACTTTAAAATTAGCAACCAGCAAACAAAAAAAAAGATTTAAAACGCAGATGGATGTTTTTTACTGTTGGAAGTTTTTAAAAACCAGATCAATATTGCGCCTGTCCCAAAGATCCAGGATCATGGCTTAATTTAAAGATTGAATTTATTTTTTTGGATGTCTAAATCTGGCCAGTAGAGCTTTGCTGCTAATAATCAGGGTTCGGCAATCATATATCAACATACTGCGAAAGATAAGGGCCTCGGCAGAGGGCAAGAGTCCAAAACAAGACAAAAAAACCTAACCAGGGTGGGCGGAAGGGACCTCGGAAGGAGAGCAAGAGTCCGAAACAAGACAAAACCCAACCAGGGTTTGTGGAGGGGACCTCGGAATGAGAGCAAGAGTCCGAAACAAGACAAAACCCAACTAGAGTGGGCGGAAGGGACCTCGGAAGGAGAGCAAGAGTCCGAAACAAGACAAAACCCAACCAGGGTTTGTGGAGGGGACCTCGGAATGAGAGCAAGAGTCTGAAACAAGACAAAACCCAACCAGGGTTTGTGGAGGGGACCTCGGAAGGAGAGCAAGAGTCCGAAACAAGACAAAACCCAACCAGGGTTTGTGGAGGGGACCTCGGAATGAGAGCAAGAGTCCGAAACAAGACAAAACCCAACTAGAGTGGGCGGAAGGGACCTCGGAAGGAGAGCAAGAGTCCGAAACAAGACAAAACCCAACCAGGGTTTGTGGAGGGGACCTCGGAAGGAGAGCAAGAGTCCGAAACAAGACAAAACCCAACCAGGGTTTGTGGAGGGGACCTCGGAAGGAGAGCAAGAGTCCGAAACAAGACAAAACCCAACCAGGGTTTGTGGAGGGGACCTCGGAAGGAGAGCAAGAGTCCGAAACAAGACAAAACCCAACCAGGGTTTGTGGAGGGGACCTCGGAATGAGAGCAAGAGTCCGAAACAAGACAAAACCCAACCAGGGTTTGTGGAGGGGACCTCGGAAGGAGAGCAAGAGTCCGAAACAAGACAAAACCCAACCAGGGTTTGTGGAGGGGACCTCGGAAGGAGAGCAAGAGTCCGAAACAAGACAAAACCCAACCAGGGTTTGTGGAGGGGACCTCGGAAGGAGAGCAAGAGTCCGAAACAAGACAAAACCCAACCAGGGTTTGTGGAGGGGACCTCGGAATGAGAGCAAGAGTCCGAAACAAGACAAAACCCAACCAGGGTGGGCGGAGGGGGATCGCAGGTGTCAGCCATGGTGTCATAAAAAAGTCTGACAGTGGTGTGTAGTCTCTGAATAAGTGTCTGCTGGGTCCACTTGCAGGCTGATTCGGTCTGTCATGGTGTCGTATGAAGGACCCAAACGCAGACAACAGAATACGAGGAGTAGTTTTTAATAAGGAAAATAAAAGACTTACAATGGTAAGTGACCAATCAATGAGAACATATGAAACCACTGGAACAAAGACAACAAACTAAGGTGACAAAGGAAGACGACGAAGGAAGACGGACAAAGCGGCAAAGAACAGAAGGATGCAGAGAGCTTAAATATACTGAGGAGTGGAAGTGACAAGGAGGAGACAGTACTAATTAACAAAAGCAAACACCAAGAAATAAACTAATATGATAAGGGAATTAAATAACTGAAACTGAAAACATGAGGACCTAAGGAACCTAACAGTTTCTTACTAATACATATTTTTTAGAAGTTCTAATAAATATTTTTTATGCTGCAAAGCAATACTTTCTCTCCCAAAAATACACTGTAGAGTTTAAATAATGTTTTTTAATAACATTTTGTCAGTCATTTTTAGTACTTAGATAGATAGATAGATAGATAGATAGATAGATAGATAGATAGATAGATAGATAGATAGATAGATAGATAGATAGATAGATAGATTTTTTTATGTTGAGCATATCTAAAATACTCTAAAGAAAATGCACCTTTGGAAGCTAAAATGCTGCAAATGCTACCTGACTCGCTATTGGCTGGTGTTTGCTAAGCAGCCAATCCAGTAGCTCCAACCACTTTGTTTGGCTCTGATTGGCTGAATCCCTAATAGTGGAGATAACAAAAGACTGTTGGTATTCAATTCAATTGAGTTTATTTATATAGCGCCAATTCACAACAGATGTCATCTCAAGGTGCTTAACAAGAAGTCATTTCAATACATTTATACAAACATTCCAATCAGTTAAAAGTTTCCTATTTAAGGAATACCAGCAGATCACATCGAGTCATGCAGACTCCAACCTCAGCAATCCCTCATACTGAGCAAGCATGTAGCGACAGTGGAGAGGAAAAACTCCCCTTTAACAGGAAGAAACCTCCAACAGAACCAGGCTCAGTACGAGCGGCCATCTGCCACGACCGTCTGGGGGTTTGAGAAGACAGAGCAGAAACACAGAAAGAACAGAAGATCTGATATAAGAGAACTTTCTATGTTACAGAAAGTAAAAAGTTGATAACAGGACACAGTGGATGTTCAGTTACTGGGAGGATCATCCCAGTCGATGCCCCCCGTCCAACAGGGCATTGCAGCCAAGCAGGATACCAGACCAGGTATATCTTCTATGGAGAGAAAAACACAGAGAGAAAACAAAGTTAACAGTCGAAATAACAGAATGTACTGTAATACAACTGGAGAGTAGTAGGAGAAAAGGAAGTAGCAGAGTGAAGAAAATTGGTAAGTCTGTCCTCCAGCAGTCTAAGCCTATAGCAGCATAACTACAGAGATAGCTCAGGATGACCTTAGCCACTCTAACTATAAGCTTTATCAAAAAGGAAAGTTTTAAGCCTGGCCTTAAAAGTTAACAGAGTGTCTGCCTCACGGACTAAAGCTGGGAGCTGGTTCCACAGGAGAGGAGCCTGATAACTAAAAGATCTGCCTCCCATTCTGCTTTTAGAGATCCTAGGAACTACAACTAAACCTGCAGTCTGAGAGCAAAGTGCTCTGTTAGGAACATATGGAACAATTAGATCTCTGATGTATGATGGAGCTGATTATTAAGGGGTTTGTATGTAAGAAGAAGGATCTTAGATTCTATTCTGGATTTAACAGGGAGCCAATGAAGGGAAGCTAAAACAGGAGAAATGTGATCTCTTTTTTTAATATTCATCAGAACTCTTGCTGCCGCATTTTGGATCAACTGAAGGCTTTTAATTACATTTTGTGGACTTCCTGATAGTAAAGAATTACAGTAGTCCAGCATTAAGGTAACAAATGCATGGACTAGTTTCTCAGCATCACTCCTGGACAGGATGTTTCTAATTTTAGCAATAGTCTGTAGGTGAAAGAAGGAAATCCTAGAAACCTGTTTAATATGGGATTTAAGTGTCAAGTCTTGGCATTTTTAGGGGGTGTTTGTAGATTTTAGCTACTCGCGGGTGATACCAGGTTTGTTGATCTGAAACTCAGAAGATGTTCAATAGTTGCTCCAACGCGTGATTAAAGAAAACCAGAAGACATGTGAGGAAACAAAGACCTTTTTAAATGGTGCTAAAGCTGTTTTCTAACTAAAGGCAAAAATCATCTGTTTTATCAATTTTATAAATTAGGTCATTGGAAAATAAATGAATAGATAAATGTGGAAATAAATAATTACATTAATGAGTAAATAAAATAAAAATAATAAAAATATTATTATTTATTAATTATATAATAGAAATGATATTAAAAAATAATAAATTAATTTACATTAAAAATTTAAGAATACATTCATTATTAAATAAATACATGTGGAAATAAATAATTTACGATATGAGGAAAAATAATTGAAATAAATAAGTAAATAAATATATTTGGAAATAAATAAATACATAAAAACAAAAAAAGTGAAAATAATCAATTAAATATATGAGGAAATAAAATGTAAATAAAAATAAATTCATTTGGAAATAAACAAATGATTAAATATACTAAGAAAAAATATATATTTGGAAATAAATTTATGAATGTATGTTTAATTTTAATTTTAAATGTATTTATTAATTTATTTATTGATTGTAAATTTTGGCAGGATCAGTCATTCATACTGATCAATTAATTCAACTACTGGTGTGAATAGAGTGTATAAAAAGTGAACTAAAGGAACAGAAACATCCTGATTGTATCACCATTTATTTCACCAAGTCCGTCTTCCCCTCTACTTATAACATTTCTGACCTAATATCTTGCAGCAGCTCCAGTAAATCGTTTTTAAAGCTGCTGTAACCAAAACATTTGATTAATAATTGTTTGGAGAAGTTTTATTTTCCTCTTCTTACCTTTCGGCTGCAGATGTTGGCTATTTTAGGGCTTATTAAGATATTCTAGACGACTAAAATGAATAAAACCTGTCTAACGGAGGTGTTAGATGGGTGAAAAGTCGAGTTGGCAGAACAGAACCATAAAGATGTTTAACTGCTGTGTTCACAGCCTCCCTTTTCAGCAACATAAAGGAGCTCAAACAAGTTATAACTCCTATTAATTTTCATTTTCCTATCATTTTGTAGCTTTTCTGATTTTTTTTATTTAGATTCTCTTTATTTAATTGATGTTAAAAAAATCACATTGTTGAAACCAAAACTTAACAGTTAATTTGTTTCTCATAAAACACGAAATCTAATTCTTAAAGTAATACAAACAATTTATTTCCATAATCTTTAAAAATCTTCGGTCAGTTCTTCTCTTTGGAAGCATCTGATGTTTCCGTTAGGATATACTGTCCAGTCTGGTGCAAAGCTGTTTACCAAATTGATAACAAACACAAAGTAAAACCTGTAACTGGATCTCCTTGCAGCCCCGTGAAGCAGGTCGACTGGAGGAGAAACAGGATCAGGGACAGCCACTCCAGCCTCAGAGGAGGACGGCGGTACATCATCATCATCATCATCATCATCATCCTCATCGCTCAGGTCAGATCAGACATCACCATAAGTCCCCCTCCCCACCCCATCCCATCTCCTGCAGAGATCACTGTGCCCTCAGACGTTTGCACCAGAAGCTTTAATGCAGACTGAAAGTGGGCGGTTTCTCTGCCTTTGCACCAATCGCCTGTTATCACTGGAAGAGGATGTGTTTTGTTTTTTTTACCAGAAGCAGCTGAAGCATTATTTGTGCCACAGGTACGAAGGTTTAACAGTAAAGCCTAACATCACAGAGTCCATCACACTCACAATTATCTCTTGGGGTTTTATTGTTTACTGCTACATTTTTCTTTTACAGTAAGCATACAGTTTGGTCTTATAGCTGCTGGCTTTAACAATGATTTGATTTTCTCTCATTAGATGCATTTTTGTCCATTAATTAGAGAGGTTTGCTGTTTTGAATAGTACTGAAGGGAGGATTTCATGCCATATTAACCATGGGGTGCGACTAGTCTTGATGACTGAGCTGATAAAGCTGCAAATAGAGATGCAGAGATGAAACTAAGCATCTCACGACACATTTACTGTGTGAACGATTTTTACAACCACTGCAGAGGGTGTGTGTCAGCTGAGTAGGAAATATTTAACAGAACAAATTATAGAAATGTATTTTTATGCTAGAAAATATAACCTTGTTTAAACAAAACTATACATTGCCTGTTCACAAAGATAACAAACATTAAATCTTCTGTTTTTTAATGCAACTTTTTTAAACAATGAAAATATATTTTTTAATCCTCACAAGAAAATACACAAATAAAGTAAAAATCTAATTAAATGAACAAAAATGAGATAAGATGTAAGTAAGTCAACATGCCATTTATCTTTATTATCATGCAGCCCAGTTAAAGGTGATGCCCCCTTTCTGGTTTCTCGACCAAGCAGACCCTCCATCCTCTGCTGCGCACCATGAACATGAAAGCGGGTTGTGCAACGTTTAGAGCAGCAGCAGCAGATTAAATGAAGGAGGGCTGGGTGCTGTGATTCTAAGATAAGCGCTGAAAACCCGAGGCCCACAGCTTCCTTTAACGTTTCTGATTGTGTCGACTTTCAGCTTGTCTTCTACGACATCAGCCTTTCACCCAACTTTCTGCATGAAAACAACCTGCTTTAAGTCATTTAAATATCCTTTCAGGACAATGTGTTAGGAAAAAACAAACCCTTTCGCTGTCGTTCATGGTTTCTGTTTCCTCTAACATCTTGAGAGCTTTCTGCAGCATTCAGAAGACAAGCGGCTCAATATTTAGATAACTTCTTCAGGCGGAGTTCAGCCCGCTCTCACTGGTCATGTCAAAGTGATAACAGCCATTTCAGCTACTTTTGGATTGAGCTATCAAAAATATCTCCTCACTTCTGACAATTCGGCTTCACCACAGAGCATAACTACAACCTATTTCTATTAATTGAAACCTGCATGACTCCTGTCCCCCATCTCTCTCCCCCACTCTCTCAGGCTGAGCTGAACAGCACGCTTCAGGCTGGATGGAAATATTTACGTTGCGCAAGAAGAGATATAGTGATCTTTAACGAGTAGCGGCTCTGCGGCATCTGATAGGGGTGTTATTTTTATTTTTTTTAACATAAAATGTGTTCAGTTGTGGTGGTAAATACTCTGATATGATGTGTCTGAATGACATGAAGTATTTTGCAATCAGCCTGATAACGAGGATTCTAAAAGAACATCTTCTGCCTGATAAGAATAGTCGCAAGCGGAGAGAAATAAGTGAACAGCATAAACACGAGATGTCAACATCTCTGTTTTTATCGAACATAAAGTGAAATTTGGCATTTTTCATGTTTAAAGTGGCGCAGTTGGTAGCACTGTTGCCTTGCAGTAAGAAGGTCCTGGGTTCGAATCCCAGCCTGGGGTCTTTCCGCATGGAGTTTGCATGTTCTCTCTGTGCACGCGTGGGTTCTCTCCGGGTACTCCGGCTTCCTCCCACAGTCAAAAAACATGACTGTTAGGTGAATTGATTTCTCTAAATTCCCCTTAGGTATGAGGTGTTGACTGGCGACTTGTCCAGGATGTACCCCGCCTCTCGCCCAATGACGCCCCCACCCCACCGCAACCCTGCATAGGTTGGATGGGTACAGATAATGGATGGATAAAGTGTAAGAAGTGTCTGATACCTGAGGGACAGAGTCATAAGGAATCCTTGGTGAAGAGATGAGGTCATTACATTGGCTTCCCATTAAATTTAGGATTAGCTTTAAAGTGCTTTTATTGACTTTTGGAATCATTAAATGGCACGCGGCTGTATATTTTGTCCGACTTGATCCGGTCTTCTGTCCCCCCCACGGGTGCTCAGGTCAATGGAGCAGTTATTGCTCTCAGTGCCTAAAACAAAGTTAATACTATGAAGTTTTGGAACGCTCAAATTCCAATTCAAAAATACTTTATTGATCCCAGAGGGAAACTAAGTGTTGTAGCTCATATAATTAATTATTTAAGGAGTTGTTGTAGATGATGATGGCTGTGGGCAGGAAGGATTTCCTGTAGCCGTCTGTGTTGCAGCGAAACTGAAGAAGCCTCCGAGTGAAGACGCTCTGTTGTTGTAGGATAGTGTCATGAAGAGGATGCTCAGGGTTGTCCATAATCTTTTTATTTTATTTTATTGGAATCCTTCTTTTCATCATCATCTCCAGATGTTCCACAGTCGTCCCCAGAACAGAACCAGAACAGAACCACTTCCACTACATGCTAGGCTTCTCTTCCTCTTCCTCAGTGGAAGTTTTTAAGTCCAGGTTAAAAACTCACTTTTATTCACTGGCTTTTTATTTTAGACAGGATCTGACATTTGCTGATGCGTTCACAGCGGTCAGCGCGTCCAGGCAGAAGGGCAGCTAGATTACATGCAAGTCTATGGTAGCTACGCAGCAAATCGCGGGCATCGGCGCAGCTGGCATCGGCGCAGCTGGCATCAGCGCGTCCACGCGGCTCCTGCTCGGATGCGCTGACGGACTGTCGGAGCAGCTGCTGCGTGAAGCTGGGAAAATTGAACTTTGAGGCAGCAAACGCGGGGCGTCAACCAATCAGAGCGACTCGTTGTACTGACGTAGTTACTCCTTCCATGGGTGGATCGGCAAGTTTTTCATTCAAGATGGAGGATCAACTCGTCGCTGTGTGTAATGTTAGTGAATTGTATGACCCGTCTTCGTCTTTTTACAAAGACAGGAAGAGATCGGATCTTATTTGGAGGAAGATATCGGAGGATATTGGAGTGCCAGGTAAATATTTTTCTTTTAACTTTCTTATGTGTTTAGACGACGTTGTCTGGCTTGTGTGGCTTCATTATTTAAAGTGTAACCGAACCCCCTGAAAAATCATAACCCCGCCCCCAAACAACATTTGAAAAATTCTACAAAGTGGGCGGTGCCAGGAAGCACGGAGGGGTGTGGCCAAGTGTGGAGGATGAGCGGAGGGGGGGACGTGGGGGTGTGTTCAGGAGGACAGTTACAGCTCGCTTAATGTGACACTGAAACATGGACAGTGACCAAAGCAACGCTGGCAGTTTTGCGACTGATCGATCTGATCAACGTTCATCTGTTTTGAACGTTAGCCTATGTTAGCATTATCACTCAGAGACCGGACTCCTCCTGTCTCCCTCTGCCTCAGCGGCACCGAGCTCGGGCGGCGCTGGCTCGGCGCCCTGAACCAGCGGATCTCCTCCATCGTTATCGGAGATAGAGGAGTAGAGGGAGGCTTTATGGAGCTCAGCGGCCACAACCTGTATCAATTAGAGCCGCTGGCTCGGGGCGCTGAGTCAGCGCTGCCCGAGGCCGTCGCTGCTGCTGAGGGAGAGAGAGACAGGATGGGTCCCGTCTCTGAGTGGTGATGCTAACATAGGTTAATGTTCAAAACAGTATGTTAGCTATGCTAACTAAATGCTAATGTGATAATAATGGTAACTTGAAAAATGCAATCCAACTCCAAACTCGCCACGGGGGAATATGTCTGATAGTTTTATACCCAAACCCACGGGGCGTGTCTGTGAGACCATGGCTGCTGTGACACAGTCGATGCCTGTGACGTAGAGATGTACCGCTCTCCACCAATCACAAAATTTAAATGCAGTAGCCACCGTTCAACCCTAAGGGGGCAGCACTAAGACGTTTTTAGACCAAAAAGTGTAGAATTAAACAAGTTTACACCAAAATGTAAAAAAATCCCCAGAAACTGAAAGACTGCATTGGCAAAGACCCATTTATACAGTTTAGAAGCAAAAAAAAGTTGTTTTGGGGTTTAGTTACTCTTTAAATAAACCAAAGCCACTCGACACGATCCGCCATGTGGTAAACAACTAGCAACAGACAAATCCACGGCCGCATGCTGACGTAATGACGTGTCGCGCTGACGCACCGACGCTCCGACGCACCGACGCACCGACGCAGACTACAAAGTGTGCAAACAGGGTTTTAATTATAAAGCGTCGACTTTCGTCCGTTTGAGCTATTTGACGCCTGGACGCGCTGACCAGTGTGAACGTGCCATTATAGTGTTATTTATATATAGAGATAGATAGATAGATTTTTTTATGTTGAGCATATCTAAAATACTCTAAAGAAAATGCACCGTGGGAAGCTAAAATGGTATAAATGCTACCTGACTCGCTATTGGCTGGTGTTTGCTAAGCAGCCAATCCAGGAGCTCCAACCATTTTGTTTGGCTCTGATTGGCTGAATCCCTAACAGTGAGATAACAAAAGACTGTTGGTTTTAGCTTCTGTGGTACCGCTAAGATGGTTTTCACTGCTCGTATTAATGGATATCACAGTATATTTGGTCTTTGAACTATTAAAGTTGCAAATCTGTAAGAATGGGTGGTTTCATTTTAAAAAGGCCGCAGAGGGATGTAGTCATTATTGTTTATAATCTGTCCCGCCTCCATTCTTCCTGGTTCCAGAGCCAATCACATGTGAGCCCGCAAGATTGCCAAATCTTAAACACAAACACTGCATCGGTATTTGTAATTTGACAGAGGCTAGATGCTAGATATAGATAGAAGTGCTTTATTAATCCCATAAGGGAACTTTCTTTGTTGCAGCAGCACTCAAAACCCAGTAAATAAGCTCAATATATACACATAAGACAAAAACAAGATAATTAACAAAAAGAAATAATATATACAACCATCTACTGTATTTATTGTTTTTACTTTACTTTTTATGCGTTTGCTGTGGAGCCCTTTGGTCGACCATCCGTGGTTTTAAAGGTGCTATATAAATAAAGTATGGTGTGGTAGCATGATAGGGTAAACTAAAGGGGGTCTCGGATCTTCCCATCAACTCTAACCTGCCGCCCCTGTCACACAGCATGACGCTGCCACCACCATGCTTCAGAGTGGGGCATAGGGACGATATATATAATCCTGTATTCCATACATGTGACATGCTGCAAACTGAACTGTTTTGTATTTGGTTTAATTTTAATTATTGGGATCAAAACTGTGGGGGATAAAATCCACCACTTTCTCTCGGTGTAACTCATTAAATCACAGTAAGACACGGACGGTTTGTGGTTTGAACTGGACAAAAGGCAAAAAAAAAGTTTAAAAGGGTATGAATACTTTTGCACTGCCTGTACAGCTTAGGCGGCTGGAGTTGCTGACGGATGTAACGGCAGACTGGGACGGGACGGGAGCTCCTACCCTGCCAGAAGGAGAGGAAGATGACGGACTTGACCGTGAGGAACTTGAGCATGGGTCTGTAGGGGCTGAGCAGCTCTCTGGTGGAGAAGTAGAAGAGGAACAGGGCGTAGAGAGACAGGCTGACGGAGACGTTGTAGACGATGGTCACGTACAGGTATCCGCTGGCAACACTGGGACGAGACGTCAGCGGAGAGTTAGCGTCTCTGTGTTTGTTCTGACAGGTTACCGTTACAGATTAAAGCTCCTCGATCTAAAGATTTAGGTCTGACCAGCCTCACTGTCCCTGCTAAAGAAAACAATCCCACAGCATGATGCCAACACCGCCATGTTCATTTGTGCGTCTTCCACCAGACACAGAGGCTCTTCATGTTGATTTGGTCTCATCTGAGCAGAGTTGCAGAGTACATTGTTGATTTCATTCCTATTCCTGCCACATTTTTCCTTCCACTCAACTCTCTATGAATATGCTTTTCTGAGATTGTGAACTTTCACTTTCTGAAATGACGGAGAAAAAATATGTATCTTTTTTTGGACCAATGTTCAAAGATGCATTTTTAACATAAACCTTAGTTTATTTCAGCAAGATAGCACCAAAGCACAATCTTCTACCTAAAATAAAAGCAAAAAAATAAAATAACAACATAGAAGAAGAGTGTTGTTGAAGGGAGAGGAACTCCTCATCTGATTATACGTTCCTGTGTTCCAGCTTTCCAGGAGGAATATGGATCTCTGCATAGATCTGTTGGATCACTGAACATAAGATCGTTGGTTGTTTAGAATTTCTTTGTTTTTCTGCTCGCTATAGTAAGCACATTTAATGAGAAACAACTGAAAAAAAGGAGCTGAAGTAGAGACACAAAACCAAAAAGGTGTTTTATTCTTTCATTCTTGTTTATTTCCTGATGATAAAATCTCTTTTTTCTTCCCCCTTTCTTTATGTGCTTTCATAAATAGACCAAGAAACGCAAAATTTGGAAAGATCCGGGCAAAAACATCACTTTGCCTGGTTCCTCAGCTTCTGTTGCATGTCAGGGATCTCCACGGCTGAACGCTGACATCTAATCACCTGTGTGCTTTATTTCTTTGCTCTCAGGAGTCAGAACCATGCTTTGCTGTGGGAGAGATTCCTCGTTTTCTTTTGCACTCAAATATAAAAACTGCAGAAATTTCTTAAATTAGTTGTACTCCCAGTTCTGTAGCAAATATATAGATTCAAGTGTTGCTGCATCAGAATCAGCTTCGTTCGCCAAGTTTCTGAACACAAACAAGGAATTGGACTTTGGTTCTGCTTTGCTCTCAATGAAGAAATATAAAAATATAGAAATATAAAAAAGGATAAATGGAAATAAAAGTTTTCCTTTCATGGAAATACAGGTGAAACTCAAACAAAATTTGAATATTGTGCAAAAATTCATTTGTTTCAGTAATTCAACTTAAAAGGTGAAACTAATGATATAGAGTCATTAGGCAAGGCATTGCAATTTTATTTGTATAGCACACTTTCGACAGCAGGGTAATTCAAGGCGCTTTACATGATTTGGTGATTTAAAAAAAAACAGACATGGAATATAACATTGGAGATTAAAAGTAAAAGAAACACACATTACACATGATACACAATAAAGCAAGAGAGCATGAACACATTTCATACATATGACATCAATCATTTAATCGAAGGCAATTCTAAACAGATGGTTTTTAGTCTCGATTTAAAGCAGTTCAGTGTTTCAGCAGCTCTACACTCGTCAGGAAGTCTGTTCCAGATAAGGGGAGCATAGAAACTGAAAGCTGCTTCTCCATGTTTAGTTCTGAGTCTAGGGATGTTTAGTAGGTTAGAGTTGGAGGACCTGAGTGGTCTTAATGGTTGGTACCATGACAACAGGTCTTCAACATACTTTGGTGCTAAGCCATGTAATGATTTATAAACCAGTAAAAGTATTTAGAAGTCTATTCTCTGAGCTACAGGGAGCCAGTGTAAGGACTTTAGAACTGGGGTGATGTGCTCTACTTTCCTGGTTCTAGTGAGGAACACGAGCGGCAGCGTTCTGGATCAGCTGCTGCTGTCTGACTTTTTAGGCAGACCTGTGAAGACGCTGTTGCAGTTATCAATCCGACTAAAGATAAACGCATAGATGAGTTTTTCTAGGTCCTGTTGCGACATCAGTCCTTTAATCCTAGAAATGTTCTTCAGGTGATAGAACACTGACCTTGTTATTGACCTTTATGTGACCCTGGAGGTTCAGGTCTGAGTCCATCACTACACCTAGATTTCAGGCCTGATCTGGAGTTTCTAGCTGGATTAACTGAAGCTGTGTGCTGACTGTTGATCGTTCCTCATTGGGTCCAAAAATAATTACTTCAGTTTTGTTTCTATTCAGCTGGAGAAAGTTATGGCACATCCATCCATTGATTTGGTCAATGCATTGATTTAGGGTTTGAATGGGTTCAGAGTCACCTGGTGACATTGTAATGTAGAGCTGAGTGTCATCCGCGTAGTTATGGTAGCTAATGTTCTTGGTTGCTATAATCTGGCCTAGTGGGAGCATGTAGATATTAAATAAGAGGGGGCCCTAAGATGGAGCCCTGGGGCACCCCACATGTGATTCGTTCGTTCTGATGAAAAGTTTCCTATTGAAACATAGAAGTCCCTGTTCTTTAGGTAAGACTCAAACCAGCCAAGTACTGTACCAGAGAGTCCGACCCAGCTCTCCAGTTGTTCCAATAAAATTACATGCAAAGCGAAATATTTCAATATTTGTTATAATTTTCAAAATTAATCCATCCATCCATTTTCTATACAGGGTTGCAGGTGCCTATCTCCAGTGGTCAAGCGGCGTGGTACACCCTGGAGAGGTCGCCAGTCCATCACAGGGCAACACAGAGACATACAGGACAAACAACCACACACACTCATACCTAAGGGTAATTTTTTTTTTTTTAAGAAACCAATTCACTTAACAGTCGTGTTTTTGGATTGTGGGAGGAAGCCGGAGTTCCCGGAGAGAACCCACGCATGCACAGGGAGAACATGCCAACTCCATGCAGAAAGACCCCAGGTTGGGATTTGAACCCAGGACCTTCTTGCTGCAAGGCAACAGTGCTACCAACTGTGCCACTGTGCAGCCCTACTTTATTAATCCCAAAGGGAAAATAAATGTTGTTGTAACTCATTATCCAAGTTTCTTCAAGGATTTGTTGTAGATGCTGATGCCTGTGGGAAGGGATGATCTCCTGTAGCAGTCTGCAGATCTGAAGACGCTCTGTAGTTGTATGACAGGCTGATGTAGAGGACGCTCAGGGTTGATCATAATGTTGATTTTATGAAGAATCCTTTTTTGCACACTAATCTCCAGAGGGTCCTCAGCATCAAACCTGTTTGCCAACTATCTCACATTGCCCAATAAGATTGATGGAGATAGTTTGAACTTTCTCTTCTTCTCTCTCCTCTTTGCTCCTGCTCTGGATCTATGGCGTCTCCTTTTCAACTCATCAGGGTTTTGTGGCTACAGTTGAGGTATTATTTAAGCTTTTGTGATGTTAATCAGCTGCTCCCAGTTGTAAACCACCCTGTTGCCATGGTTATGCATCATAACAAATGTCCAAAAATAAAAAGTATCAGCAAAAATCCTTCCAGCTGCACAGCATTCAAAACCAGAGAGAACAGTTGTCCACAAAAACAATGTTTCTACCAGAAATGGAGGAATAAAAATAAAAATTCATGAGCAAGCCGCTAGCCACCAGCTCATCTAAGACCTGTCAGTCAATCAAAAGGACACGCCCCTTGTTATATTTTCAAGCTTAAATTACATCTAGTGAGTTCTCATGATGATAAACTTCCTCTATTAAACCTAAAATGTTTTTTTGAACCAGGCTGTAAACATGTTTATTTCTCCTGGGAAGTTGGCTTTTTTAACATGGGAGTCAATGGGAACCTGTTCCTTTCTGCAGCCACCCCCCAGTGGATGAGGGGGTGAACTGCAGTTTTTCTCACTTCCATGTTGGCTTCACTTTTCGCCGGTGTTGTGCCAAAAAGTGAGCGGAGTTTTCCCCCCTCGGTCGCTGTGCTTGGTATGACGTCATCGTCCCGTTCAGTCATTGTTTCTTTGTTTGTTTGTTTATTTACGTAAAACCACGATCTTCTTATTTCTAACGCTAATTTTGGGGGAACAGTGTTTTTATTTTATTTTATTTAGTTTGGTTTAGTTAAAACTGCGTCTTAGCGGTGTTGCTAGGTTACCACGTAATCAAACAGACAAATGTGCGGCAGTCGTTCTGCGGTTTGTTTTCGACCTTCTCCAAATATTTAGCAACTTTCTGGTCGTGACAGAAGCAAATATATATATAGGCCTATTTAACAGTCTATATTTCAACTCCAAACTCGCGTAGTTTGCTCAGTTTCTCCCTCTGTTAGTTAGTTAGAGAAATAAAATGGACACCAAAATTAAGGTAGGAAAACGTAGCCAGTCGGTTGATGTTTTGTTTTTATTCATACTTATTATTTAGTTTTATTGTTTTAATTTAGTTTTCTCTAAAAATGATACCAAAAGCTTTGATTTTATTTGTTGTTCATATAAAAAAAACCTAAAATAACCAGTATAGTCAGAGAATGCAGACACAGCGTTTCTCTATGATTATTCTCAGTTTAATTTGCTCTGCCCATGTAATAAAATCTAACATTCCTGTTCTCCATAGGTACCTCGGGACCTGAAAGCAAAGTTATTGCTGTGGTGAGATCATTTTCGCTGCATGCTGGTTTATTCACACCAATAATCCCTTAATATAAGGCTTAACATTGAGCTTCTACTTTCCAGGACAGACGTAAGCTACCACGACATGGAGCTCATTGACCGAATGCAATCTGTTCCAGATCTGGAAAGGTGTTTCATGCATGCATGAAATGCATTTTTAATCCATGCTTCTTCTCATCATAAAGCAACTTGAATTGCTTTAAGCTAATCAGACAATACATCCCAAACAAAGCCGCCCTTCTGTACATGCATGTTAGGATATTCTCACATATGCATGATAGCATGGCCTCAGACCACGACTTCAGCCTTGAAGCGCATCGGTTCACTGTAGGCTACAATCAAGCAATACAAATTAGAGACAAAAACAAAACAGAAACAATCCGCTACCATCATTGCAATATCCTCAAAAAGTATAGATTGCTAAGTTTTGAAAGCTATGGCAGTCAATGCTTTCTCAAGTTATTTTTTAAATCTGTTAACAGTCTAGCAGCCACTCATTTGTTCATTTGCGCAGAGACCAAAAACAGCAATAGAGTCACCAGAGGTTCCATATATCATATCTGTCAGATCCCACATTGCAGGACTTCATTTGTGAAACTGTGAAACTCACTTCCAACTGAACTGAAGCACATATCTGAATTTACAAAGTTCACCTCTAGGTTAAAGTCTTGGTTGAAAGAAAAACAAAATTATACCCATTTTTAATTAGTACTGGTTTTACGTGTGATTGAGTGAATTATATAGACTAAGGCCTCAAATCTATGTTGCGATATAATCTAAAGCATGTGGGACAACGATATCTATTGCGATGTATGTCGAAATGACTGTTTATGAACATTCTCACTTTCCAAATACATGCAGCAGAACAACTTCAAAAGAGTATAAAATGCCATTTAAAGATCATTCATTGTGCAAAATGCATTAAAAAAAATATTCAAATCTTTTTCCAAAAATGGCAACACAAAAATTCTTATAACATAAATAAAGATGAAGATATTTTAAATAAATTAAAAGCTAAATATGATGAAAACACAGAGTTCTTGGCTATTTGTTGTTTATAAATTTAATGTTACACAAAAATAAACCTGCACATATTTGAATAAAAAATCCTCCAATTCAACAGGAAAAACAACAAGGCCAGTATAGTCAAAATCTCTACCTTTGACTATCATTTCTACCTTATACCTTTTATTTCGCCCACTTCTAATATAGACTTCGTATAGTGTGTGCAAGGATATCTTATGTTATAGTTTTTGAGTTTTTAATGCTGTGTAGAAAAGCCCACCTGAAAATTAGCACTCTAAAGCGTTGGAGCTTGTTTTGCACTATGTTGGATCACAAATACACAGAGAAATATATTTAATTGAATCTGTTGCAGGGCCCTGTGCGATGTGTTGGGTGTTGACCTCCCAGAGCCAAAAAAAGGAGTCCTGCTGGAGCTCTACGTGCAAACTGTGCTTTTCTGCAGAGAGCACGACTTCACCAAGGAGCAAACGTCTGCAACTCTGTCCATCATCAAGTCCATCCATGAAGCCAACATTGGTGAGCAAAATTTAGCTATTTTTCATTGCTATTAGCAGCTAATAATTAGTATGAAGCATTAAAACAGTCATTAAATATTTGTAATACAGCATGCTGCATGTTTTACTTTAAATTTCCAGTGAAACTGATGTTCAAGTTGAGTTTTATGTAAAGGACCTGCAGTATTTATCAGATGTCCTTCATCTTGCAGAAACGCCGCTCAATAACTCTGAGCAGAGTCTGAGATACTGCAACGATCTTCTGCTGTGTCACTCGGTCAGAGTGTGTATCACAATCAGTCCTATTTTAGTCGCAGCTTCACTTTTGCCCCTCATCACTATGTTCCCTCCTGACTGCCGCGCACCTCTCTCCTCCGCCAAAGAGACCACCCTTCAGTATGAACCTGTTCGGCTTCGACGAGGCGAACCGCATCTTAAGTTACATCCAGGACCACTATCTGAGACACTACAAACTCTACAAGTATATATTCACACCACAGGTAATAATCCCTTCGCTCCACACCAGTCAGTCTGTATCTGCACACATGACCCGTCTGGTGGGAAAACCTGTTTTGAGACCCGTCCAAAATCCCAACGCTCTATTTTAGTTTGGTATTTTTGATGATTTGCATCCAAAGTGGAGTGAAATCTGTTCTCAGCTTCTATAAAACCCTTCAAGCAAATTTACAGCTTAACTGAACGTCTTATAGACATAAAATATATACAATGCCTATAAAAAGTATTCAACCCCTTGGATGTTTTACTATTTTTAATTCCTTTTACAAATCCATCATGATCAACAAAATTTTTTGACACAAAGCAAATGCGAAAACTCTTTAATGTCAAAATGAAAACGGATTTTTACAAGACTAATGACAAATAAATACATATATAACATAAAATAAGTGATTGCATAAATATTCACCCCCTTCTATTCAGTATTGAGTGGATACATCTCTGGCTGCAGTCCCAGCAGGTCTCAGTCCGGCTGCAGTTTTCCTCCATTCTTCCTGCTTAGCTGCTCCAGCTCTGTCAGGTTGCGTGGGGGATCAGCTGAGATGGAGGTCTGGGCTTTGACTGGGCCACTCCAGAACCCCCATATTGTTGTCTTCAACCCATCTGTGTAGCTTTAGCTGGATGCTTCGGGTCGTTGTCCTGCTGGATAACAAATGTTCTCTGGCAGATGGAGAACTAATCGTCCTCCAGGATCTCTCTATAATTCATTTTACCTTCTACCTTTACAAGCCTTCCAGGCCCTGCTGCAGAGAAGCTTCCCCACAGCATGATGCTGCCACCTCCATGCTCCACAGTGGAGATGCTATGTTTTTTATTTAATTGACGTTGTTTGCAGAAATCAGTTTTTCACTTTTTTTGACATTTGTCAAAAGAAAATCTAAATTTTGTTAATCACGATTGATTTGTTAAAGGGTAAAAGGGTAAAACATCCAAGGGGGTAAGCACTGTATAAACAGTTAATAAAAATCAGTTTTACAAGAATTAAGGTTCTCTTTTTTTTTTTTTTTAAGTTTTATAAGTAGTTGAAGTATCTTTTTCTATTTTACTTATTTTTTGATCCCTCTCACAATTTACAGGTGTTAACGGATCTGCTGCTAACCAGATACTTGGTGTATAATCTCTACAAAGAATAAAAAAAACCCTGAATTAAAAACAGAACTTTAAATGATTTCTAATGCTAATCTAATTAAAACTCTTCCAGGTTTGATTTTTTTCTAGATTAACATTCCTGACATCCTCATCTGACAATATGTGGAGAATAAATATGAAAAGCTATAAATATAAGTTATTTACTCTTTTTAACAGATAAAGCTTGATCTGTTTTTGACTTATTCTGGGATGGAAGATGCAGGATCATCTGCCACGGAGGATTCCTTGGCGCCAGGTAACAATTTCTCTGTCTCACCTGCAGTAAAACTGGAGATAAAATGATTGTAAACTCTAATGAAAAAAAATGTTGCCGTCATCGGAAAACATAGTGACCTAAAAATAAAACAGATATTCAGATAAACTGTGAAGATCTGATTGCTGTATTTGGGTCACTTATTTAAATATTCCTCTTTAGAGTGTGTGCAAAACAGTTTATACAAGAATTTTAATATCTTTGTGTACTTTATTCGCAGGTTGTGTTGTAAATACAACGGAGGACGAAGCAAATCCAAAAAGGGACGATTCTTCTGAAACACAGGAAGAAGAAGGTAGGATTATAAATCAACATGATTTATACAGTTTATTTGGAGGCCTGGTGAAGATGTGTGAAAAAAGGACTTATAATAAATTAATCTTTTTTTGCAAGAGAAAAATATAGGAAAAATCTGGCTTTTAATTTGAGATTTATTTAGCAGGGAAATAATATTTAAGTTTTAACTAAACATTCTGCTGCCACAATTATTGACATTTCCCCACAAACCAGACAGGACTTGTTATCTCTATTAATATTTCAGAAAGTTGGAGCATACAGAGAGATCGACCTTTGACCTCTTTAGTCTCAGCAGAAGTACTTTAGATCATCCAGAGTCCTGGGTCCTCTGCGATGCAGGACAGATGGTCATGTACGAAGGTTGATTTAACATTTTTGGATCCATTTCCATCTTCTGAATCATCATTATCCTGCCGAATGACCCGTTTACATTTGACTGGTAAAGCCCAGCAGTTTTATTTGAGTTCTGGTGTTTCTTTTCATCACAGTTCATGAAAATCAAACTGTGACAAGATTACCAAGAAGAGAAACAAACCCACAGCATCACAGCACCTCCACTGTTCTTAACAGCAACTTTTGCACATACAGTATTTATCCTTTCTAAACCAACTTTGGGTGTTTGCTGCAAAAACTGTCTGATTTTAATAAAGTCAAAGTGGTTTTAGGGAAACTTTTTGTCCTTGCATAACTCCCAAACATCCAGTTAGCATGTATGTAGAGTCTTAAGGGTTGTTATAGAGACTCTGTGCTGCAGTTCTCTAAAAGGGAGGAAAACCTTGGCCTCTGTGTCCCACCATATCTATTCCCCAGGGAAACAGGAATCCTCAGATTACCACTTAGAGGTTCCTAGAAACTCTGATCAACCTTAAAACAAGAAGAAATTAAAAAAATGCTCTGGTTACATTTATCATAAAGCTGCTGCAATAAAAGATGAATTTATATGGAGGCTTCTTTGGCAGAGTCTTTGTATGTACAGCATTGGGCGCTGTGTTGTTGTCCCTTCCAGGCTCCATGGACCTGAAGGCCCTGGTGGAGCGAGAGGTCAGGCAGCAGATCCAACAGGTCTCCAGGCAACTGGACCAGCGCATCAGAGAATCGGCCTCCGAGCAGAACAGCAGAACCCTCGTTCCCAAACCCAACCAGAGAGGCAAGAAATAAACAGGTTCACCAGCGCCAACGTTAAATAAAACAATTTAAACATTTGTTTTATTGTCAGTAAAACATTTAAATGCACATACAGTACGATTCTGTTCTGCAGCTGCATTTCTCAAGCAGGCACTTTAAACGGAAATGTTTTATCAGAGCAAAGAGTCAGAAAACGCCGCTCCTAGCTTTTACAATCAACGCGAGTGGTTATTTTGTGAGGAATGCATGCATTACAACTACAGGTACACCCTCCAATCACCTCGAATGTTCCCAACACGTCCTACAGTACTGTTATGGAACTCTGGAAGAGTCTGGGCATTAAAATAATATCCGTGTGTCTATAAAAATAACTCCTCTGAATGCTTTCATCTCCAATTTACTGCTGCAGCGCTTGGAAATGCATCAATACAATGAATGATTAGCAGGTAAAAATCTAAATATACACAGTGTACTTATAGAATTATTGTGCAATGTGTCCTCCACGACAAAGTGCATCGCATGATGAGCTAGCAGAAAAAAAAAAAACGTTTCAAATAGTCACAATCTTGGATCAACACACAGATAAGGAATATCAGCGCATGCATCCTCGGTGAGCGCCAAGGCCCTCACGTTTCCTGATCCCTGAATTGCACATATCAGAATTAAACAGTAACACTGACATGACGCGACATGTACACGGTTAAATTAAATAAAACCCAAGTGGCTCAGGAATTAGGGTGAACCGTTTCTACGTCTCACAGTCCTCCAGGCCCAGCAGCACAATCTTAGCCGTGTTCTGAAACAGAGCCGCCCTGTTCTGCTGCTCGCCCTTCTTCACCCAGTGGCCGTAGATGCGGAAGGCGCAGCCGTCGATGAGCTTGCGGACGCCGCGGAGGGAGTAGGGGTCTCTGGCCAGCACCTCCCGGGTGAGAGGCCGGGCCCTGCGGTACCGGCTGTACATCCTGATGCAGGCGAGCACGCTCACGATCAGCACCTGGACCGATTAAGACAAGGAGAGCGGCCATTATTGTGTGAACGCTGTAACGTATCCTCCCCCGTGTTTTAGACCAAGAACTGCCTTCTCAACCACTTCTATTATTGTCAGGAATAGTGGAAGCTCTCAAAGCCACTTTAATGTATTAACACCAATAAACCTTTAAACGCAAACTTTTTATGCATTTCTCTGGTCAGATTAGGAGCTGTTTCTGCTAACTTGATCCTCAGGTGAGCTTCTACCTTTCATATTCCTCCTCCTGCCACTCCTTTAACACCATGCTAACAATTCCTACAGGAAGACATAGCAAAATGTGTCGTCTTTCAGCAGCCCTATCAGATCAACCTTTCGTTCCACACCTTACACTGTAGGGGTGTAATGGTACGCAAAAAAAATCATGGTTCGGTACGTTTTGGTTAAGAAAAATAAATACAAATGTGCATATGACTTTGTTTAGCATTAAACTATTTTTTTCCTGAATTCCTTCATTTCAATTCCTGAAATTAATTAGATTTTGTTATGTTTTATAACCTAAAAAAGTTGAAAGTACAGAACTGACTAAAGATTTGATTGGATTTAAAAAAAATGTAATTAAAAAAATAGTACAAGCATACATAGCAAGAGTAGAAAACAATAGAACCAGAGTCAGTGTGGTTTAGGTTTAGAAATGTTTAAATAATACTTTGCCCATATTTGAGAATAAAACATGTTTAAATCACTTTGGAGTTGTTCTGATATTTCGACAGCCTAGTCTCCCAGCTGTACTTGAATGCAGCATGGGCAGTTGTTGGGAAAACCCCTTCTCATCAATGGGGATTCGTTCACTTGCGTTTTATCCAGAATAAGGAGTTTGGGCTGACTGGATGCTACTGGTAGCCATGTTGGACGTCAGCTGTTTTTTTCTAGTATCAGTGATGTTTACATTCAGCTTGACATTGTTTCAGGTGAGTCATTCAGCGTGTTATGGACCTTATTGCTGTTGGAAGATGCGTTCGCTGACAAAGTTCTGGTTCGGTCCATCTTTCTTCTTCTAATGTAGCTGCATGAGAAACCATTAATGTTCCCAAATAGAGTTTAGTGATAGCTGGGAGTCATTTCTGTTTAGCTTGGGTGTCACTTTTTAAATTTGCACTGAGGAAACGTTGCACTGCGCTCTGAGTTCTGCATATAAACATTCTGCATGTGTTCAGGTAGAAAACAGCTGGATTTGTTCGGGACCGAACCAACAGGGCCATACGGAAAAATTCAAATACATGTAGTTACACCCCTAGTTGCTAAGGGGAATGCTGAAAAACTGTAAGCCGCGCCCCTTTGGTTCTGTAATCTCAGAATGGGCTGTGAAAGCACGTGGGCCCCGTGATCTCAGCAGATTGACTAGTACGATGTCGGTGAACCAAATGGGCCATAATGGGGCGGGGTTGCGTGCATGTTGGAGTCAAAGGAGAACAAACATAAACAGCGTTTAACCCCCTAAAAGATCGGTGGTGTTCAAACTTTTTACCTCGTAGGTCACAAAAATAGGATTTTTTTATTACACAAAAGACAGTTTGGGAATTTTTTCCTAGATCTAATCTGAGTTTGTGTAAAAGTCACTGGGTTTTTGTGGCAAAAAGTAATTTTATTAGAAGATGAATACTTTGCGTTGTACCTCAAATCTTCCATTTTGTCTGTAACAATTTAGACCCAATTTGAATAAAAAAGTCTCCACACAAAATCAGTCTGCCAACAGCCCGGGGCCACACTTTGAATACCTCTACCCTAGATGTTGAGTTTCTCATGTCGATCTGCTGATCCCTCAGCTCTACAAGCTGTTTTAACACGTCAGGATCAAAAAAACACATGTTCTCCTTTCACCTCAGCTTCTTCTAGCGGTTTTCTGCTTCAGTTCAGCTCCTTCAGCCTATCAGCTTACAGTGTAACTGGTTTTCCAGCCAACTCTGTGCCTCACCCTGAATGTCTTCCTGGGACTAAAGAGACGGATGTCCTCCTTCTGGTACAGTCTGAAGAAGGAATGAGCCAGGGCTTGTTCTGCAGTAAGCCTGGCAGCTGGATCCACCACCAGCAGCCTGGATATCTGAGGATCGTTTAGCAACGCATCAAAACAGATATTAGGGGGGGGAAAAAAACAACTAAATCTAACTCTCATACCCAGTTTCTGTTCCTCCTAAGAATCCTGAAATCATATGAGCTCACCAGGTCCTTCACAGTGTCAGATCTGTCGTCCCACTCTGGGGAGCTGAACTGATAGCGGCCCTCCATGATCATCCTCAGCATCAGCATCTGCTTGCGGTGCCAAAACGGAGGCGAGCCGGCGAGTAGGGTGAAGAGGATGACCCCGCAAGCCCAGCTTACCGACAGACGCACAACAAGACACACGCAGAGGTTAGGAGGCAACACAGGAGCACGGCCTGGACTTATTTACCGAGGTAAACGTTGGATCTCTTACAGGTCCACCTCCTTGCCGTAGCCTGGATGCATCTCATCCATGGAGCATTTCAGTATTTCAGGGGCCAAATAACCAGGCGTTCCACAAAGCTCTGATTAACATCCAGAAAAAAACAACAACTCAAAAACATTTCAGAGCATGTTTGTACAGTTTTCTAAACAGCTGATAGGATCTCCGGTCGTACCTCTGAGCTTCTCTCCAGGTTGCAGCTGCACAGAGAAGCCGAAGTCAGAGAGCTTGATGTGCCCATGATCATCGAGGAGAATGTTCTCAGGTTTCAGGTCCCGGTGAACAATGTTGAGGGAGTGCAGGTACTGCACAGCCTCCAGCAGGGCTCGCATTATGCTCCTGTTGAGACACAAATAGTATTTTGACCTGAATTACAATCATATCTTACAGTATGTGAGGTAAATTGGTCAGATTCTTTTAAAGGCCTTCAGAAAGAGCCATTCATGCACGGGTTGTTGTTTTCTATTCAATTTAATTAATTAATTAATTAATTTTAATTTAATTAATTAATAAAAAATGTTTAAACAAAAACACGTAGAGAAACATTTATTTTGATTTTTTTTTTATTTTGTACATTTTGGTGTTTAATCATTCCTGGTAGTTGGAGTTGCAGTCAGAAGTTTACATACAGTCATCACAGGCATGAAGTTTAAAGTTCAAATGACATTCATGCTCATGTATGTAGATTTCCGCAGCATTATGCTGAGGGTTCAGATCAGAGGGACGCCTGCAGACGGTGGAGCAACAAGTTGCTGCCACTTGTCCTCCATTTCAGCAACAACCTTCCTGTTTTCACACAGATCACACCCAGTGACATTCTGTATTTATTATTAGAGCAGTTTGACTCTGTAGCTCTGAGAGGTAAACTGGCTGCTTGAAATAAGTCTGTGAAATGTTGCTCTGCTAAAATCAATACATGCAGCAAGAATGCAAAACATTATTTAAAGAAGCAGTTATGAAACTCTGGTCATTACACCACAGTCTGTAGTTCTTTTGAAACACCTTTAGCAATAAAATAAAAAAATCAGTCATGGTTAATGGATTTTATTTATTAATTACATATTTATCTATTCAGTTTACTTATATGTCAGTATATTTATTTTATCAGTATTGTATCATAAATGTCTATTTTTAACATTTTCTTACCATTACTTATTTATTTACATTTTAAATTGATACTAAAAACAATTTCTTAATTTTTTGAAATTTTACCAGTATTTATTTTGAAATTATCATAAATGTTATTTATTTTTAACACCTTCTTACATTTTTTTCTTTACTATTATTATTCTTATCATTTATTCATTACAATATATACTTGTTACATATTTATCTGTAGTTGATAATAATAATTATACTAATAATAATAATAATAATGTAAAATAAAGTTGATAATACGTCATATATTAGTTAGGGTTTAGGTTTAGAGGTATGGTGTGAATTAAGTTTTGGTTAAGGTTAGGGTAAGGGTTTGGTTAGGCATAAATGCAGCTATTAAAATGAATGGAAGTCAATATAAAGTCCTAATATGGATAGCAATACAGACTGTGTGTGTGTTTGTTTCTATTTATTCATTTGACTGTTAACTTATTTATGGATATAATGCCTTTCCACCCCAGCCCAGAGCCGACTGAGATAAAAATATTAGCAAAACACTGAATTCTGTTTTTAACAGCAGAGCCGTAATATCCTAACATCTCTCAGTACTACAGCTGGTTACTACTAAGCAGAAATATAAAAGTATAGGAGAGTGAAGGTGGAGCTCACCTGGTCTCCTTCTCACTCAGAGTCACTTTTTCTGTGAGGTAGTCAAACAGCTCTCCTCTCCTCATCCTGGTGATGAAAACAACCATCAATCTAGGGCTGGGCGATATGGCCTCAAATCTATATTGCGATATAATCCAAAGCATGTGTGATAACGATATCTATTGCGGTATATTCTTTTCTTTTCTTTATATATGTCAAAATGACAGTTTATGAACATTCTCACGTTCCAGATATATTGCAGCAGAACAACAACTTCAAAAAGCATTCATTGTGCAAAAAGCATTAAAAAAAATTTCAAACAATGCAACGCAAAAGTTCTCATAACATAAAAAAGAAGATATTTTAAATCAATTAAAATACAACTGTTATGAAAACAAAGTTCTGAATTGTCCGCTTTGCTGGTGATTTGTTGTTGTTTTTAAATGTAATATTGCACAGAAATAAAACTGCACACATTTAAATTAAAAATCCTTCAAGTTCAACAGGTTTCTTTTCCGTTAAATGGAAAACAACAAACAGTACAGTCAAAATCTCTACCTTTGGCTAAACTTATACTATTTCTACCTTCTATCTTTTATTTCACCCACCACTACATCAATCTACACAACATGTTTCCACATTTAGGGAAGATTATTTTTCATTCCAGCTCTTTGTCTAAATACTCACAGGTCAAACACTAAAAATATGAACGTCGTGGACTCATAGGAATCAATGAGGGTAACTAGAGGAAACCAAAGAAACAAACAAGAGTGTTAAAAAGTATTCTGGAGCCATCTGAAGGAAACAATCCAGGGAGGAGCAGAACTTCAACCTACTGATGGAGGAGTGCCCCTTCACCATGTTGAGAACTTGGATCTCCTTCAGGGTGGAGGTCTTCACCTCCTCCAGCTGCTGGACGGTCATCTTCTCCGCTGTGATCTCGATGATCTTCACGGCCAGTTCCTGACCTGTGTGTCTGTGCACACACCTTCTCACCACGCTGCTCACACCCCTGCAGAAGCAGCAGACACAGGAAAGAACATGATGTTCCCGGCACCACCAGGCGGGACACTGAGTCTCATCTGCCCGACTGTTCAGCTGGACCTACCGGCCGATCACCTCTTTGGGGTCGTACTTCTGATAGAACTCCTTCGCCCCCACCCAGTCAGGTAATTCATCTCCAACAACGATGTCCTTGGTCATGATGGTGAATCTACAGCAACAAACTTACGTCACATGTCACTGTTTACCAGAAACACTCCACCAACTCCTGATTAGACCTATTTCTTTTTTCTCTTACAATAATTCCAGCCAGCAGACTTTACCCCTTACTTGTTTACAACTAACACGAAACTCAACCGCTAAAAGAAATTAAGAAATACGCCATTTATAATTGAATCTGTGAGGCGAGAGCGCCTCTGGTCCGGCCCGGCTGCTGCGGCAGGTTCACTGACCGAGCAGGAAGCTACTCACCAGCAGCTAACGCAGGACACGGGTTAAAAATAAACGACAGTCCAGTCAGTTTAACAGATCCATTCCACTGGAAGCCATGGCTGTTTGTGATCCGGCAGTTCTGAAAGCGACTAAAACTCCTCACCAAGTCCGGAGCAATGTTTACATTCTGGTCAAATTCCTGCAAAATCGTTTGGTGGTTTTTTTTTTGTTTTTTTTTTCTCTCACCGGTTTTGAGTGGATGTAGCAACACTGCCTCCGTGAGGCAAAGAGGGTGTATTGCAGGGTGCGCTTCTGTTCCAGAGCTCTGAAGCAACAAATAAAACGAGCTTGTTACATTTGCGCGTAGAGTAGCGAAAATAGTTAAAAACTGCATTTTAATTTGGATGGAAAGTGGAGCGATTGGCCACGAAGATGAGGACGAACACTAGGTGGCGGTATGTGTCCGTGCAGCCGTTCAAAACGTAGCCGACGAAGACGCGCCGCCGTCGCTTCCTGTTGCGTCCCTCTGAGTTACACTCCCGGTCGCTGCTAGCGAAGGTGTGTAACGTCGATATTTCTCATTGGCTGCGCTGGTTTGTCTCTATTTCTGTCGATGTGAAACGTTTCCGCGGAATGTCCCCCGTCTGCGTCTTTAATCGCTGAAGGGAAACGCGTATTAACGAGGGAGTATTCGCGCCACACAAAGAGAACTGTGCGGCTAAGCAGGGAGCTAGCATTAGCAAAGCTGGAGGATCATTTCAGCGGAAACGTCAAACTGAAATAACAAAAACAAGGAGTTAGTTTATGTTTAATTGTGTTTGAGAAGGATTGCTGTTTGAAATTACCCCCCTTTTTCTGTTTGTTGCTTTTATTAAATGAATTTAAGTCTATTACAACTGTATTCACGGTGGATTTGAATGGCCGTGTGTGATTCTTCTGTAGGGGAAGGGAAGATGTCGGGTGCCGGGGGAGGGAAGCGCCCCTCGGGAGGGGACAGTCCTCCTGGCCCACCTGAGAAAAAGAGCAAGAAAGAGGAGAAGACCACCACGACGCTTATTGAACCCATCCGCATAGCTGGAGTCTCCTCCACGGTGGGTCACACGACGCTCACTCCTTGTTCAGGTCGTGTTGCTTCGATGCCTCTCTAACCGTTTCTGTCATCTGCACCGTGGTGTTGTTCCAGGAGGAAATGGACATGAAGGTGCTGCAGTTCAAGAACAAGAAGCTCTGCGAGCGCCTGGAGCAGAGGCAGGCGCTGGAGGATGAGCTACGAGAGAAGATTGAAAAGCTGGAGAAGAGACAAGCCACGGATGACACCACCCTCCTGATTGTCAATCGGTACTGGTCGCAGGTATGAATCATCCTTTCAGGGCTGGAGCTGTTGAAGATTAATGAAGTGCTCTTTCTACAAGTCAAAGCATGCAGATTTACACAAAAGCAAAAATGTAAAAACAGAAGAAAGGATAACATTCTGTAAGGGCAAATTTATGACTTAAGAAAATAACGTGCACTTGATAATTAATACATAGTTAATCCAGCTAGAAACTACTGATCAGGCCTGAAATCTAGGTGTAGTAATGGACTCAGACCTGAACCTCCAGGGTCACATAAAGGTCAATAACAAGGTCAGCCTTCTATCCCCTGAAGAACATTTCTAGGATTAAAGGACTGATGTCGCAACAGGACCTAGAAAAACTCATCCATGCGTTTATCTTTAGTCGGATTTATTACTGCAACAGCGTCTTCACAGGTCTGCCTAAAAAGTCAGTCAGACAGCTGCAGCTGATCCAGAACGCTGCTGCTCGTGTTCCTCACTAGAACCAGGAAAGTAGAGCACATCACCCCAGTTCTAAAGTCCTTACACTGGCTCCCTGTAGCTCAGAGAATAGACAAAAAAAATGATATTCTGATTCAAAGAAATGTGCAGCTGAGTTGGTTAATCTATAAATAGTGAAATGTACAGCATGTGTATCTGTGTATAAAAACAAAAACAGACTATATATATATATATATATATATATATATATATATATATATATATATATATATATATATATATATATATATATATATATATATATATATATATATATATATATATATATATATATAGGAAGAGGAAAAAATAACAGCAGGGAACACTTGAGTTCGTTTGGAGCTGTGGTGTTATAAAGTCTGGAAGGATCTGTGATAACACTCCTTTATGCACCTATGATGCAACAGTCTGTCACTGAAGCAGCTCTCCAGGTCAGATACAACTTCAGTTCAGTTTGTTTATACAGCGCCAATTCATAACCGATGTCATCCCAAGGCACTTCACAGGATAAGCCATTTCAATTCAATCACACAAACATTCCAATCAGTGTGAAAGTTTTCTATCTAAGGAATCCGAGCAGATTGCATCGAGTCATTGACTTGCAGCGTTAACTCCTCCTGGAGCAACATGTAGCGACAGCAGACAGTCGCCTGCGTTGTCGTTGACTTCACAGCAGTCCCTCATACTGAGCAAGCATGTAGCGACAGTGGAGAGGAAAAACTCCCCTTTAACAGGAAGAAACCTCCAACAGAACCAGGCTCAGTAGGAGCGGCCATCTGCCACGACCGTCTGGGGGTTTGAGAAGACAGAGCAGAGACACAGAAAAACTGTTGTCAGAGTGGTTACAAACTATGAAAAGTCCAAAATAAAAGTCTGTCTTTTGACCACAAATCTAAAAAGGTGTGTGAGAAATCTGAAGATGATGGCAGATTTTGCTTTTGCAGGATCACAGTGAGACCAAGCATCTTTCCAAATCAATGCACTTCCTGCATAGGATGGGAGACATTGTCCAACACTGATGCTATTTTAGTGATGCTAAGTTGATTAGTCGGGTAATCTGACCTACATGCGCTTCAATAGGTGTTCCCAACCTTTGTTTCTCTGCTTTTATTTAAAATATCATGTTTGTTCTCTTCACCCCCCCCATCAGAACTGTCCACACTCTCATGCACAGCCCACCACCAACACCCAGTTCATTCAGTTGCTTTTGTCCAGAGATGAGTGGTCAGGACGTCTGTAGCATCAACATAAAGACGTGTGTTTATTACCAATACGTGCTGGAGTGTCCAACATTTATCTAGAGGGAAATCAACCCAATACTCAGTGTTTATTTTCCCTGAGTGTGCCAGCTTACTTACTGGTAATGCTTTAAAAAATCAATTTGACATCTTGTTTTGCTTTTGTTATAACCTCCAGCTGTCAAGCTCTGGTGTCCTGCATGTTTTAGATGGGGTTTCTGCTCCAAAAAAGCTGACTCAGCCTCTAAGCATGTCATCAAGTTTTGGCCTCATTTGATTCAGATGTGCTTCACCAGGCAAACCTCGGAGACATAGAGGACATTCTTCCTTACAGACCGGCATGGAAAGCCGCTGTTTTCTGATACCGTCGGCAATCATTAAAAGGGAACTTCATTTCCTCTCTGGGATTGTTTCTCTACACGCTCTGAGCTGGCGGACTCTTTAATCTGTTGTGGAAACTCTTTCTGTTGCAGGTTTTTCTAACTTGCACCCGAGCTCCCAGTTTGTGTGATTTTGGGATGGGGCGTCTGCTTGCTGCTGTAATAGTAAAGCTTGATTATGTCGTATAATGGTGATTCAAGAATAAATGTATCCTTCAGCTTAGATATTGTTGACATTTCTCTGAGTTTTATCTCACTACGTCAGATTTTTTGTTTTTTTCCAAAGGGAAGTTAAATGATGTAACTCATATCATACAAGTATTTTCAAAGAGTTGTGGATGGTGATGCTAAAGCTGAGCGATATGGCCTCAAATCTATATTGTGATATAATGTAAAGGGTGTGCGGTAACGATATCTCTTGCGATATATTCTTTTCTTTATATATGTCAAAATGACAGTTTATGACCATTCTCACTTTCTTGATACATTGCAGCAGAACAACTTCAAAAACGTTTCGAATGCCTTTTAAAGATCATGTATTGTGCAAAAATCATTTAAAAAAAATATTCAAATCTTTCCAAAGAAAATGCAGAACAAAAATTCTGAAAACATAAAGATGAAGATATTTTAAATAAATCAAAAGCTAAATGGTATTAAAAAAAGCAAAGTTCAAAATTGTCCACTTTCCTGGTTACTTATTTATAAATTTAATATCGCACAAAAATAAAGCTTCACATATTTGAATTAAAAATGCTTGTTTTTTTCCAGTTAAATGGGAAACAACAAATTGTAAACTTGCAATATGTAAAGACGAACGCTGAACATCAGCATTTATCCCCCCTTGATGACAGCTTGATGACGTCATCAAAATGCGCAACCGCGGTAGGCCGGTATAGTCAAAATCTCTATTGTTGGCTAAATTTATGTAATTTCTACCTTAAGCATTTTATATCGCCCACCACTAGGTGATGCTATGGGCAGGAAGGATCTCCAGTAGCAGTCAGTCTTGCAGCGAGTCTGACGAGGCCTCTGACTGAAGACTGTTGCTGTATGACAGTTATATGACCATTATGATATACTAACAACACAATATCCAGGCAGCAGACGGTATTCCACAGCAACATGTCCTGGATGACTCCATCAGTTGTTAGCTAACTCTGCTAATTAGCCTCATTTGCTTTTCCCACTCCTCTTTAAATCTCTGTCTGGCCGTTTGGTCAGAAAGCCGAGCAGAGAGACGCTGGAGTCGGGGTGATGATGCATGAAAGAGATGGTTTAAATCTCCTTCTTCTCTCTCTGCATCCATGAAGCCTCCTTTTCAACTCCTCTGAGATTTGGGGGTCAGAGTTCAGGTATCATTTGAGCTTTGGGGAATGCCAATCGGCTCCTGGTTGACAAAAAACAAAACTCATTGTTGCCATGGTTACACATCATATCAGCTGTCTGTAAGTGAAGTATGAGCAAAAATCCTTCCAGCTGCACAGCATTCAGAATAATTGGTCCAAACCGCCAACGCCTTAACCGGAGAATGATGAACCAAAACAATCCGAGCTCGTTTCTATCAATTAAACCATCGAAGTAGATTTTATAAATTTTATTCTGAATGAATAAAGTCTACTGTGATTATATGACTGTGGTTGCTGTTTCTAAGGGCTGACAGATTACTGGAGGGTTGATTGTAGACACAATAAGTTAGCGTCATTGTTGCAATTATAATGAAAGTTATGTCAAAACATGCAAGTATTGCTTGAATGCAGATGCTAAAGCTCATTATTTTTCAATATTTTGCAATTAATTCTGAAGAAATATCACAGGAGCCCAGTATATCCTAAAAGGAGAACTTTATTCAGTCTTTTTGTCTCTGGTTTACAGCTGGATGACAGCGTGAAAGTCCTTCGCAAATGCGTCGAGCCGGAAACGCCGTCGGCTTCTGCTCCTGCCCCGCCCCCAGAAGCCGCCGCGCCGACGGAGAACAACGGAGTGGGCCTGTCTTCGCCGGCGTCTGCGGCTCCTCCCCCGCCTCTCCCGGAGCCCCAGAGTGAAGGTGGACAGACGGATCAGCAGGAAGAGCGTCAGGAAGATCAGCAGGAGGAGCAGCTGGAGCCACCGCCCCCTGCTGGAGGAGATGAGTTAATGACCCCAACTGAGCCAGCGGCAGATTCAAAAGCAGGTTAGCAGCTTTCTGAAAGGAGGTTGCTTTCTGTAGGGGAAAAGCAACCAAATAGTTGTTGACATTTTTAACTACAATGTAGGGCTGGGCGATATGGCCTAAAAATAAAATCTCAGTTTTTTTTACACCAAATCCGATTTCCGATTTTAATCGATTTTTTTTTTTTCTTTCTCCCTTTACTTTCTTAAACAGAAATAACAAATGACAGAATCTATTTTTTTGAAACTCTTCTTTTAGTATCTCCTTTGGGAGTTTACCTAAATTCAAAGTTGTGTGCAAAGTTGGTAGCATATACCTGGCGTCCAAAGTTTTCAGTAGGTAAATAAAGCCGGGCTTTTGCACTGTATAAACAGGCACCATATATTTTTGGGAAAATCTTGATTTCCCCAAAAATAAATCTTCTACAACTGCAAATTTGAATTAATGGATTTATTGCCCAGCCCTACTACAATGTGATTGTTCAGTTTTTTGATTCACTTAATGTTATTCTGGGTTGTGGGAGCTGGAGTTGATGTCATCAAGTCAAAGGATGTGAGGGACCTCATGAGCCGGTGGGTTAATAATCCTTTGCAAACATTCATTATATGATAGTATTTATTAGGGATGTAAGAAAACATCGATACGCCCATATATTGCGATATTTTAGGTCACGATATTGTATCGATATTCAAAAGCAATGTATTGATATTTTAAAAAAAAACTTTTTTTCCCACAAAATTAAAAGTATAACTGGTAGTTTTGTGGCTGTTTCCACCTTCTTGGTTCCAGTGGATCAATTAGATCTAGTAATAAAACTGGATGTGTCAAAGTATGAAACAGGTTGGAGTGTTTAGAATGATGAGACAGTTTTTTCTACGGTTAAATTCAGTTGTTAAAGTCACAATATATATAGTCTTACTCATAGTATCACGATAAATCGTATCATCTCCCCTGTATCTCAATACATATCGTGTCACCAGATTCTTACCAATAAACATCCCTAGTATTTATGTGGCTGAATTTCTACATAGGTTTAGGTTAGGGGATTTTGTCTGGATACAATAAAGTTTTAAAATTCAGTTCCACATCTTGCTGCGCACTATCGGTCAGCTGGCTGAAAAAGACCCCCAACCTTTTCCCCCTTCGCCTACAATAGACATATTTGCCTCGTTTACGACTTGCTAACCACAGGATGAGCACCGATCGATCACAGCCTGTCAGGCCGCTGAGTGCAGGCTAGTTACCCCAGTTGATGTTCTGATTAATTAACCATCTTGGTAGCAATATTTTGCATCTTTACTTGAAAATGTCTACAAACTTCCATCTTTAATAAAAACCTTAGCTTCAGAATGTTTTAAAATAACAATAAATGTATATTATAAGTAACATTATTTCAGCATTTTTGTTTTTAAGTAATGACAGGTGGATTATTTTAAAGATTTTAGGATTATTAGAAACGGAGAGATTTTTACTCAAGTTTATCCTACTGTGAGAATATTACAGAACCTCATGCCTTCTTCCCACATGATGTCATTCCTCTTGTAAACAATTGTGTGAATGGCTTTGGCTGCACGATATTAGAGAATCTTGCCATGGTGATATTAGTAAATATTCCAATGATGGTATCAGGTGTGCTTTCTATTTTATTCTTTACTCTCTTCCTCATCTGTGCTTCCATCACTCTGTGACCTCTGGCCTTTTGGGCAAGGTCATTCGTGTGTCGGGCGTGAGCATCTGCTGCCGTGACACTCTGTTCAACTGGCTAAATCTTACATTTGCAGGAAACATGCAAGTTCATAACAGTTGGAATATATTAGCCAACAGTTATTGCTTTCCAAACAGGCATAACTGCAATCCTCCCTCCTTATTTGAGATTGTTTTATTTTACTTGATTTTATTTTATTTGTTTACATTTTGATTTTAAAAAAAATATTTTTATCTAACTTTTATTTTTTGTTTTTATCTTTATATTTTCTTTTTATTTCTTTTTAACTTTACTTTTTTTATTTATTTATTTTTTAAAAACTTTTTAAAAAATGTTTATTTTATTACATTTTTGTTCTACTTTTTATATTTCACTCTGGATTTGAGTTGAGTTGTCAGCCTCACATTCCCTGTGTGTGTGGGACTTTTTTTTTGCATTAAACAATTTTATTAATCTCTATTTATTTGCTTTGCATGCAGTAATAAATTCTGCATTGTGTGCAGATGCATCACCGCCTCCTCCTCCTCTAAGTGAGAATGCAAAGGGATTCTTGGCCACGCTGGAGCAGAGCGGCGAGGAGGAACTGTCCTTACACCTCCAGGACCGCATGCTGTTCAGCAAGGAAGCCATAGCCCACTTGGTTCGTGTGTTTGACCGGCTTCACAGTCGCATTGATGACATGTGCAAGGCCATCCAGGCTGCAGGTAACCATGAGGATGACTCAGCTTCTCTTTTACCGTTTAATACCCACGCCACATTTCGCATTCTAGATGAAGATGAAATAGTAGCTGCTAGCTTTGCCTTTTTGTCCAACACATTTGTCTTGGTGGTCAGCAGGTGAGGATGCTAGCCAGTCTGAGGCCTGTGTGAACCCCGGTCTGCTGGATGAGAACATCCGCCTGCGAGATCTGGCCACCCTCCTGCAGGGGCGACACCACAAGATGTCCATGGAGGTACCGTTGCCCCATCTCTGGTAGTAGATATCTGTAAAACTGTGGAATGTTGGTACCTGTAAAATTAATAATTGCACCAATACACCAAATTTTAGCTTGCTCTTTTGAATAATAAATGTCTAACTTCCGCATGTCTCGCATTGCAGTACAATGAATGGGTGGACAAAGTGACGAGTGCAGAAACTAAAGTCTCTGAGATGGAAACAACGGTGGAGGATCTTCAGTGGGACATTGAGAAGCTTCGCAACAGGGAACAGAAGCTCAACAAACACCTGGCTGAGGCCATGGAGCAGGTTTGTTTTCATCCCTTTTAGCTTATTTCTATTTCTGTGCCGCAGTTGCTGTTATGAAAAGATGCATGTTGTTTTCTGTGTCCAAATGGCATTGGCCCCTCATTTGTTTTTCCATTTTACATGAGTGGATGGAGATAAGGCTCAGAGTATCAGAGCATGGCGAGTCAGCTGCTTTTTTTAAGGCATCCCTCGATCATGTTATGCTTACATGAAGCTGCAGAAGTTAGATCTGCATGTTTGAATTGAAGGACGGAGGTTTGATTAAGCCAAAAACTCTGGCTTTTCTAATCTTTTTTAACACTTAGTGGGAAAATTAAGGGATTGTTTTGTTGATTCTTTTCCCCTTCAGGATGACTGGAGAGGAGCTTTTATTTTGTTAATTTCTGATAGGAGCTTCATAAAGTTCACATTTTTAGAACAGTTTAATCCATTAATGAGTGAGAAAGGCTGAATCCTAATCGACCCCTTTCCCCTCATTCTTGGCCTTTAGGCCTCTCCTTGGTTTCTGGGGAGTCAAATGAAGTGAACGGGGTAAAAAACAACAACAACCCAGAAAACAGATTTCTAGGCTTGAAAACGAAGGGTTGGAGCTGCCCTGGCAAATATTCCCCAAAACCTAAACATCACTTAACATTGTTTTAATGGCACAACAATTATAATATCTATTTTGAAGGGTTCCTTTCTTTTTGTGATGGATGACAAGTAAACAAAGGCCAAGAATGACATGAAGATGATCAAAGTAAATTACATGGTAGTATGTTTCTTGATGTTTGAAAGTCAGATTGGTGGTCCATTTGTTCACTGTAACAATAATACAATATAATAAAAATATTTAAAAAATTTAAAATTATAATAAATAATTTAAAAGAATCCACATTGGGTTTCCATTTTGGGAAACCATATTTTTTTAATTTACAGTTTTTACAGACAATGATGAAAATGTAAAAATATTTCTACCCTTCTCAATAATTAATGCAAAATCTCTAGCAATCAAGCTCTCGTTATAGCTGAGCGGCTTTCTGCATGTTTCCTTTGATCATTTTGATGATTTATCTTTGAGCTCCAAGTCTTTCAGCTTGGAAGGCCTCCTTGCCATCACCCTAATCATTAGCTCACCCACTTATAAATTCTTTTACCAGTTTGAAGTCAGGAATCTGACTGGGTCTCTTCTCGGGGTGTAACGATACGCCAAAAGTCTCGGTTTGGCACGTAGCGTGGTTCAATTTCAAGGTTCTGTTCATTGTCTGTAAAGTCGAGGAATAAAGTAAAAAAACAAAACGTTTTTTTTTGTATAAGGACATTTAAAGAGCAGGTTGCAGATTAGATAAATATATTAGGATGTTTTATAAAAAATGGTACTCGTACATAAATTGCTTTGGCTTTTGGAGTCTTTTGTGAGAAAATGTAATGTCCGCCAGACCGGACGTGAAGACCTGTCAGCTGGATAAATAGAAAACAATTGATTATGATGCCGACTCTGACACAGAAGAAACTATAATTGTTTACAACTACACATGATGGAGCACAATTATATAGCTATGAGCGTACTGGACGCCCCAGAGAGCAGAGAGAGAGAGAGCAGGGGGCGGGGGGTAGATGGCCAATACATTGCTAAGCAAAGCTAACCTTATTAGCCTGGGTGCTGCAAACTAGCTTTACTGTATCTGTAACAATCCACCTATCACAGTGCTTCTAATCTTTGATATCATTCTTTCAACAAAGTTGGTAATTAGCAGATGTTAGACAACAAGATTTACAACGTAAACTATTACAATCAAATGCTTTGACGTTCCCGAATTACACAATAAGTCATGGAATTAAACTTTATTATCAAATAATAAATGGACACACCTCAATAGGACTTACCAAAACGTAGCTCAAGGTCCGAGCGTGCCACTAGATCTACCACAAATGGACTCTTGCCTTTACCGGCGTTTAGGAACTCCAATGGACAGATATCTTTCTTTTATGTCCTCACTAAAGTCTGGAATGAGACGCCACAAGACATCAGGACTATATCATCCCTAAGTCTATTTAAAAGAAAATGTGTTCTTCATTTAATGGACAGATACACCTGCAACCACTGAACAATGTGGCTTCATAATTTCTCCTCTTTCTCCGCTTCTCTATGTATTGTATGTGATTGTATATTCTTGTTTTGGTATTTATGATTTGTGTGTCTGAGTTAAACGTTCTGCAGAACAGGAACCTGCTGAAAAACAGTTTTAAACTGAGTCAGGCCCGATAGTTTTAATCTTTTCCTGTTTTATATATTGAATAAAAAAAATAAAAAAATAAAAATAAATGCACAGATCCCGTCTGCGTAGAGCTGAGCCTCTGATGGATCTGCGATCGCGTCTCCCGCCTGCTGCAGGTCCAGAAGCAGCCGCGGACAGCAGTCCGAGGAAACTGTAAGCACCTGATCTTTGCTTCTCTGCTTTCACGACGGAAGCAGGCATTCCAGCTCCTGCTCTCAATTAAAAGTGTCACCGGCCATAACATCTGCAAGCAGAAGGATGCGCTGTTTGTTTCCGGCTAAAGTGCAACGCTGTTACGCTTCCGTGTGGAAACTGAGGGGTGTGTTCCCAAAACAAAATTCGAATACAAACACGTGTACCGCCACACCCCTAGTCGATTGAAAATATTATTTTACTTCCGGTCAGATGGATTTATTTTAAACCCGAAATCTGCCAGGGGTATGAATAATTTTGGGCTAATAGCATGTAAATACAGAAAGAGAGTAACTGACAGGAGGAAACATTAAAGTACAAAAGCAGTAGAGTTGAGCGATATTTTATACCTGCGTTGACGCGTTGACCTTTTGACCTCCCATTTCTCTCATGTTCTAGTTAGGAAATGATTTTTGCTCGTAGAAATGCACGAAGTTGGTTTTGGATCTAAATCTGGTCTTCATTACGCATGTCATCTATTTACCTCTTGCAGCTTAAATCTGGATACAGCAGCACCGGCAGCTCAGGAGGCTTAGCTGGAGGACAGATAACGCTGAACATTCAGAAGGTGAGGAGCGGTAATGATGTCAGTGCATTGTGTATAGGACGCACATCTCTGTAAAGTGTTGTTTTTGTTTGTTATTGTAGTTTGAGAGCCTGAATGCAGAGCTGGAGCACAACCAGGAGCTGGCTAACAGTCGCATGGCGGAGCTGGAAAAGCTGCAGCTGGAGCTCCAGGAGGCTGTGAGGGACGGCGAGAAGCTCAAGGTGAACAAGCGCTTTTATTTACATGTACTCTTATCGGCCACGCCTCTTGTTCTGGGAAAGACATTTTGAAAAATATATGCATAACACATGTATAAAAATTTGAGCTGTCAAAATTAGCGCGTTAACGCAAGTCGATTTTTTTTTTTTACGCAGTTAACTAAATGCACAGAATGATCCGCCCTGTTTTTCCCACAATTCAACCCGCGCTGGTTTCAAAGCTCACCCGTCTCATAAACAGCATGGCAGACCCTAACTGCATCCTTGGTTCCAAGTGAACGTCTCTTCAGGATTATTTGTTCACTGCACTGGTCGTCTGCAGAAAGAGACGCGATTATGTCTTGTGCTGTTGGTAGCTTTGATAGAAACAACAAACGTGCATTCCATCGACTCGCCCCTTTCAATGCAAACAAAATACGTATTTGGTTGCAAGCGATTGGAACAAGCAGATGGTTAAAAATGCGACAATCTGCAATCTTATCACTTCAGGTAAGCCTAGGCTAATAAACAAGCTAACATAGCTAACCAACACTGCAACTAAAAGATAACTGCAAATAGCAGTGGGAACCAAAGAGGTATGTAAAGGTTCTGTGTTGATAAACAAAAAATCACTATTATTGAGAAAAATTCAATTCAAATTCAAAACTTTATTGATCCAGGAGAGAAATTAAGTGCTGTTGTAGCTCAAACTATTTAATTCTTCAAGGAGTTGTTGATCATGATGGCTGTGGGCAGGAAGGATCTCCTGTAGCAGTCTGTGTTGCAGCGAAACTGAGAAGCCTCTGTCTGAAAACACTCTGTTGTTGTATGACAGGACTAGTGGTGGGCGATATAAAAGGTATATGGTAGAAATGATTTTGACTATACCGCCCTACTGCGATTGCGCATTTTGATGATGTCATCAATTAGGATAAATACTGATGTTCAGTGTTCGTCTTTACACTAGTTATTGGAAGTTTAAAACCTGTTGAACTTGAAGCATTTTTAATTCTAAAATGTGCAGCTTTATTTTTGTGTGATTATTACATTTATAAATAAGTAACCAGGAAAGCGGACAATAATGTACTTTGTTTTTTTTTATCAACATGTAGCTTTTAATTTATTTAAAATATCTTCATCTTTATGTTGTGAGAAAAGATTTTAATATTTTAAAATGCCTTTTGCACAATATATGTTGTTTAAATGGCATTTTAAACTTTTTTTGAAGTTGTTCTGCTGCAATGTATCTGGAAAGTGAGAATGTTCATAAACTGTCATTTTCTCATATATAAAGAAATAGATATCGTTACTGCACATTCTTTAGATCATATTGCAATATAGATTTGAGGCCATATTGCCCAGCCCTAGATGGTTCCATGAAGAGGATGCTCAGGCAATATTAATAAGAAACTATCAGCTTTACATTCAGAAAATGTTATCCAGTTAGTTTCTTAGCAACTGGCTAAAAGAAGGTTAAAGGGGCCACAAAATGTGATAGGTGGAGTTCAAAACAAAAGTCACATGGATCTCTCCTGTATTTCCTTTAAAAAAAAAAAAAGATCTACAGTTTCTGGTTTTGTCCTTTATTTACACCAAAAATTGTCAAGTCATATTTAGGAATCTTAATTAATCGTGATTAATTCACAGCTACCCTGTGATTAATTAGGAAAAAAAATTTAATCGTTTGGCAGGCCTAATAAAAATGCATTTAATCTATCAGATGGACCTGCGCAATATTCCAGAAGAAGTTGTGAAGGAAACCTCCGAATATAAATGTCTGCAGTCTCAGTTCTCGCTGCTCTACAATGAATCTCTGGGAGTTAAGACTCAGCTGGATGAAGCTCGGGCTCTGCTGCTCACCACAAAAAACGCTCATCTCAGACAGATCGAGCACATGGAGGTGAGTCTGAGAGGCGTGAAGAAAACTGCAGCGAGTTTTTATCTGAAAGAGGTGTTGGTGTAAAAATGGTCCACGCTGCTTTTCTGTTTCTCCCTCAGAGTGACGAGCTGTCCCTTCAGAAGAAGCTGAGAACCGAGGTCATCCAGCTGGAGGACACTTTGGCCCAGGTCCGAAAAGAATACGAGATGCTCCGCATCGAGTTCGAGCAGAACCTGGCAGCCAATGAGCAAGCAGGTAATTAAAACCCAACGAAACATCCTGTTATTTTGGAAATCAAATGAAGAAAGAAAAAACTGTAAATTCTGTTTTCAGATAGTTTAAAATCAACATTTTTAAATAGCTAATTGTTTTTATATGGTAAATATTGAAATGATGTAAATGAACGGCAAGCAGCACCCTAACCTAATCACTCCATAATATCACCTTCTAACTGTACTTTTGCAACAAAACTCTTTAGGCGTCTTTATCAGGGGTGTAACTGTACATGTATTCGTATTTTTCGGTACGGTCTTGTCGGTTCGATCTCGAACTAATCTGGCTGTTTTCTACCTGAACACATGCAGAATGTTAATGTGCAGAACAAGTTGGAGAAATCCCTGTTGATGAGAAGGGATTTTCCCAACAGCTGCCCATGCTGCATTCAGGTACAGCTGGGAGACTTTCGAAATATCAAAACACTTTATTTAAGTATGTTTTATTCTCAAATATGGGCAAAGTATTTAAACATTTCTAAACATTAACACTGACTTTTCAAGTGGTTCTATTGTTTTCTACTCTGGCTATGTCTGCTTGTACTATTTTATTTATTTTTTTAAAAATCAAATCAAATCTCCAGTCAGTTCTGTGCCTTCAACTTTTTTAAGGTTATAGAACAAAATCAAATCAAATTAATTTCAGAAATTGAAAGGAAGGAATTGTTTAATGCTGATCAAAGTAAAAACATGGAATATTATAAAATTGTTATTTTTCTTGATTGAAGTCTACTGAAAACGTACTAAACAGTTACACCCCTAGTCATTACTGAGCACAACTAGTCATTTAAAACGTCTCCTGACTTGAGAGACTTGAATGAGGTTTCTCAGTCCAGGTGAGGAATCAGGGGTTCTCCAACCTTTCCACCTTTTATGGGATCATTTGGATCATCTTTATGAATTCACCTGATCAATATTTACAGGTTGGATTCTGTCTAAAATTGTGCTTTATTACTGGATGTGGAAATGATTATTATTGTTGTCCTTTCTATGCTGAGGGTTCTTTCTTGTGTTTGCTGACTTTGGGGCAACCGCGATCGTCCTGTAACCGGTGGGTTGCCGGTTGGTACCCCCGCTCCGTCCGTCTCAGTCGTTGTGTCCTTTGGCGACACTTCGTCTGCCTTGCCTGCTGGTGGCGCCAGTGTTCAGCAGCCTCGCTTCTGTCAGTGTGCCCCAGGGCTACAATGTATCTCTCCATCACCAGTGTGTGAATGTCTGAAATTTTCAGCACATGCAATCTTGTTGCTGAAAATGTGCTTTAGAAATAAAATTGCCTCGTCTTGCCTTTCCTTCTTGTAATGTAATTTAACGTCCAAAAGGTTGGAGCTGAGCGAAATGAAGGAAAATTAAGTAGTTTCTAACATAATAACATGATAATACGAATGTGTATTGGTAAAAATCTGACGATACAATATATTGCGATTATACGAGTAAGACGACATATTGTGATTTTTAAAACTGAATTTAACTGTAGGAAAACTGTCCCATCATTCTAAACACTCCAACATGTTTCATACTTTAACACATCCAGTTTTATTACTAGATCTAGTTGATCCACTGGAACGAAGAAGGTGAAAACAGCCACAAACTACCAGCTATACTTTTAATTTTACTACAATAATTACTGTAATCATTAATGGTTCCATTCAAATCCTAAGAAGAAGAAGAAAAATCATTATTTTTGTTTTGAATATTGGGATATAAAATATCGCGATATATCGGTGTACCGATATTTTCTTATATCCCTACATTATAATATCTAACATTTGTAATAATTAATGAGGTTTATTTTCCAAATTCCGTTATGCATCCTTAATGACACGTTCTCAACTAACAGTACAGTCATGTACAAATCGCTAGCAAGACTGTTTAATACTGAAAATATGTAAGAGTACGACCAGAAAATGCAGTAATTTTAAAGTTCAGTTCGAAGCCAAGTAGAGTGCCGTGTTTGGGCCGAGGTCCTGCCCCAGCGTAGGAGTTCAAGTATCTCCAGATCTTCATTTAGCTATTTACTTTATTATTAAATTTGTGGAGACGACATGTGATTTTGTCCATCGTTGCGTACGCCTAGATGTTGTACCCACCTGATCAAAATAGATCATGGACCCAGAAGGGCAGTGAAGGTCAATTTAACCAGCTTTCATCTACAAGCAAGGGTGTCCAGACGGTGTCCTGCTACTTCTACATGTATCCCTGGTCCAACACACCTGGGGCAAAAAGGCTAGACTTTAAGCCTGTCACAATAAATCAATTATTTGCATGATAAATTCAAAGGAGCTGAATAATTTTTCCAGCCACAATATATTCCATTTGCATGCTTGCTTGTTTTCCTTGCGTTTCTCCCTCTTTCTAGTAAAGAGACTGGATGGGAAAAAGGCAGCTATATCTGTAAAATGGTCTGTTTTTTATTTGAACTGAGTGTTTTTATTGTTTAGTTTACATTTTTGTTTTATTTACAAAACTCCTAACTGGTAGTTTTTCCTGTTTTTCTTGCCCAAGCCAAATGATTAATATTTATTTGAAGGGCAGTTTTGTTTACTGAGTTCATCCATTTTCTTTTTTTATTGTTTCTGTTGTTTTGTTCATTTATGTTGAATATAAAAAATATCTTCCCGTTGCAGTGATAAATGTTCTGTAGAAATGAAAGTTTATTGGTCGTTCGGAGGCTGCACATGCGTTATTATTGCATTCGTTGAAAAAGATCGTTTATCGCAAAACTTTCTGGGACAATTTATCGTCCAGCCTAGCTGACTTACCTCCTCAAAATGCAGCCAAGTTGCAGGACAGCAGCTCTGGAAGACTGGAGTTTGACAGCTGTGCTGCAGAGGAAACCTGAACAAGGCGAATAGAGGCTAAATTAATATTCAGAACGTCTGAATTATTGGACATAAAAACAACAGTTGGATGAGGGAGGCTGTTTTTTTTAATTTATTATCTCAAAGTGTGAAAGAAACTACAGAAGTGTAGAAACCTTTCAGCTCTTGCTTTCTGCCATATTTCAGTCGGGACGATTTCATGTTGCTGCAGCTGACACAAAATCTAATTAAATAACCAGATAATGGTGACATCATCATCATCTTACAGCCAAACTATGGATGCACAGGATTCAGGTTGCGGATAAATACTCTCACCTCCCAACGCTGAACTGAATAAGATCATCTGAAGCTGCGGTAAACTTTGCATTTGTGTTCGTTTGCATCATGATGTCGCCTCTGTGCTTGTTGCCATTAAGCTGATCTGTTCCAGCATCAGTTTTGGGGTGATGCACAGCGATGAAAGACCCCTCGCAGTGACCGAGCCTCCCCTTGAATCTTTTGTCTTTGCTCACTCAGGACCAATCAACAGGGAGATGCGGCACCTAATCAGCAGCCTTCAAAACCACAACCTGCAGCTGAAGGGCGACGTGCAGCGCTACAAGAGGAAGCTGCGGGAAACGCAGATGGAGATCAATAAGGTAGATTGGGGCGATTTAGCGACCAATAAATCTGAAGCAGCCGTTTCATGCAAACGACGTTAACTCGCCTCACTTTTGTTTTTGCCGCCAGCTACGCAGTCAGAGCGGCGACTCAGGGGTTTTGATTCTAGAGGAGGCGACGAGCGACAGCATTGATGTGAAAAAGGAGGAGGAGGAAGACCAGGAGGAAGAGGAGGAGAGGAGAAAGGAACTGGAGAGACAGCGGGCGAGGGAAAGGGAGAGGGAAAGGGAGAGAGAGGCAGAACGGGAACGAGAGAGGGAGCGCGAGAGGGAGAGGCAGCGCAGCGACGAGCTGAAGAGGAAGGACTCTGATACGCTGAAGATGCTCAGAGTTGAACTCAAGTAACGTTTTATTTAGACACAATTTCATATGTGATTCATTTCTGCTTCAGTTATGAAAGTGTTAAGAAAATAGATTCTTCTTAAGGCAATTTCTCCATGTTTGTTTTCTTCAGGAAAGCTCAGGAGTCCCAGAAAGAGATGAAGCTCCTGTTGGACATGTACAAGTCAGCTCCAAAGGAGCAACGAGACAAAGTGCAGCTTATGGCAGCTGAGCGCAAGTCAAAAGCAGAGGTTTGTTTTAATTTGTTGTTTTCAGTCCGAGGTTCCTACAGCTGCCTAAAATCCCTGAAAACGCGACACATGTTACGCAGTAGCTCACATACCAGCTTTAAGATGAAAAATAATCTGTTATGCTGCAGAAAACTGAAGACTATAAATATTTGGAACAATATTAACGTGACTTCTGCAGAGTTTGAGCAGGCAGCCGTTTTGGGTCTAAATATCCCCCGAATTTTAGACCCAGATGACAGTTTAAGATGAGAGCTGCACGATGCATCAAATTGCGATGCATCAAAAATCATCTGCCATCTTTCTGCCATAAACAGTCAATCCAAAGTGCCTGGTGAATATTCTGCATCAACTTCAGCCGGCTGATATGGGGCGGTTCAGACAACAAGAGTAAAAAGATTAAAATTAAAAATAATAGCAACAGCACAAGCGATAAAACAATTAAGAATAAATATAAACCTTGAATTATATTATTACTTCTGGTACCAACAATAAGATTGGAATAAAAACTAAACGACTGCAGAACGTTATAAGTTTTAGTGCTTCTAGATATTTAAAGCCTAAGAGAAAAGATGTGTTTTAGGTCAACTTTTAAAAAGTATCATCCGTGCAAAATATTATTGGGGTTCACAAATAAACGGAATAGCTGCGAGAGTCGCACCGCAGTGTACCTGACATAAAAAAGAAGCGAGGACGGGGCTGTACAGTGTCGCACGTGTGATGAAAGAAAAATGTCTGTGCGATGAACTATTTTTCACATGTAGCACTTGTGCAACAGCTTTGCAAGCTGCTTGTTTTTGTTTTTTACTGTAAAGGCTAGTTCACGCTGTACGCATTTGGGTCGTCTGAAAGGGCCTCTCCGTGCCACCCTGAGCAACCTCCACCGAGATTTCAGAGGATCGAACAAAACGACGTCTCATCCTAGCAGGACGCTCCAAAACATCTCGAGCAGACCGGGGTCGTAGAGTTTCTCACACCGCCTGTAGCATATTTCTAATAACTGTTCAAACCCCCTTAACAACTTTTTCTTTTTCTTAAAGCGCCATCTAGCAACATTTCTGACCACCCTTAGCTACTTTCTGTGAAACGTTGTCACCGATATTCTCTACAGATTAGAGACCCAGCCTGTTCCACATCCCAAAAAACACTGAAAATACCATAAGTCATAAGCTTCTTTTTAATGGCGGTTGGCAAGCAACGTTTGGTGCATACTAAATAAGCCCTACTTATTTTTACAAACTAACAAAAATGTGATTCTTTCTATTAATTTTGTCTTAACGTATATCAGCAATTTTTTTTTTAGAACTAGAAATTTAGTTTAAAAGGTCTTGGATGTCCAGTTGCAATTTGAGATCTTGTAGATTTTGTACCAGTTTGCTTCTCTCAACACTTTAATTCTGGCAAAATAATATAACACGTTCCACTGTCTCTTCTTGAAGACAAAGTTTTTAGAGATTGTAAAAGACATTTTGTGTTGATGCTGGAGCTTTTTTGTCGATGCACGGTTCTGTCGGGTCGGTAGATCTAACCTCAAGGCCCAGTTCAGCACATAGATCTAATAGAACTGCTTTAGGGAATCTACATCGACTCCCCCCATCCTGATGCTGCCACTGACTGATCTTCAATGAGCGCCGGCGCATCCATTGTGCAGCATTATTCAGGAGCGTCGCTGCAGTATTTATATTTAGACTTCACGTGATTAATGCATCAATAAGTGCAACTGCTGTATAATCTGAAGGCATACATATGAACATACTGTGATATAATTCTTTAATGCAACATTTACATTCAGATTCTCATTTTAATTCTCAGTGTGCGAAGGTCTACAAGTCTGAAAATGTGGCTTAAATTCCCCATTTTTCCATCTCAGCGGCTGCGCTGCCAGTGTCCTCCGTGTCCAAACTGTGCGTAACCAGCGATGTCCTTAGTGCGCTTAAAGTTGCGCACGTTTTTTCCGCCATATTTTTTTCCTATAAATGGCGCAGAAAGTGACTTATGCAGTTTTCAGACCCCGTTTTGTGCATAAGCAAGCGTTATAAACGAGACCCCTGAGGTTTAATTTTAGTGGCTGAGGTGCTCACAGCCTGGCGCGGACACGCCGTAAAAATCAAGAGAATCAATAGCGTTGCAATTTTAGCACAATGAGATATTCTGCAGCCCCACCCAGTGGAGACATTTTTAAGGAAAATTAACAGATTTTAAGCACGGTTTCTTCTAATTTTATGTCAGGATGAATATAAATGAATGTCTTTATCCTGTCTAGTTGAGAATAAAAAGAAATTCAGTTCATTACAGTTGGAGGGGGCTGGAAATGAATGCTTGGAGATCGGTTTCATTTCTGCCTCTGCATGATGTATAATTCAATATTGACGTGTGTGTGAGAGATAAATGGTCGCCCTCTGTCTTGCACCTTCCAGGTGGAAGACCTGAGGATGCGAGTGCGAGATCTGGAGGAGAGGGAGAGGAAGGAGAGCAAGAAGCTGGCTGATGAAGACGCCCTGAGGAAGATCCGTGTGGCAGAGGAGACCATCGAGCATCTGCAGAAGAAACTCGCAGCCACCAAGCAGGTTTGTTTGCGTTACTGGACGCCTTCGCTGATTACAGCATGAGGACAGCCGTTTGCTTTGGGACACTGACCTGCTAACGATGCTGATGAAAGCTGAACCTCGTTTAACTTGTTGCTGTCTTAGGATTTGGCCCCCTCGTTTCCAGCGAAACGTCATGTTTGAACTTTTTGTGACAGCACCCGAGATGAATGCCCGCAGCCAGCTGTTTGATGAGTGAAACCAGGACAGAGAGTTCTTCTAATCTTAGCTGTTTCAAGGAGGAACCGAAACCTGTCGACTTGGCCTGATCAGCTCAGCGTGTTAATCTAAACCCACCGGTTTTGTTTTGAGTTGTTTGATGCTGGTGAAAACACAACTTTGGCCGAATCGGGGTCCCCTTGTTCAGCACGACGTTTTTTAGAAATGGTTGCTTTTGGTTTTGCTTCTGATTTTTGTTTGGGTTGGGAGCTTTGTGTAGGAGAACAATAAGAATCCAAAACTAGGGCTTCCAGGGCTGATCAGGATTTGCTCCAAGTTCTCCTGTTTTCCTTATTTATTTATTTCGTCCCAGCTGGAGTTTCTGCAGGACAGTCTCAGTGTGTCGCGTCACTTCAGACATCGAGAGCTTCATCATCCTTTTTAGGATAAAACATTTTCGTCAGGCGCTAGGCTAACACTAGCATCTATACTGTCTTGATATTTCAGCCTGCAAATTATTTCCATCTGGTTCTTCTTAATGTGTGTGAAAGTTGTTTTCCTCCTTCATAAAATTCTATCTTTGTTTTGCATGTCATAAAATGTAGTAACTAGTGGTTCAGCTGCTCTCTGAGAACATATCCAGGGGTCAGCTGGAGCCTATAATGTCTGTTTGCTGTCTGCATCATTGCAGACAGTGAAAACCCTTCTGCAAGCACTGCCTAATGCTCAGCTTTGCCATGAATATAACAATCGGAAAAACACAGAAGAGAGACTCTGATACCGGCCATTTAATTCAGTTCAATTCAGTTTATTGATATAGCGCCGATTCACAACAGATGTTTCATCTCAAAGGCGCTTTTACAAGAAAAGTCATTTCAATACAAACATTACAATCAGTTTAAAGGTTTAGTTAGTTTTCTGTCTAAGGAATCCCAGCAGATTGCATCAAATCATTGACTTGAGGTTGCGCCCAGTTGATGCAGACTCCAACCACAGCAATCCCTCATACTGAGCAAGCATGTAGCAACAGGGGAGAGGAAAAATTCTCCTTTAACGGAGAGAAACCTCCAACAGAACCAGAACCAGGCTCAGTAGGAGCGCCCATCTGCCACGACCGTCTGGGGGTTTGAGAAGACAGAGCAGAAACACAGAAGGAACAGAAGATCTGATATAAGAGAACTTTCTATGTTACAGAAAGTAAAAAGTTGATAACAGGACACAGTGGATGTTCAGTTACTGGGAGCATCATCCCAGTCGATGCCCCCCGTCCAACAGGGCATTGCAGCCAAGCAGGATACCAGACCAGGTATATCTTCTATGGAGAGAAAAACACAGAGAGAAAACAAAGTTAACAGTGGAAATAACAGCAAATAATACAACTGGAGAGTAGTAGGAGAGAAAGTAGCAGAGTGAAGAAAAGTGGTCAGTCTGTCCTCCAGCAGTCTAAGTCTATAGCAGCATAGCTACAGAGATAGCTCAGGATGACCTAAGCCACTCTAACTATAAGCTTTATCAAAAAGAGAAGAAATAAAACTTGCTTTGGACCCCGAGGTGATGCTTGGGCTTCAGATCCCCCGCCTCATTCAGCCACAAGAGAGACTCAGAGGTTCATGAGAAGAAAATAAAACTTGCGTTCCTTCCACCATCATCTGTTGAGGTAAAAAGGCTCAACAACCTGACAGAGAAGGCCGGTTCTGTTCTGGGGACAGTTCTGGAACCTCTGGAGAAGATTCTTCATGAGATCAGGAACATTATAGACAACCCTGAGCATCCTCTTCATGAGACTTTTATACAACGACAGAGTATCGTCAGTCAGAGGCTTCACAGATCTGCTGTAACACAGACCTCTACTGGAGTTCCCTGCTGCCCACAGATCAATAAAGCGTTATAGAATTTGAATTTGAAGAGATTTAATAGTCACCAATTCTGTCTTTATTAGCAGTAAATGTGAGAGCCAACCTTAAAAATCCTCACCTGACCTCATTCCTTATTAATTTTTTATTATCCTAGATTATCACAAGCGGGAATGTACAAAACAATAATGAGTCCCAGGTTAAATGTCCATGCAGTAATGTCACTGTGCTGCCCATAGCGGATCCACCCATAACAAATGATGCGATACGCTGTTTATTTAATTACTCAGCTGTTGACCTCAGTGCTATCAATGTGAGAGGCTTATTTGTTAAATTCAGTCACGCCTTCTGTTCCCACACACGTGCGTGTGTGCTTTTAAACTCTGAGATAAAAGTCGCAGCAGATGTTGCGATGTGATGAGTCTGCAGCTCTTCATGCTTGGCAGGTGTTCCAGAACGTAACTGAGCGAAGGGAGAACCCGGCCCGGAACCGATGACACGTCGCTGGGGGTCGAACAAACTCGATGCGACCTGCAGCGAGAAATCAGGAAGCGACTCATGAGTTCATCTGACTCGTGGTTCTGCTCGAACTCTGTGTTGAGACGTAGCGAAGCGCTGACGAATCGGGGACTGAAGCAAAGCAAATCTTATTAAAAGAGGAGCAGCTCTCTGTGCCATTAATGAAACCTTAATGTAGTGAATCTTGCAGGATGAGTTTTTGAAACCACCGCTGGTGTGAAGGCAGGTGGAGAGAGAAGGGTTTTTATACGACCCCATTCAGAACCTCCAAAGGTGGCCTGGAACTCTTTACTCTGCATTAGTTTAGCAATTTGATCGTAATGTGTCCTGAAACAATCCAAAGGAACACCCACTAACAAACCAAATCTTTCTGCAAACATGGTTTTTATAATAAATCACAGCTGCTGGTTGACTTAACCAGCGAACGTGACGGCGGTTTGTGGAGATGGGATTTTGTTTTTGTAAAGGTATCCCGCCTCAGATTTAAGGTTTTAATCAGCACACTATGGGGGAATACATTTTATCTGCAGTTTTTTAAAATGTATTTTAAATTTATATATTTGTCTTTTTGCACAAAATTACACAAGATATCAAACGAAAACATCCATTACTACACAACCGGCACAACTGGTTTTCCTTGAATGCCCGTATTCCTGACACATTATGTTTTGAACATTAAAAAAGAAACAATAGCAATAAATAAAATACTGTAAAGAAAACAAAACTGTAGCTTAGAACTGGGGTGTTGTATATATTACACTTTGTGATATTTCATGCAAATATCCCTCATTTTTCTTTTCGACACATTATAAATGTCTACATGAACATCCAGACATCTAAACAAAATCCGATCTATGTTGCCTGATATATTTTAGCCATTCTTTCCAGATATTAAATTAGTCAATTCCCAATCTAGTTGAAGCAGTCAGTTTTTCCATATTGTAAATGCTTAGCGTGACATCAGTCAATTCTTCCAATTTAGGCACCAAATCATTTCTCCACCTTCTGGTTCTTGCTTGTTTTCCAGCCAGGAAGATAATTCGAAGCAATTTATAGTCGTACCCCCTTTCTTTTCTTTTTTTTTTTTAAGTTAAGAGTCTCAACTCTCCCAAGATTCACTCTATCAATAACCTCCTTTAATTTTATCCAATATTGGGTTATAAGGGAGCATCACCAAAAGATCAGGGTTTATGGAGGTCATTAAAAAGCATTAAAGGTAATTAGAGTTTGCAAAGAATTAAGGCCTTAAATTTCATTAAAAAGCATTAAATCGGATTCTCATAAGCATTAAAGTTCCTTCTGTATTTTTAATGAAAAACACTTGAATAACTATAAACGGTGATTTGCTGTTGAACTGTGTATTCAACGTACATCGGCGTCAGAATGCAGAACTGTGTCGGAAATTGCTGTTTGAGTAGCAAATTCAAGCAAAAGTGGCTGGAAAACAAGAAATTCAGGACATTGTTGATAGTCAAGATGGAGAAGGATTTTTCCAGAGTTTGCAAAAAACATAAAATAAATTAAGCATGATCCAATCGGTGTCAATGCGATGAAATCTCACATGCAGACAGCTAGAAATCATCTGGAAGAGGCAGACAGCAGTTAACTGTGGCTAGTTACTTTTTCGTAACCAACAGCGGGACGTCTTCATGAAATACCGTGACCCCCACAAATGTCTCAACTGCAGGTGTCGTGAACACTAGCGGAACATTGCGCCGTCTTTGAGCGTCATTCGGATTGAAGTTGACGTTACGCGCGGAGGCGCTCCGTTGTCTGAACACTGTCGTGCAGCGCCGCTCAGATGCAGCCAATAAAGGTGTTTCTGAGTTGTTCCTGGCAATGTTTCTGGATTTAAAAAAATAGCTAAATGTTTCTCACGTGGAAAGGAAAAAAACTCTAGCTCTATGATTGTGGTGGCAATTCATAAATGGCATTTAGTCTACCTCAAGTTGCATTAAAATACATTGAGTTTCCAGAGGTTTTCTTTAATGTACAAGTGTTAGCCAAAAGTTTTGAGAATTACACAAATATTAGTTTTCACAAAGTTTGCTGCAAAACTACTTTTAGATCTTTGTTTCAGTTGTTTCTGTGATGTACTGAAATATAATTACAAGCATTTTATACGTTTCAAAGGCTTTTATTGACAGTTACATGACATTTGTGCAAAGAGTCAGTATTTGCAGTGTTGGCCCTTCTTTTCAGGACCTCTGCAATTCGACTGGGCATGCTCTCAATCAACTTCTGGGCCAAATCCTGACTGATAGCAACCCATTCTTTCATCATCACTTCTTGGAGTTATTTTTTATTATTTATTTATTGGAGTTATTTATTGGAGAATTAGTGGGTTTTTGTTTGTCTACCCGCCTCTTGAGGACTGACCACAAGTTCTCAATGGGATTAAGATCTGGGGAGTTTCCAGGCCATGGACCCAAAATGTCAACGTTTTGGTCCCCGAGCCACTTAGTTATCACTTTTGCCTTATGGCATTGGGCTCCACCGTGCTGGAAAATGCTTTGTTCTTCACCAAACTGTTGTTGGATTGTTGGAAGAAGTTGCTGTTGGAGGGAGTTTTGGTACCATTCTTTATTCATGGCTGTGTTTTTGGGCAAAATTGTAAGTGAGCCCACTCCCTTTGATGAGAAGCAACCCCACACATGAATGGTCTCAGGATGCTTTACTGTTGGCATGACACAGGACTGATGGTAACGCTCACCTTTTCTTCTCCGGACAAGCCTTTTTCCAGATGCCCCAAACAATCGGAAAGAGGCTTCATGGGAGAATCTGACTTTGCCCCAGTCCTCAGCAGTCCATTCACCAGACTTTCTGCAGAAGATCAATCTGTCCCTGATGTTTTTTTTGGAGAGAAGTGACTTCTTTGCTGCCCTTCTTGACACCAGGCCATCTTCCAAAAGTCTTCGCCTCACTGTGCGTGCAGATGCGCTCACACCTGCCTGCTGCCATTCCTGAGCAAGCTCTGCACTGGTGGCTCTCCGATCCCACAGCTGAATCCTCTTTAGGAGACGTTCCTGGCGCTTGCTGGACTTTCTTGGACGCCCTGAAGCCTTCTTAACAAGAATTGAACCTCTTTCCTTGAAGTTCTTGATAATCCTATAAATTGTTGATTTAGGTGCAATTTTAGTAGCGACAATATCCTTGTCTGTGAAGCCATTTTTATGCAACGCAATGATGGCTGCACGCGTTTCTTTACAGGTCACCATGGTTAACAATGGAAGAACAATGATTTCAAGCATCACCCTCCTTGTCAAGTCTGCCATTCTAAGGACTATGCAATTCATCTGATCACTGTTCATAACATTCTGGAGTATATGCAAATTACTATTATAAAAACTTAAGCAGCAACTTTTCCCATTTCCAATATTTATGTAATTCTCAAAACTTTTGGCCACGACTGTACATATATATTCATGAATTATCTTGGGTACAGACACAGCACCCCAATGCATTTGTGGCAATATCTGGTGATTTTAATCATGCCTCGCTCTCTACTACACTTCCAACATTTCAACAGTTTGTCAGCTGCACCACAAGAGAAAAAAAGAACCTTGGATTTGTTTTATGCAAGTTTAAAGGATTCATACATGTCCAAACCAAGACCTCCTTTGGGACAATCAGATCACAGTCTTGTTTTTCTCTGTTTAGAATATAAACCACTTGTTCAGAGGCAACCTGTTACAAAACAAACTGTGAGAAAATGGTCACAGGAAGCTGAAGAAGCTCTGCAGGGTTGTTTTGAGACTCCTGTTGGCACCCCTGAGTAAGCAAACAAGAACGTATCAGGACCCACTGCAGTTTGCTTATCGCTGTGGAGTTGGAGTTGAAGATGCCATCATCCACCTGCTTCAACCAACCCACTGTCATCTGGACAAAGCAGGCAGCACTGTGAGGATCATGTTCTTTGATTTCTCCAGTGCATTTAACACAATTCAGCCTGATTTGCTTTGTCAGAAACTCCTGAAGACACAGGTGGAGCCCTCAACAATCGCCTGGATCAATGACTACCTGACCAACAGACCACAGTTTGTGAGACTGAAGAATTGTGTGTCAAACCAGGTGGTCAGCAGCACAGGAGCACCACAGGGGACCGTTCTCTCACCATTCCTTTTCACTCTGTACACCTCAGACTTCCAGTACAAATCAGAGACCTGTCATCTGCAGAAATACTCAGATGACTCTGCAATTGTCGGGTGTATCATAGATGGACAAGAAGCTGAATACAGAGAGCTGGTGGACCGCTTTGTGACATGGTGTGGAAACAATCGTCTCACCTTGAATGTGAACAAAACAAAGGAGATGATTGTAGATTTCAGAAGAAACAGGGATAAGTCAAAAACTGTTTCCATCATGGGAGAAAAAGTGGAGGTGGTTGAGGAATATAAATACCACAGAGTTCACCTTGACAACAGACTGGACTGGAGACTGAACAGTGAAGCCGTCTACAAGAAGGGACAGAGCAGACTGGACTTCTGGAGGAAACTTAGGTCCTTCAAGGTTTGCAGCAAGATGCTGCAGATCTTCTACAAGTCTGTTGTGGAGAGTGTAATCTCTTCAGCCGTCATCTGTTGGGGTAGCAGCATCAGAGCCAGGGACTTAAAAAGGCTAAACAACCTGATGAAGAAGGTTCTGGTTCTGTTCTAGGGACGACTGTGGAACATCTGGAGATGATGATGCAAAGAAGGATTCTTCATAAAATAAAAAAATTATACACAACCCTGATCATCTTCTTCATGAGACGGTCATACAACAACAGAGCGTCTTCAGTCGGAGGCTTCTTCAGTTTCGCTGCAACACAGATCGCTACAGGAAATCCTTCCTGCCCACAGCCATCATCATCTACAACAACTCCTTAAAGAATTAATTATATGAGCTACAACACTTAGTTTCCCTCTGGGATCAAAAAAGTATTTTTGAATTTGAATTGAATAGAATTTTGATGGCATTAAAAAATTTTAAAATTCTACTGAAAGGGCATTAAAAAGCATTTTATCGGATTAGCTGATTTCTGCAGAATCCCTGAAGATATGGAAGTGATTTGCTTTAGTTTGAGCAGAAGTTCTCCAACATATTCTGTTGGCAGCTTCTTTTTATCTGCAGCTTGACGTCTGGTGTAGGGCTGCAACTAACTACTATTTTAATAGCTGACTAGTCACTGACTGTTGAAACGATTAGTCGACTAATCGGATAATTATTAGATTTTTCTTAAAATTAGCATGAGATTGGTTTAATTATGTTGGAAATGATAATAAACACAAGAAAGGTGGGTACTTAAATAAAAAATGCATCTTTTATTGAACTTTACTGCTGACAGGCCGATTCATACCAAAAGTCAAATAAAAATGTCCTGTCTAAAACCAATTAGGCACAGTGCTCGGCCAGTATAGACAATAATGCATAAATAAAGAAACCTCTATCCATTTTTTAAAGGACAGGCACATGTGTTTTATAAGAAAAAATACATTAAAATCAAGTAAACATTTTTTTCCTGTAAACCAGGGGCAGGCACATTAGCAGCAATAAAACGGTAGACAAAAATATTAAGTGCATTTTGTGAGACACATTCAGTGGTCAATCTGTTGCAAAAGAACTTTACAACTCTCAACATTCTGAAACATAACGGTTTTAAAATAAGCTTTCAGAGTTGTCCGGATTTAAGTTGTAAACATGGACTGTGTGATACAACCTGGACACATATCATAGATCAGCATCTGCAATACTGACTCAGTGAGGGCAAGCGCCTGTTGGGGGGTGCAAATCTGCTTCTTTTGCAGAAAGGGGTCCATGGTGGCTCTCTTCTTCAGACTGCATGCATTTAATTTAAAATACTTTTGTCAGGCACAGTCGGGCATAACATTAAATCTGTTTTTTTTTAAAGCGGAAATACGCTTATAAAATGTTCAATGTACATCCAGAACAAAACGTATTGGCTTCTATGTTATTTAAATCTTACCGAGGCGACTCAGACTCCGTTTCATTCAACTGTCCGACGTGGTTTCTCTTTAAATGTTCGTGCATCACCGAGGTGCTGCCGTGATACGCAAGGACTGCTTTGCAAACCATGCAGGTAATCTTTTTATTCAGGCTAAAATGATCCCAAACGTTAGAAGTTTTGGTACGTGCAGCTGCAGTGTTGGATGCTGCCATTTCTGTATGTTAATGTCAGCAGAGAACCTATTGCGCATGTGCAACTCTCGGCAGAGATTGTAATGAAGTGAGATGCCTCACTCGGTTGGAAAAAATAGTCGACAAAGAAATTCATTGTCGAATATGTCTATCGATTTTTGTCGACAAATCGTTGCAGCCCTAACTGTGTCCCATGCTGATCACAGTTAAGCATAGTTTATATTTCTCCGTCAGCGAGTTTGCACACACACGTATTGACGGAGACGTTTTCCTTTTATACTTCTCTGTTGTTGCGAAGCAATTCCCCTTCAGGACAGCAGGGGGCAGCAGACCTTTTTTCTGGCGAATCCTCTAAAAACAAAACAAACACAGCGCTCTGTTTTGTTGTTCTCTACACTTTAATCTCTTTGAGGTGCTGAACTCTCCTTCATGTGGCGCCACCTGCATATTAAATGCATGTATTGCAGGTGATGAAATAATTGGTGTCTTTTTGCCGACACTGAGCTCCGTCAAATCTCTAATAGAAGTACGACTCCATAAATGTGGTGAAAGATTTCAATACTCTTTGTCTCTCATTTTACAAAGTGAAGCCCGTATATTATATAGATCTATCACACATGGAGTGAAATATTTCAAGCCTTTATTTTATGACGGTTTTGGTGGTTCTGGCTCACAGGGAATAAAAAATCCAAAATTTAGCTTATCAGAAAAGTTTAATATTACATCAGATCAATAAAAAAGTACTTTAAACAGAATTGTCAGGTTTCTGAAAACTTTGTTCATTTCTATGCATTCCATACATGGTCTGGGCTCCTTTTGCATAAATGACAGTGCAGCGTGGCATAGAGGAGATCAGCCTGTGGTTCTGCTGAGGTGATAGGAGCCGTCAGGTCATCTGCATTGTTGATTTAGGTGTCTCTCATCTCTCTCTTGGCGATACTCCATAGGTTTCGCTATGGGGTTCTGTTCAGGCCCGTTTTCTGACCAAACAAGCACAGTACCACTATGATCATTGGATCAACTTTTGGTACCTTCGGCAGTACAAACTCCTGCTGGAAAATAAAATCACATTTTGGCGGCCGTCCCCATTGCTGGCACACTTTTTCCTTCCACTCAACTTTCTATAAATATGCATGAAAACAGGTCTCTGCTTCTTCAGTAATGACCTTCTGTGTCTTCCCCTCCTTGTGGAGGGTGTCAGTAACTGTTTTCCTCATCATCGTGTCCTCCTGACCCAGACTGAGACTGGAAGTCAATCAGCTGATCAGGAGGGTGTGAACACCACGAGTTTACAATATTTCACAATATTCTAATTGTCTGAGATACTGGATTTTGGGTTTTTATTCTCTGTGAACCAGAATCCTCATCGATGGAAACCATATTCTAATTTATGAAAATTATCTTTATTTCTGTCAGATCCTGTCTCAATGTTAGACGTTCACATTACCTGTAAACGTGGCTTTAACTGTTAGATTCAAGGGATTTTTTTGTTGTAGTTTTTTACTTTTATAGGAAAGAATCATCACAGCAAAAAAAAAAAGAAAGTACAGGTCCTTCTCAAAAAATTTGCATATTGAGATAAAGTTCTTTCTTTTCCATAATGTAATGATAAAAATTAAACTTTCATATATTTTAGATTCATTGCACACCAACTGAAATATTTCAGGTCTTTTATTGTTTTGAAACGGATGATTCTGGCATACAGCTCATGAAAACCCAAAATTCCTATCTCAAAAAATTTGCATATTTCATCCGACCAATAAAAGAAAAGTGTTTTTAATACAAAAAAAGTCAACCTTCAAATAATTATGTTCAGTTATGCACTCAATACTTGGTGGGGAATCCTTTTGCAGAAATGACTGCTTCAATACGGCGTGGCATGGAGGCAATCAGCCTGTGGCACTGCTGAGGTGTTATGGAGGCCCAGGATGCTTCGATAGCGGCCTGAAGCTCATCCAGAGTGTTGGGTCTTGCGTCTCTCAACTTCCTCTTCACAATATCCCACAGATTCTCTATGGGGTTCAGGTCAGGAGAGTTGGCAGGCCAATGGAGCACAGTAATACCATGGTCAGTAAACCATTTACCAACGGTTTTGGCACTGTGAGCAGGTGCCAGGTCGTCTTCATCTCCATAAAGCTTTTCAGCAGATGGGAGCATGAAGTGCTCCAAAATCTCCTGATAGCTGCATTGACCCTGCCCTTGATAAAACACAGTGGACCAACACCAGCAGCTGACATGGCACCCCAGACCATCACTGACTGTGGGTACTTGACACTGGACTTCAGGCATTTTGGCATTTCCTTCTCCCCAGTCTTCCTCCAGACTCTGGCACCTTGATTTCCGAATGACATGCAAAATTTGCTTTCATCCGAAAAAAGTACTTTGGACCACTGAGCAACAGTCCAGTGCTGCTTCTCTGTAGCCCAGGTCAGGCGCTTCTGCCGCTGTTTCTGGTTCAAAAGTGGCTTGACCCGGGGAATGCGGCACCTGTAGCCCATTTCCTGCACACGCCTGTGCACGGTGGCTCTGGATGTTTCTAATCCAGACTCAGTCCACTGCTTCCGCAGGTCCCCCAAGGTCTGGAATCGGTCCTTCTCCACAATCTTCCTCAGGGTCCGGTCACCTCTTCTCGTTGTGCAGCGTTTTCTGCCACACTTTTTCCTTCCCACAGACTTCCCACTGAGGTGCCTTGATACAGCACTCTGGGAACAGCCTATTCATTCAGAAATGTCTTTCTGTGTCTTACCCTCTTGCTTGAGGGTGTCAATGATGGCCTTCTGGGCAGCAGTCAGGTCGGCAGTCTTACCCATGATCGCGGTTTTGAGTAATGAACCAGGCTGGGAGTTTTTAAAAGCCTCAGGAATCTTTTGCAGGTGTTTAGAGTTAATTGGTTGATTCAGATGATTAGGTTAATAGCTCGTTTAGAGAACCATTTCATGATATGCTCATTTTTTGAGATAGGAATTTTGGGTTTTCATGAGCTGTATGCCAAAATCATCAGTTTTTAAACAATAAAAGACCTGAAATATTTCAGTTGGTGTGCAATGAATCTAACATATATGAAAGTTAAATTTTTATCATTACATTATGGAAAAGAATGAACTTTATCACAAAATGCTAATTTTTTGAGAAGGACCTGTACACCCTCCTTCACTTCTCCCTAGCACAGTTGAAAAGCCACACACCACAGATTCCATTGTGTCATTATTTGTTAACCAAAGAATGAAACTGAAATGGTAAAGTTGTGTGTGCAAAACAAAGTACACGCCTAAATCCCGGGTACGCATGAAATGCATAAAACCCCAGAACTTAAAGGGAAGCACCTTCTTTCTGTTTTCTTCCTGCCCTGGATTGGAAGCCATGGAAGCGTCACCCCAAACAAAAACAAAACACTAAGCAACGTTCTGCAGAGATCTTTAAAAGCATAAACCTGAGGAAACATGTAAAGACTGCTGGGACGTTGAAGTTAATTTTTTCTTCTGTTTTCAGAGGAGGTTCACACACGTGTTTAACGCAGAACACACGCTAAGCGTCACAGAACACTCGAGGCATTAAATCTAAAACATGCCCACATGTTGGGTTTATGGGAAGCTGAGCTGCAGGAGGAGGAAAGAATGTGTTCCTTGAACATGAAGCTTTTATGGCTTTTATTTTACAGTAATAAGATGCACATGTTTTAAAAAAAAACTTTATCATGCAAGAACTATTTCTATAATGCAAAATCATTGTTCTGTTGAAGCATTAATAAGATATAGCATTTCACTTTCTACCAATCCTCCCTGGGCTGCCACCTTATCGTGGTGGAGGGGTTTGAGTGTCCCAATGATCCTAGGAGCTATGTTGTCGGGGGCTTTTGCTCCTGGTAGGGTCACCCATGGCAATTTGGTTCTAGGTGAGGGATCAGACAAAGTGCAGCCCAAAAGACCCCTATGAAGAAAACGACAGATGGACTCAGTGTTCCCTCGCCCGGACGCGGGTCACCGGGGCCCCCCTCTGGAGCCAGGCCTGGAGGCGGGGCACGTTGGCGAGCGCCTGGTGGCCGGGCCTTTACCCATGGGGCCCGGTCGGGCTTAGCCCGAAGAGGTAACATGGGCCCCCCTTCCCATGAGCTCACCACCTGTGGGAGGGGCCATAGGGGTCGGGTGCTGTGCAGGATGGGCGGCGGCCAAAGGCGGGGACATTGGCGGTCCAATCCTCGGCTGCAGAAGCTGGCTCTCGGGACGTGGAACGTCACCTCTCTGGTGGGGAAGGAGCCGGAGCTGGTGTGCGAGGTTGAGAGGTTCCGACTGGACATCGTCGGACTCACCTCGGCGCACGGCTCTGGCTCTGGAATCCGTCTCCTCGAGAGGGGTTGGACTCTCTTCCACTCTGGGGTTGCCCCCGCTGAGAGGCGCCGAGCTGGGGTGGGCATACTTGTTGCCCCCCATCTCGGCGCCTGTACGTTGGGGTTTACCCCGGTGAACGAGAGGGTAGCCTCCCTCCGCCTTCGGGTGGGGGGACGGGTCCTGACTGTTGTTTGTGCTTACGCGCCAAACAGCAGATTAGATTACCCACCCTTCTTGGAGTCTTTGGAAGGGGTGCTGGAGAGTGCTCCTCCTGGGGACTCCCTTGTTCTGCTGGGGGACTTCAACGCTCACGTGGGCAATGACAGTGAGACCTGGAGGGGTGTGGTTGGGCGGAATGGCCCCCCCGATCTAAACCCGAGTGGTGTCTTGTTATTGGACTTCTGTGCTCGTCATGGATTGTCCATAACAAACACCATGTTCAAGCATAAAGGTGTCCATATGTGCACTTGGCACCAGGACACCTTAGGCCGCAGCTAAATGATCGACTTGGTTGTCGTCTCATCTGATCCGCGGCCGCATGTTTTGGACACTCGGGTGAAGAGAGAGGCTGAGCTGTCCACTGACGACTACCTGGTGGTGATTCGGCTCCGATGGTGGGGGAGGACGCCGGACAGACCTGGAAGGCCTAAACGCGTTGTGAGGGTCTGCTGGGAACGTCTGGCAGAGTCTCCTGTCAGAAGGAGCTTTAACTCACACCTCCGGCAGAACTTTGAACACGTCCCGGGGGAGGCGGGGGACATCGAGTCCGAGTGGGCCATGTTCCGCGCCTCCATTGCCGAGGCGGCTGACCGAAGCTGTGGCCGCAAGGTGGTCGGTGCCTGTCGCGGCGGCAACCCCCGAACCCGGTGGTGGACACCGGCGGTAAGGGATGCTGTCAGGCTGAAGAAGGAGTCCTACCGGGTCTTTTTGGCTTGTGGGACCCCTGAAGCAGCTTATAGGTACCGACAGGCCAAGCGGGATGCGGCTCGGATGGTTGCTGAGGCAAAAACTCGGGCGTGGGAGGAGTTTGGAGAGACCATGGAAAACGACTTCCGTACGGCTTCGAAACGATTCTGGTCCACCATCCGGCGTCTCAGGGGGGGAAAGCGGTCTGCCACCAACACTGTTTACAGTGGGGATGGTGTGCTGCTGACCTCGACGTGGGACGTTTTGGGTCGGTGGATGGAATACTTCGAAGACCTCCTCAATCCCACCGGCACGCCTTCCAATCTGGAAGCAGGGTTTGGGGACTTGGGGTCGGGCTCTCCAATCTCTGGTGCCGAGGTCACCGAGGTCGTTAAAAAGCTCCTCGGTGGCAAGGCTCCGGGGGTGGATGAGATTCGACCGGAGTTCCTCAAGGCTCTGGATGTTGTGGGGCTGTGTTGGTTAACGCGGCTCTGCAATATTGCGTGGACATCGGGGGCAGTTCCCTTGGATTGGCAGACCAGGGTGGTGGTCCCCCTGTTTAAAAAGGGGGACCACAGGGTGTGTTCCAACTACAGGGGGATCACACTTCTGAGCCTCCCTGGTAAGGTCTATTCAGGGGTTCTGGAGAGGAGGGTCCGACGGATAGTCGAACCTCGGATCCAGGAGGAACAATGCGGTTTTCGTCCTGGCCGTGGAACACTGGACCAGCTCTACACCCTCAGCAGGGTCCTGGAGGGTGCGTGGGAGTTCGCCCAACCGGTCTACATGTGTTTTGTGGACTTGGAGAAGGCGTTCGACTGTGTCCCTCGGGGGGCCCTGTGGGGGGTGCTCCGGGAGTATGGGGTACCGGGCCCCTTGATACGGGCTGTTAGGTCCCTGTACGACCGGTGCCAGAGTTTGGTTCGCATTGCCGGCAGTAAGTCGGGCTTGTTTCCAGTGAGAGTTGGACTCCGCCAAGGTTGCCCTTTGTCACCGATCCTGTTCCTAACTTTTATGGACAGGATTTCTAGGCGCAGCCAAGGCGTTGAGGGGATCCGTTTTGGTGGCCTCAGGATCGGGTCTCTGCTTTTTGCAGATGATGTGGTCCTGTTGGCTTCATCGGAGCGTGATCTACAGCTTTCGCTGGAGCTGTTCGCAGCCGAGTGTGAAGCGGCTGTGATGAGAATCAGCACCTCCAAATCTGAGGCCATGGTCTTGAGCCGGAAAAGGGTGGGGTGCCTCCTCCGGGTCGGGGATGGGGTCCTTCCCCAAGTGGAGGAGTTTAAGTATGTGGGGGTCTTGTTCACGAATGAGGGAAAAATGGAGCAGGAGATCGATAGACGGATTGGTGGGGCATCTGCAGTTATGCGGGCGCTTTACCGGTCTGTCGTGGTGAAGAGAGAGCTGAGCCAAAAGGCGAAGCTCTCGATTTACCGGTCGATCTACGTTCCTACCCTCATCTATGGTCACGAACTCTGGGTGGTGACCGAAAGATCGAGATCACGGATACAAGCGGCTGAAATGAGTTTCCTCCGCAGAGTGTCTGGGCTCTCCCTTAGAGATAGGGTGAGAAGCTCAGTCATCCGGAGGGGGCTCAGAGTAGAGCCGCTGCTTCTCCACATCGAGAGGAGTCAGTTGAGGTGGCTCGGGCATCTGGTCAGGATGCCTCCTGGACGCCTCCCTGGTGAGGTGTTTCAGGCACGTCCCACCGGGAGGAGGCCCAGGGGAAGACCCAGGACACGCTGGAGGGACTATGTTTCTCGGCTGGCCTGGGAGCGCCTTGGGGTTCCTCCCGAGGAGCTGGAACAAGTGGCTGGGGAGAGGGAAGTCTGGGTCTCTTTGCTTAGGCTGCTGCCCCCGCGACCCGACCCCGGATAAGCGGAAGAAAATGGATGGATGGATGGAAAATCATTGTTCTGTTGAAGCATTAATAAGATATAGCATTTCACTTTCTACCAATCCTCCCTAAAAAAACACAGAATCGAATCAACTATAAATGGATGAATGAATACCTGCTCTATTAACTGGTTTCCAGATGAACTTCCCCTTGCTTCCAATCAACAACGTGTTCTGTATTTTATTTGAGGAGGAGGAGGCCTTGCTGAGCGAGATGGATGTAACTGGACAGGCCTTCGAAGACATGCAGGAGCAGAACAGCAGGCTGCTGCAGCAGTTACGGGAGAAAGACGACGCCAACTTCAAGCTGATGAGCGAACGGATCAAATCCAACCAGATCTACAAGCTGCTGAAGGAGGAGAAGGAGGAGCTCGCCGACCAGGTTCTCACATTCAAAACCCAGGTGAGGTGTTGGGTCTGTGCTCGCAACAAACAGATGCTACGTATTTGGGGTTTTAAAGTCACGGTTCGGTACACTTACAAATGTGCATGTGATTTACTTTATTATTTAATTTTTTTACTTGGATTTACAGTAAACAACCTTTTTTTTCCTGAATTCCCTCCTTTCAATCCCTGAAATTAATAGATTTTTTTATGGGCGTTATTACTGAGAGAAAGAGTCTGACGTACGGTGTTCGTCTTTACACTAAATATTGCAAGTTTAAAATTTTTGGTTTTCCCTTTAACGAAAACAAACCTGTTGAAATATGTGTAGTTTTTTTTTGTGTGTGTGCGAGATTAAATTTATAAATGCGTAACCAGGAAAACTTATAATTTTGAACTACATTTATTTGAAATATCTTGATCTTTATTTATGTCATGAGAATTTTTGAGTTGCATTTTTTGGAAATATATTAGAATATTGTTTAAATGCATTTTACACAATGAATGCTCTTTAAATGGCATTCTAAACTTTTTTTGAAGTTTTTGTTCTGCTGCGATGTATCTGGAAAGTGTGAATGTTCATAAGCAGTCATTTTGACTAGGTGTGTCATATTATCGCGTTAATTTCAATTAATTACGGCCATATTTAGCGCGCCGTGTTTTTTAATCACATTAATCTAATTTTTAATCCTTAATTCAACTGTTTCTGCATGTGAGTTGCCTTTAAATAAAATCAGATTTTTTATGCTTTGGGCTTCTTGTGCTTGAGTTTTTATGGGTTAACCACACCCTGAAGTGGACATCGATTGGCCGTCTGCAGGCCTGCTTATCGTAAGCTAACGTTGTGGTGGCGATGGCAAGATGAGTGAGGAGGAGCAGTGAGTTGCACACTGTGTTGCCAATTTAGCGTTTTTGTCGTTATATTTAGCGAGTTTAGCGAGATTCTTATTCAAAAAAGCGACCAGCGAAAAATCTAGTGACTTTTTCTGGAGTTATTGGAGAGTTTTGGGTGAAGCACATATCCTTGCTACTCTCACTGAGAAGCGGTGCAGCCGTGGGTTCGTCTCCAGTCTCAGAACGTTCACAGCAGGCAGTCCGCGCGCTACAGCTCCGCCCGCCCCCAGGTCCCTCTGGACTCAGAGCAGATATTTACCCCAGTGAGTCCAGAATGGTAACGAATCGTGCATGCTCAAGGCCAAAGTTGCAGGCAGCACTGGGACTAGTGTCAAAAACAGAGAAATGTAAACGAGTGGGATTGCATCTGTTAAATGACTTCATAAAGCCACTTTTTTGTAATATATATGTTCTGCCACAATAATGTAATGAATATAAATAAAAATACATCAAGATGAGAGCTTTCCTTAGTAATTTTTAGGTGTGATTAAAAAAAGATTAATTAGATTAACTACAGACCATAATTAATAATCTCAGTTTTTTTTAAATCTCATGACAGCCCTAATTTTGACATGCATAAAGTATCATAATAGAAGTTATCGCCTTAATAAATCAATTTATATATATATATATATATATATATATAATGATAGACCCACCCACTCCTGTCATCATACAATAGACCTTGTATGGCATTGAGTTTGGAGCAATAACAGTTCTGTATAAAACCCAAAATAGGAGCTTATATTTTAATTTAGCACTTATTTTAAGCATTTTTTTAAGGTTTTTATCTATGCTATAATCAAATCCACACTGTTCAACAATATGTATCAATATATAATAGATTTTAAATTATATTTTGGGGCTGATCTCTTTTGTATTATAATTGAAAATCGTGTTTGGCCTTTATTTTTATATAAAGTTCATGCACCTGTCAATCTCCATGAACTCTGTTGTAAAAATCCTCCTTCATTGTTTGTCTTGATTTTTAAAAGTCTGGCTCCTTTTAATGGTGATGATTCCCAAGGAGGAGATTCAAACTGGATCTTTTTAATGCATGGAAGAAGAGCACATGTTCACACTGAAAACAATTTTATAGAACAGTCAAGTGGAAACATTTATTTTCTATTAGCATTGTTGGTATTTTACTTGTCATGATGGCAGGTTAAGACGCTGCCTCCTCTGCCTGCACGTCTCTGAAATACTATCTTACATTCCTCAAAGCATTGTCCGATTTAAAACTCCTTCCATCTGGAAGCTGTACTAAACACACAGCTAAGGACTAGCTGCATGGCTGCTAGCTGGACCATGTCGCTGCTTTCATGATGCAAACATCCACAGAAACGCATCGTGTTTGCATAGAAGTGAGGTCTTCAATATTCCCCCTGCGTGTCGATTAGCACCGAGTCCCTCTTGCTAAAGGCAGAGAGGAGATCACGGGTGACTTGGACTCCATCCTATGTTGGCTCAAGGTAATTGACACCAATTAACATCCATGCCTCCTGAGAACCAATCAAAAACCAGGAAATCTTCTAACCTGCTCCATCTGTTAGCTGCAAACAGGGTATACTTACTCAACACAGGGGGCGCTAACTCAACATTTATTAAATTAACGTTGATAACGTTATGCGACACCCTTTCTATGTACATATACATGTTATGCATCATTAGAAAGCTAAGAATCTTCCGATTCTAATTATGTATGCCACCAATCAAGGATACAATCATAACTGTAAAGACTTTTGTCAAACCGCTGGAAAATCCCAAATAATGTCCAACTGACCGTTCGAAGCCTCACATCATTGACAGAACCGAGCCATTTCAAACAAAAATAGTCTGTTTTGCATCCAAAAGGGTCCGATTGATCCTCCAATAGAAAAGTTAGTCCACAAGTCTAAAAAACCTTTCGAGTTTCCTTCAGATGTGTCTTATTTCTCTCAGTTTTCATCGTAGCGTTGGTTAGAAAAGTTGTTTTTGGAACGATTTTGGTAACGATTGCAGGAAAATTTAAGTGGTTATGGTGACAACTGAGAGATAAAAATATATATTTTTTTCTTTTTTTGTAGAGTTAAGGCAATTTTATCTGTATAGCAACACTTTCAACAACAAGATAATTCAAGGTGCTTTACATGATTAAGGGGTAAAGTAAAAATAGCAGTAAAACACAGACAAAGCATATAAAGTAAAAACAGCAATAAAACAATAAGCAGACACAAAACATGATACATCAAAGCATGACTCAAAAGCAGCTTTTCTGGAAGTTTGTTCCAGATTAGAGGAGCATAGAAACTGAAAGCTGCTTCTCCATGTTTGGTTCTGATTCTAAGGATTTTGAGTAGACTGGAATTAGAGGACCTGATTGGTCTGGGGGGGTTGCTATAGTAACAGTAGATCATCAACATACTTTGGTGCTAAGCCATGTAATGATTTATAAACTAGTAAAAGTATTTAGAAGTCTATTCTCTGAGCTACAGGGAGCCAGTGTAAGGACTTTAGAGGTGCTTTTGCGCCCCCATTAAATGCCTCCCTGGGAAACTGCCCATGTTGCCAAATCAAAAACTGTGTTTTAGCACCTGAAACTTCAGCCTGAAACGCTTTGTGTCTAATTGCTGAAAATAAATCAGCTTCTGGTTGCTGTTGCTGCTTGTTGAAGGTGGATGCTCAGCTGCTGGTGGTGCAGAAGCTGGAGGAGAAGGAGGGAGTCCTTCAGACCACCCTGGCCGCTCTAGAGAAGGAGCTGGCCGTCCGAACACAAGCCCTGGAACTCAACAAGAGGAAGGTGAGAACAGAACCTTCAACATGAAGTGATTGAATTACTTTTAATGTGTAGCAGCAGTAAACCGGACGGATTGGACCCACAGTGTCCCCTCCGCTGACACTCTCTGTGCGACGGCATTAACAGTCAGGAATTTCATCATTAGGGTTAGTTTTATTGCTTCCTTCCTCGCTGCAGGCGGTGGAGGCTGCACAGTTGGCGGAGGACCTGAAGGTGCAGCTGGAGCACACGCAGGCCAAGCTGAAGGAGATCCAGGTCTCTGTGGCCGAGAACCGCACCGCTCGGGAGAGGGAGAGCAGCAACCTCAAACGAGCTCAGGTACGTCAAATCCAAACCGGTCGGCTGCTGTGCTGCAGTAAAAACAAAAAAAGTGAACCTGCCGCTCTGAAAACCCCGTGGTTGTTTTAGGAGGATCTGTCCCGGCTGAGGAGGAAGCTGGAGAAGCAGAAGAAGGTGGAGGTGTACTCTGATGCAGACGAGATCCTACAGGAGGAGATCAACCAGTACAAGGTGAGGAGAAATCTCTGGCTCGTTCAAACGCCTTCAACCGTTTGATTTTACAGCCGCAGACCTCTGGGTGTTTTATTTGGATTCTGTGTGATGGAATAAAACAAACTGGGGTTTTGTTTTATTTATGAAAAGTGTAAGAAAAAGGAAATAAATGTCTAAAATGTGTAGCATGTGTTTGTGTTTTCGCCCGCCTGAGTCAGAACCTTATAGAACCACTTTGGGTCTTCAGGGATTTGTCTCGAACCAGACATTTTTCCTCCATTCTGCTCAAACTCCGATTGGATGAAGTGTTGATTCTTTCCACAGAAAAAAACAAAACATTCTCAACAATTCATTTGACACACCGTACAAATAATACATACACGGATTGCCACATATAGAAAATGAAAATAAAACAAAATAATTCACAAAACAGCCCATTCAACCTGTATTTTAATACGTAAACAAACTCTTTCTAAGACACACTCACTTATACCAACCAGTTATGAAATTCTGACATTATTAACAATATAATTCTATTTTAGTGTTAATTTAACTATGGGGGCAATTTTGTATTTCCAGCATCCATGTCTTACATTGTTTTAAAAAAATAAATAAATAAAGGGAACTCATTTGTCGCATCTCGGGTGGAATCATGTTCCATGTTTTGGAAGCACGATGAGAACACATCCTGTCCGAACAAAGGGACCAAGCAGTCACCTCTGGAGCTTCCCCTTGTGCACCTACTCCGATTGTCCACTTTCATTATAAACTCCTGTAGTACAGGTGGTGCCATTCCTTGTATAATTGTAAAAACAAGAGTAGAATCTCTACATTTGATCATATTGTCCCAACTAAGTGATTGATATTTGCGCAAAAATATTACAGTGATAATGAGTTTTGTGTTTTCTATCAGGTCTTGTTTATACGTTGTCCCAATCTTTGATAGATCAGTATTGCATGCTGATGCCCAGTTGCTTTAAAAGGACATATGTGCGACAATCATAGCATTAAAATATAGTGATGCTGACTTAGATGTTAAATTCTCTCTAATATACTTAAAATTGGATAAGTTAAATTTAATTCTACTCACTTTGATTTTTAATTGTTTCCTGAAAGTAAGATTGGAGTCCAGGACAAAACCTTCTTAAAAATACTGATGATTTAGTTTATTTGTCCTTAGCTTGTTTTGAAGAAAAAAAAAAACAAACATGCTGACAGTTTTAAATAATTGGGAAGTTTCTAACAAGTCAGCAATTTTGCTCATAGCCGTCAATAACTTGTTTATTTTTTATTTTTGCATTGACATATATGTAACTGCATCATCGGCATACATTTGGAAATGCACATCTAGAGGACAGCAAAGAGGAAGATCATTTACATATATATATAAAATAATATCGGGGCCCCAGCACTGAGCCCTGCGGAACTCCTCGATTTATTTCACGTTATAGATGTAGTACCTTGTAATTTTACTAGGGGTGTCAAATTATCACCTCAATTGCGATCCATTAAATAAAGCCATATGTTTTTTTAAATCGCGTTAATCTAATTTTTAATCTTTAATTTTACCGTTTCTGCATGCGAGTTCCCTTTAAATAAAACCTGTTTAATGCACTGGGCTTCTTGTGCTTGAGTTGTTCGGGGTTAACCACACCCTAAAGTGGACAGATTGGCTGTAAACTAGGGATGTGTACTGGCAAAAATTTGGAGATGCGATACTAAGAGTTATTTTTTTTATTGTGATTTTTTAAACTCAATTTAACTGTAGATAAACTGTCCCATCATTCTAAACACTCCAACCTGTTTCATACTTTAACATCCAGTTTTATTACTAGATCTAGTTGATCCACTGGAACCAAGAAGGTGAAAACAGCCACAAACTACCAGTTATACTTTTAATTTTACTACAATAATTACTGTCATCATTAATCGTTCCATTCAAAGAAATAATACTTTTTTTTTATCGATATTTTTGTTTTGAATATCGATACAATATTGGGAAATAAAATATCGCAATATATCGGTGTATCGATTTTTTTCTTACATCCCTACTGTAAACTCATCAGAAGATGACTGGCTTCCATCGTAGTGGGGAGCTTGAGATGAGGAGGAACGGTTGGTTGCCGATATTGTTGCCAACTTTGCTATATTTGGAGAGTTTTTAGACGCTTCTAGCGATTCTTTCTAAAAAAAAAACTAAAAAAACCCATCTAGCGGAAAATCTAGCAACTTTTTATGGGGTTTTTGGAAACTTTTGGCGAGCAGGGGGGCGCTCTCCCGTCTCACCGCACACTGCAGCTCCACCCGGCCGCCCAGGTCCACCGGTATGGCAAGCCATTGGTATCAAAAATAATGCGCGTGTTACGTGTTGTTTTAACCCGTAATACAGCTCAGAGAAGATATTTACCCCATGAATGGCGCATGCTCGAAGCAGAAGGTTGGAGGCGCCACTTGGGACTATAGTCACAAAAACAGCAGAATGTAAATGGCTGGGACTGCATCTGTTCAACTCTGTTAAATACAATAAATGACTTCATAAAGCCAGTTTTTTAATTACATGTATCAAACTTTTGTTCTACCACAATAATGTAATGAATTTAAAAGAAAATACCTCAAGATGAGGGCTTTTCTCAGCAATTATTAGGTGAGATTAAAAAAGAGATTAATTAGATAAATTAATTGCAGATCATAATTAATTAATCTCAAAGTTTTTTTAATCTCATTGACAGCACTAAATTTCACTACAAAAATTACTGTAATCATTAATGGTTCCATTCAAATTCTTAGAAATAAAATAAAAATCGATTTATCGCTTTTGAATATCATGACATAAAATATCGCGATATATCGGCGTATCGATATTTTCTTACATCCCTAATATCAGAGTCAAAGGGTGTTGAATAAAAGCACACGCCAAACTTTTCAGATTTGTTTTTGCAAAGCGAATTTTTTTTTTTTTTCTTTTTCTTATGCTTCAATATTTTACTAAGTTTTTGGTTTTATAGCTGCTTCCTTTGCTCAACGTCTCAGTTTCTCATCAGAGCCTGTACAGTTGTCTGTGCTTTAAACGTGTAAAGATCCACACGTATGTCGTCCTTCCCCAGGCCAAGCTGCGCTGCCCCTGCTGCAACACTCGGGACAAGGAGACCGTCCTCACCAAGTGTTTCCACGTCTTCTGCTACGAGTGTCTGAAGATGCGCTACGACACCCGACAGAGGAAGTGCCCCAAGTGCAACTGTGCCTTCGGAGCCAACGACTTCCACCGCATCTACATCACCTGAGCGGCGTGGAGAAGAGAAGAGGGGGGCGGAGCCTGAAGAGGACAACAGACAGAACCAAAGGAGAGAGAGAGGAGAACCGGAGACTCACTCAGAGAGACGGAGACATTTTTTATTCTCTTTGGAAAGACTCGTTTTAACACGTTTTCTGCCATTTGGTGACCAAACAGCGATCTATCTGACTGAGAGTGCTGCGAGGAAGTTTAATAAACTCCTCTGTTAAAGGAAGTGATGTTCTTACATGTTGAGCTGCTCTGTTTTTATCTCCAGTTGTTGTTGTTGTTGTTACAGATTTCGGCCCAACCAACCGTTAAAAGCTCTGACATGTTGATGTGTTGAGCTTCTTTTGTTTCCTGCTGCTTTTTCATCCCTGTAGCCCCCCCCCCCCCAAAAAAAGCTCAAGTTTCTAAATTAAAAGAGAGAGTGGATGCTTCGAGCTCGACGTGTTTCCAATGCATGGAGTCCAAACAGCCAGGTTCGGTTCGTCTGACGTCTATAGCATTGACGACGCCTGAGAGACATCCGCTAGCTTGGCACCCAGTCAGCGCATACAGGAGTGTTTGGATCACCTCGGGCAAAAGCTCCTCTCTTTCTCTCTCTGTGTGTGTGTGTGTTCACCCCGTTGCCATGGCTCCTGCTGCAGAGTTTGACACAACATCTGCAGCTTATAGTGCCTCATTACTGATGAAATCACTTCAGTGGAAAGTGCGCTCATATGGGTGTCCTTAGTGGGCTCCAGGTCCTCCTAGAGAGCTTTGCAAAAGGTTAGCCGTGACAACAGAGCACAAAAACATCTGCCTGGCGCTTAATTGCGCCAGTGAAACCTTCTCTGTGCGATCTGATGATGATGTGAACTATTTACTGGGAGTTTTTTTGGGCTAGCGTCTGTTTGACATTAGTTCTTGTGGGAAAGGCAGTTCACACCGTGTAACGCACATAGGAGGTTCCAGGCTGCAGAGGAGGAGGAGAAAATAAAAAGTTTATCAGGCGTTTGGGAATAGTTAGCTGAGATTTCCTCATGTAGTGTAATAGTAATAATAATAGTCAAACAGGAGGGCAGTTCCTTGCTAAAAGTATTCACACCCCTTCTGCGTTTTGAACGTTGGAACGAACTTTAATGCATTTAATTAGGATTTTTTGTTTGATTTATTGAGGAAGAAAAGAGGGTGCTTGTTTTTCCAAATAGGAATTTAAACTTTGCCTTTTTAAGGCCTTCTGAGTCGCTGCCCGTCTGTTATGGTGGAAGTTTTCCTGCCAGTTCTGCACATCTTGGAGGTGAAGTTTTCTTTACCCGTCGATCTTTGCAAAAAAGAACTGAAGCTCAGTCAGACCGATGGAGAGAGTCTGAACTAGGCATGGGCCGGTTACCGGTTTCAAGGTTCACCGCGGTATGAAAAAGTCAAGGTTTCAAAACCACTAAAAAATTTCCGTCATACCGTCCCTGCGGTATGAGCGTTTTTTTTTATGTGACATGTCGTCACGGAGAAGGTAAAGATCCTCCTGCTGTGTGAAGCTGCAGCACATTAGTGAAATGAGCTTGTTACCTTGGTAACTTCCATATCTCATCTTCATCTCTATCTTTAAGTAACTTTTATTAACTCAGGCCGATATGGTAACTACCTTATTTTATCTTCATCTCTATCTTTAAGTAACTCTTTTAACTCAGGCCGATATGGTAACTAGCATGCTAATGATGATTTATCTTAGCATGCTAGTTAGATACCATTAATGCCTCAGTAAAAAGTTTTTTCCCTTTTTAAAAACAAACAAACAAACATTCAAAATACACATTTTAGAGCTATAATCATAATACTGTGAAACCGTGATATTTTTGCCCACAGTTATCATACCGTCTGAATCTCATACCGGCCCATGCCTAGTCTGAACATCAGTGTACCACAGATTTTACCACAGATTTTCAGTTGGATTTTGGTCTAGACTTTGACTAGGCCATTCTAACACATGAATCTGCTTTGATCTAATCCATCCCATAATATCCCTGGCTGGTCGTCCTGCTGGAAAGGTGAACCTCCACCCCAGTCTCAGGTTCTCCTCCTGGATTTAGCTCCGCCCATCTTCCGTGTCCCACAGCATGATGCTGCCAGCGCCATGTTTTACAGTGGGGATGGTGTGTTCGGGATGATGCGCAGTGGTTCTTTTCTGCCGCACGTTCTATTTAACGCTTCAGGTTAAGCACAAAACGTCTGTTTTTATTCTGAGACGACCGGTTGATTTTATTAAGAGGGACCGGGGCTGACTGCAAGGTATCCCAGAGTTATTTTTATTTGAAACATTTTAGGAAAACGTGAAAGACTTTCCTTTACTGGTTTGTTTTGCATCTTATCAACTAATTAACATCAACAAATTCCGGAATTGCGCCGCTCAAGGTGGCAGCATGTTGGAGTAGCTCTGTTACTTTGGTTCATATTTTTTTCTTTTTTTAAACATTAATTCTTCCATTTCTGGTAGAAACATTGTTTCTGTGGACAACTGTTCTCTCTGGTTTTGAATGCTGTGCAGGTGGAAGGATTTTTGCTGATACTTTTTATTTTTGGACATTTGTTATGATGCATAACCATGGCAACAAGGTGGTTTACAAATGGCAGCAGCTGATTAACATCACAAAAGCTCTAATAATACCTCAACTACAGCCACAAAACCCTGATGAGTTGAAAAGAAGACGCCATAGATCCAGAGCGTCCTCTACATCAGACTGTCATACAACTACAGAGCGTCTTCAGTCAGAGGCTTCTTCAGATCTGCAGACTGCTACAGGAGATCATCCCTACCCACAGCCATCAGCATCTACAACAAATCTTTGAAGGAACTTGCATAATGAGTTACAACATTTCATTTCCCTTTGGGATTAATAGTCATTTTGAATTGAATTGAACTAGATAAGTTACAAGCAGTAGTGATCAAATCAATGTAGGAACATGAAAAACATGTTTCTTCACATGCTAAATTATTCAAAACCCTTAAAACTTTACGATTTTTGTCACGTTACAGCCACAAACGTATTTTATTGGGATTTTATGCGACAGATCAACACAAAGCTGTGAGTATTTGTGTCACGGAGGGGAAAAAAAGATGGCATTGATTTCTTAATGTTTTATCAATAAAAATCTTAGTGTAATTTGATGCGACGCTGTAAGATCGAGCTTTAGCTGCTGTTACAGCTGCAGGTGTTAGTTTCTGTCAGCTTCACTCGTTTACAGACTGACTGGATTGGATGGAGAGCGTCTGAACATCGATTTTTAGGTCTTACCACTTAATTGGTTTTAGGTCTGCACTTTGACTAGGCCATTCTAACACACGAATCTGCTTTGATCTGAACCATAATATCTTAGGCTGGTCGTCCTGCTGGAAAGCTAAACCTCCACCACAGCCTCAGGTCTTCTGCAGGTCTGGATTTAGCTCCGCCCATCTTCCCATCACCTCCGACCAGCTTCCGTGTCCCACAGCATGATGCTGCCAGCGCTAGTTTCCCAGTAGGGATGGTGTGTTTGGGATGATGCGCAGTGTTTCTTTTCTGCCGCACGTAAAACACAAAGCGTCTGTTTTTATCCTGAGACGACAGGTTGATTTTATTAAGGGGTGTCCGATGGACCGGGGCTGACTACAAAGGCACGCCACAGTTATTTTTATTTGAAACATTTTAGGAAAATGTGAAATATTTGCAAAATAATTTTGCAAGGTGAATAAATGTATAAGAAAAGAGGTCAGCAGATTTTTTGTTTTTACAATATTCTAGTCTGGAGTTTCAGGCTCCTGTTTGGAGCACAAACCTCTGAAATCTACGTGTCTTTTCCTACATTCCTGATTAAAATACAACCATATAATAACTTAAGATATGATCCCCAGTCAGGAATGGCTCCATGCATGTGTTAAATCCCACACAGCCACACTGTATAACTGTTTCACTTTTTTAATTACATTTTTAAAATTCACTTTTAATTAAGTTTATATTATACTCTAGTTTACTGAGATACATCTCTTTAATCTGATCTGAAATTTTATAAGAAAATTAGAAACTGCTGGATGTATTCATATTCAGCCCCCTTTATTCTGATACTCCTAAATTAAGTGTTTTTTAGCAAACTTCTCAACCCTTCAGAGAACTGCTGCATTCATAGGGAGATATAATTACACACGGGTAAACCATATGTAGTAACTAGGCTGATTCATAAAGACAGTTACTTTTACTGGATTTTATTTAGGGTTATCAGAGTTTAGGGGGCTGAATACATTCAGTTCAAATATCATTTATTTATCCCATTAAATAGTCACGACTCAGATCCAAGTTTCTTCAAAGAGTCATTGTGGATGGTGATGCTGTGGGCAAGAATGATCTCCAGTAGCAGTCAGTCTTCCAACGACTCTGAAGAGACCTCTGACTGAAGACGACTGCTGTATGACAGTCTCGTGACCGTCAGGACATGCTAACAGCTCAATATTCGAGCAGCAGCAGAGAAGATGTTCCACAGTAACATGTCCTGTATGACTCCATCAGTTGTTGGCTAGCTCTGCCAATCCGCCTCATTTGCTTTTGCTTCTCTTTAATCCTCTGTCTGGCCGTGTGGTCAGAGAGATGAGCAGAGAGACGTTGGAGTAGGGGATGTGATGCTTGCCCCGTTAGAGATGGTGTGAAATTCCACCCACTCTCTCTGCTCGTTGGTCCTTTTCTGCTGCCACGAAGCCTCCTTTTTTTTAACTCTCGTTGCCATGGTTACACAGCATAACTACTGTTTGAAAGCTAAAAGGTAAGAGCGAAAAGCCTTCCAGCTGCACAGCCTCCAGAACTAGAGTGAACAATTCTACTCAAACAAAACGATGAAGAAAAGTTTAGAAAAGGAACAAGTCAAATCAGAGCTACTGCGACCGTGGCTGTTCAATGCATGCCACACTTTTCAGATTTTCTAAATACAAAATTAATTTATGTGTAATTTCATTTCTACTCCCCAGTGTTGGTTTATCAAACAAAATCCAATAAAATACATTGAGCTGAGTGGGAATGTTGTGAAAAGTAAAAAAAAAAGAACCCAACAAAATCAAATCAAAGGGTGTGAATACCTTTTCCAAGGAACTGGACTAACTAGATTTGCATTTTTCACTTTCTGATCCCAGAAAGCAGAAGTTGTGGTGCTCATTAATATCTGAGACGCTCCAGTGAGTGGCGTAAGTCTGACATTGTGTCCGCTGGCTTTGTTATTGCATATTTGTGCAGCAGCAGCAGCAGCAGGCTACACCCAGCCCCAGACATTAATAACACCACCCTCACTCTTCATAAGTCAGTGTCCAACAGAAACATCTCCCACCTTTTTTCTCGTTTTACCTTTAAGTAAACTTTCTAGAACTCCTCAAAGCGAGATAATTGAAGCTGTTAATTAATGTCATCTGTTTCTGCCTCGTTTCTCCCTTCTTTTTCTTCTTGCTGTGCGTAAGGGACCCCAGGCCCCTGCCAGAGAGTTGTGTTTTTTGGCACACAGCAGAGAATGACGTCTGCAGGCGTGGTAATAACAATGAGATGGTGTTCGGAGTGGGAAAACACGCAGGGCGTGGCCATTGAAGTGTTCAAATCTAGGTGTTTGGAAACGAAACCGTAATACCTGGAGTGATTTGATTGAAACTTCTTTTTTTATTTTTTTGGCTTGAAGTGTGTGTGAGAGATGAAACCGCGGCGGAGTTTCCTGTGGGCGCAGAGAGAGTCCGCGCCGCGCAGCGCCGCAGTAACATCGGAAATGACTCATAGGAGTTGAACTGCGCAGCGTGGGTGTGTGCGCACTATTAAAACAAGGCGCAGACTCCTCCGCATGACTCACTCTGATGCTCGCTTTTCCATGCTGAAAACCAGCACGGGCTGTTAATCAGATGAACTTTTGGGAATTGCGTGGAAGTCAGCGAGCAGCTCTCCACCCGCAGACACCATGGCTTCAGCGGCTTTTTGCGCACTCGTCTGCGGATTTATTCTAGCGGCTGTGACCGGTCTCCACGCGGAGAAGAGTGAGTAAATTAAGTTTCTCCTACTTTAAAACTTTTCATCCAGATTCGTGGAGCCGACCCACTCGGATCCCTGTCTGCTCCTCTCTGTATTGCCTGAAACAATCGCTGCTTTGTTTGTTTTCCGGGAACCCGGATCAGTCTGGAGCCCCTTAATGGAGCCAGATAGCGGCTCCGCTTCCTTTACCAGCTGCATTTCTCACCGGTTCCGCATTCCGATCTCCTTATTTCACCCCATCCATGCAGTGCCCTCTGGCTGAGAAGGACAGGACACAGGCAGAGAGGTTAGGTAGCCCTGCTGCCTGTGTCCATTTTGCACAAAGAAACATTTCCAGTGTCTCTTTGAAGCCAAAGAAAGAGGCTTTGACTGCTCCAGTGGCCCCTCTGAAGTTTGGACCTAATCCCAGAGGAAAACACAACACTCAGATTACACTGAGATCATCAAATATGGAAACCTAAACACCTCACAGTTGTTTCTTCATAATAAATCCACATGTTTAAATCAAAACTTTTATTCGGTTTATAATGGTGGGAAAACTGTGTTACATCTGGACGTCAGCTGTTGCTACAACGGCCTCCTTGGAGTCCATGACTAAACCCCCACACCCCTCCATCTGAACCACATTTCTTTCTTTCTCCTTCAATCGACCAGATTTGTCCCATGGAGAAACCCAGCCAAGGTCAAACTCATTGCAGGTCGGTCGGGCTGCTCCACAAGGCTCACTTCTTGACCCATGTTATGTAGGTTATATTGGCAGAGCAGCTCAGATACAAAAATAACATCACAGAGTAGTAAACTAGATAAAACACACATAGAAACAGAGACACAGCTCCCTTTTAGGCAGGGACTCTGAAGTTATTCAGGAGCAACGAGCAGGGGCGCGTCTAGAAAGTGAATCTGATGGTGGGGGGGGGGGCTGCTTATAGTCACCAAAGAGTTGCTTTTGTCTTATGTAGCAACAGGTTTGAACAGAGGTGGGTAGAAAAGCCAAAAACTGTACTCAAGTAAGAGCAGCATATCTTTACTCAAGTAAAAAGTAGTAATCCCACAAAAATTACTTAATAAAGCTACTTGAGTACTGAGTAACATCTGATCTAATAGTTTTAAAATAATTTCATCAGACAGACAAAAACATAAAGTTATGTGGCAAATTCTGGTATTTTAAAGACTGAAAAAACAATTAAATAATAAATTTTAAGCAGGATTTTTTTTAATGTACCAATACTTACTGTAGGTAATGAATAAATATATCTTACAAGGTAAAAAGTACTTCCAGTGACAATTTATTGTGTTTACCGTATATTCAGTTGACGTCGTAATGTAAAAACAAGCTCAGTTTAACAGATTGCTGTAGAAAACCAAAGCTTGTGTAGAAACAGGAGGTCTCCTTTAATAAATGTGTCTGCTTTATTTATGGTTTGTTAATCGTTCAGTGAATTTACTCACACTGTGTAGAGTATATCCAGAACTTTTACTCAAGTAAAAGTAGCGATACTTCATAATTACATTACTCTAGTTAAAATAAAAAGTACGTTGTAGCAAAACTACTCTTAAAAGTACATTTTTCTCTCCAAAAAGTTACACAAGTGAATGTAACTGAATAAATGTTACTAGTTACTACCAGCCTCTGGGTTTGAAAGACAAAAAAATTACAATAAGTAAATTAAATAATTAATTAAAAGTGCACCTCTTAATACTCTCTCTGGGGGTGGGACATAGAAATAAACCAGTAGAAACATTACCTTAGTGTGTCTGCCATTTTGTGAGTGGCAAGCTCTGAGGCTGGGGGCAACTATTAACAAAACCGGAAATTTAGATAAAAAAATTCCACGTCGGGGCACCACCTGATTATCAGGAAATATTAGTTTTTAGTCTCAGTTACTGTTTATGAATACAACAGCAAGTTACTACACATGTATGTGTAATAATGACAGACAACTTCTCTCCAAAATATAAGTTTATTAACTAAAAGAATTCAACCTTCCAGGTAAAATACTTCAATCAACAAACTCACCAAGCGTGAAACACTACCAAATATTGGGTTTTCTGAAAGAAACAAAGTTAGCATGTAAGCAAATTTTATAGGAATATTAACAATATCTCCAGCTGAAAATAAAGCCAAACAAGCAACATGAAAGAGGAAAAAACATATAGGCTTTGTTAGGATACAGGGAAAGCTGAAGGCATGTTGGAGATACTGAACAGCCTTAGGTGTGCAACAGTACATTTCTTTGTCATCTGCATAGAAATGAATGTTTGACTTAGGATTGCCCTGCCTTTGATTATTTGCATATGAAGAAATGAACAAAGGGCCAAGAACTGAGCCTTGTGGAACTCCCTTATAGACTTATTTGTTTGATTTAATATATTTAGTTAGGACAGTGTCCTAATCAACACATCAGCATTATGCCTCAGTGTAAATATGCTGGAATGATCACATATTAAAACCATAACACACATTTTTAATCACTGATTTCTCAAGCAATGCATAAAATACTGAAGACAACCGTGTAAGGATATCCGTTAAAACCCAGGGACCAACCATAAAGGCAGCGCTGCTCATCATCAAGAGCTTTTGTGATGTCATTGATGACGCTCACTGGAGCACAGAACCTGAGATGGTGAGAGGAGTTCAACTTTACGCATTACCAGGTTCAAGGATCCAGTCTTACTTCAGGTTCTTTTGGAGTCAAACTCCTCACGAATGTGTCTCTGAAACCTTTAATTTTTCAAGCTTCAGTTGTCCTCTGCAGCTCGATGGAAGTTATCGGGTTCATGTTCTCGTTTGATGAGTCGTAGAGGATGTCTCTCTCTCTCTGGTTTGAACAAAGGTCAAGCACCGCTTCCTCCCCGTTACCTTTTGAACCCCGGGAGCTGCTGCGGTCCACTTGGATGACGCGGGCCTGGAGTCACCGGGATGAGCTGTTTATAAGAAACTGGGACACGTTTTCACTGTGACCGTTGCTGCAAAATGACTCATTCCAGTGTCTGCTCTGAGCCTGTGGAGGACGGAGAGTCTCTGGAGGTCTGTAGCTGTAATGTAAGCACGGAGCCGGAGGACGAAATGCCACAAACATGAGTTTCTGAGCAGGTGGCTTTGGGTCTGCAGCTGAGCTAACAATGAGCCACATTGAGGGGATAACACGGTCCTTACTCATGTGGTTCTGGTTTAATGTTCTCCTTTCTTCATGATGTGACTGATGAGACTAATCAAGTAGATGTAAACACTTCCCGTGAAACATTCGGCTTGGTGTGATGGATTTGGCACCAGTTTCCATTAGGCTGTGGAAGTTTCAGGAAGGAGATTATTTAAAAACCTTTCAGGGCGTCAATTTTCAACCTTGGTTCCAAAAACTGAATCTGGAATCACTTTCTGGTGAGAAACAAATGTCCCTTCTTAGCAGCCATGTTTATTTTTCTCCATAAAGGAGAAAACAGGCTTTTCTTCCTTTCCTTCTTACCTTTAGAGACGACACTTTAAGGGACGACTCAAACTGGAAGACCCGATGCTGAGCAACTTCATGCGACGACCTAGAAATGCTAATTCAGGTGCTGGAATCTCCTAAATTATCTCCTTTAGTTAACAATGATATTAAAAAGGCAGGTGGAATATGAGGTTTGAGTTAAAAGAAATGGTGGTTATACCCTCTGCTTATATGATTGATGACATCACGGCTGGACATTGACGCTCATATTTATTCACTTTGAAGCTGTACTGAATAAATGTCACGAAATGAAATATTTGAGTCAAAATATATTTTAAATAAATAAATAATTATATATATATATATATTCCAAACTAAGTATTTAGTTTACAAATTAAATATTTAACTCCAAGCTAAACATTTAGCTTTTCAATTAGATATTTAGTCTACAAACTAAATATTTAACTTCAAACTAAATTCTTAGCAAGCTAAATATTTAGTCTAAAGCTCAATTTAGCTAGCAAGCTAAACTGACGAGCTAAATACTTAGCTTCAAACTAAACATTTAACTCAACTAAACACTAGTTAGCAAGCTCAATATTTAGTTTAAAGCTAAATTTAGCTAACAAGCTAAATTGACGAACTACTTAGCTTCAAACTAAATATTTAACTCAAAACTAAACACTTAGTTAGCAAGCTAAATATTTAGTTAGGAAGCTAAACTGGCTAGCTTAGCTCAGAGCTAAATATTTAGTTAGGAAGCTAAACTGGCTAGCTTAGCTCAGAGCTAAATATTTAGTTAGGAAGCTAAACTGGCTAGCTTAGCTCAGAGCTAAATATTTAGTTAGCAAGCTAAATATTTAGTTAGGAAGCTAAACTGGCTAGCTTAGCTCAGAGCTAAATATTTAGTTAGGAAGCTAAACTGGCTAGCTTAGCTCAGAGCTAAATATTTAGTTAGGAAGCTAAACTGGCTAGCTTAGCTCAGAGCTAAATATTTAGCTAATATGGAAATTTCATTGCTGTTAAGCAGAAGTGGACTACCTAAATAAAAGTTAGGTCTTGCGAACCTCTATATAAACTGCTGGCCAGACCGAGCTTTATTATTTTATTTTTTCTTTATCATTGTTTATTTGTGTCCCGACACATCCAACATGTCAGCTTAAAACGTAGGATGAGCTGTTTTAACGACAATACAGACGTTTACCGACAGATTTACAGCAACAGTGATGCCCAAGCAGCAGGAGTTTATATAGAGGTTAGCAAGAATCCAGCTTTTATTTTGATAGTCCCCTTTTCTGTAGTGAATTTGCATTTTAGCTAATTAATTAGCTCTGTGTTAATTATTTACTTTGAAGCTATATATTTAGCTATCCAGTTAAGCTTGTCAGCTAAAAATCTGTAAACTAAATATTTATCTTGTTGATTAAATATTTAGTTTCAAACGTTGACATTTGTAAATAAATAACATGGATGTAAATATGACTTTGAGAAATGAACCCCCATTTTTTTCTCTCATGACAGGCACAATAACCCCAAATATTGCTGTTAATTTTTGACTTTTACAAACGACACCCTATAATAGAGAAAAACTGACCGTGGCATGTTTTTATACATGACAGGCTATATCTAAAGTGCGGTTGAGCCTAATGTACGGAACTGTCTGGTTAGTAACTTTAATGTTGTTCCATGGTTTACCAGAAATCCCAGCAGCTTTCAAACATCTTCCAGCTTCTAGAACCCCTTTAGAATCACAAACATCCTTAAATATTCCACTAATACTCAGATAAATGTCCTCCAGCAAGTTTCTCCTCAACCTGAACTTTTTGTAACCACCAACAGACTCCTGTTTTCTCCATCCAGGTTGTCATATCATCAAACTGCATTGTTGTTATTCTCAGCTGAACTAGAACAATCTGTGCTTGGTTCAATAATATTCTATCAAATTTGTGCATCGAAACAGCCCCACAGCATGATGCCACCAACACCATGCAGTGAGAGGGAGTCAGATGGTTCATATTAGTGGATTTATGAACATCCATAATGTAGATCAGAAAAGAGCGATTCAAACATTTAGAATAGAATAATCCTTTATTGTCCCACAAAGGGGAAATTCTGCTGTAACAGCAGCAAAGTGGCAGATAATAGAAGCATTCACAATCACACAAGAAAGGTAGAAAAGTAGAAAAGTATAAAAAATAATAAAGATGTAAATTAATGTACATTAAGGACACAATTACAAAAACCAAAGTATTGTGTAGTTATTAAAAAATAAAGTGGCATACTCGGATTAGAATGTGCAACTGAGTAGGATAATTACAAAAACTGTGAATATTTACAGAATGTGCATGTATTGTTGTGCAATACAAGTAAAACGTAGTATTTACAAGAAGTTTACAGAATATAAACGGAGGAAAACAAATGTGCAAATAACAGCCACAGAAATGTTAATTAAATATGTCAAATAATGAAAATGACAGCAGTGATGTAAACATTCTTGAGTTTTATTGGGAGCAGTTCTGGTTGTAGAGTCTAACAGCTGCAGGGAGGAAGGATCTGTGAAAACGCTCCTTCATGCACCGCGGATGCAGCCGTCTGTCGCTGAAGGAGCTCTGCAGATCAGCTACATCTTCATGCATGGGGGGGGGGGGGGGGGGAGACTCTGTCCATCAGTGATGTTTATGCAACCTTCTACCAACGATGAATCTACATAATCCTCTGACTGGACCGAGACGAAAGGGTCTTCATGAAGCCACATCATCTCCTCCCAGCTGCAGAACCCGTTCTACTTTCGCTTCCTGACTTCTGCCTTCACGGCCCCTGAGGTGAAAGTGTCTCTTTGAACCTGAAGCCACAAAAGTCATCTTTTTCTTTTTTTGTTTTTTTCATCTGATGGATTTGTTGTCATCGACACAGCTGCTTTTTTCATAACACTCATCCCCCTACCTGAGGTTGCACCAGGCCCGCCTCTCTGATGGTTTTGCTATTGCTGTCTGCGGTGAGCAGAACTCTCGGTTTTAACACATATTTCACCATAAGGAGTGACTCACATCAGGCGCCGCGGCGGAGAAGGAACAGTCGATGCAAATGCATGTGTGACAGCGAGGAGGAACAGTGTTATCTTGTCATCCTTTAAATGTCGCTCACCTGTTTCCTGCTAACGTCACCTGCAGCCTGCGATGTGTGGCTTAGGCTCCTTCACTGTGGGAGCTCACACTGCTTGTTATGCAGAGGTGTGAAAAAGATTTTAAACATGACTTGCTGCTAATATATAATGCATATTTTCTCTCACACTGTTTGTCCAAACCAGAAGTTTACATACTCTGCATAAAGAGACAGGTTTTTCTCTCCCTCTTAATTTCCTGGATTAAGTCAGTTAGAATCAAGTACATTATTTTATCTGCTAAGTGACAGAATAATAAGAATTTAAAAAATACTTTGCATTTCCTCAGTATTTGGTTACAAACCATTTGAGGGCCAAACATTTTGGGTTTCCTTCCACTAGCTTCTCACTGTAGTTTGCTGGAATTTTGGCCCATTCCCCACCACAGAACCGGTGGATTGATTGCTGATTTCTTTGGATGTTTCCATGATGTCACAAAAGGAAGCGGAGGGTTTGAGGAGCTGCCTTAAAATGAATCCACCGGAGCGCCTCTGTGTCACTCAGATGTTGTGATTTAACTCATGAAAAGTCATGACATCATCTTGGCTCTCCAACATCGTTTTTTTCTTCAATTCAAATTCAATTCAAAAATATTTTATTGAAGTTTAACGGCAGTGAACCATAGAAATACGTTTTCTAATCCTAACTAACATAAAGTAGGAGAAGTTTAGTCGGATTGTATTTATTTTATTTTATTTTTACGGTGAATGAAATATAAGCTTTCAGATGATTTCTCTGATCAGAAGCTGTTTTCTGTCCCTCTGACAGACTCAGGTTTTTCAAGTGAAATGAAAGTCATGGCTGCACACTAGCAGCACAATTCAAAGGAAGAGGTTTGTCAAAGCGCATTCTCTGCATCATCGTCATCAATCTGAGGAATTACCAACCTTCGCTTTATAGGAAGACAAAACCCAATTTCCCCTACCTGCTTCTTCTTAATTTCATCTGTTTTTACAGCAAGAACAAGAGCTTTCAGGGGGATTTTCACAGACATACACAGACTACATGAGAAACATCTACTGGTATGGGGGGCCGATTGTAAAGTTAACTGCATTAATATGGATTATTTAGCCTGTCATTAGAGAAAAAATGGGGGCTCATTTAGTCATATTTTCATCCATGTTTATAAATGTCACCATTTCAAACTAAATATTTAGTTCAAAGTTAAATATTTATTTTTTAAACTAAATATTTAGCTTGAAACTGTGACATTTATAAATGAATAAATAACATGGACACAAGTACGACTTTGAAAAATGAAACTTAATTTATGTTATGACAGGCTAGATAATCCATTTTAATTGTTACTTTTTGACTGTGTGACTTTACAAATGGCACCTCATAATCCTGAGGTGTGGAAAAGGAAAGAGAAAGGACAAATCCAGGGTCAAACATAGGGAGACACAGAAAGAACTCCTAGTTTTTTTGTGTTTTTTTTGCTTGTTAAAAGTTTCACTTCTTGCAGATGTGCTCAGCTTCCAGCATCATCACTCTACCCCCTCATCTGTGTCACCATGACATGTCATGTGTGGCAGTCAGGGTATCTGAAACGGGTCGTTTCCTCTGTCTGTAGGTCAGTGCCGCAGCTCGGAGTTCTGGAGCTTGGATCTGGGTGTGTGCGTGCCCTGTGCGTCCTGCAAGCAGTACCCAAAGACCCCGTCCTGCAACACATGTGAGCCGCAGCGCCTCCAACAGAGCTGTTGTGGTTTGGCTGCTTTCTGTGTTACTGTTGCTTCACAGCTGAAGAGATGGTTCTCTGGAGGGAAAAAATGTTTTTTTATCGCATATATAGTTCAGTAGGAAACACATATTAAAATCTGTTCAGTATTTTGTAGAATATTTAGATTCTGTTTAACCAGAAGATTCTAGATATTAAAACCCTGTTTTAGAATAGAATAGAATAATCCTTTATTGTCCCACAAAGGGGGAAATGTGGCTGTAACAGCAGCAACGTGACAGATAATAGAAGCGTTCACAATCACACAAGAATGGTAGAAAAAGTATATAAAAGAATTAAGATTTATATATGCACATTGAGGACAATATTACAAAAAACAAAGTGGCATACTCAGATTAGAATGTGCAACTGAGTAGGATAATTTAAAACAGTGAATATTTACAGAATGTGCATGTGTAGTTGTGCATTAAAAGTAAAACAGAAAACGAATTATTTACAAGAGGTTAACAGAATATAAACGGAGAAAAACAGACGTGAAAATAGCAGCCGCAGAAATGTTAAACTAGGAAAGGTTGCATTTCCTGCGAAAACGCAGTGTGAATGCTGTAAGCTGAATTTACTTGCAGAAAATGGCTGAAGTATTTGAAGTCAACTGTTAAAGATTTGCTGAAGTGTAATAAACAGAATCAGCAGAAAAAAGAAAAGCAGTCTGCCAACCCTACCACATAGAAAGACTGTCACAATAAGGTAAACTGCCAGTGTTACCTGAATCAGCTAAATTCCAAATGTTACCCAAAACGCTAGTGGTAGCATGTTGGCAAACACAAGCAGAATAGTGCAAAAGTTGAATGGTTAACATAGCACAAAGCATGCAGAAGTAGTTAAAGTAAAAAAAAAATGTACGGAAGCAACCAGAAGAAAGTAGAATAATAATAATAAAGAATAAGGAAAAACAGGATCTCATTAGTGTGAGTCAAATAATGCAAATGACAGCAGTGATGTAAACATGATTGAGTTTATTGGGAGCAGTTCTGGTTGTAGAGTCTAACAGCTGCAGGGAGGAAGGATCTGTGAAAACGCTCCTTCATGCACCGAGGATGCAGCCGTCTGTCGCTGAAGGAGCTCTGCAGCTCAGCTACAGATCTGTGCGAGATTCTGTACTCTCCTTGTCATCCTCTTCTCTCTGATGGTTTCTCCAACAGGTAAATCGGTGGAGGAGACGTCTGACGTGTGGAAACTGGCAGCCATCACCAGCTTCTCGGTCCTCGGTTTCGTGCTGATAGGTGCAGCTCTGATCATCGGGGTCATGATGCATCGACGCAAGTCACACAAACGGCCCCTGCGAGGTAACTTCCACAGGCTTGATGTGCGAACCAGGACCAGTTTCCTTTGACTAAGAAGCCATTTTTATAGAAATGATGAACAGGGTCAGGTGTAAAAACTTCATCTGACTCACTGTGTGGCTGAACAGCTGAGTCATGTTGTGACAAATTGTGCTTATAAATTCCTTTTTCTGATTTCTACAGAACCCATTGAAGAGACAGCGGGGCCACTTTATCAAGCTTAAACAGCTGAGTAGGTATTTCTGCATCTTATTACCAGCAATTTTATTTATATTCAACTGTATATACTTAAAGTCTGAGAATAGGAGAGGTCGGTACAAGTCTGTCGGCTTTGTGACTCATTCAGAGCTCCTAAAACTTCGAGTTCAAAGATCCCAATCCGATTTTAGGAGGTTTTACTTGAAGAGGCACCAATAAGAACAACAACTTTCTTTAAGGCCAGGAAACTGAAGCGTAAAACCTCTTGGGAAGTCCTCTCAGGGACCTCCCACTGCTGCATGTAGTAGCGAATTAAATACAAATAGTTTACATTTCTGACTAACAGACCAAAGCTGCAAAGACAGATTGATGTTTTTCTGTTCTTTCAGCCCTGAAAGAGAGAACTAATTTCTCCGTTCTTGCATAGTATTTATATTCCTTTACTGCTGTTGGGGTTTACGATATTTACCACAGCATTAGGATAGATGTTTCGCTACGTGGTACAGATGGAATAGTGACAGCAATAATTTAGGTTATTTATTTAGCCTGTCGTGAGAGAAAAAAATATGGGTTAATTTTTCAGTCATATTTTGCATCCATGTTATTTATTCATTTATAAATGTCACAGTTTACAAATTAAATATTTAGCTCCGATCTAAATATTTAATTTGCATTCAAACTACATATTTAGTTAGCAAGCTAAACTAGCTAGCTAAATATTTAGCTTCGAAGTTAATATTTAACTCAGAGCTAAATATTTGGGTAATATACATGTTCACTCGCTGAGAAGCGGAAGTGGACTGTCAAAATAAAAGCTGGGTCTTACGAACCTCTATGAAGTAATTGTTGCTGTAAATCCATCGGTAAACGTCTGTATTACCGGCTCATCCTACGTTTTAAGCCGAAATGTTGGACATGTGTGAGGAAAATAAACAATAATAAAGAGATGACATTCAGTCTCGGCAGCAGTTTATATAGTGGTCCGCAAGACCCAGCTTTTATTTTGGTAGTCCACTTCCGCTTATCTGCAAGTAACTTTGCATATTAGCTAAATAATTAGCTGTGAGCTAAATGTTCAGTACGAAGCTAAATATTTAGCTGTGAGCTAAATGTTCAGTTCGATGCTAAATAATTAGCTGTGAGCTAAATGTTCAGTACGAAGCTAAATATTTAGCTGTGAGCTAAATGTTCAGTACGAAGCTAAATATTTAGCTGTGAGCTAAATGTTCAGTTCGATGCTAAATATTTAGCTGTGAGCTAAATGTTCAGTTCGATGCTAAATATTTAGCTGTGAGCTAAATGTTTAGTACGATGCTAAATATTTAGCTGTGAGCTAAATGTTCAGTTCGATGCTAAATATTTAGCTGTGAGCTAAATGTTTAGTACGATGCTAAATATTTAGCTGTGAGCTAAATGTTCAGTACGAAGCTAAATATTTAGCTGTGAGCTAAATGTTCAGTTCGATGCTAAATATTTAGCTGTGAGCTAAATGTTTAGTACGATGCTAAATATTTAGCTGTGAGCTAAATGTTCAGTACGAAGCTAAATATTTAGCTGTGAGCTAAATGTTCAGTTCGATGCTAAATATTTAGCTGTGAGCTAAATGTTTAGTACGATGCTAAATATTTAGCTGTGAGCTAACTGTTCAGTTCGAAGCTAAATATTTAGCTGGATGAGGATAGGCAGGGATTGTGGCAAAGCAGCCGCCCCATATACAGAGGCTGTTAGGCATCGACACAGCCGTCTGGGGTTCGATTCCTGACCCTGGGACCTTTGCTACATATCCCCCCCCTTCTCTCTATACACAATTCCTGTGTGAGCTACTGTTAATAAAGGCCACTTGTGTCAAGAAAACTTAAAAAATATAATGACGTGCTGATGGCTCTGCTGCCAAGCCTCCATCATTCTGATTGGTGAATCGGTTGCATCCCCAGTTGTTCGCCACACAGCTCCTCCTCCACAACGAGCCTCAGTTAATTAGCATTATGTGAGGCTAATACAGGTGAACTGATCCCTGTCATTGCCTCCACAGCCTCATCCTACTCTGGAAACAGATGGAGCCTGACGGAGGAACCTCTGGATGATGAACCGCATACCTGAGGGTGTACCCTTGGCCAGAATTGGACCATCTTTTATTTATTAGACTTGTTAGGTGAAGATGAGCTCAGCTCTCCAGCTCAGTGTAGGTCCCCAGAGGACCTGCAGAGAGCAAGTTCACCTCTGTAGGTATAGCAACAACATTATACGTACTAGTTTGGTATCATGTTCAGGAAATGTTTGTCTTTATATCCCATTAACTGAGATTCCCATCTGGAGGACCTTCGTGGGTTTCCAGACGTTTGATTCCGTTATAACTACGACTCGTGCTCTTGCGTGGACTCCAGTGAATGTAACAGGGGCCGCGAGCTGAGCTGCAATTTGCTGGGATTTTTTACCGCAAGCCTCTAACCGTGAAGAAGACATGCTGTTCGGCACGCAACGGCCATTTGAATGTAGCGAGCCTTAAGGAGAAATCCGTTCCGTTTGTCTCTGCCAGTACGGCGCAGCGATGAAGCTGCTGATTAGGAGAACAAACTGTACTCATGCACTGTTACTGCATCTCCTGAGACCAACACAGATTGTGTTTTTTTTTTTGCATATTAGATCATTCCACCATTTGTTTTATCTGTTTTAGATGTTACCGAAACCCTCAGAAGAGGCAGAATTTAGTCTCTGAGTTCACATCGCTGTCTCAGCGCTTGCAGGACAGGATGCTTGAAACACTAGACACACACAGCTCCAAACTGCTAACATGTGGGGAATGCTGCGAGGAATGTACTGTAGAGTAGGAAATAACCTACAGTGTTTTAGTTGGAGCTTCACAAACACAGCCGAGTCTGACCTGGAAGAACTTCCCGTATCTCCAACAAGGTCAGGATGTGTTTCTGTGAAGTTTGCAACTAAACGCAGTAAAAAAAACAACAACAATAAACATGTTAGAATTAGTTGTTTATCCACTTTCTTAACAGATTTTCTATCAAATTATAACAGAAGACGTGCTTTTCAAGAACCTTTGAGTTCATTTCTAACCACAAGGTTCAGGTAATTTCTTTACTCTGAGTTAGTGGGGTTAACCGCTTGCCATATGGCAACAACAACGTTGGGGAATCACTCCGCCAATATTTTTTTTATTTTTTTTTAGAAGATGTGTATATTATTTATTTTTTTAAGCGTCTCGCAGTGCTGCAACACACCGACTGTGAGGGAGAGAAGGACATTTCAAAGGGACTCCAGTGAAGAGTTTTAGTGAAACTTCCAGACTGAAATATTACTGAGCAATAACTAACACTTGCTGCTTCGTTTTCCTGCTTTCTCTTTTCTTTCCCTCTACTGTACATGCACTGGCTTTCCGTACTTACTTCAAACCTTTGTGTAGCAAATATATTTTTTAAAATAAAATTGATAACTTTTGTGGATGCTTGTTGTGTTGTTATAAAAAAAAAAGAACAATTAAAACTTTTGTTTTTTACATCTTGCATCACACTAACTTCAAAATAAACTAAACCGTCATGCACGAGGAGAACATGCACAAAAACCTCAGGCAAGGATTTGAACCCAGGACTTTCTTGCTGCGAGGCACCAGTGTGCAGAATTATAGCTTTCAAGCGTTTATTATTGTTCATTTTGATTATTCTGCCTTGTAGCTAATAATTCAGCTTCTGTTATGATCAGGATATGTATTCAGAAATGCCACATAGTCACTGCTATAGAACCTGACTGCTCACAAACTGTTGGATCCTAGCATATTAGTTGGAAAGTTAAGTGGAAGGACAAACTGGTAATTCAATATTTAGTTATATTCTGGACTTGAGCGCCAACAGTCATGAGAAACTGTCAAGCCAAAACCAGGAATGACATCAGAACCATCTTACCTGGGCTACGCAGAAAAAGAACTGGACTGTTGCTCAGTGGTCAAAAGTCCTCTTTTCAGATCAAAGCAAATTTTGCATTTCTCCTTGAGGTCCATGGAGAAGTTTCCACAGTCATTGATGTTTTGGGGAGCCATGTTATCTGGTGGTTCTGGTCCACTTGGTTTTCTAAAATCCTTCATGGAGATTCTGATTTCATCCGACCCAAACTGCCAAAGGTACCAATACTTGTTTAAAACACCGTGGGAACGCCAGAACACGGGCCTGATCAGAACCCCATAGAGAATCTATGAACCAGAACCAAAGATGCAGGTGAGCTGAAGGTCTATTAGAGCAACCTGGACTTCCAGAACCACAGGCTGGTCCCCTCTATGCCAACCCGCATTAATTTCAACCTGCAGGAATTCATGCAAGAGGAGCCAGACCAAGAACTGAGAGCAGATACTGAGAACCTGGATGTAATGCTCAGTACAAAGACAGTAATGTATTAAAAAACCTTTTTTTTTGGTCTGATGTAATTTTCTGAAACATTGAACAAACCAGAATAATCCAAATAAACATTAAAATTAATATTTTATCTCAGATACATTCATATCTTAATACAATTAATCTGTATACTCTTACAATCCAAACTAAATAAAACCTAAAAAAAACAATGACATTAAATATGAGGCTGGAACTCTGATAATAAAAGACAAATCATTTAATCTATGGAGCTTTTATTCGATATGAATTCATATTTCTCCTATTTAAGAAAACCAACATTTTTATCAGAATTTACAACTGTCCAGAGTTCTGGGATTGAACCCAGAGAGTCGGCCGCTACGGTCCACAACAGCGGTGATGAAGATGGGAACTGAAAAAATAAAATATAGATATATAACAAAGAGCAGCAGAATAACCAGAAGATGACATCCTCAACCCAAATCCTGCTGGGTGAGTTACTGAGCAGTGTGTGTGTGTGTGCAAACAGCAAGTTGAGTCTCAATGTTTCCGTTTGTGTTTATGATCAGCTTTACTTGCATTGAGCAGCTATCAGGTAGGCGGGGCTTCTGAGGTAATTCATACTTGAGGCCGGGGATAAATAGTCACACATGAAATGCAATAAATATAAAAAACATGAATAAAAAGGAACCACTTTGCAATAAGTATAACTTTATAATGACTAGTAAATAGTTTATAGATGTATTATTAGTTCATTTGTAAACACTTTGTAATTAAGTGTTTATCATGCATTAAGTAAGGGGGTAAAGAGACAAAACAGACTGGCTTCTTGCCAAATAGTGAGCTAATCTATATATTTTATCTAGAGTTGCTCAATTAAACATTTCAGACTAAGTCACTAACTTGTAAGCATAATTAGTGGGGATGTAAGAAAATATCGATACGCCGATATATCACAATGTTTTGTCACGATATTGTATCGATTTTTCTTTTTTCGAATTTGAATGGAACCATTAATGACAGTAATTTTTGTAATAAATATAAAAGTATAACTGGTAGTTTTGTGGCTGTTTTCACCTTCGTTCCAGAGGATCAACTAGATCTAGTAATAAAACTGGATGTGTTAAAGTATGAAACAGGTTGGAGCGTTTAGAATGATGGGACAGTTTTTTTTTCTAGTTAAATTCAGCTTTAAAAATCACAATATATAGTCTTAGTCATAGTATCGCAATATATCGTATCGTCTCTGCTGTACCGTGATACATATGGTGGCGCCAGATTGTTACCAATACACATAATTATTAGTATTTGTAAACATAATTCCTTAGCATATAATATTGTACTTCATCACTCCAAGATAAAAATGCATTATCAAAGGGAGGCTTTTTGTAAAGTTGTGAAACTACCTACTAAAAGGTCTGAAATGTTTAATTTAGCCGCTCCAGATGAAATATGTTGGTTCACGATTTAGAAAGAAACTGGTCAGTTTCATTACTTTTTTGCTTTAATAACTGCATGATAAACACTTTTTATTGATTTATAAAGTGTTTACAGATTATTAGCCATTTATAGGGGGAGCCCTATTGTAAAGTGGTACCAAATAAAAACAAAAATCTGTCCATTTATGTTTAAGAAAAAGAAATGAGTCAGAACCACAAAAACAGAGAACAGATGCAGATTATTCCCGATAAAATCAGTTCATGCTGGGAAATATACATGTTTTGGTTTAGGTTGTGGCTTCATGCCAAATGAGGTTGCAGCTCTGAGCCGCTGTAAGGTAACACTTCATCCCCGAAGGAGGAGGACGAAGCTGGAGGGTTTAAATAAAAACTGCTACGATCCGTCTTCCATCTGAGGCTCTGATGCTCAGAGCTGCTCCCACAATGGAACAGGGATTCAGACACGAGGTAACAAGCTGCTGAAATGGCACGAGTGAAGAAATAAATCCATCAGGTACTAGTTTGTTTACACTCCTGGTAAAGATGGAAAAAAAACATTTATTTTTTTCCAGTCTGATCATCAAACACTCAAAGAGTAGAAACACAGAACAATTCTCTCTACTAATTTATAGTAAATGCAACATATTTTATTTTTCCATCTTGAAGTTAAATGTTTGGATCAGTAATCCATGACTTTTTGTTTCCCTGGGGTATAATTATGACGTGACACGGAGACTGGCCTCTTGGCTAGAGGAGGAGCCATGTTTATCCTGCCTCCTCTCCACGTCTCCGTAGCAACCAGCAGACGATATCTGCATCTCCAGATTAAATGAGACAAAGATGAAGCTTTTCACCAGTAAACACAGCAGGTGGGGGGGATCTGTGATGCTGTGGGCCGGTGTCTCTTTAACAGATCCTAGGAGCCTTGTTAAGAGTTTCTGGACACTTTAAATACGGTAGCCTATGAGGTTATCGCCTCCAAGGAGTCGTTTGTGATTGGCGTGATGAAAAGCTCACAGACTGGACTGGAAACCTGGAAGCGGGACATTGATCCAGCACCAACACGGAAACGGGATCTGCAGAGATTTCATGAGAAGAAAAGGTCAAAGGTCCAGGAGATCTCGCTCTGCTCGAAACCTGGGAAAAGTTAATCAATCACACTCATAGCTAAGGGCAATTTATGGGGAATAATTAACGAAACAGTCCCGTTGCTGGATGATAGGAGCAGAGCTGAGTATCGATTCAAATGTCAAGAATCGATTCTATTCTCAAGAGTTAGAATCGATTATCACTATCCGATCTGTTCAGAGTCGATATTGATATGGGTCAGTGCTATTAAAAACGTTTTGTTCTGAACTGTTACCTTAATTATATGTCTGTAACGCAATGCCGTAACACTGGGTGAGTAACAGTTCACCAGGAAGAACCCAAGCCTTAAAATGGCTGCCTGGACTTTTCCTTCCTATTTTAGCTGTAAAAAAAAAAAAAAAGGCAAACAATGTTAAACAAACCAATTTTTGGACCTGTGAATCGATTCGATTCTTAAGAGTTTTTATAAGAATCGATTATTCGATTTTTTTCAACACAGCACTAGAGAGGAGGAAGCTGGAGCGCCCAGAAAGAACCCACGTATGCACAGGGAGAACATCCAAACGCCATCCACGGCTTGGATTCTAACCTAGAACCTTCCTGCTGCTGGATAAATCCAGGAACCGCCGGTCAGATTATGATGCTGCAATAGCAGCTGAGCTGTTAAGGCATTTTTTTCCTGCATCTTCTCCCGCAGGTCAGGTTGATTCCTCTGCAGTGAGACCAACATCATCATCATCATCCATCCCTGATGAGACGCAGACCGATATTTATACAGCATTCAGAAACCTTTCTGGTAAAATACACACATAGAACATCAATAAATACATCCATACATCCATTTAGGCATACAATTATTAATATCGGCACAACTAGTTAATGTTCTGGCTCCAGAACTCACTGAACTTCATACAAACGCAGGAGGTATTTCAGTTGAAATAGGAGGCTTGCTCTAAATGTACGCGTATGAACTGATAAATAAGAGTTTATAGTTTGATCCTACAGAGAGAGGCACAGAACATAATTATGTACAGTTGGTGCTGAGTCTGAGTGTTTCTGGTCCCTTTGCTCTGGAGGAAACCAGCAGAGTCCCACGTTTTGATCCCCTCAACTTCACCCGATGGGAAACATTCAAGATGCGGAAAGGTAAACCATCCGGGTCATCGTCTCTCTGCAGAGGTTCGACTGGCAGCTAATAAAGGGATAGTTCAAGATCCTTAAAATGAGGTTATGTTAAAACGTTTTAAGCAGCCATTATCTTACCTGAAGTGGATAAAAAGTAAGTTGGTCCTGGAGGCTGAAGCCAAAGGCTGAGAGCAAAACTGGGGTCCTAAAACAACTCCAGTCTCATGGGAACGCCGTTTATGAACCTTTAAACCATCATCACATTTACGCTGGAAATGGAACAGAAAGATTTGCTCGGTGGGTAAAACAAAGCCAAACTGGGAGCAGAACCAGTGTTTCCAGTAAGTGGCTGATATAAAAAATAAAATAAAGGGTGTCCACTCTGACTGGTTCTGTTCTCAGTATGTTTCACTCAGGAAGACCACTAGTGGCGGACAGCCTCCAACCCTCATTTCCTGTCAATAATAGTTTGGTCCTGAGTAAACAACCCAAGCAAACCTGATAAAGGTTTAAAATCGTCTTCGCGTTTACCGAACATTTGATCGTAAAAAAAAAAATGGTGACAGAAAAATCTGAATCCGTCGGTCATTTTGACAGATTAGTTAGGGCCCGTCCACACGGAGACGCGTTTCGCTGTATACGTACACATTTTTTATCGTATCAGCGTTTCGTCCACACAGATCCGGCGTTTTCGGAGACCGAAACCGCTATTTTTTGAAACCGGGTCCCAAAGTGGATAAATCTGAAAACGACACCCTTGCAGTTTCGTGTTTACAGCCAATCCGTATATTTTGTGAAAAGATGATGTCATCACGTCACGTGTCGGCTGCGTCACACATTACGGCAACAACAATAATGGCGGACTACGTGATTTTGTTCGTGCTGCAGAAGCTACTAAGCCTTCTAGCTTTATTACAGCAAAATCCAATGCTTTGTTATAAATTTATTCTTCTTGGTTCGTAACAGCGCGCAAGGTTATGCGCATGCTCAAAGTCTTCTTCTCCGTGTTATAGTGCATCTCTGTGGCAGCGCCCCATACTGGTCTGGCATATATACTACACCGTTTTCAGTCGGTTTCAGTGGGTTCGTGTGGACGCAGATATTTCTTGAGACGACGCCGTGTTTACGGAATTTTTTTTTTTAGAACGAGGAAAAAAATATCGGATAGGGAATGCACCGGCTTCGTGTGGACGTGGCCTAATTCACACCTCTGATCACCTGGTGCAAACATTTTCAACTACAAGTAACCGATTCAATCAAAACAAAGATTCCTATGAGAGCAGACAGTGTTCAGGCCACAGCAGGCGAACTGTTCGTAGTTTAAGTGCAATTGTTTAATTTCATTGTTCCTATTTAGTTCTCTGTTCAGCCTGAATATTATTTAAAATGAATAAAAATAAATAAATACTATCGACTACGTTATCATTTTGAAAATTGACGGGTAAAAATAGATTATGACCGGATTTTTGTCTTTTTTTGGGGACCCCGTTGGTAAAAAACTGGGGACAACAAAATATCTCTAGCGCCACCTCTGGTTTAAAGTATCACAAAATAGCTTTCACGGAAGCTGCTGTGATGTTTTTGAGATTGAAATCGTTTCAAGATCGCCACTTTGGTCCTGGCCCGTCACAGATTAGCCGTTAGCTTTAGCCTCCGGGTCAAACTACTCTGGATCTGAATAAAGAGAGAGAGAGAGCAGCAGAGTTCTTTACCTGCTACATCTTCTAACCAGACCTCACTTCAAAAATCCTGAACCATCTCCCAAAGAACAGAGAACCCTTTCTGAGAAGATACCGCTTTACAATTATTGATAGTAGGACAAATATCATCACCTCCTGTTTGTTCAGGATCATTTCATAGGAATGACTCCAAGTCCAGGTCCATAAACGCATCGGCATCCACGTTGAGGGAGGAGCCGTAGGTCTGGGTGGGGTTCTGGTGCATCTTCTGATGGTGCCTCAGGTTGGACTTGCTGGAGAAGCTTTTGCTGCACAGCTGGCAGCCGAAGGGTTTCTCCTTGGTGTGTATCCTCCGGTGGCAGATGAGCTGGGTGGACACGCGGAACGCCTTCCCACACGTCAGGCACTGGTAGCGTTTGGGCTCCGTGTGAATGCGCCGGTGGTTCTTGAGGGCCATCAGGTTGGAGAACTCCTTCTGGCAGACGGAGCAGAAGAAGCAGCCCGTCTTGTGGCTGTTCTTGTGGTTGAGGAGGGAGCCGGCGTGGCGGTAGGTGCGGCCGCAGTGTTCGCATACGTGGCTTTTGTCCTCTGGGACGGAGGTCTCCCCAATCGCTGGATTGGTGTTGCTGTCGAGAAATTGGGCCAAAGGTGGCGGAACCGGTCCGATGGACTGGTTTACCCCCGTGTCCCAGGAGAGGTGGTTCTCTACAGGTTCATCCACGCCCTGAGGTGCGTGGTGCGCGGCGCGATGCTCCTGGCGCCGGCTGCAGGCCACGCCCGGGTTCTTGGAGTGCGCCTCCATGTGGCTCTGCAGGTGAGCCACCAGGCAGAAGGTTTTCCCACATTCAGGGCAACATTGGCGTCTCAGCTGGGAGTGCGACTGCAGACTGGGAGGGTCGGGAAATGTCTGCAGGCAGAAGGTGCATTGGTGAAGATCTTCAGAGTGGGACTTCTTGTGGTTGAGGAGGGATCCGGCGTGGCGGTATGAGCGCCCACACAGGTCACACCTGCGTCAGAAACGAGTTCATGGTAAACATGTGAAGAGACGTGGCAACTTAGACACTCAAAGAAAACATTTCTACTCACTGGGGAACATTAATTATAACACATGTATTGGCACCCCTGGAAAAGACGTGCAACGAAGCTTGAAATAAATTCAGCTTTTACTGCCAAAACATCCTTCAGTTCCCCCAACAATCCCTTTAAATACATCGGAACTTCTAATTAACAGACGAGTTTCGGTTTCTCTGGGGTACGAATACGATGCGACACACGGGCCCCCGCCGCGCTCTATGAGGACCCCTATACGTGTTGCCATCAGGACGGTAGGTCTTTGAAGCTGGGTGATGCAGTCTCCATGACAACCGCTGAATGCTCTATACAGGTGAGCCCAAAAGTATTCAAACCCGTGGCGGATTTAGATGGAGAATTGTTTCACGACACCAAGGAGTTTGTTGGCTCTGGTTGCATTTGCAGTTGCAGGCTCAACAAGCTGATGAAGAAGGTTCCGGTTCTGTTCTGGTTCTGTTCCGGTGACGACTGTGAAACGTCTGGAGATGATGATGCCAAGAAGGAATTTTTCATAAAAGCGATAAAATTATGGACAACCCTGAACATCCACTTCGTGAGACTATCCTACAACAACAGAGAGTCTTCAGTCGGAGGCTTCACACAGTTTCGCTGCAACACAGACCGCTACAGGAAATCCTTCCTCCCCACATCCATTATCATCTACAACAACTCCTTGAATAATTAAATAGTATGAGCTACAAAAACACTTAATTTCCTGGGATAAATAAAGTATTTTAGAATTTGAATTGCAAATCCAACCCTTCACAAAAATCACCGAGCATCTGTTTTCTTGCTCTTACTGGAGTTTGGATGATTTATCCTCGAGGGTGGAAGTAGTCCTTACCATCACCCTAATCTTTAGCTCCCTCTACAGACTCAACATGAACATGTTTGGGATTAAAAGATGAATCTTAAACCGCCAGGGGTGCATGCCAGCAAGCGAATGGAGTTAGCTAAACTCCACTGTGACTCTCACTAGAACGATGTGGTTCGGTCACAAGTTCAGCTTTAGTTTTAGGAATACATGAAATTAACTAGGGGTGTAACTACATGTATTTGTATTTTTCGGTATGGCCCTGTCTGTTTGGTGCCGAACGAATCCAGCTGTTTCTACCTGAACTCATGCAGAACCTTTATGTGCAGAACTCAGAGCCCAGTGCAACGTTTCTGCAAGGAAACTTTAAAAACTGACACCAAAAAAAAACAGAAAGAACTCCCAGCTATCACTAAACTCTGCTATCTGGGAACATTAATGTTTTCTCATGCAGCTACAGTAGAAAATGAAAGATGGACCAAACCAGAACTTTGTCAGCGAACACATCTTTCAGCAGCAATAAGGTCCATAACACGCTCTGCTCTGAACTGAATGATTCACCAGAAACAATGTCAAGCTGAACGGAAACATCACTGATACTAGAGAAAAACCAGCTGACGTCCAACATGGCTACCAGTAGCATCCAATCAGCCCAAACTCCTTATTTTAGATAAAATACAAGTTGGTGGAATCCCAGTTGATGAGAAGGGTTTTCCCTAACAGCTGCCCATGCTGCGTTCAAGTACAGCTGGGAGACTAGACTGTCGAAATATCAAAACCACTCCACAGTGATTTAAACATGTTTTATTTCAATTATATGGGCAAAGTTTTATTGAAACATTTCTAAACATTAAAACATTAACACTGACTGTTTTCATATTGTTTTCTACTCTGGCTATGTTTGCTTGTACTATTTTGTTCATTTTTTAAAAATCCAATCAAATTTCCATTCAGTTCTGTACTTTCAGCCTTTTTTGAGTTATAGAACATAATAAAATCTCATTAATTTCAGGAATTGTTTAATGCTGATCAAAGTAAAAAAAAAAAAAAAAAAAAAAAATTGTATTTATTTTTCTTAATTAAAGTGTAGCCTACCGAAAACGTACCGAACCGTGACCTTTATGGAAGGACTAAGTACATCAATACTAAGACTTACACTTTAATACTGAAGCTTATTATTGTACTTTGTTATACTTTTCCCCTACCATTTTTGACAAAGAGGGATTTAATCTTGGGAAGAATATTGTTTATATTTTTACCTGCAAATCTTCTTCATCTGTAATGATTTAGGCAGGTACCTGTTAATACACTGCATGGTACGTTTTAAAATGCAATGTAAATAAATCAAAGTTGTTCTCAGCATTCTGTCTTGTGATTTTGTAAATACACCGCTGTGTTGTGTATAGGCTATACAGTATGGGTTAAATTTAAGAAGCATATTTCAGTATATAAACATTATGCTAAACGAACTTACAAGTATACTTATAGTATTATGACAAGTGAGCTATGAAAATAGCAAAAAAATATATTTCCGTTTTAGCAGTTCATATAAGTATACTTAAAGTAAAATGTGGACTAGAAGTATATAACTAGGTTAATGGCAGCATAGAGAAGAATGTACTTTCTGAATACTTGACTGTATACATTAGTAAACTTAAAAGGACCCTTTAAAAGTATATATTTATAAACTGAAAATGGTCCAATTTAGTCTGAAGAAGTATTAAATTACTTTCAAGTACACTACAACTGCATAGTCTGTAGCATGCTTGCTATACTTATGTACTCAAGCATACTTCATAAACGTTTTTTTTTTTTTTTACACAACGTTACCTGGAGCGCCGACAGATTCTTCAGTCTTAATAAAAACTAACAGACGTCTGACGTAAGGGGGAGAAAATCGTCACTCTGTTTTAGTTCAAAAGTTGTTCTGTAGCGTCTGGCTTCTTTTCACTCGTTTTTGTCACTTGTTTTAATTTTGGCGTTTAGAGGAATGAATCATTCAGACATAAAAAGGTTCCTAAACTCAAGAGGAGCACCGTTCCGTCCGCACATGAAGAGACGACCGAACAAAACGGTTAAATCGGATCTTTAGGCGCATTTTTATACGACGAGATCTGTTCTCGTTTCTTTAACTGGATAAAGTAAAACATGAAAGATGACCCTAGATGGACACAATAAATAGGATAATATTACATTACAGGACCCAGAAGATTATTCTCCTATATAGATATAATCTAAACGTTCAGGTTTGTCTTTAAATCATACAATGTGGATTATTCTGTTGAGACAGGAACTGGGTCAGGGTCAGAGACTGGGACACGGACAAAAAAATCTGTGAAAAAGCAGCCAAAGACTTTGAGAGATCGCTTTAAAAGATCAGAAGACGGTTTGGTTCC